>CM066326.1:47731616-48457116 GCA_033807775.1 Saussurea involucrata
AGATCTATGATTTTGAACAAGTTCTTATACTTGAAAGAGTGAAATTTGAGAAAGAGAGAAGAGACTTTCAAACTGAGAGGAAAGGTTTTGAAACAAAGTCTGTTGAATTATCTTTGAAAATTTCTGATTTGGAGAAAATTCTTGCAAAAGAAAGAAAAGAGTTTGAATGCAAGAAAAATGTTTTTCAAAAAGAAAAGATTGGTTTTGAGAAAAAGAAAACAGGAATGTTAAATGAGTTTTCTGTAAAAATCAATGAGTTGGAGAAAGAGTTAGAAGATGGAAGGAAAGAGACTGAAAAGAAGAAGGTAAATGGCTTTAAAGAAAAATGCTTAAAAGATGAGTTTGAGAAGGAAAAGAAAGTTTTTCATTTGGAGATAAGGAGGCTTATTAAGAAATTATCTGATTTATCAACTAAAATCATGATAGAGAGGAAGTCCAAATCTGATTTGCAGTCAAGGTTTGATTTGTATGTTAAAAAGTTTAGGGAATTTGAAACGAAAGTTGTTGACAAATCAAATCATAGTTCAAAAGATCAGATTCGTTCTTCTAATCTGTTTTATGATTCTGCTATTGATAAATCTTATAATTGTTCTTTTAAAAAGATAAAAATGGAATGGAGAGTTAAAGGAACAACTTCCAAGAAAGAAGTGCCAAAATCAAAAGTTCCTAATTCAAATGTCAAGAAGAACAATACATTTCAAAGAAAATCTTTTGTTAAACCTGATGTGATTTATTCTGTAAATCAATTAGTCAGAATTGCACAAAAGAAACTTTGTTGTTCATATTGTGGGACTAATGATTTTGTGAACAAGAATTTTATTCAGCACTGGTATGGTTCTTATAGAATATCTGCATATGCCACTGCACCTAACAAACCTGGACCCAAGTTCATATGGGTACCAAAGACAACTTAATCTGTTTTGCAGGTTATTCATGTGTAGAGTTGAATGATAATACTGACACATGACTTAAAACCGATGCTGTGCTTAAATTGAGAATATTGACTTTTGGATAATTCAGTCCAAAACTCGGTCTGAATGTGATTATGGACTTACAATTTGTCTCATCTTGATTATGGATTTCTGATTCATACAGATCAATTTGTTGATTTTGAAGCATTTTTTTTAAAAAAAGTTCAGTTTACTGTGGTGTAATCGAACTCATAGTTGTGGGTGTTTTTAGTAGAAAACATTTCCAGAGAATGTGTTCAGAATCACATTTTGAGCAACCCTGCAAATTTTGGTTGAAAAATTCTGATTTTTGAGAAAGTTATGGTGATTTGAAATTCAGAATGTTCAAAAATCACAAAATCCAAAAATTTTTCTAAGGAATTTTCTCTGGATAGTTTTATCAGAATTCTGACTCTGTTACTCAGAAGTTCTGACTCTACTACTCAGAATTCTGACTCCACTACTCAGAATTCTGACTCAACTAATCAGAATTCAGACTCTGATACTTAGAATTTTGAGCAAGTTACTCATAATTCTGACTCTTCTAATCAGAATTCTGACTCTACTACTCAGAATTTTTTTTTGATAACTAATGAGGAATCATCGTAGATGATTACCAAAATCTCTTGATTTTGCAGGATTATCTTGATTTCAGAGGAAGCATTGACTCAAAATTTGATCTGATTGTTTCAAGATAATGTTCAAAACCCGTGATTCAACGTTTTAGGTTTTTGAACATATCAGTTCAAAACCCGTACTTAAATGACTATGGCTTCTGAATAATTCATTTCAGGACCCGTACTTCAGAGACTAAGACTTCTAAACAAATCAGTTTAGAACTCATATTTCTCAGGTGATATCCTTAACTGTCATATTTTTATGTTTCAAGGAACAAGTGGTGAAAGGTAACATTGTATTATGTTTTATTTCTATTGCTTTGAATGTTTGAATCTTAACAATTTAATTCAATGATATGATTTTTTTTATTTTTCATTCAATGAATAAAATGTGTGTCAATGGTGCTTTTACAAGTATTTTTGTATTATCTGAGCTATATTTGTTTCAACTTTCACTTCTGAAATAAATCGAAAGGTTAGCAAATCATGAATGAAATTATGCTGAATGCTCAATGTTATGAAATTTAGACTTATATAGAATATAATGCTCAAAAAGCATAATTTGTCAGAATGTTGGATGGAAACGAAAATATGGGGGAAGTACTACGTTTTAGAACCAAGTGATTGAGATGCAATATATATATACAAAATCATTTAGTTTGAAAGTTTGTACCTGTGGCCTTTCTGGTTTGGGAGAGTAAGTCCTAAGGGGTGCTCGACACCTAGTCCCTAAGATCAACTGGTCTAGGATCGGCTGACCCAAATCCTGCAATAGAATCAGATAGAAAACCATGTTCTACTGGTACAAATGGGTTTAAGATATATCGATGTGGCCTTTATGGTTTGGGAAATTAAGTTCCAAGGGGTGCTTGTCACCTAGCACCTAAGACCAACTGGTCTGGGATATGCTGACCCAAATCCTGCTATAGAACCAGATAGAAAGTCATGTTTAACGATGTATCTTATTCTTACTAAACTTTTTGATTAAAAGATGCCAATGTGCACAAAATTAAAAGATGCCAATGTGCACAAAATTAAAAGATGCCAATGTGCACAAAATTAAAAGATGCCAATGAGCACACATCTCTTGAAACTTTGGGAAAATTCAAAGTCGCAATAAACCTGTAAATTTGTGAAAATCCTGTTTTTGGACAAATAGTGTGAGTAGAGCAAAGTATTCGTATATGTTTTTAGAATTGCATATTCTTGAAGCTAATCATATTTCGCATGCTAAGCACACCAAATAGATTTAATAAAGAGATTGAAACTGAACATTTTTAACTTGATATGCAATGATGACTTGTATTTGAATCCAAACACATACATTTGATTTCATTTGATTGAAAAATCTGTTAAATTTCATTAAGTTGGATTTCTTTTGTAAAATTTTCAGATGATCAAATGTTAGTAGTTATCAAGTATAGTTCAGTGAATCTTATTTTCCTTGCATAAATGTTTCATTAAAGCACTATATTTGAAATGAATAATTTTAATGAAATATATGCATACTTTCAGGGGGAGAAAACAATTTGCTCCAGAATTCTTATTTTGAGGGGGAGCAAGGTTATTCATTAAGGAGGAGAAAAAGCATAGACTTCATCGCTAAAGTTTTGAAAATCAAGGGGGAGAAAAGCTAAAGATTTTGAAGATGATTTTGCTTTCCAAAACTTTAGGGGGAGAAAAGCTAAAGATTTTGAAGATGATTCTGCTTTACAAAACTTTAGGGGGAGAAAAGCTAAAGATTTTGAAGATGATTTTGCTTTCCAAAACTTTAAGGGGGAGAAAAGCTAAAGATTTTGAAGATGATTTTGCTTTCCAAAACTTTAGGGGGAGAAAAGCTAAAGATTTTGAAGATGATTCTGCTTTACAAAACTTTAGGGGGAGAAAAGCTAAAGATTTTGAAGATTGATATGGTTTTTGTACAGAAATAACAAAAGAGAGAAATGTTATTTTAAGAAGGAGAAGAGGAAAAGAAAACTGATCGGTAAAGCTGAAATGAAGATGAGAATTGTCATTTCAAGGGGGAGCAAAGAAAAAGCAAATATATAACAGAAATCAATTTGGAAATCGTTGCTGCTGCTGATTAAAGACTGACCAGAAGTTGTTAACTCAGATTATTCAGAATTCTGAGCAAAAGTTGTCAAAACATTCAGAAGAGCTCCTTCTGAAGATTGTTCCTGCTCTAAGAATTTGATGGTGAAAAGTACAAGTGTGTTTGACAAAAAGGGGGAGATTGTTAGGTCTAGAGTTTTGTCAAAAACACAAGTGTTGAGTTCTGAGTAAGAAGACTCAGAAGACTCAGAAGTTCTGAGTAGAAGACTCAGAAGTTCTGAGTGAGAAATCTCAAAAAGATTCTAAGTGTTGGATTCTGACTAGAAGGTTCAGAGTTCTGAGTAGGAGACTCAGAACTTCTGACTATGAAGACAAATGTTCTGAAGCGCTTATTCAGAAGTATGTTCAGAATTCATATCTTGGGATATTATCTGTTATATTCAGTTACTAATTAGGACACGTGTAATTGTTCTATTAGTCTGTTTCTCATATGTACTGTAGCTTTAGCTATTATCTACAGTATATATAGGAGTTAGCAACTGTAGCTAACTGAATCTTTGGCTAACCTTTTGGATAACTCTTTACGCATAAATTGTTAGATCTATTGAAAGAGAAATTCATTGTAATATCTTGTAATTCACAGATTGTTAATAGATCATATGACCAGTTGCTGTTAATACGATCTTAATTGTTCATATTTGATTGTAAGAGTGTAACCTGAAACTTTCAGTGAGTGAATCATCTTCATCCTATAATAAATAAGGACATTTACACCACCTATTACAGGTCAGGCCCTAAAGCTATAGTGTAATTCCCTGTGACTATTGACAGGAGATCCTTCTATGCTTTCACCGATAATCACATCCAACTACATCCAGGAATCCCATCTGCCAGATGTGGTTTCGGGACCAGGCGTGTAACCTCGATAGCATATGCTCTAGCCACCCAAGCCTATTAGTCGCTTAGATAAACAAGGAAGCCCTTCGGGAGCTATTCTTTCCCTGATATTGGCAGGACTTACTAGCCCCTAGCTGTTTCAATGGTAGGAGCAGGGGGTTGAAGAGGGACATCCGTGCTAAGAAAAAGGGACTGTAGCCCCAAGGTGTAGCATCAGTTCCAGACAACCGCTCAAGTTCAAGTAAAGGCTTCTGTCCTAGGAAGAAAGGCTCGAAAGCCTAAATCTATGATTTATACTTGCTCTCTCCCTGAAGTGGATGTGGAAAAGCGGGCGCTAATGCAAGGAAAGGAGGTGTTGTTCGTCCACTTCTGCTCCAACTGAGAAATTACCTTGTAGTCAGAGGAAACTCAAACGTAAGCTAGAACCGGAGAAGAGAAGATACTTTAGGTTTAGTCCTATTGCCCGGAAGTACGGGATCAAGGTTAAAATGGAGTCGTATTTTGTTCGTATAATGATAATACGAGTAGGGCCCTAGTCCTGTAACCATTTATAAGGGGCAATGATAATTCCTAACTGAGAAGTCACCACGAGACGAGCATAACAATCTTATTGGAACTTGAAAGAGAAGTGAATTTGTGAATACTTTAGGTTTAGTCCTATTGCCTGAATTTGTGTGCTTGGTACAAGAGCAACTTGAAAGAGAAGTGAATTAGATCGAAGAGATTATGGCTTATCTGTCAGTCGTGTTGGGTCTGCCGCTCAGTTGAAAACTATGAAACAAGTCTGCGGTAGTTCAAAACTGGAATTGGCACAATTACGTTTATTAGAAGTGGACAATCAAGTGGTTACCAGCCAAAAGTCATCTACGTATCGCCGGACCGCCCATGCCGACGAATAATAGGTACCACCACTCCAGGCAGAGTTAATGAGCCGTGTAATAGGCGACCATTTCGCGCGGTTTGTGGGGCACTTGAGTCAGCCGCCGGCGCCCGACAACGTCTTGACCAAGTACAACCCGCCTCTTTAAATCATTAGTCGCTCTTGTGACATGCTATGTTTCCCCTCTCTATTCCCAAGTAAAGGATGAGTCCCATGTGTCAATTTGTGGATCGCGGTCTCACACACTTATCCCTACAGGTGCCCGTAGTAGGCCGGCCGCCCTACCTAAACCAATCATCATATCGGTCACTAGGCCCCATTGCTGGAAAGGCTCGGCTTCAAAACCGTACGTGGAGCTTCCGCCTCATACGGCTCCTCTAGGGATGGAGGTAGGCCCAGCCCAGGCTTGTCACTTCCCCTGGTTCAAATGCTATGAGATTACGGATTTTTAGGGCCTTCACTCATAGCTTGGAACCGTGACCCCAGTAAAATATACCCCGATCGTGCTCCTCCCCGAGAAGCGTTCTCTCTTGTTGGCCCGGCCGGACAGATTCTATCTCGCCTTTCGAGCTTGCGTCACCCCCAACCCCCCTCAAAGGGGGAGTGCTTTTCTTTAATCGCCAAGATTCCTGTAGCACACCCCCAACCCCCCTTAAGGGGGGAGTGCTTATCTTTAATCGCCAAGATGGATCGCTCGCTGGTGCTCGCTTGCTGGAGTGCTTATCGCCATTAACCCAAGAACTCCTCTTCTAGTTTCTTGATTGCCGCCAATGGGAAAAATTGTGCTCGGAATTTCTCCACAAATGTCTCCCAACTCATTGTTTTCGTTGCTGACGACCCTTTTCCCCCGGTCTCCGCATCCCACCAAAATACTGCATCGGACTTCAACATAGACAGCGCAAACATTACCCAATCCCCATCGGCACATTTGCAAGTATCAAACGCAGTTCCATCTCTCTTACCTATTTCATCGCTATCACTGGATCACACTCTCGTTTGAACTTAGGAGGCTTGCACGAAGCAAACGCCTTGTAGTTGCATCCTTTAGCCGCTGACTCATTCACCATCAACGGAGTCGACTAGGAGTGGCTTCCCACTCCAGTTACAAGCGGGCTTGATATCCTAGAGCCCTCCTTACCCTCGCTCACCTATTTGCTCCTTGAAGCCGACTGATCTTACTTGGCTAGGAGGGCCTGTAGTGTTTCTTGAATCTTGCCCAACTCGGTAGCAAGGTTCTCTTGCGTCACAAATGTAGATGTGCGGCCCCGGCCACACCCCCTCGGCTGATTACGACCCCTCACGACAGCCGAACTCTCCTTCTGAGACACATCCCGCTTAACCGGGATTTCCACACTCCTTGCACTGCAGCTCACCCGTTGTCCTTCTGACTGGGGTTCCCCTAGTGGCTCCCTCCACTTGAGTGGCAGCCCGACAGGTCGTTCTCCCCCATCCTCTATCACGACCCCTACCTCTTCCACGAGTGGCTGCGTGCCTCGGAGGCTCCAGCGGTCTTTTAGCGAGGACCTCTTCATCTAAAACTACCCTTTCAGCGGGTATAGATCTACTTTTTAACGTTCTCCCAGCCATGACGAGAAACTGAAAGAAACCCACAAATAACAAACACTCAACAACATGTTGGCTATATAAGGTAATTTAAGCATATACATGTACCTGTAAATTCGTAATACACTGGTCAGGTGTAACTCCAAATTTACCTTACATGACAGTTCTTGCTACCTTATCCTTAATTGTACTTAGAGTGATCTTTCCTAGAGGAAATCCTATATCTCGGTTGTGTTCCCTATCCTACAGTTTAAGTTTAGGCCCGTCCGGTCACCTAAATCCCTTAAACAACGACTCTGATACCATTTGTAACAACCCAAAACTTCAAACATGCAATAACATAAATAAACAAGCCCAAAACTGGTTCGATTACATAACTTCCCAAAACGGGTCCCAAAACATAACCAAACAGTAATCGAATAACAGAGTCTATCAAAATTTGCAACGGAAAACACAAGTCCACAGCCGAACATCTATCTATAGAATGCTATAGTGATCTATACTAAGGCCAACGTCTCTACAGCTTCAGACCTTCTCTTTCCCTTTGCTAGAAGAAACTCTACTAACTTGCTTACCTGAAAAGTTTTTAGTTTTGAAAGCGAGGGTTAGACCATAAGGTCTAGTGAATTCCCTCTCAAAAACAGTTTAAACGTATTTCACCTATTTTATCAAATAACTGTCATAATGATGGAATAAAATAACATCTTACGAATGACCTTCACACAAGGGTACTGCACAGTGGTTTCCACGACCATCACCTCCACGTGACGTCCACAATCGGGGCCCCCAGTAGATGTCGTGCCCGTGTGCACGAGAAACATATTCAAGGCACACGGTTCACCACAAATCCCTAGAATCTCGAGGATTCAAGGTACAACTCAACTCCACTGTGCAACCCGACTCCACATATTGGCATATAGACATGAACACGACGTATATCATGAATATATAACGTACAAATCTCACAATTTAAAGAATAACTTTTCTCATATTAATATGTTGAATCAAAACACCATAATCAGTTTATGAAAACATGCTTAAGTTGATTTCATAAAAAGGGGTACACGGGAACTCACCTGAATATCGAGATCAAGCAACTCACGCACCTCACTTCAGACTAATCGATACGAATACCTAAATTTGTAACAACAACCCAAGATCATAACTCATGTCCAAAGGATTTATAACCTGAGGAAAACTTCCCGAAAACCCCACTGTCCGGACGATTTACCGGAAAACCTACTATTCCAGATGATTACCGGAAAATCTGCTAGTCTGGATAGTTGATGTCTGGACTCTCTTATCCGGAAACCGGTATCTGGAAATTGATATCCGGACCCTATGCCCGGGACTCTCATTCGGAACACCTATCCGGAAGTCTTTCCCGAAAAACATCAGTCCGGAAGAACCATAGTTGTCCGGACCAGGCGATGTCCGGAAGTCACGAACTGCAAAACCCCAAAATTTCCTAAATCAATAGAAATGATGACTTTTTGTTGTTAACTTATTAAAATACTTGATTAGGCCAATATTCCCTCCTTACATAACCAATTTTACTCATCAATCAACCCTTAATCGCCCTAAGACAAAACAAAACTCCATTACAACCTTTTTAGTTAAGAACACGGTAAAACATTGGGGTTTTCTGCCAACTCCGCATACCAATCCACAGAAAAACAATAGGGATTAGTAGCATACCTTTGATTAATCCCTTCAAGAATCTCTACACTCTTGGTAAAACTTCCCTTCTTCTTATCTCCCTCTTTCTCTATACCAGCCGCAGACAATGAAACAATGAATAGAAATTAGGTGTTTTACCCCTATTTATACCTTCTCTAAATTACACTAAAGTCCCCAAGTTCTCATCTTTGCACTTTGACCACATTTCTTTCAAACTTTACATTTTGAAAAGAAAACAAACATGGTTGCTACAGCCAATATTCAAAATGGAGAAAAAGGGTTGGATGAAACTCTAGAGACTTGATGAAGAAGATGAAGTGAATGGGGTTTTAGCTTTAGCTTCCAAAACCATGTTAGATGAAGAATGATGACTTGAAATCTCGAATCTTGGGGCTTAAAGGCTCAAAATCGACTTTGGAGGCAAAGGGTTTCGGTTTGGGAGAGAAAGGAGTGAAGTGGGAGAAGTGAGGAGTGAAATGGGGCTGAAAATCGAATTTTTAAGGCCTCGGTACCCGTATGCGACTGTGAGAGTGTCACAATCGCTGGCACAATCGCACAGGTTGTATTGAGTGTTTTTGACATCCGACGATTGTGACATGTTATAGCGACAGTGTCACAATCGTGGACACTATAGCATATAATGTACCGAAAATTGTTTTGGTCATAACTTCTTCGTTTTAGCTCCGAATTTGCTCCGAAAAGAACCGTTGGACTCGTATTTGAATTCTCCATCCAAAAAGACTATAAAATCCAAGATTTAATCCAAAATCTGATTTTTCATATTTATTTTAAAATATCGATACCTTCCAAAGGTCGGGGTGTTACAGAGACGCTAGAGAAGAGAATAAATTTCACAAACATTACAAAAATGCCCTGGAACTTCCATATTAGTTGTGAGATTAGGTAGAACTTTCACAAATATTACAAAAATGCCATCGTTTTAATGGCCTTTGATTAGAACGATTGGATGATGGAGATCGGTCTTCACGGTTTTTAACATATTTTTGGTCCTCGCATGATTTAACCCCTATATATATAATATTCGAAATATCTATATTTATTGACATAAATTATATAAATTTTAAATCAGATTATTTTAATTATACTTAAAATGGATTTTTAGTCATAATATATTTAAAAAAGTTCACTAAAACTATAAAGCATATCATTTCACTATTTAGTAGTTTTAACATATATGTCCTGTTACTGATTTTTATATAACAAATATTGTTCCATTAATTAAAAATTAGGGAATTTGTCTTGAATAGCCATCGTACACTCCATGATTTTTCCTATAGCCACCTTGTCACCCTATTTCCACAAATACCCAAAAGTTTCGCAGGAAACTTACGCAGAGAAAACTCTCTGCGTAAGTTTGTTTTTCCTCCCAAAAATTAAAGAAAAACATTTTTTAAACAGTTTACGTAGAGAGTTTTCTCTGCGTAAGTTTTTATGTCCCACGTGTCTGCGTAAAGTCCACGCGTGCACCACAAGTACTCCATATTGGATAAAAAGTTTACGCTGAAATGTCTACAAAGTTACACATAGAGAAGTCTCTGCGTAAGTTTTAAATATTTTTTTTTAATTTTTATAAATATATTAAAAAAATATAGTTTTTTTAGAATCTTTTTCTACAACCGATTTGACATAAAGAGAAAGTCTATGATTTTAGAAAATCTTTTGTTTCCAAGAATCTTTTACTGATTAAAAAAAATCTAGGAAATTGGCACGTGGTGCACACGTGGACTTTACGCGGTAAAAGATTCTTGAAAACAAAAGATTTTCTAAAATAAGAGACATTCTCTTTATGTCAAATCGGTTGTAGAAAAAGATTCTCTAAAAAGAATTATATTTTTTAATATATTTATAAAAATCAGAAAAAAAAATTAAATTTTTTTTAAAACTTACGCAGAGACTTCTCTCTGCATAAGTTTGTAGGCCTTTCCACGTAAACTTTTTATCCAACGCGGAGTCCACGTGGTGCACACGTGGACTTTACGCAGACACGTGAGACAGAAAACTTACACAGAGAAAACTCTCTGCATAAACTTTTTAAAAAATGTTTTTTCTTTAATTTTTGGGAGGAAAAACAAACTTACGCAGATGGTTTTCTCTGCGTAAGTTTTTCTGCGAAACTTTTGGGTATTTGTGGAAATAGGGTGGAAAGGTGGCTATAGGAAGAATCATGGACTATTTGAGGCAAATTCCCTAAAAATTAATCGAAAACCTAATTTTGAAGTTGTCATTCAGACTTGTTTGTAAAGTTTATTTACTTCGCCTTAAATAATGACTTTGAAAATTAATTACATAAATTTAAAATTCATTTCATTTCAGTACAATTTAATTTATATGAAATAGAGAGTAAAGTTTAGTTTTTGTCCCAAATATTGTCTATTTTAAAGGATCTCGTTTTTCAACTTCATTTACTCGGTTATTATTTGTTATGATCATCAATTTCAACGTATTTTGTCCATCAGTCTAATTACCGTTAACTTTCTCTGTTAAATTCAATTAAATGACGAATATTTTAATAATCTTTTTAATTTTATCTTACAATTTACAATATTATAGGTTATGTAAATTATTATATTATAAATTGTAAAACTTAGTTATCACGCCCCCTTTAAGAAGCCCCCAACTATCTACCTCCCCCCCGCCTAAAACATGACCAACGACGCATAGAGGCCAACCCCTCTTCGATAACAACCAATGATCAAGTACTGGAGGCTTGAATGTAAATTCCCGTCACAACTACACTTATTGCCAAACTCTTATTCATCCACGCTATGATTTTCTTCATCATATCCTTCCCCCATTGACGAAGTTCGACCCACATGTCATCCTCAAAGTAGGTTTCGGGTTCCATTTTTGGTGATGATTTCTTCTTAATTCAATTATTGATACAAGATCCAGAGAAAGACATAAGGTTTGTAATTGCGAATCTCCCCCATTGAGATAGAAGATACAAAGATGAATATGAACATCTATTTTCGTTTTCGTTTGATTCAGGTTTTTTTATTTGATTTTGAATTTTGGTTTTAGTGAGTTAAGTTTTAGGGTTTTGTTGTTGATGTTCTTGACATATTCAATGGTCTTGAGATATATGATTTTTGTTTCGATGTGTATATTAGATTTGTGTTTCAATTGATGGTGGGTGTTGGACGATGTTGGTGGAGGAGGTGGTGGTGGATTGTGTTTATGTAATATGTGTATATATATGTATAGGTTGGGTTCCGGTAAGAAATTGAGGTTAACGTGAGAAGCATATGAAGTGGTTATCAACCGTTTGATAAGAAGTGAGCGCACATTAGGATGAGATGCCCCAAGATAAGGTGCACTAGATCAATTCCATTCTAAACTGCAATTGATGGGAGGGCATTTGGTTAAAAATGATCAAAGTTTCAGATTTAGTTCTCACGTTAACCTCAACTCTTCACCCGATACTACTTCGCCTATAATATATAGTATATCATATAAATATGTTCTTTTTTTCAAATAAAGAGTAAACTACAAATTTGGTCCTTGTGGTTTCTTGTTTGTAGCCCATTTAGTCCCTATAGTTTCGAAATTACAGTTTTGCCATTGTGGTATGCAACAACGACCGGATTTGGTCCCTCCCTCTAACGACCGTTAATTTGCAACCGCCGTGTTAGGTCATTTTCGTCTTTTTTATTTTCTATTAAAAATATAGAAATATTTTAGACTCATCCATTAAAACAATGACACCTATCTTACCCACCCTTTTCCCGAAAACATTTTACGCCACTTTCCCATATTCCTTTTCGATCATCTTCTCCACCCAAAATCACCGGTCATCTTTTGCGGCCAAACCCAAATCCAAACATCACCATCAAAAGTAAATCGAAATCTAATTATGAACACAAAAATCAAAATTAAAATCAAACCCAAATTCTAAGCTAAATCTTAAAATCAAATCAACATCTAACATTTAATCCAAACTTAATTGATGAATTCAAATCCAAACCAAAATCAAATCAAAATAAAACCCCTAATAAAGAAAATCATAAACTGGCCTTTAATATCAATGTTGTTTGTCACAATAAATTAACGGTCTTTGTGCATATGAATACACAAAAACATCTCTCCACTTCCACTACTCTATCGACCCAACAACATTGGAATGATTAGGTTTTATTGAAGAACCACTAAAGGACTTGTCTTCATCTGAGGAATACCAACATCGGACAACTTGTCTCCCCATTTACATTCTGACGTTGCATCAAGAATCAGGGGCTTGTCTTTATCAAACCAACGCCATTATCATCGACTTCATTAGATCAATACATGCATCATCGATGGAAGAATCACGTTGCACAGTGACGACCATCTCTTTCGACAACTTCACATTAGAGAAAACCAACTCCATGACCAGTAACTTCACCGGATTTGGACCTTTTGATGGCTCTGAAACAAAATACTCTAAGTAGTATAAGAATGAGACTAGAGCTGGGCTTCGAAAGGAGGAGAACAGAGCTAGGTGAGGAGAGATGCAGGTATCAAGGATTGTTGAACGGTCGTAGATAGGCTTCAAAGAATGGAGTTAGGTGAGGGGAGATAGAGAACATAACTAGGTGGGGGAGATGGAGAACAAAGATGTGCGTGGGGAGATGGAGAATAAAGTCGAGCTTCATTTTTATAGAATGGAGTTTTGCGTGTGCACATTTGGCTTATTGTCGGTGTTCAACAACACAAACATAAGACGGTGTTTAAGGGGAGGGAACCGGCAGGGAAGGGGACCGAGATCTAGAGGTGCTGGTAAGGGCCGAGTGAACTCTGATGGTTGCAGGGGTTCATCTTCTCTGATATGCATTTAGGTTTCCTGGTTTTGGGATTTTCGTCAGTCTGGTCCTATGGTTTATATAATTAATAAATAGAATATTTATTTTATTATATCAACTAATAAGTTTATTTTTAAAAGAAAAAATAGGGAAAAGTGTGTGGATCCCAGATTAACAAGTGCAAATCAATGTATCAACACAATATGATATGATTGCCATAAATCTCACATGAATTGATTAGCAGAAACTATGAAATCAGTGTAGCCGTACATAGGTAATCAAGAATTGATAATTAGGTCATTAACCCTAATTATGAAACAAACAAGCTATTTATATCCCCAAAGGGATAGTTACAGGAATTGACAGAAATAGTCCCTACACTTCTATTCAACTAACTTTGAGACCTAACAATCTCCCCCTTTGAATCGAAGTTCGATCTCACGCCAGTTCAGGACATATCGCTTTCTGATTGCAAAAAGAATTTCAAAGTGCCGGATAGATTTTCTGAATTCCAGCCTTTCTTAAATCTCCTTGAGGAGCTCTTTGGCAAGATATTTTCTGACATTGGCATAATTCTCTGACGAATCTCTTTCCTCTTCTTCAATAATCTTCTTCAGCACATTCTGAATCTTCATCAAAGTCCCTTCACTTAACTTATGTACCTCACTGATCCTCATGAAACGTTTATCCCCTGTTTCATTCAGATACACGATCCCTGTTTCCGGTTTAGGCAGGAGATTATGTACCTGTAAGTCTTCGGCATCGGGAAGAGTCAGATTGGGCTTCAGAATATTCACTTTCTTCTGATTGCTTTCTATCCCCATCTGAAAGTCGTTGATGTAAGCGAGGGTAATGGTGCACTTCATGAATCTCTTTATGGTTTCCAGGGCTTTGGTGTATGGTCGTGGTCGGATAGTACGGGTCTTCAGCTCTTTAAGTAGTACCGGGAAGTCGTTCAGGTTCATGTGTCTGAAATCGACTTCTGAGAATACCCATTCCTTTCCATCATCCCTTTTAACAGTAAAAACTGGGAACCATACCTTCAGAACTCTATCGGACACGATCTTCATGATTTCAGTTATTCTGTGACTGGTTCTGACTTCGTGGACCATTCTACTTCTTTTCATCACCTCCAAATATTGAGAACGCACCGATTCTGACAGATCTGAAACCCCATGACACATAACCAGGTCAAGTGGTCTGATCCAGTGTACGAATATCTTCTTGTGCGATTCTTCTAAGTATGGAACCAGGATCCGGACTCTCTTCCAACGAACTGGTTGAATTGGTTGAGGTTGAGCCGTTTTAGGTTCAGGAACTGGAATTTCGGAGGTACCTACACTGTCACGTGTATCGTGTTGAGAATCAGTTACCTGTTCGCTTAGAAGGAGATACTGATCATAGTCTTCGTCGTTCATAAACTCGTCATCATCTGAGAAATTCCATAGAGCATCCGTCTCAGATTGAATGGCTGAAACTGCTTTCTCTCTCCATTCTCTTTCCATTTCCGGATTGCCATCTGAGTCCTCATCTATCAATTCCAGGACTGGCCTTTCCGGAACTGTCAGCATCATAAGATCTTCTGCTTCTCTCTCGGTCTTTTCAACTGTCGGGTCTGCTGACTCTGGCACTTGATCTCTGATCGGTGTAGATAACTCCATGTCCTAAACCATCTCTGAGTCGTCTGGTTTTTGGTGTGGTTCAGTTTTAGCTGGAGTGTCGGTTAAAGGTTTTGTCGCTGAGGTTGACAGCTCGGTCAGTCTTTGTCTTTTCTCCCCCTCATGTTGATCAGGATCCTCCTGATTATCATGTCTTCTTTTCGAGTCGTAGGCTTGACCCTTGCATGTGTTTTCGAGGCTGGCAACCCTCTCGGATAAAGTTTCGAGGGTGCGCTTAACATCAGTGAGGGTTGTGGTAAGGGTATCAACCTTAGTGTTTAGTTGGGTTTGGGCATCTGTATGAGTGACTGGGGGTTGTGTTTGTGAGCGTAAGATACTCACGAGGCCGGCTTCAGAGGATGTACTAGTGTTGGATTGGGACAAGGGATTATCGAGTAAAGCGACTTTTAAAGAATCGATGCTCATGTCCTGCGGGTTAGGTGTCGGGTAAGGGATTGTAACCTGTGGTTGCGTAGGGGGATCAACTGCGATTCCTTTACCCGTTATGGACCGTTTGATGAAGTCCATATCCTATGCAAGCTTCTTCAAAATCTCTGCTTGGATGATAACGCCACTTTTTGGCGTTATTTTCGGTTCTCAAACCAACGAGATTGGCTTGTACTCAAGTAAAAAGGCGGGTATTTTACGGTTTATTGAGTGATTTACGCAGGTTATATAAAAGGCGGCATTCCTCGGAAATAGAAGCGAAAAAGAGCCCAAAACGAGTCAAAACGAAGCCTAACGGAAGCCCAAAAGCCAAGCCCAAGACCCGCGAACCAGAAACAACCCAGAGCAGCATCTGAAACCCGCGCGACTTTCCACGCGACTTGCAAGTCGCGTGGAAGGTCGCGTATCCCTCTGTTTGTCGAAAATCAGTTTTATAAGTCGGGATTTAGGTCACTTTTTCGGTATCCAACTTACGGCAGACGATTGGGAGCAGTTCGGGGGCGATTTCCAGAGCCACGTGACACCGTTTGGAGCGAAGATCGAGAATCAATCGAAGGATCGTTCAAGACGCAAAGGAGATTTCAACACGGGGAAAGGGAGTTCATCAATTCATCTTACACATTCACCACGATCACGTTAACATGTTCACTTTCACTTTTGTATCTCTTTCTTTTGTGTATGAATCCCCCAACATCATGAACTAACTTTAAGATGTTGGGGGTTGGATTGAATTAGGATTGAACATATGATGGATGACGAATGATTTTTATCAGTTTTCCGATTTAATGAATGCATGTGATTTTGTTCTTAATGCCTTTGTGAGCGTAGCTAACTTGCAATTGTTTTATTGTTGTCAATTATGTTCGAGAGAATCAATTGAGATCTAGAATTAGGAATTACATGTCTAAAGTAAGAAAGGATAGAGATATACCGAGTAAACTTTAGTCTCATAATAATCTACGCTTAATGTGTTTTGAACTATATAAGGTGAGATCGAGAGATTAATCTTGTATTTGTTTTCGAAATAAACTTCATGGTAGCTTGAGAAAGCATCATGTTGTTACACATATAACTGTTGTTACTTGAGAGAGAGCAATGGTTAGATAAAGGTTGAGTAGTCATTGACGGAATTAACTGGTATTTGTCATTAGTCTGATATTCATATGTGAAACCTAAGGATATCCAACCCTCAACTGTTTCTCCATCTGAATTCCAAAACTGCTTACTAGTTGTCTGGTGTTTGTTTGATTTTAATTTCTGCAAGTAATTAGTTATAACACCAAATCTCCAAATTTGACAGTCCAATTAATAGTTCTTGTAGTAATTGTGATATTTAGTTCCTAGTTCCCGTGGATTCGATACTCGTACTTCCGTACACTATTACTTGATTCGACCCGTACACTTGCGGTAAGATCTGCGGGGTGTCAAAACCCCGTGTCAAGTTTTTGGCGCCGTTGCCGGGGAACTAGTTGCAACTAATAGCACTACCAGCTATACGCGCTATTAGATTGGACATTTCTTTATTTTATTTATTTATTTCGTATTTTATTTCATCACTTTGAATTTCTGGATTGCTAAGCTTGTTATTTTCTCTTCAGGTGCTAGTGGTTTATGCCAAAGGAAACCCGAGGGAAAGGAATCGAGCCAATCGATCCGGAAATCGAAAGAACCGCTCGTCGGCTACGTAAAGAAGCGAAAGCGAGAAGAAATCTGAAAGTCGAAATGTCTGACGACGAGAGACCTCCACGTAATGATCCACCTCGCAACAACCCACCACCACCTCCTGCGAGACGTCCTATGAGGTCGTTCGCCGATCCGAATGTGGCAGCGGCCCGAATAGGCATTCAAGCGCCCGCTACTGGGGCAAACTACTTCGAGCTGAAGCCGAGCACCATCGTGATGGTGCAGCAAAACCAGTATGGAGGGACACCGACAGAAGACCCTCATGCACACCTTCGTGCATTTGAGCGGGTTTGCAACACTTTCAAGATCAATGGCATGAACGAAGATGCCATCAAGCTGCGATTATTTGGATTCTCCCTCAAAGGCCGAGCCGAAGCATGGACCGAGAGCATCCAGCCAGATTCGGTCACCACATGGGCACAATTGAAGGCTGCATTCCTTCAAAAGTTCTTTCCCCCGAGTCGGACCGCCCAACTAATGGCCGAGATCACCCATTTCGCACAATGGGATCAAGAAACGTTGTATGAGGCTTGGGAACGCTTTAAGGACATGATCAAGAAATGTCCTCACCATGGGTTACAAGATTGGGTCATCATTCAGATTTTCTTTAGTGGCCTTCACCCGCAGTTCAAAAATGATATCACTGCTGCCGCGGGTGGAGCACTAATGGACAAGTCGTATGAGGAAGCGTGCGAGCTAATTGAAAACTTGGCCGAGCATAGCTTCTCTACACCGAGATCAGCCGTTAGAAGAGTAGCAAGTGTCCAAGAGAGTAACGAGCTAAATGAACTGAAAGCTCAACTGGCTGTCATCACAAATCGGCTGAATGGAGGAAATCTTCAAGAACCTGATCAGGTTCAGTTTGTGGCAAACCGGAACCAACCGAGAAACGATCCTTTCTCGAATACGTATAACGAGGGGTGGAAAAGGCACCCCAATCTTTCATGGAGTCAGCCGGGTCATCCACAACCAGGTAATTTTTCTAACTCTTCTAATTTCCCTAATACTAATAGTGCTTATCGTCCTCCAGGTTTTCAGCAAAGAAACGAGGGACCATCCGGGGAGAAGAAGACGGGATTAGAAGATATGATGATGAAGTTTATGGCAAAGATGGACAGCACGATCGGAGAGCTAGCGAGCACGGTGAATACAGTAAAAGCCGCTACTGAGCAAAATACGGCTGCAATAAAGATTCTCGAAAGACAAGTAGGGCAGATTTCTGAAGCCCTACAAACCCGACCTCCCGGAGCATTCCCGAGTATGGCTGAAAAGAGGAACCAAGAGAACTATAGCGCCATTTATTTGAGGAGCGGAAAGGGACTGAATAGAGAACCGTCATCTGAAGAGACCGAGCCCGATAGAGAGAGTTCGAATGAAGAAAAAGAGGTCGTGGTTGAAGAGAGCAAGAAGAGTGAAGAGAAGAAGAAAGAAGAAACACCACCGGTCAAGCCGGAAATCCCGAGAGTACCCTACCCAAGCAGGCTGAAAGCAAATAAGGACCAGGTTCATTTTTCTAAATTTCTTGATGTCTTTAAAAAGCTAACCATTAATATCCCGTTTGCAGATGCGCTTACACAAATGCCCTCTTACGCAAAGTTCATGAAAGAGATCCTCTCCAAAAAGAGGGCACTTGATCACCAGGCCACCGTTGCACTCACTGAAGAGTGCAGCGCAATTTTCCAGAATAAGCTGCCCCAAAAGCTTACAGATCCAGGGAGTTTCTCGATTCCTATTCAAATTGGCAGTTTTAATTTTATAAAGTTTTATGTGATTTAGGGGCTAGTATTAATCTGATGCCTCTATCTATTTTCAGGAAACTTGGCCTGGGTGAGGTAAGCCCAACATATATGACATTGAAGCTGGCTGATAGATCGATAAGGTACCCATACGGGGTAATTGAGGACGTGCTCATCAAAGTAGGTAAGTTTTACTTTCCTGTCGACTTCGTAGTAATAGACATAGATGAAGACGAGGAGGTCCCGTTAATTCTGGGGAGATCCTTCCTGGCTACGAGTCGAGCATTGGTCGATATGGAAGAAGGTGAGATAACTTTCCGGGTAGGCGGTGAGAGAGTAATCTTCAAGATGTTTGAGAAGGCGGGAGGTCGAAGTGAAGGAGAGGCTGGAGCTGGTCATGGAGGACCGAAGATGAAGGAAGCCGCGAAGAATCGCAAGTGTGGGCGATTTGACCCCGCGGACACTGAGCCAAGTTGAAACCGCACAGTCGTGCCACGACTTTAAATAAGGCGCTGGGTGGGAGGCAACACACCAAGGTTTGTTTCAGTTTAGTCTTTTTAGTTAAGTGTGTTCTATTTCAGAAAAACCATAAAAATCGAAAAATCGAAAAAAGCCAAAAATATTTTGAAACAGGGACATACGCGGCTTTACACGCGGTTTGTATACCGCGTAGCAAGCCGCGGGACCCTCTGTTGGTTTTCTGAAACAGAGGGTTACGCGGTTTTCCACGCGACTTGCAAGTCGCGGGCTAAACCGCGTGAGTCCCATTTGCCCCGTTTTTTCGTTTTTCGTGCAGTTTTTGTTCCCTTTCTTGCTTTGTGTGTTTTATGTTTTTGTTTTGTGTCTTTCCCTTGTCTTGCATGTTCTCCCTATCTCCTCTAAGTGCTCAACCAATCAAGAATCCTCCGGCCGGGCAAAACAGGTATGTTCTAAATCCTTCTCTGCTAAAAGAGTGGTGTTTGATGTGTTATTCTATTTCAAGTGCACGAGATGCAACAAACCTAAGTTTCACTTAGGTTTGGGGTGCCTCATCTTTCACATCTATACACACTCACTTTTGACCCTGTGCAAACCTCGATTTCACCGAGGTTTGGGGTTGGCTTTTATTTGGCAAACCTAGGCCACGGCCTAGGTTTGGGGTGCCCAGTTTAGAAATTTTGGGGATTTCTTTTTGCTTGCTATGTTAATGTTTTACCCGTCCTCTTTATACCTGTAAATAACTGCACAATGATTGAGTCGCATCACCTACGACTTTGCTTGCACATTAGGGACAATGTGTGGGTAAGGTTTGGGGTTGCCCAATCGGGCCCAAGCTTATGCACGTAGATTTCCTGCATTTCTGAGTGTCTAGATCAAAGTAGCTAAATTTTTTGTTTTGAATGATTGAGACCGACCATTGGGGGAAGAATCTTGTGATAGCGACGTGACCGTTAGGGAAGGACCGGGAAAGGATATGACTAGGGACATTAGTAGAGACCACCCGATAGTGAGATTTTGAGCCTAAAAGACGTTTTTCATTTCGAGGGATTTATACACTTAAGTCACATACACTTTTTCGAATTCCTTGTCGTGAATGTAGAATGATCTCGCTACATTATTGCATTGAGTAGCAAAGACAACCATCGGGATATTAGGTGAGGGTATAGTAGACCATATCGTGTGGACCTTAAGAAATGATTCCAGGCATTGTGTGTTTGTTTAACCTTTTTAGCTATCGTTTCCCTTTTTACCCTTAGTGTATATCCATAGCCATTTTGCAGCCAAACACCCACCTTATTTCTTTCTAAACCCATCATTTACCATTTAGCCAAAAGCCTTAGCCAACCCTTATCCGAAAGTTTGTCAATCGGAAGCAGTAATGAACCAATAGAGTGAGAGCATAAAAGAAGAACTCCGGCCAGCAATGAGAATAAAACGGGTCAATGTAACCCGAGAAGTAGAAAAGAGGACCAATGAAGTCCCAAAAATAAAAAATAAAAAAAATGCAGTTATTTAGATATTAGCTATAGCAGAAAATAAAGAGAGTTAAAGCAACTCCAATAGTGACGAAGAGGGCCAAATAAGAGAGCGAAAAACCATAGAGTTCGGAACTGCCAATGATTGACATGCCAAGGATATTTGAACCTTTTTACCCGTCGTTTCATAACCATAGCCTTAGCCCCATTACAACCCGTGTAAAGACCTGGATGATCTTTTGGAAAATGTGATTACGGTTTACGACTACCTTTACCGATATTCCCTATCTTGCTACTTGATTCCGTCTGAGATCAAAATTTTGGACATTTGTGCGTCTTTCTTGAGAGTTGTCATGACATTTGAGTATTCTTGCACATAACCTCCTTAAACATGACAACACGAGCGATAACCTAGGTTCGAGTGCAAAGAGAGTATCCCGTGAGGTAGCGTCGAGGCGAAATGTTTTCCCTAGTATGTTCAGACTTAGTCTAACCCTGATGTGATCGGAACAGTCACGAGTTCAACTCCCAATGGAAGGTCATAGGTCTAACGAAATGAGAATGAGGCGAGAGTGAGATAGATATTCACGGGTATGGGAAATCACCGATGCATCACTTGGTACCGATTGGAATTGTGCAGTTATTATTCTTTCTGAGATATATGCTTTTATTCTGTTTTGTCGCTAATTTGCTTGGGGACAAGCAACGCTCGGTTTGGGGTTGTTGATAACGCCACTTTTTGGCGTTATTTTCGGTTCTCAAACCAACGAGATTGGCTTGTACTCAAGTAAAAAGGCGGGTATTTTACGGTTTATTGAGTGATTTACGCAGGTTATATAAAAGGCGGCATTCCTCGGAAATAGAAGCGAAAAAGAGCCCAAAACGAGTCAAAACGAAGCCTAACGGAAGCCCAAAAGCCAAGCCCAAGACCCGCGAACCATAAACAACCCAGAGCAGCATCTGAAACCCGCGCGACTTTCCACGCGACTTGCAAGTCTCGTGGAAGGTCGTGTATCCCTCTGTTTGTCGAAAATCAGTTTTATAAGTCGGGATTTAGGTCACTTTTTCGGTATCCAACTTACGGCAGACAATTGGGAGCAGTTCGGGGGCGATTTCCAGAGCCACGTGACACCGTTTGGAGCGAAGATCGAGAATCAATCGAAGGATCATTCAAGACACAAAGGAGATTTCAACACGGGGAAAGGGAGTTCATCAATTCATCTTACACATTCACCACGATCACGTTAACATGTTCACTTTCACTTTTGTATCTCTTTCTTTTGTGTATGAATCCCCCAACATCATGAACTAACTTTAAGATGTTGGGGGTTGGATTGAATTAGGATTGAACATATGATGGATGACGAATGATTTTTATCAGTTTTCCGATTTAATGAATGCATGTGATTTTGTTCTTAATGCCTTTGTGAGCGTAGCTAACTTGCAATTGTTTTATTGTTGTCAATTATGTTCGAGAGAATCAATTGAGATCTAGAATTAGGAATTACATGTCTAAAGTAAGAAAGGATAGAGATATACCGAGTAAACTTTAGTCTCATAATAATCTACGCTTAATGTGTTTTGAACTATATAAGGTGAGATCGAGAGATTAATCTTGTATTTGTTTTCGAAATAAACTTCATGGTAGCTTGAGAAAGCATCATGTTGTTACACATATAACTGTTGTTAGTTGAGAGAGAGCAATGGTTAGATCAAGGTTGAGTAGTCATTAACGGAATTAACTGGTATTTGTCATTAGTCTGATATTCATATGTGAAACCTAAGGATATCCAACCCTCAACCGTTTCTCCATCTGAATTCCAAAACTGCTTACTAGTTGTCTGGTGTTTGTTTGATTTTAATTTCTGCAAGTAATTAGTTATAACACCAAATCTCCAAATTTGACAGTCCAATTAATAGTTCTTGTAGTAATTGTGATATTTAGTTCCTAGTTCCCGTGGATTCGATACTCGTACTTCCGTACACTATTACTTGATTCGACCCGTACACTTGCGGTAAGATCCGCGGGGTGTCAAAACCCCGTGTTATTGGACAGCCTTTAAGGCGCCGTCCAGAGTTTCCTTGGAGACGAACTCCGGGACACTAATACTTGGAGCACTTAGCTTACCAGTTGTGGTGACTACAGTGGATTGCACCGCAGTACCGCCTGCGCTTGCGCTCACGGTTGGTGTGATGGTAGCCGTAGCAGGACTTCCACCCTGTCCTTGCAAGCCACCAGAAGGTAGACTCACTCGGGGTGTTCCGGTCGAGTGACAAAGAATCTCGACGGTAGCAGTAGATATGTTATGTGTTCTAGCCAAAGAAAGTATATCAGGGAGTAGCTCTATACTCGATTGTGCGCCCAAAGAAGTCGAGAATCGGGGCAGGAGTTCTCTTGTTTCAACACCAGAACTCTCCAAGTGAGAGACCGGTGGCAGATGTGCTAAGTCCCCTAGTGAAAATGAAACAGTATCCTTTTGAGAGGACACTGAGTGGCTGAGTGGGGTGTGCAATTGCGTCGCTAGGCCCACGACGTCTGTTTCAATACCCTGTCCTAACGAATGAGACGTGGTAGCGGATGTGGCTGCCTGGCTAAAAGAAGGCTGGGTGGAGGCGACCCGAGTGGGTGACCTCTTCTCTCTATATCTCTCATTATTTTTCTTACTCCTCCTTTCCCTCACTTGCTCACTAACATTTTCATTTTCGACTGTAACTCCCTCCGCTCTCCTTTTCTCTCCAGATTCGGTTGAGGTCTGTGGATGGGCTCCATGCGGAACTGATCATCGTTGTCATCGTCTGATTCCGTGGATTCCGAAGACCCTGATTCAGAACCAGATTCAGAACCCGACTCTGAGCCAGAGCCCGACCCGGAGCTGGAAGAGGAGGCTGCCTCTTCTACTTGACCTTGTTCCTGTTCGTGCATGATATCGACCACCTCCACCTCATGTAATTCGGGTTCTTCGTGTTGTGGTGAAGGAGGTGGAGTGGGTGGGTGTTGGGACGAGCTAGCTTCGCGTATAGACGTTTCAGCACCGTCCGCGCCATGTCCCCTCATTATATTTTCTCTCATCACGCTCTGTCATGGAGCCCCTGTTCTCCGGACTCTACCACCTCTAGTACAGGGGCCCTCACGGCGCTCGGGGTGCGCTCCTTGGGCAGGGCCTTCCGGATCTGGCTGGACCATCGGGGCGAATAGGTTGTTCTGACGCCTATATTCTATCACACTCAGTGTCGAAGGGTCAGCGAGAGCTAGCAAGTCGTTGGTTAGGATCATCGGGACTAGGTCAGGTATCAGTTGTTTATTCTGAATTCTAGTCATGCGAGTTGAGATTAGTACCTCGTGATTAGCGCGTCGTGGAATTGTTGCATCGGCGGCCATGAAATGTGCAACGATGAGCTGCAGGAATCTTGGGAACGGAAGGAATGTTAGTCGTTTGTTGCGTTCCTTCTTCTGGACCTTGTCGAGCAGTTCGGTTCATAGGATTGCAGCACAGTCTATGTGCCTGTTGTAGGCCACGCCGTGAAAGATTCGGAGTAGGTTGACGGTTGTCTGATCGATGCTCTTATTGATGGATGAGAGACACCTGTTCAGGATGGTGAACATGGTGTACCATAGGGGCTGAAGATGGATTCTGGAAAAATGCGACGGATGGTTGAGCTTGCTGGCATAGCCGAGTGCACGCAATTCCTGGCACAGGACAACATCAGTATCAAAATTAACTCGGTATGGAATGGATGTAGCCTCCTGAAGGTCTAGAATCCGGCGCAGGAGGTCTCGAGAAATGACCACCAGAGTGTCAGCAATGCGACCGTGGAGGTCGAACTCTTGGCCACGTGCAACTGAGGTGAGGGACCTCCAGAGTTGTTGCACGTATACAGTCGGTACGTTGGCAGTCGCCGTCAATGCACGGTTGATTGGGTGGCGTTTGAGGATCTCTACAATGACCGGACATTGGCAAATGATGTTGGCCGTGTCCAAAAGAAAGTTGTTCGGTTGGAATGGCAAGTTTGGACCGGCAGGCAGGAGCGGGGCATCACCTTGTGGTTGGTTTGGTTGAGCCATGAGAGTTCCTGTTAAAAACGAGTAGTGTTGAGTTTCATGCTCATATTCAAACAAATCTCGAGTTTCAGGGTTCTTATTCTCGGGTTTTAGAGATATCGAGAGTCGATAACGGTCCGAAATAGGTCACTTGTCGGGTCTTAATGAGCCCGAAGTGAATGTGAAACAACAGCTTAAACCACCATCAAACAGGGTTATTAAGAACAAAAGCAAAGGGCAAACCCAGATTGGCCATAAACCGGAACCGAAATCGGTCAAGACCGGGACCCGGGTGACATCCGGAACCGATGTCAACACCGGGACTTAGCCGATAAAATACGGGACCCTTACTCCCCCGGTATACGACCCGAGAGGGCGAATCCGGGAGTCTAGCGACCCCGGTGCCGCAACCCGGAGCCGTACCGGGACAAAGGAAAACCGGGACACACCGCAAACCGAAAGCGATCCGGGAGAAGGCGGAACCCGGAACTCGTACGAGTCCGGGACCACGCAACCCCAGAACCCACTCTAGGAGACCCACTACGGGTTTTGATCGACTCTTATCCAAATTAACCCCACTCGATGTTAAATCGAGGGTCAAAATCGATCCTATACGCCGATTTGATAACGAATCTGAGTGCACAATGTCGGTTTGAGTTCGATTTGAGCGAGCCGAAGGGTCGAGGAACCCTAGCGGCGCCGACCGGACCAAAATCGAGTGAATCGAACGATTTTCGTGATTGATTGATCGATTTCAAACCGCGATTTTAGATTAATCATAGTCTCGAACACATACCTGGTGATTGGAGAGATGATCGGAGACTGATTGGAGCAAAAATCACAAGTTGAGAAATGAAGTGGGTTTAGGAGAAGTTTGGCGCGAAAAATTTGAACTTATGAGTTATCTTGCTTAGAGATCCGATATATATATATATATATATATATATATATATATATATATATATATATATATATATATATATATATATATATCGGTCGATACCGGGAGTGAACCCGGTACCGGATCCATAACTCTCCCGGTTCCCATTTAACTCAACTTTTAGAAAGGGACAGAAATTAACCATGAAGTTTGAAAAGCTTTAAAAAAACCCTAAGTTTAACAATTTACATTTTGACCCCTCAGGTTTATAAAATCTACTTTCTCCCCCTCAACATTTCAAAATGATAACTCCCCCCCTCAACTTTTCAAAAAATATACTTTCTCCCAACGAATAACGAAGAACTTACCTTGGGGACTTGGTTTTTTTGGTGAGTATCCTTTCAGAACAAAAGGTTAGTAGCTCGGGAAATTAATCGAAAACAAAGATAAGACGAATGGAAGTAAAGAAACATGCAGAAAAACGAAAGACTATAAAGTAAATACAGGAGACGAGTCACTGATGTGCTTGAAATACCGAAACTACACAACGAGACAAGTGTAACATTTCAAGAGACAGTTATCCCGTAGTGAAGGAATGGTGTAACAAGTACAAGGTTGAATCAAACTTTCAAATTCAGCATACCCAACTTGGACACGAGTTCATTGAACCGTTTTTCGTCCAACGCTTTGGTAAACAGGTCTGCCAATCGATTTTCAGTACTTACAAAATAGAGTTCCACCGAACCTCGTTCCACATGGTCTTTGATGAAGTGATAGCGCACGTCAATATGCTTTGTTTTCGTATGTTGGACCGGATTGTTGGTGATGGATATGGCACTCTTGGAGTCATAGTAGATTGGGATGTTCGAGTAGTGGAACCCGTAATCCTTCAGTTGAGTGCGCATCCATATGACTTAGGAACAGCAACTCGCCGTGGCTACGTACTCCGCTTCCGCCGTAGATGTGGAGACGACGTTTGCTTCTTGGAGGCCCAGGTAACCAACTTGTCACCAAGGAACTGGACGTGACCCGTGGTGCTCTTCCGGTCAAGCATACTTCCCGCATGATCAGTATCTGAGAAAGTTGTGAGTTCGAAACCTGTTTCCCTAGGATACCAAAGAGCAAGATCAGCAGTACTTTTTAAATAGTGAATAATACGTTTAACTGCTATAAGGTGTGACTCTTTCGGTTTGAACTGAAACCGAGTACACAAAAAGGTAGAGAACATTATATCCGACCTACTTACCGTCAAATACATCAACGAACCTATCATTCCTCTATAGGTACTAGGATTCACATCCTTTCCGTCACGATCGGCGTGTAACTTAGTACCCGGTGACGTGTAACTTAGTACCCGGTGACATTGGAGTCTTCATGGGTGTACAATTTTTCATCTGGAACTTCCAAAGAATATCCGCGATATACTTAGGTTGATTGATGAATATCCCGGTCGACAGTTTCTTAACTTGAAGACCGAGAAAGAAATTCATCTGACCCATCATACTCATTTTAAAATGTGCTTTCATGAGGACTGAAAAGTTGTGACAGTATTGTGGGTTCGTAGAGCCGAAGATAATGTCATCGACATATATTTGATTTAAAATAATGTCCTTACCTTCTCTCTTAATGAAGAGAGTTGTGTCGATTTTACCTTTCGAGAAGCCCGCATTTACGAGAAATGTAGACAATGCATCATACCAGGCTCTCGGTGCTTGCTTCAGTCCGTAGAGTGCTTTGTCGAGAAGGTAGACATGATTCGGGTGAGAGTTTTTGACGAAACCATCTGGCTGGGAGACGTACACCTCCTCCTTGAGTTTACCGTTGAGGAACGCCGTTTTCACGTCCATTTGGAAGACGGTGAAATTCTTATGAGCGGCGTATGCGAGGAACATCTGAATAGCTTCGATTCGGGCAACTGGTGCGAACGTCTCTTCGTAGTCAATCCCTTCTTGTTGTCTACACCCTTTAGCTACTAATCGAGCCTTGTTACAAACAACGATCCCGTTCTCGTCCTTCTTGTTCTTAAAGATCTATTTGGTTCCGATAACCATCTTGTTCTTCGGGCGAGGGACTAGGCGCCATACCTTGAGGCTTTCAAACTCGTTCAGTTCTTCTTGCATGGCCATAACCCAGTCTGGGTCGTTCAAGGCGTCTCGAACCTTTGTGGGTTCAACGTTGCTGAGGAAAATGGAAAAGAGATACTCATTTCCCGTTGTCGTCCATTTTTTAATGTTGCTAAGTAGTGCGGGGGCGGCTTCCTCAGTTTCCACTGCTGCTCTGGTTTGGATTGGAGCAGACGGATCACCGATGATTTGGTCAGGCGGGTGTGCTCGAGCCCACTTCCTTGTGTGAGGTAGTGGGTCCAAGGACGGTTGAGAATTGTTGGGATCAACATATGAGCCTAGAGGTAAGTCTTGTACCGCCTCAAGAGATGGAGTTGGATGTAACGGTGCGGCGGCCGCTGGTTGTGTAGGAACAGCAGTTGACGAAGATACGTCGGTTGTGACAGTGTAAGATATGTTGTTGCTTGATTCGGGGGAAGACGGTGTGGGTTGAACCACTGGGGATGCGGTCGCGGTAACCATATTTGTGCTTGAAGATGGCGTCGTCTCTATAACAGGTGACGACGGTGAGTCCTCCAACGATGTTGTGTTGGGGGTAGGTGGAGGACCAGTGATCTGCGATGATACCACCACAGCTCCATCTGCATTCAAGGAATTATCAGTAGATACATGAGGTAAATGAAAGTCATTATAAAAATGTTCAAATAGTAGATCTAGCTCAGAATGTCGTGGCTTCGACGTATTGGACGAGGAAGGATCTACTATAGTGTGCTTGGTTTCCGATCTAGAGTGATCGGAGGCCAACACTCCTGTAAGCACGGGTTCTGAACTGACACGCTCAGAAGCCAAGTCGACCAATTCGTCGAAGGACACATTAATGCTCTCAATAACAGTCTTTGTCCTCTTGTTGTAGCCTCATAACGCTTTCGAAGAGGTTGAGTAGCCGATGAAGATCCCTTCGTCCCCCTTTGGTTTGAGCTTGCCGAGGTCATCTTTGTCGTTTAGCACAAAGCATTTGCACCTGAACGCATGGAAGTAGCTGATGTTGGGGGTGCGTTTGTTGATGAGCTCGTACGACATCTTATCAAAACGTTTGTTGACGATGGATCTGTTCTGTGTGTAGCACGCTGTGGCAATAGCTTCAGCCCAGAGAAACATGGGAAGGTTGTACTGAGTCAGCATGGTTCGTGCCGCTTCCACCAAGGTGCGGTTGCGACGTTCCACCACGCCGTTTTGTTGAGGTGTCTTGGCAGCAGAGAATGTGTGTGAAATCCCAGCCGATGTGAGATATTCACCCATAACACGGTTCTTGAACTCGGTGCCGTTATTCGTGTGAATTGAAATGACGGTCATCTGCATGTTGTTCTGGACACCATTCAGATGGTCGATGATTAATCCGGGAGTCTCATCCTTCGAGCGGAGAAACTTGACCCAGGTGTATCTCGAGAAGTCATCCACCATCACCAGTACTTACTTCTTGTGATTTATGCTTTGAACGCGCATAGGGCCGCAGAGATCCATGTGAAGAAGCTCTAATGGCCTGGACGTGCTAGGAACCGCCTTCGGTTTGTGAGAGACCTTCTTCATCTTACCCATCTCGCATGCGGAACAGAGATGTTCTTTCTCGAATCGTAGTTCTGGCATTCCTTTGACGAGTCCGCCGAGCACCAGCTTGTTTATGTGCTTGAAGTTCAGATGAGAAAACCGACGATGCCACAACCAGTTCTATTGAGTAGATGCTTTAGATATGAGGCACACCGCTTTATCAGTCTTCAGAGAGGCGAGGTTGATTGTGTACAGATTCGTTCTTCGAGTCCCAACGAGGATCTCCGTTCCGTCTTCGTTCCGAATACTGCACCGCTTCGCCTTGAAGTTGACTTCAAGATTCTTGTCACAGAATTGACCGATGCTGAAGAGGTTGTAACCTAAACCTTCGACGTAGGACACTCGCTTGATAGTGAGCTTGTCTTGAACTAGGTCGCCATAGCCCATGATCGGGGCTACGTTGTCATTTCCAAAACGTACGTCACCGCAGTACTTCTCTTTGAAGTTGGTGAGCAGCTCCCGTTTACCAGTCATGTGTTTGGAGTATCCGGAATCTAAAAACCACACATGACCGGGCTTCAAAACAGAAATTAAGGGTTCTTAGGTACCCATTTATAAATGGGCCCTGATACGTTAGGTGCAGCACCTTTTCTCGTGGCCCGTTTAGATTTGGGTCCTTTTCGGGATTTAGAATAACGCGAATTAACTACATGATATGTACTAAACCAATCAGATGCATGTTTATGTTCGACAAAATCATTCATTCCAACAACACACACAATCACGAGAAATCTTAATCAATTGCTGAACGGAAGTAAGTTTAAACGGAAATTCAAAACCATGTTCAACAGAGTTATTTAAATCAAAACCATGAGTGTTATTGTTTTTCCTAATGTGCAAAAACGAATTAAATGACTTGGTCTTCTCTTGGCGTAACTTAGGCTTCTTCTCTACCCACTCTTTCTGAACAGCTCTCCCCCGACCCGTTCTATCTGAAATGATATTAGAGTTATTGTCAGAGGAGTTGGAGTAATAGGGTTGTCTTTTAGAACTCTTACCGATTTTAGCTCGTTTCTTGGACCGACGTTTAGATTTAGATTTAGAAATGGTCTCAGAAACGGTTTTGGAGTTAGAACACTCTCCTTTTTCAAAATTAACCGGTGTGGCCATTTTCTCTAAAAATTGAGTGTGACTAGCAAGCTTTGGAGCAAAATCAATATTTGAAACATCTTCATCATGACAAACAGAGGAATTCATAAACTCAGAAAACTGTCGTGCAGAGTCAAGTGGGGTTTCACCATCAGAGTCGGACGAGGAATCATCCGCAAAAGGATTATTAAAATCGGGAAAATGATTCCTTTGAACATAATCGGGTTGAATAGCCTTACCCTTATCTTGGTTACTCAAATTCTTATCATTGGTGTCATGAAACACTCCTAGAAAAGCTTTACACGAGGAACTATCCGAACAAATAGGTGACGGGTCAACCGAGATGGTTTCAGGAGAGGCATGCTTCATTGGAGTATCCTCTGGACTTTCCTTAGCCATTCTTCCTGTTAAAGCTTCTGCCGCCAAGGCGGACAGTTGAGAAGTCAATTTTGCAATCTTGGTTTTATAACTCGCTTTTTCTGATTCGAATAATGACTCGGTTTTGTTCTGTTTGAGCTTGTCTATAGTGGATACAAGTACAGTTCTTTCGGTTTCAAAAATGACCTTATCCCTCACAATTGATTCTTCAAGTTTAAAAATGATGTTTTCCAAAATCAGAGGTGGAACATAACGTTTGAACTCTGATTGATCGTTAGATCCTACATCTGGTGTTGCCGTAACTGGAACTGGAGCTTCCACAGTTTTAGGAAGAGATCAGATGTCGAAGTAATCATTTGAGAGGTAAGGGATTTTACTTTTCAAATAAGACGCATTTAGAGTTTTGTACACGAAAGGAACTTGAACATTTATATTCTTTCTAGGTGGCTCATCTTCCGATTTCTTGTCAACATTTACAGGCTTTTCCCCTACTTTTGGTAGAGGAATTCATGTTTTTCTTTTAAGGTCTTCCTTTTCCTCATCCTCCTGGGACGACTTAGTCCACTTGATCTTATACTCAGGATATTGCTTATCTAGGCCCAAAAATTTGAATTCATAAAGGGTGGAAACCTTTGATAAGATTTTCTTAAGGTAACACGGATTATCATATCCGAGTCCCCATTGTGAGCTGTAATACCTGAATTCCTTTGGTTTATTCAAGTGAATGGTTTGTTCAGATTGACCAAGTTTATAAAGTTTGGATTCAAGATCCTTAAGCTTAGTAGTCAACAACTCATTTTGTTTTTGAACGTTTTCTTGAAGAACAACACTCTTAGAATACTCCTCCTGAGACTTTTCTAACTTTTGTGTGAATTCAGATAGTTGGGTCTCTAGGGATTCTGCTCTTTTTTAAATGGCTGAGCATTCAGATTGATAGTTGTCTATCATAGACTTGTCTTCAGCTTTTTCAATAGCTAGCTTGTCTATGGTGTCGTATTTAATTTTAGTGTTGATCCAAACCCTCAGTGATTTGATAATGACCCTCTCTTATATACTTAGTGAAAATTGTAAGTAAACAATATGTATGAGTTTCACTATCGCTGATAAGTACTAAGATCTTCCAGTACCGCTGATAGGAACTCTCGCTCTTTAGATTAAACATTCAGCGAAACTGTTCACCATAATACTCTGAGTCTGTTCAGTACTTATGGTGATCGCTGATAAGTTAGTTGTTTACTTATGATCCCTGAAGATAAGTTTCACGTCAACATAGGTTCTACGCTGAAGTCGAAGATCAAGCTCAAGAACCAGCGACAAGTCTCCTAATGAACTGATGCGGATCAGCGAAGACTCAGATTTGTCCACTTAACGTGAAGTATCAAGTACAAGACTTCAGCTATCGCTGAACTCTATCATTCGCTGATAAAGAATGATAGATCGCTGAATCATCGAAAAGCTGATCATGAAGTCTTCCGTACAAAGTACTTTTTGTCTCATCCACCCTTGCACGACTCCGTACGATATGTCAGAATAGAACCTCCTTATTGTCTGAAATCGTACAACCACTCTGATACTACACTGTTCAAACATGTGGCTACTAAGGTTGTCAACAAAGGTCAATGACATGCAACCAATCAGTTGCTGCCACGTGTAAAGTATAAACTGCAATGCATTAAATGCATGCAGTATATAAGAAGAAGAACTCACTTCATTTTTGAAGTAACGTGCTAACTTTGGACAAGTTCATCCTTCTTATCTTGAGATAGGTTATTATTAGTAATTTCCTTCTCCTTCTTAGTGCAAGAAACTTAGTGTTCCAACTTGTTTAGATTTAGGATTTATCCTTAATCTTGTTTCCGCAACAAGCTGTAAATTGTTAATGATTTATCAATAAACAATTTAGAAAAGTAAAATCTGTGTGTTTTTATTCAACCACCCCCCTTCTACAAACTTGTATAACCCTTCGGGACCAACAAGTGGTTTCAGAGCGGATTTGTTTAATCTCATAAACAAGATCTAATCTATACTAAGATTTCTCTTCCTTGCTATTTCTGAAAATGGCCACCAACACAAACACAAACTATATAGACAATGGTTCTCTTGCAAAACCCCCTAGATTCTCCAGAGATAATTTTAATCTATGGAAAAATAGGATGACTCTCTTCCTAGAAGGTGTAGACCCTACTATGCCTTATTATCTTGAAAACGGCCCATTTATTCCTGTAAGGGGACGTTTGGTTCATTTTAAGGAATGAGAATGAAAATGAAAATGAGAATGCAGGAGAATGGGAATAGAAATGAGTATTTCATTGATGTTGTTTGGTTGACCCAATATAATTAATAAAAAATATTTTATATAGACTTTTTAATACAAATATGTGACTTCCAACGTGAAAATAAAAAACATTTTTCATTCAACATCGAGAAATGAAGGGAACGTATGAGAAAAAATGACTAAGCGGGAATAAAATTTTCATTCCCCCCAATTTGGTCAGGAATGGAAATTAATGGGTTTGGGGTAATGATTTCATTATATTATATCAAACCAAACAGCAGTTTTTATTATCATTCACATTCCTTACCCCTCAATACCTCCAACCAAACACCCCCTAAGAATTGATGTCGCAGTACTTGCCGCTGAGAATAGACTTGCTATTCCAGAAAGGATGGTACCCAAAGATGTTCATACGTGGACTGACGAAGATAAGAAGAAAGTGGATATCGACACAAAAGCCAGATCCATACTATCCATGGCTCTTCCTGACGAAGTCTACCATTCCGTCATGAACCTGAAATCCTCAAAAGCCATGTGGGACACAATATGTGTTCGGTATGAAGGTACTGCTGAAGTCCAGGACTCTCGAAAGATCAACCTGGTAAGACAGTATGAAAGTTTCATTTGTGGAAAGAATGAGACTCTCTCTGAAGTTCACCAACGTTTTAATTGCTTAATAATAGATCTAAAAACTGTTGGTAAGGAATATTCTAACTTTGAAGTGCTGACAAAGTTTCTAGAATGTTTACCTGAAAGCTGGGATAGTTATTCTATGTGTCTCAAGCTGTCAAAAGATCTAAGATCAATGACTCTTGCTACCTTATATGGCACAATGCTGAATCATGAGCAATCAAGCCATCTTAAGAAGAATCTTGTAAAAGATTCCAAAAGCACCCCTGTTGCTTTAATCTCAGAGGAACCTTCTACTCAGCGACCCTCGGTCACCATCACTGAGTTAAAGAGTAACTCTGAAAGGACATTAGATTCTGACTCTTCAGATGATGATGAATCTTTGGCTCTCCTAACTAAAAAGTTCAGGAGATTCGCCAAAAAGAAAATGTTCAGAAAGAACAAACCTCTTTCTATAACTGATAAGCCAAGATCATCAGCTACTGTTGATAAGGCTACTGCTACTTGTTTTAATTGCGAAAAGATTGGACATTTCGCTAACGAGTGCAGGTCTAAGAAAGTATCGAGAAACTCAGCGTTTCCCAAGAAATCGTTTATTCCCAGGAATAAAGATGACAAATATTCTAAGCTGAAAGAAAAATATGCAAAGCTGAAAAGCTTCAAGAAGAAAGGCAAAGGCCTGATGGTTTATGATTGGGCTGCTTCAGAAGAAGAAGAATCATCATCTGACTCTGAAAATGATGAAGCCAATCTCTGTCTTATGGCAAAGATTGAGGATGAGGAAGAAAGTTCAGACATTCCTTCTACTTCAACCTCTGCTGTTCAGGTATCACCTTCCTTCTTTACAAATATTGCAAATATTGATGAAGCTGATAGTCTCCGCAAAATCGATCTCTTGACTAGAAGCTTATATGAAGCCATGAATGGCAAAACTATAGTTGAAAACCAAAACCTTGATCTCGCTGAACAACTTAAAAACTGTCACCTTCAAATAGAAAAGCTTTCTAAAATTGAAGAAGATTTTAAAGATCAAGTGCATTTAAATCAGCTAGTCAAAATCGAACGAGCAGAAGCTATCGCTGCTTTGAAAGCTGAAAAGGCTACTGTTGAAGGATGGTGTAACTCTTCAACAAAGATCACTGAGATAATTAAGTCTCAGATACCCCTGAGTGATAAACGTGGTCTTGGTTACAAATATGGAACTCAAGAACCAACCACTGATCGTTCCATGCTCTTATTTGGAACTTTCGTATCCTCAGTCGCCGACACTTCATACTCTCAGTGTTCGTCCTCCAGACCGCCTATCCCTGAGGAAATCTCTGCCTCTTCAAAAGGTAAAGAGAAAATGGTTTATCCAAAACCTACCTCTGTCTTTAAAGATAAAGGTAAAGGAATTGCGTTGAACCAAAATCCTCAGAAGGGTACTTTAGCACCAAAGCTGAATGCTTCTAAAGCTTTAGTGATTTATTCCTCTGGATCAAGAAATCAGATCTCTGGATCTACGTAGCGTGGGTCTATTCAGCGATCTACTCCTAGACTCAGAGTGGATATCCTTGGTAAGAAATCTGAAGAACCAAGAGTTCCTCCCATTTCTAAAGCCAAAAGCTTATTTGGTGCTGGTCCTTCTAATTCAAAATCTAAAACTCAGCATTCAAATAGTCCTAGAACTATTTTTAGTTATAGGAAATGTTATCACTGTGGACTCACTGATCATATTGCTAGTAAGTGCCCCACAGCCACCAAAGCTGATAAGATAGCTAAGGTGAAGATTGCCCCCAAGGCAAAGAAGACCACTGAGGTTAAGAAATTAACCAAAGTGAAGACTGACAAAGCTGAATTTTCAAATGCTGCGAAGATTGCTGAACCTTCCATTCCAACTGCTTCCACTGACAAACGTGTACACATGGTTAAGTGGGTACCTAAGAAAAACTAATCTTCCTTTGTGATGCAGGTTCAGAAGGGTATCTGGTATCTCGATAGCGGATGCTCTAGACACATGACTGGAAAGAGAAGCCTGCTCGCTGAATACAAGGAAGAGAAGGGTCCCTCTGTGACTTTCGGTGGAAATGGAAAAGGACATACCCGAGGGTTTGGTGTACTCTCTAATGGTACAACCACCTTCAGAAGAGTCGCATATGTTGAAGGGCTGAAGCATAATCTGTTAAGCATCAGTCAGCTTTGCGACAAGGATAACAAGGTAATCTTTACCAAAGAATCCTGCTTTGTCACTGACAAAAAGGAGAAGATAGCTCTCAGCGGTTATCGTTTGGAAAATGTTTATGTAATAAACATGGACTCAACAACCACTGAGAACTCCTGTTTCTTCTCAAAAGCCTCATCTGATGTCAACTGGCTATGGCATAAGAGGCTCTCTCATCTGAATTTCAAGACACTGAACTCTCTTTCTTCAAAAGAGTTAGTTACTGGTCTACCTCAACACTCATATGCCAAAGAGTCTTTATGTTCAGCATGTGAGAAAGGGAAGCAGACCAAAGCAAGCTTTAAATCAAAGCAAGTCTCCTCAGTGTCATCTCCTCTACAACTACTCCATATGGATTTGTTTGGCCCTGTTAACAAACAATCCATCGCTGGAAAGAAATATACACTGGTCATAGTTGATGAATTCTCTCGTTATACATGGGTTATGTTTCTCCGTTCCAAGAGTGACACCCCTGAAGAACTCATCACCTTTGTTCGGAAGATGGAAACCCTAAACAATTTGACCGTTCGCTCAATAAGGAGTGATCATGGGACTGAATTCAAAAACAGTTCTCTTGATTCCTTCTTTGAGAGCAAGGGTATTTCTCACAACTTTTCTTCAGTGAGAACACCACAACAAAATGGAGTCTCTGAAAGAAGAAATAGAACAATTATTGAAGTTGCACGTTCAATGCTCAGCGATTCTCACCTGCCTACTCAGTTTTGGGCAGAAGCTGTCAACACTGCTTGTTTTACGCAAAACAGGTCGCTGATAGTCAAAAGATTCAATAAAACAGCCTATGAACTATTTCATGGGAGAAAGCCTTCAATCAGCTTTCTTCACATCTTTGGATGTCAGTGTTTTATACTGAACAACAGAGATGCCCTTGGAAAGTTTGATCCTAAGGCTGATGATGGGATCTTTCTTGGATACTCCTCAGTTTCCAAAGCCTTCAGAGTCTTTAATCGAAGAAGACAAACTGTTGAAGAAACAATTCACGTCACATTTGACGAGTCCCGTTCAGCGAACTCTAAACCTTCCGCTGATACTGAAGAACTGAATCAATGGATGTTTTCTCATCTTGGTGATTCAGAAGATATTCCCACTCCTCGTGCTCACACAGTTGAAGATGATGGTCCAACTATCATTCCAAATATGCAGAATAGTGAAGCTGAAACATCATGGGTCTCAGCTGTTCCTATAAACACTATACCTGCTTCTGAAACCAATATCTCAGATATTCCATCCACTTCTCAGCAATCAGTGAATATAATGACAACCGCATCCATTCCTCTATTGGCTGATACTCCAGACGTCGCTGAAGCTTCATCTTCAGCTCCTCCAGTTCAGGTTGAGTCAGCGTCTCACACTCCGGCTCAGCGATGGACTATAAATCACCCAATTGATCAAATTCTTGGTGATCCAAACGCTGGTATTCAGACTCGACGAAGTGCAGGTAATATTTGTTTATTTGTAAATTTTATTTCACTAACTGAACCAAAGAAAGTAGATGATGCCCTCAAAGATCCAAACTGGGTCAGTGCCATGCAAGTAGAGCTGACAGAATTCGACAGAAACAAAGTTTGGAAACTTGTTCGAAGACCAACTGACAAAACAGTGATAGGGACTAAATGGGTCTATCGAAACAAGTTGGACGAACATGGAACTGTAACCCGCAACAAGGCTCGTCTTGTTGCTCAGGGATACAGACAAGAGAAAGGCATATATTATGATGAAACATTTGCTCCAGTAGCAAGATTAGAATCTATTCGTCTATTCTTAGCATACGCTGTACACAAAGACTTCAAAGTATATCAGATGGATGTTAAGTCAGCGTTTCTAAATGGAAAGTTGAATGAAGAAGTCTATGTGGAACAACCTCCAGGATTCTCATATCCTAAGCATCCAGGTTATGTTTATAAACTGGATAAGGCACTTTATGGCTTAAAGCAAGCTCCACGTGCATGGTATGACACTCTTTCTACTTATCTCCATATTGAAAAATTTGAGCGAGGCAAAATAGACAAAACTCTATTTTTCAGAAAAGTAAAAGGTCATATCATTCTTGTTCAAATATATGTTGATGATATTATATTTGGCTCGACTAACCCTGATCTCTGTACTCGTTTCGCTGATAGAATGAAAGAAGAGTATAAAATGAGCATGATGGGTGAACTAACATATTTCCTTGGTCTACAGATAAAACAAAATGAAAAATGAACTTTCATTAATCAGGGAAAGTATGTTAAAGATATGCTGAAAAAATTCGACTTAACTGAAAGTTCAGCTATGAAAACCCATATGGCACCACCGCTGACACTTGATAAGGACACTAAGGGTGTTCCTGTCAATGTCACGTTGTACCATGGGATGATCGACTCACTATTGTATCTTACAGCTAGCCGACCCGATATTATGTTTGCAACATGCTTGTGTGCACGATATCAAGCTGAACCTAAGATATCTCATATGAAAGCTGTAAAGCGTATTTTTCGATATCTTAAGGGTACAGCGAATCTAGGTCTTTGGTATCCCAAAGACTCATGATTCGATTTAATCGCCTATTCAGATAGTGATTTTGCAGGTTGCAGAATGGATAGGAAAAGCACCACAGGAGGATGTCAGCTTCTGGGTGGAAAGCTGGTAAGTTGGACAAGTAAAAAGCAAAACTCAGTGTCCACTTCCACATCTGAAGCTGAGTATGTAGCCGCTGGAAGCTGTTGTTCTCAGGTCTTGTGGATGAGAAATCAACTACTGGACTATGACCTTCAACTCTCAAATATTCCAATCTATTGCGACAGCACAAGTGCCATCGCTATAGCTAATAATCCAGTGCTACACTCAAAGACAAAACACATCGAAATCAGGTATCACTTTATCATAGATCATGTGATGAATGGTGATATAGAACTTCACTTTATCCCAACTGACTATCAGTTAGCTGATATGTTCACCAAACCTCTTGATGAGACAAGATTCAACTTTCTCATCAGCGAGCTTGGAATGCTGAACTTTGAAGGATAAAATCTTCAGCAGTTCACATTTGATCAGCGATAGGATAAAATCAACTTGTATAACCCATTCTATCCTTCTCTCTATCCTGATTCGCTGATATCAAGGTATGTTTTTCTCTCTGACAAATCGCATGTAAATGCAAGATTTCAAAACAAATCTCATCGCTGAATATCTTTTCCTTATCAGCGATACTTTGAAATTTCTTAAAACCAACTGATTTCTATTCAGTGCTTCATGTTTTCAAAAGTGTCCCTGAGTTTTTTTTAAACCTCGGAGACAACCAAGAATATGAAAGGATAGTTGTTACGTCATTACAACGGATAAACCCAGACACGTTCTTCTTTCTGACACACGTTTGCACGTTTCGTTTACTTGCCAATCAAATGCAAACACGTGTCCGTGTCATGATGAAAATCTTTTCCCGCTCAAGATTTTCTCTTTCTAAAATCTCTCTATATAAACAAATTCTTCGTTTATATTTTTCTCTTACGCGAACTTCTCCTCCAAGCAAAGAAAGAATTTACCGTTGCATCTTCTTCAAACATCAAAGGTTAATATGTTCTTATTATTTACCAAATGCAAATAACTTGTTTCTGATCTTCTCTTTGTTTTAACAAGATCAAACAAAAGAACTTCTTAAAAATAAAATCATTTTCTTCCATGATTTTATGAACACAACCATTTCATGGTTGTTCTTCAAGTTTAAATGCAAAAATCTTAAACTCGTTCTTCACACATTCGTTTTTCTAGAATCCCTATCTTCAAAGGAAACTTGAAAACAAGATTTTTAATTGGGTTTGAAATTTCGTTTAAAAAAAAACCCTAATCTTCATTAAGACATTTTGTCTGAATGAAATGGACAAAATTCGAACCATCTTATTGGAAAATCTTTCCACATTAAGATTATTCTTATTTGTTAATCCTTTGGTTGAACTGATAATACAGAGAATGGCATCTTCTGACATTCCCAAGAACACCAACGCTGAAAACACTTCTGCTGATGACACTGCTGAGGAAATGGACATCTTCAAGGATCCTCAAGTCAAATTTGCCCTTAACAAACTGGATTGGACTAAGGTGAACAACCTCTATTTACTTCTCGAGTTTCCTCCTCGAAAGCAAGTCACACATCTAGCTGATGCTGTGAACTTCCTAAAGAATTGCTGCATCTCCACAGCCCTGACCATAACACCTCCTGCACATCAGCTTTTGCTCTCACAATTCTGGTACTCAGCCAGACACTCTCAGCTACCCTCAACCAAAGACCCCTCCAAAAACAATCGATTGCATCCTCTGCGATATCGAATATGGCACCATGAAGATTACCCCTGCCATAATTCGCAAAGCTCTCAGCCTTCCCATCGCCACCAAGGAAAAACCCTTTGTTCCCCTCCCTGACCCCAAGAAAAACTCAGACAGGGAAGCCATCATTGCATTTTTCGACGCAATGGGCTATGTATGGGAAATCGGCAGAGACATGAAGCCCGAGAAGAAGCTGACGATTATCAAGAAATCGAAAATGCCCAGCGAGATGAATTTCATCTTCGCCCATTTGATCAGCTGCATGACTGCAAAGAGCGGCTCCTCTGACCAAGCCGCTAAGCCTCAGCAAGCAATGGGATATGCTTTGCTGAAAGGTCTCAACATAGACTGGGCATCGATTATCTATGATGACCTGGTTCTCAGAGTGGACACCGTCGCTGACAGACCTCCATATCCTCGGTTCATCAACGCTATTTTCCAAAGCGGCCTGAAAGACAGCTACCCAGAAGAGGGTGACCTGAAACTCTCTCAGGTCGGCCCTAAAATACTCGACTTCAAACTAGTGGCGAATGAGGTACGTCTTTCTGCACTCTTAACTCTTCTTAACCCTACTACTTCTTCTACTTCTGCAGCTCCTTCAGCGGACAAACCCACCGCTGATACCCCAGCTGCTACCTCCATTCCTCTTAAAAGGAAACATTCTGAAACCCACCTTAGTTCCAAAAGAACTAAGAAGACCAAGGAACAACCCAAGCAATCTCCTGCTAAAAACTCCTCAGCTCCTCCTGTTGAGCTGAAGGAAAGTTCAGTGGTACGCTCTGCCACACCTGAACAAGCCATCCCTTTAATCCCGACCTCAGCATCTCCAAACGTTGAGGTTACAAACTTGGAAACTACCCAACCTACCTCAGTCTCTCAAAAGACTGATGAAGTGATTCTCAGCAATTCCAACGCTGAACTCGGTAACCAACCTCCTTTCTTACCCTTCGCTTCTCCCTCCACTCATTTGGACCCCACTCCAGTTATCACAGCTGCACCTGTCATTCCTCCAGGAACAAAAGGAACGACGAAAGTAGGACCTGCAGAGCTGTCCATACGTCCACGTACTCTCGCTCACGATATGGAACTTTACTCAGGAACCCGTGATTTTGATGAATTCACCAATCCTCCTGCAGGTACTCACCAATCCCTATACACTGTTACTAAACCCCAAACTTCTGAGCTTTCCTCTGTTCACAAGTTTTTATATGTTACAGGTCCTAATTTGAGAGACATCAACACGTCTCTGAAGACAGTAGAGACAACGCTGACTGGTCTCACGTCTACTCTTTCCGGCAACTCTTCAGCTGTAACAACCGCTGGAGAGAATCTCTTAAAACTTACAACCGAAGTCGGAAAGAATGCCTCCAAAGCTGACATGGAGAAGGTTGATCAATCTCTGAGCAACTTTGCCAAAGTTCTCGCTGACATCTACACAGACTACCTCGACATCAAGAAATCTATAGACACCATGTCCAGCGAAGTCACAACGCTGAAGACATCGGTTGGCACACTCGAAGGTGATATGTCTGCTGTAAAGACTGATGTCAGTTCAGTAAAAACTGATATGAGTTCTGTGAAGACTGATGTCAACACGATGAAGAATGACATCTCTTCAATTCAGAACTTGTTGAAGCAGATTCTGACCAACACGACCGCCCCTGCACCTCCATCTTTTACTACGGCGGATCGTGCTGAACTCATGAAGATCAATCCTGGTATTTCTGACATTGAAAACAGATTATCAGCGATTGAAATGTATATAGGGATCCCTGGCCAAGAAGACAGGGAAACCACACGAGCTGCTGAATCTTCTCATTCCTCCCCCAGTCATCATGATAAAGAGGGGGAGAAGAGCGCTGAAGACCTTTCTCATGATGAATCTATCAGGGGAGAGAAGACTGAAGACCTCACCGTCACTGAAGAGGGTGAGAAGACAATTGAAGCTGAAGCAGCCGCTGGACCTCAGGGAGATGAAAACCCTGAGGGAACCGAGAAGCTCGCCTCTGTATCTGAGGGGGAGCAACTCGAAGAAGAAGCTGAAGAAACTGAGTCTGAAGCTGAAGATGAAGAAGCCATCGATTTGTCTGATGCTGAACCATCCTCTTCTCCAAAGAATGATGATGACGAAGATGACGATGATGATGATTCTTTTATCGTCAAGCCTGCTCAGAGAACTAAAGCTCTTAAAGGGATTCTGGGAGCGGACAAATACAAAGCCATCAGCATCCGAAGCTGACAAAGGCAAAGGAAAAGGTGTCGCTGAAGATGAAAATCTGATGATCTTGCTTAACAAGCCGGTTTGTCAGGTACATTAATCCTACACAACATCCCTCCTCTATACACTTTATCAGTTCTCTACCTCCGCAAACCTCTATACACAATCCCATTCTTTCCATCTCTGTTCTTACTTGTAAGATCGATGCGTTTCAGCTAGTCCTCTCCCCTGTTTGAGGATATCGCTGAAGTTCCTACAGCTGCGACTTCAACAACAATCCCAGCTCTCAACGCTGAAGAAATAATCCCAGTCTTGGACTTGATCTCTGAGACTGATGAACCTGAAGAACAGACTCTCTCTCACAAAAACAGACCTTCCTTGGCTCCTTAAAGGCTAAGTGAAGAGGATCAAGAAAAGAGAGATGCAATGGTCAAGAGACTCGAAGATCAGCGAATCATTCTGAAGCGTGATCAACTTCCTTCCGTTCCTCCAAGGTTCAGAGTTTCCCAAAAGGAATACAAGGAACACCTCAGAGCTGAACGCTTAATCGCTGAGAGAAAGGAAGTTGAAGAAAAAGATAGAGAATACGCCATCAAGCTTACTCAACGATCAATAAAAGACCCCAAGCTGAAAAGAGTTCCCATTGATGTTCAACGTCAGCTATGGGATGATGCTCAAAAGATCGTTAGAGAAAAGACTAAGGTCTCTGACACGACCTTGGAATGGGCTAAACAAATGCTGACCTATCGATCTAGACCATCCAAAATCCTCAAAGCAAACATCAGAGGAAAACTGTACGCCGACGTTCCTGTTGTTGAAGTGGATGTCTACAGAGATGACAAAACCAAGCAAACTTTCTATGCTGCTACCTTAGAAAAGTTTGGTCTCTCTGAATGGTTAGAAACAAAATTAGCCATTCAGGGATCGCGCTCAAAGTTCAAAAGCCATGTCGAGAAGATCTTAAACAAACAGATCGACCTGCTTTCTTCTGCTGTGGATATTCCTCCTACTCTTCCTCAACAAAGAAAAGTCTCTGCTAAGAAAAAGAAAGTCTCTGATTCAGGTCCTCCTATACGGAATGAAACATGTATTGGTTTCTCTCGTGCTGAAGTTCTTGGCCCTGATGCTGATCTCTCAGCGCTTGACACCTCCCTTCCACCTGGAGAAACTTTCATTCCTGGCACAGTTGTAAGTGATCCATATGGTATATTCTTTCTAGACTACGATGGAAACCATCACTTTCAACGTATCTCTGAGTTCCACCTCGCTCTCATCGAACAACTCAGAGATCTCTTATACTGGTGTGAAGTCAGACGCGACATCAAAGCTAGACACCTGAAGCCCTTGATTTTTGAAGAAGCTCTGAAGAAAAAGAATCAAGGAGTAGATGTCCCTGATTGGATGATTGCCACATCAATGACCCTTGATGAACAACTCATTAAGGAAGAACCTTTTGACGGATAGGATCGCCTTGAAATTCTTTCTATCCTTATCTATCTACATCTTTTGTACTTGTAATTTTATTCGCTGTACTTGTAATTTTTCCACTTCCCTCTGTAATCTTTACAAAGTTTAAAGAAAAATTTCAGCGAACGTACTTTACTCCATCAGTACAGAAAAGATCCCAGAAAACAGTAAAAGGGACAAATATTTTATGAGTTCTTTTTATCCCTATGTTTTCATTATATAGCAATTTTCTATGTTGCTATGTCATAATCAAATAGGGGGAGATTGTTGATCCAAACCCTCAGTGATTTGATAATGACCCTCTGTTATATACTTAGTGAAAATTGTAAGTAAACAATATGTATGAGTTTCACTATCGCTGATAAGTACTAAGATCTTCCAGTACCGCTGATAGGAACTCTCGCTCTTTAGATTAAACATTCAGCGAAACTGTTCACCATAATACTCTGAGTCTGTTCAGTACTTATGGTGATCGCTGATAAGTTAGTTGTTTACTTATGATCCCTGAAGACAAGTTTCACGTCAACATAGGTTCTACGCTGAAGTCGAAGATCAAGCTCAAGAACCAGCGACAAGTCTCCTAATGAACTGATGCGGATCAACGAAGACTCGGATTTGTCCACTCAACGTGAAGTATCAAGTACAAGACTTCAGCTATCGCTGAACTCTATCATTCGCTGATAAAGAATGATAGATCGCTGAATCATCGAAAAGCTGATCATGAAGTCTTCCGTACAAAGTACTTTTTGTCTCATCCACCCTTGCACGACTCCGTACGATATGTCAGAATAGAACCTCCTTATTGTCTGAAATCGTACAACCACTCTGATACTACATTGTTCAAACATGCGGCTACTAAGGTTGTCAACAAAGGTCAATGACATGCAACCAATCAGCAGCTGCCACGTGTAAAGTATATAAACTGCAATGCATTAAATGCATGCAGTATATAAGAAGAAGAACTCACTTCATTTTTGAAGTAACTTGCTAACTCTGGACAAGTTCATCCTTCTTATCTTGAGATAGGTTATTATTAGTAATTTCCTTCTCCTTCTTAGTGCAAGAAACTTAGTGTTCCAACTTGTTTAGATTTAGGATTTATCCTTAATCTTGTTTCCGCAACAAGCTGTAAATTGTTAATGATTTATCAATAAACAATTTAGAAAAGTAAAATCTGTGTGTTTGTATTCAACCCCCCCCCCCTTCTACAAACTTGTATAACCCTTCGGGACCAACATTTAGCGTATGCTTCTAGCTTAGATATTTGGGCGTCTTTGGTTTTAACCTTTATTTTAAAAGCATCTAAGGTACGCACCATAACTTGCATCTGATCAATAAGATTAGCATTAGAAGAACCACATACCTGACATTCGGCTTTTTCCTTTTTCTTGCTGGAGGATTCATCGTCAGTGTCAGATTCTTCAGGCTGAGTGCCAGTGTAACACATATGAGCTTCAACGTCTTCCTCTTCATCTTCAGTCAGGACGAGCCAGTGATCGTCTTCTACCAGCAGTGCTTTACCTGCTTCTTTCTGCATTGCCAACATCATTTTGTTCTTGTAGTACTCAACATTGCGCACTACAGGTTTTCGGCAGTCTCTTGCGAAGTGTTCTCGTTTTCCGCAGTTGTAACACTTCACCGGTTCATCATCATTACGGTCATCTGACTTCCCTTCTGACTTCTTGCCTTCATCATTCTTCTTCCTTCCATCATCTGACTTTCACTTCCCTTCTTACTTATCTCGGTAGTCTCGGCGCTTAGTGTTGGTGGAGTAGCGCTGGTTGTTGTTGGATGGTTTCTTGAAGAATTTCTTCCTAGCGTACTCCCGGGATAGTAAGGCAACAGCTTTCTTGATGCCATCAAGCTCTGGATCAGAATCACTTTCAGGTTCTTCATCCTCATGCTCACTCTCACTTTGTGCTTCTTCTTTGTAAGAACTCCGTTGGACATGTTTGTCCTTTTTGTGAGATACGAGAGCAAGAGGGTCTTCTTTGTTCTTCTCGCTAGACTTCTGATCTCCCATGAGTTCACGAACGTCATCTTCATCTTGTGACATCATCTCATAGAGTTCGTGCAGCGAAACATTCTCTAAGGAACGATTGTGACGAACATGGAGAACAAATCCCTTCCATTCAGACTGAAGGTTGTTCAAGAACTTGATGTTGGTCTCGAGGTTCGTCTTAAAGATGTTGTTTTTGTGAAGATCGTTGATGAGGGTGCAGAATCGTTTGTAAGTCTCGGTCAGTGATTCCCCTCGTTTGGCCTTGAAAGCTTCATATCGAGTGAGGTAGTTGGTTATCTTCAGCTGGTTTCCTCTTCTCTTCGACAGTCAGCTTGTCATATGGTTTGACCACCGATGAGCTAGAGCTCCGCCTTCTTGTGCTGGAACATCCATCATTGGAGGATCAACTGGTCCGAAGGTCAACGATAGGAGAATCTCGTCGTAGAGGGACTTGGTCTTGATAAAGCACATGAAGCGGTCTTTCCAAACATTATACTCCGCTCGGTACAGGATCAGAGGTTTGAGTTCAGATCCTATAGATAACGCGTCTTGAGTGTTCATTTTTCGGGCACTTGTGTGATCGTAAGACGAATAGAGTGATTCAAAGGTAAACTAGGTGATCTAACGCAAATCCTAAGGGAGTGAGAGACTAAAGCGATCCTAAGTTAACGAGTAACTTAACAGAGATTAAATAGAAGAGAACAAACACAGAAAAGTAGGAAACAAATTCAAACAGATGAACAGAAAAGAATTACCAAAGTGTACAGATGCAATCCGGAACAGAGATCCGGAATCGGGAGATCCGGACCCGGAATGAGTGGGATCCGGAATCGGAATAAGATCGGATCCAGAATCAAATCGGGATCCGAAGTGAATATCGGGACAAGATAGGAACCGGAACCGGAATGGGACTTGGATCCGGAACCGGTATGGAATCCGTCCAGGACCGGTTTGAATCCGGTATAGCGTCCGAAACCGGTTTTGAATCTGGTAAATTCCGAAACCGGGTTTGAATCTGGTATGCCCTAGATCCGGTACGGGAATCAAATAGACCGGGACTCAAAAATAAGTCCCGTATTCAACAGTTCGAAGAAAAAAACGTACCTGGAGACTCAAAATCGCACCTTTTTGACTGGATAGCTTCGAGGAACTTCTGCAAACACTTTAATAACACTACCAACAACTAAATGAGTCACAAACAACTGACCAGATCGATTATTAAACCACTTTTGAGCAAAAATTGAGATTTTTTTCAAGAAACAGAGTGTAATAACCCATAATTGAAAAATCTCTAAATTAATGAACAAAGAGTTGATCAAACACGTTCAAAATTTGATATGACTCTAGAAACGCAAGAAGAAGGCTTTCTTAAGTATCGATTTCGAGTTTTAACACACGAATCAAAAACAAAAAATAACCCTTTTCAATGAAACAATCGGCAAACTTCATTGACCCTAAATTGAGAGATATTACCTTTGAATCAATCGTCTTTCTGCTCTGATACCAATTGTGGATCTCAGATTAACAAGTGCAAATCAATGTATCAACACAATATGATATGATTGCCATAAATATCACATGAATTGATTAACAGAAACTATGAAATCAGTGTAGCCGTACATAGGTAATCAAGAATTGATAATTAGGTCATTTACCCTAATTATGAAACAAACAAACTATTTATATCCCCAAAGGGATAGTTACAGGAATTGACAGAAATAGTCCCTAAACTTCTATTCAACTAACTTTGAGACCTAACAAAGTGCAAAAAGACTAAAAAGTCCCTGACTTAACTGGTTTTCTAACGGTCGTTAGAGTGAGAGAACAATCTTGTTATTTTTGCATACCTCAGTCGAGAAACTGTAATTTCAAAATTGTAAGGACCAAAACTGTCACAAACAAGAAACCATAGGGACCAAATTTGTAGTTTAATCTAAAATAAGAAAAATGAGCAATTAGGCATTGTTTGGTAAAAATAAGCTAGCTTATTTTTAGTACATGTTTGAATAAAATAAGCTAACTTACAAGCTATTTGGAGTAGTTTATGAGAAACTTTTTATAACTTTTTTCAATTATACTCTTATTAATATTAATTATTATTTATTTACAATTAATTATTAAAAAATAATTATTACTAATGGTAATAAGTATTAATTTTTAACTGGAAAATTAATAATTAAAATTTTATTATACATTGACACAAAAAGTTAACATTAGTTACATGAGAGACATAATCTGTTAAAATTGACAAATATTAGGTAGGGGTGTTTACGGGTTGGGTTGATCGGGTTGAAGGCATTTCGATATATCAACCCAATGTTGGCGGTTTGAAAATTTTTTAACACAACCCAACCCAAACAAAGGTACAACCCAACCCAACCCAACCAGTTCGGGTTGATCGAGTTAGTCGGGTTGTGTTTAAACAAGGTAAAATCAAAATTAAAAACATAAAAATAAAGAAAACATGTCGTTAAAATACAACCGATAATTCATACAATATTTAGATACTACATATAAAAATGTCTAAACTAAATATGATCAAATAACTTGACGTTTCCAATTTACATATTTCTTAAATCTTAAACGTATCGTCATCAACTGTTTTTCTCAATTTGCATATATATGTTAACATTTAATATATATATATATATATATATATGTGTGTGTGTGTGTGTGTGTGTGTATGTGTGAGAAGGAGTTATAAGAGATTGAATATATATATATATATATATATATATATATATATATATATATATATATATATATATATATATATATCGGGTTCATCGGGTTGGGTTGGGTTCAAATTATCGTAACCCGATATCAATCCAATACATACAGTTTGAAGATTTTACAACTTGATTGGATATCGGGTTGCTTCAGATTTTGATTATTTCACGTTGGGTTGGGTTGATCGGGTTGTTGAGCCCCCTAGTATTAGGGACTCAAAGCAAATTTCACACTTAAGATCTCATTAACTCAAGTCAAACGCAACACCCCTTTAAACTCGAAATGAACCCTCTCATCGATAAAAGTTTCCAGAAAACCCAACACTGAACAAAACTGCACGAATTTTAAAGCACGGTAAATACCCACCAACAAATCCAACACTCCAATTCTAGAGAGAGATGGCGGAGAATGGAAACGGAGATGCCATGGAAACGGAGATGCCTAACGGTGGCGGAGCAACAGGGAGGTGTTTGAGCAGCTTTGTTGACGAAGGTAGCACAGAGAGTCACAGATACTACTTGTCACGTAGAACTCTGTTAGAGATGCTCAGAGACAGAGGTTACGATATCTCAAATTTGGAAATCGACCTCACTCTTCAGCAGTTTCGCGACCTCCATGGTCAAGCTATCGACGTCGATCGTCTTCGTATCAGCGCTTCTCATGTTTCCGACCCTCACAATAAGGTCTCTACCCCCTTTCTCGAACTTTTCCCCCCTTTTTTTTGAAGTATAAAATGTGTTTGTTCCTTGAAGATCAAAAGAGGATCTGTTTCTAATTTGGGGCATGATTCTTTGTTTTCTAATTTGTTTATGTGCCGCCGTTGGAAAATTTCTTTCTTTTTTAGTCGAAAAGTGGGATTTCTCATTTAGGGCTATGGTTTATTCTTGTATGTTAGTAGCCGAATCAGGAAAATTGGTGTTTTTGCCTGCAATTTGGAGCATGAACTTGTGAAAATTGCATGTGGATTGGGATTGATTTTTTCTAAGATGCTAGAATTGACTGCATGGATTTCAGAAATTGGAGAAATTAAACGTAGTTGATAAATTGCTGCTTGTTCTTTGGTATATTATAACAGATATACATTAGGGGAAAGCTCTTTGCAAACATTTGAGGTCATAAACTAAGTTTTGCTTTCAAAATTTGATTCAAATCTTTAGATTCTGAATGCCAGAGTGAATAGAAGTTCCTGCTCAGATTTGTGCATAATAGTCCTTTAACATACTATGCAAATCTTCACAAAATGTTGAAGCATGTAATTCAAATGGAAAGGATCTCTAACGGCTCCTGGTCTGTTGGAGTATTCTTAGGAAATAAATGGTAGATTTATTAGGAATTTCAGTTATGCTTTTTTTGGGATTTCCGTTATGTTTTTGGCCTATTTAAGAGGCATCGTTTTTATCAATAAAGTATGCAGAAAAGTTCAAGGTTTTTCTCTGCTCTTATATTTACAATTGCTCCAACATTGTGGTATCAGAGCTTTCAAACAGCAGAGTGTAAACACGAGAGAAAACGAGAGATATGTCTTCCGAGAAACCTAGTTCTGCATCAGGGGCTGCACAACCCCTCATTCCCATATTCAAAGGTGAAGGCTATGAGTTCTGGAGCATTCGAATGAAGACTCTGCTGCGATCACATGACCTATGGGAATTTGTTGAGGTCGGTTACAATGAAAAAGACGAAGATTTAGCAAGATTAAGAGAGAATAGAAAGAAGGATGCCAAAGCAACGGCAATTATACAGCAGGCTGTTCACGACAACGTCTTCTCCCGCATAGCCGCCGCTACATCAGCAAAAGCCACTTGGACTCTCTTGCAAACAGAGTATCAAGGGGACTCGAAGGTCATGATGGTAAAACTACAGGTGTTGAGACGGGAGTTCGAGACGATGTCAATGAAAGGAGATGAAACAGTTGCTGATTTCCTATCACGAGTGATGGGAATTGTAAATCAAAAACGAGCCTATGGTGAAGTTATTACTGATCAAAAGGTGGTGGAGAAAGTCTTGAGAAGTCTTCCTCCACGATGGGACCATGTTGTCACAGCAATAGAAGAGTCAAAAGACTTGACCACACTCTCATTTGATCAGCTCATGGGATCACTGCAGTCTCATGAGTCTCGAGTGAATAGAGGTATGGAAAAAGATGAGGAAAGGGCATTTCAAGCAAGAGAAGAGGACTTCGCTTCCCCAACTAGAGGACGAGGAAGAGGTTTTGTGCGCGGTAGAGGGCGTGGTCGTCCTGGCGGTAGAGGACGAGGACGAAGTAGCATTCAGTGCTACAACTGCAATCGTTTTGGGCATGTGAAAGCAGATTGCTGGTACGATCAACAAGCAAATGCAGCAATGGAAAATGTTGATGAGGCAGAAGAAGATGAGTACAGACTGTTTATGGCTAGTGGACAAGACACTCGTATATCAAGCAACTTGTGGTTTCTTGATAGCGGGTGCTCGAATCATATGACGGGAGCCCGGTCAATTTTTCAAAACTTGGATGAAAAAATGAAAGTGCAGGTTCAGTTAGGAAATGGAAAGCACATTCAAGTTGAAGGAAAGGGGAACATACTTCTAAATGTTCCAGATGGGAAGTTCAAAACCCTCTGTGATGTGCAGTTTGCACCTGAGCTTGACTACAACCTACTGAGTGTAGGCCAATTAATGAGCTCGGGGTACTCACTCTTGTTTGATGATGGCGCATGCACCATAAGGAAGAAGAGTTCTGATCAAGTTGTATGCCGGATAAAGATGACTAATAATAAGCTCTTTCCACTTAATGTCGAAAAAGATCATGGGTGCGCTCTCACAACAACCAGCACAGAAGACTCAAAGCTTTGGCATCTCCGGTATGGTCACCTTCATGCGAGAGGGTTAAAACTTCTAAGTGACAAGAATATGGTAAATGGTTTGCCCAAAATCGATTTAATTCCAGTATGTGAAGGTTGTATTTATGGAAAACAAGCACGTAGATCGTTCCCACAGCTCATGGAGAGCATCACAGCCTCTACACCTCGTCCATGCTGATCTCGTTGGGCCCATGCAAACTATGTCATTGGGAGGCAGTAAGTATTTCTTAATGTTTACTGATGACTATAGTAGAATGAGTTGGGTATATTTTTTGGAAAGAAAATCAGAATGTTTTCATAAATTCCGTCACTTCAAAGCTAAAGTAGAAAAACAATCTGGGAATGTTCTCAAAACACTACGCACCGATCGAGGAGGAGAGTTTTGTTCAAAAGAGTTCAATGAGTTTTGTGATGAGCACGGAATACATCGTGAGTTGACAGCTCCTTACACTCCAGAGCAGAACGGTGTCGCCGAACGAAAGAACAGAACGGTAGTAGAGATGGCCAGAAGTATGTTAAAAGCGAAATTCCTTCCAAATCGGTTCTGGGCTGAAGCAGTTGCAACTTCCGTGTATCTTCTAAATCTGTCCCCAACAAAGGCTGTAATGGACAAGACACCTTACGAAGCTTGGAGCAACCATAAACCCAATGTAAGTCATTTAAAAGTGTTTGGTTGTGTAGCCTATTGCTTAAAGCACTCGCACACTAGGCAAAAGTTGGATGAAAAGGCAGAAAAGTGCATATTCATTGGATATTGTATACAATCTAAAGCCTATAGGTTGTATGACCCTACAAGACAAAAAATTGTAACAAGTAGAGATGTTGTATTCGATGAAGTTGCCGAGTGGGATTTGCAGGAAGAAAATGCAGATGGAAATATACAGGGTATGCCAACAGAGGATGAAGATCAAAGTACAAGCTTGCCCAATATATCTCCACCAAACACGCCATCAGGTCCAATGACGGAAGAAAGTGCAAGTGAAACGACTTCTGGAAACGGTTCGAGTGATTCAGACTCTCCCCCAAGGAAGACCAGATCAGTGGAGGACATCTATGCATCATGTCAATTTGCTTTGTCAATAGTAGAACCTAGCACTTATGAGGAAGCAACAACAAAAATGGAGTGGAAAAAAGCCATGGAAGAGGAGCTTGAGGCATTAAAAAGAAATCAAACATGGTCGATGATGGATCTGCCAGACGGGAAGAAATCGATCGGGCTAAAGTGGGTGTTCAAAACTAAACTCTACGCTGATGGTTCAGTCCAGAAACACAAGGCGAGATTAGTCGCAAAAGGGTACACGCAAGAGTACGGTGTTGATTTCGAAGATACTTTCTCTCCGGTTGCACGGTTCGAAACAATACGTGTTGTCTTATCGTTAGCAGCTCAAAAAGGGTGGCCAGTATACCAATTCGATGTAAAATCAGCATTTCTTAATGGTGTTTTACAAGAAGAGGTGTATGTGATGCAACCACCGGGTTTTGAAGTCAAAGGAAAAGAAGATAAAGTTTACAAGCTACATAAAGCTCTATACGGACTGAAGCAATCTCCGCGAGCGTGGTACAGCAGAATTGATGGCTATTTTCAGGCGCATGGTTATTTACGGAGTGACAATGAGCCGACTCTTTATGTCAAAAAAGAGGGATGTAAAGATTTAATCATCATATGCTTGTATGTTGATGACATAATCTATACAAGCTCATCAAATTCGCTAGTGCTTGACTTCAAAGAGAAGATGATGACAGAATTCGAGATGTCAGATTTGGGAAGCCTTCGTTATTTTCTGGGCTTAGAAGTACAACAAACTCGTGAAGGAATATTTATTTCTCAGGAGAAATACGTTGTAGACCTCCTGAACAGATTTGGAATGTCAAACTGCAAACCATCAGATACACCCATGAATTTGCATGAAAAGTTGCAAACAGATGATGGGGAAGCACGAGCAGATGCGAAAAGATTCAGAAGCTTAGTGGGAGGATTAATTTATCTTACTCACACAAGGCCTGACATTGCCTTTGCGGTTGGGTTAGTTTCTAGGTTCATGCAGAATCCATCAATCACCCACTTTGGAGTAGCTAAAAGAATACTTAGATATATTGTTGGGACTGTTGGGCATGGTATCTGGTATGCTCAGGCAAAGAACATCAAACTCATGGGTTATACGGACAGCGACTGGGCAAGCTCTGATGATAGAAAGAGCATATCTGCAAATGTATTTTCTGTAGGCTCAGGGGCTGTTTCTTGGAGTTCAAAAAAGCAATCTATTGTAGCCTTATCCACCTCGGAGGCTGAGTACGTTGCAGCAACAGCAGCGGCATGTCAGGCGATATGGTTACGGAAGCTGTTGGTTGATTTAATGCAGGAACAAGGAGAGCCAACCGAGCTGTATTGTGATAATAACTCGGCTATTTTTCTAAGCAAAAATCCGGCATACCACAGCAGAAGCAAGCATATTGACATCAAGTTCCACTACATACGGACACTAGTTGAGAACAATGAAGTCGAGTTGAGGTCATGTCATACTCAAGAACAGTTAGCAGACATACTTACTAAGGCACTAGGAATGGAGCAATTCTGGTATCTCAGATCACGAATTGGAGTTAGTGAATTTGAATTAAGGGGAGGTGTTGAAGCATGTAATTCAAATGGAAAGGATCTCTAACGGCTCCTGGTCTGTAGGAGTATTCTTAGGAAATAAATGGTAGATTTATTAGGAATTTCAGTTATGCTTTTTTTGGGATTTCCGTTATGTTTTTGGCCTATTTAAGAGGCATCGTTTTTATCAATAAAGTATGCAGAAAAGTTCAAGGTTTTTCTCTGCTCTTATATTTACAATTGCTCCAACACAAAATCCATCATTCCTTCTGTAAGGCTTCTTTTTGCCTTGAAATTAAAACAATATCAACAAATATGGTACAAATGCTGCAGAAAGAACAATGTTGGAATTAATCATATATAAAAGGAAGATATGTTCTCATTTGAGGTGATGTGAAAAACTTTTATGTTACATATGATATGAAGCAAGTAGAAATTGTGAATTCGGTTTTTTTGTCACCCTACATTTTTCGGCTTGAAAGTTTGAAAACTTGTGGTTCGTTTTTTTTTTTCATTTCTCAAGTACAGGTTTTAGCGGTTTTCTGTGGGACGGGTGCGGTAAAAGTGAACGTCATCCGTTGGATTGCAACACAGATAATGAACAAGGAGACGTTAAGCCGGCTCATAATTGTAGTGCAAAGTCACATCACAAACCAGGCTATGAAAGCCGTAGATCTTTTCTCATTCCCGGTTGAAATATTCCAAGTAAGTATCTTGTTGATCTTTCTTTAGTCGAATTCAATTTAGAGATATATAGAAGGCTATAAATATCTGTTTGTGTGTGTGTCCCCATTAATTCTATATGTTTTTGATTGGCACACCGGATCTATACACTGATTAGCAATGTTTTCTTGTATTTGCTTCTGTTTGTATGTTGGGGTTGGGTTCTGGTGAGAAGTGCCAAATTTGGTGAGAAGCGTGAGAAGTGGTTATCGACCGTTAGATGAGAAATGAATGAACATTAGGATGAGATGCACCGAGATAAGAGGCACCAAGATGCACTGGATCAATTCCCTTTTAAGCCGCAATTCATGGGAGGGTATTTGATTAAAAGTGATCAACGGTTTAAAAGCACTTCTCACAAAAAATGGCACTTCTCACATGATCCCATGCCTTGTATGTTGTTGCTTACTCATATATATATATATATATATATATTATATGGGTTAGGTTCACTGAAAAACCTAAAAAAAATGGAAAATGAAACACCCTGGTAGCCCTTCATCTGTACGGTATGCACTTGTGCATACAAGTAATTTGTAACATGCACAGGTGCATAACGCACTTGTGCATAAAAACCAAAAAACAACATAATTTACCTGTATGCACAAACAAACCGTCCAGATGAAGGGCCACCGGGGTGTTCTTCAGTTTTTTGTTTTTTTTAGATTTTCCCGTGAACCTGAACCTCCCTCTATATTATATATATATATAGACTTGGGATCATGTGAGACCAAGCTGTTTTCGTGAGACCATGTATATATATATATATATATATATATATATATATATATATAGAGAGAGAGAGAGAGAGAGAGAGAGAGAGGCTCCGTAAAATGCAAACCATGCAATCGTTGCACCCCTTACAAACCACAGTCTGCACATATGCAGACTGGTTCTGCATATATGCATATGAATACGTGCAAGAATATACATATAATGGACATACATTCATATGGGACAATGCATATATGCAGAACCAGTCTGCATATGTGCAGACTGTGGTTTGTAAGGGGTGCAACAAATACATGGTTTGTATTTGATTTGTACCCTATATATATATATATGACTTGGGATCATGTGAGACCAAACTGTTTTCGTGAGACCATGTTTTTACACTTGAAACTTCATAGCAAAACACTGTGAAGGTAACCTTCACAATGATTTTGCTGTGAAGGTTCAGATTTTTTTAACTTCACAATGTTTTGTTGTGCAGTTTCAAAGTGTAAAACTGTGGTCTCACGGGTCTCACGAAAATAGGTTGGTCTCAAGTGAACCCAACCCTATATATAGTGAGAAGTTGAGGTTAACATGAGAAGTGGATATCAACCGTTGAATGAGAAATGGACGCACTTAGATTGAGATGCACCGGATCAATTCCCTTCTAAGCCGCAATTCATGGGAGGGCATTTGATTAAAAGTGATCAACGATTCAGATCCACTTCTTATGCTTCTCACGTTAACCTCAACTTCTCCCAGACTCCCACGATCCTTCGCATAAATGTATATATAGGTGAAGTCTCAATTGCAAACCAGTCAGTTTGTGCAAACCCCGTACAAACCAATCTACAATGATGAATCTGCAATTTTTTTTTGTTGATGCTTCATGAATCTATATTTTGGCTTCATGAATATAAAATTTGGCTTCATGAATATATAATTTGGCTTCATGAATCTATATTTTTCGATAGAGCCCTAAAATACCCTTATGGATATAAAAAAGAAGTTATGGATATAAAAAAATAAGTTACGTGATTGGTGGAGATGAAACAATATGCTAAAAGCCCTAAAATACCCTTATGGATAAAAAAAACAAAGTTACGTGATTGGTAGATTGGTTTGCACAAACTGACTGGTTTGCACAAACTGACTTGACTGGTTTGCACAAACTGACTTGACTGGTTTGCACAAACTGACTTGACTGGTTTGCACAAACTGACTTGACTGGTTTGCACAAACTGACTTGACTGGTTTGCACAAACTGACTTGACTGGTTTGCACAAACTGACTTGACTGGTTTGCACAAACTGACTGGTTTGCACAAACTGACTGGTTTGCACAAACTGACTGGTTTGCACAAACTGACTGGTTTGCACAAACTGACTGGTTTGCACAAACTGACTGGTTTGCACAAACTGACTGGTTTGCAACGGATACCTCCCCTATATATATATATATATATATATATATATAGAGAGAGAGAGAGAGAGAGAGAGACTTGGGATCGTGTGAGAATAAGAATTGTGGTGAGAAAGTAAGAACAAAACCTTCATCTACTTTCATTGATTTATTTTTATAATCATGACTAAAACTTTAACAAATTCATGCATGTGAAAGTGATTGAAGGTATGTAAAAGTTCGTGAAGGTAAGTTAAAGTGAAGAATAAGGTTTATGAAGGTAGTTGAAGGTTTGTGCTTTTGGTCAAAAATCAATTGAGGGTAATTGAACGTCTGTGGTTTTTTAGCCGTTAGATCAAAAAACCAACTCATCCAACGGTTTAGAAGTATACTCACGGTAACTCTTATTCTCTCCGGAACCGAACCCTATATAGGGGCAAACCCGTGAGAACCAATCTCAACATTTTGTTTCACATGATCTTTTTTTCATCCAAGGCTATGATTTAAGGTATTGTTTCACTTATGTTTGTTTCGTGAAGTATCCCTTTCACATGTATTTGTTTCACAATGTGAAATTTTTAACGTGTATTTTTTGTTTCACAACGTGAACCAAAATAAAGTTTCACCTGTATTTGTTTCACAATGTGAACTGTTTAACATGTAGTTTTTGTTTCGCTATGTGAACCAAAAAAAGTTTTTTTCACAATGCCAACACAAACATATGAAAGACAATACCTTAAATTCATCTAAACGAATATTATGGCGCGCTTCCGATTTCTTCAACTTTTATCAGGCGATTTCTTTGACTGTTTACAGATAACGGATTTGCTTGTTAACATTACAAAACACGTGTTGAAGCCAAAGCATAGGGTCATAACCCCCGTAGAGAAAGAAAAACTCTTGAGGAAGTTCAACTTGAACGAGAAACAGGTCAGTGTTTACGTGCAACAAATGCTTGAATGGTCATTGTTCTATGATTAATCCAATTCTTTTGGTGCTTTTCTTCGTGATTCACTTTCGACATGCTTTTCTTACAACTCTTGGATCTAGGAAAGAAACAATATTCGGGATGCCTTTTTTCTATATCTATTATACCATTGGATTAAAGGTAGACATTTTAGTTTAAAACATATTTTTTAATATTATTTTTCAAGTGTTTTTCTTTTGTTCTTTTCATGCAAATTTAATATGCATCTCTTTTTTCCATACATCTCACCCTTCCCAGACCCATCTTCGGGTGGGATATACTGGGTTTGTTTGGTTTAGACATTTAAGTAGTTGCTTAATGCAGATTACCTTATTGCAATCTTTATGTGACAGACATAGCATAGGAACCTATCTTTTATTTATTTGTTTTATAGAAAGAGTGCGTACATCTTACCCCCAAAACCTAACTCTGTATGGGATTTACTAGGTCTGTTTAGTATGGTATACAAAGCATAGGAATTTACGACTTGTAATTGTATTTTATTTCAGCTTCCAAGAATGTCACAAAAGGATGCGATTGCTCAGTATTACGGGCTGGAGAAGGGACAAGTGATCGAAGTGACGTACAATGGTGAAATAACGGGTTTGCATGTTACTTACCGTTGCATTTGGTGATGCTATCTCTTATCGTAATAAACTAGGGGTTGGTTGTGTGTTTGAATGCCAACAATCTTCGATTCTGTAGAACATTTTTCTTTTTGTAAACGTGTTTGAAGGAAGTAGCCCGTTTATTGAATAATTTCCGATCATAAGCCGTTTGTAAGTTAATTTAGGTCATGCGTGTTAGAAGGTTTGTTTTCAAGACTTTGGAGTCGTCACATGCTTATGTTTTCGGTTTAATGGTATGAGTAATCTAGCTTACTAGTAGCTACTGCCAGAGTCCTACATCGGTTGGACTTGGATAATTTCTTCTCGATATGTTGGAACCTTTTATTTTTCTTTTTGAGGGCCTTTTAGAGAGTAATCTAGTGGGTTTCACATACCCGTGAGTTTCGTGTTGGAATTTGGCGTGTGTCTATGAATCGGTTCGCTTGACCAACCCAAGCCTTTGGGCCTATAGTTGTCGATGTTCCCCATTATAGGACCATCTAGATATCGAATATTTTGAACTCACAGTATTAGAAAGAATGAATGTCATGAGCAAAAGATTTGGTTAAGAAGATAGACCTCTAGACAGGACAGATTAAATTGTTGGTCTAGTCTGAAACTGGTCTCTGTGTTAGATTTAACGCAATGGGGTTGTCGGTCATTTCACAACCAGTTCTAGCCATAACTGGTTCGGACTCGGACTTGGACTTTATCTTGAAGAAAAATTGTAACCCATTATAATTGGTCCATAACCGGTTCTTAAAGTTTCGGGATTAATAATCGTTTTATTTTTCTATTATTTCAAATAAACATTTCCTAACTAATTTTTAATAAAATTTGTATATGTCAATTACTAAACACGAAAAAGCAGTGTGTGGAAATGCGAATTATTGCTTGATTTTGAGGTTCAGGATGTTTTGATTTATGTGAATAAACCATGAACTCAAATGCTCATCTCTATACTCGATCAAAATGGTCCTAGAAAACAGTCATATATATGATCGTTTGGTGAATAAGACAAAAATATAACTGGATGTTGGTAACAAGTTCAATTTTAAAAAAATCGTAATTGATCATAATCGGGATACGTTTCTAGTAACCGCACCTACACCTCTTGTAACTAACCGGTCCAAACAAGCCCTAGTCATATGAGAAGAAGAGTTAATATGAGAAGGTAAGAAGATATCTGAACCCTTGATCACTTTTAATCTCAAACCCAACCATGAAGCGCGTTTGATACGGGATTGATATGGTACATCTTGGTGCATCTCATCCAAATGGGCATCTAAGAGTGAACATCCTTTTTTTACCTATATCACCATAACTTTCACTCTCACGGGAATTCATCCATATATATATAGGTCCACTATTTTGTAAACATTTTTTCGTGTAAACTTTGGATTTCATAGGTTTTCTTAATGAAATTGTTTCATGAAATTGTTTATTTTGATGAAATTGTTTCATATGATTCATTTCTTGATGAAATTGTTATATATTTGTGTTTTTTATTTAGTTTCATATATTTTTTTCATTCCTATCAAATTGTTTCATATATTTTCTCAGTTTGATGAAACTTTGTCTTTTTTACATAAAAAACACAAATATATGAAACAATTTAATCAAGAAATGAATGATATGAAACACTTTCATCAAAATAAACAATTTCATAAAAAAACCTATGAAATCCAAAGTTTACACACATTAAGAGGTTTACAAATTATTATCCCTCTATATATATATGTATATAGATAGATAGAGAGAGAGAGAGAGAAAAAAAAAAGGTTCAAACGAGAACGCTAACTATTTATGACAACATGAAAATGGTCTTCCATGTACAAAATCACATGTGATTTTACACTAATAGCAAAAAATTGGACGCGGACGACTTTGGCTGTGACTTAAAGTCGCGTGAATCATATATGATTTTGTACGTGAATCATGTATGATTTTGTACATTGGTCATTCTCGTTTTTTCTTAAATAGTTAACGTTCTCGTTTGAACCTACATCTCTATATATATTTGTAATTGTCCGTGTATAAAATTATAATATATTTTGCTAAAGAGATACAAAAAATAAATAAAGTTATTTGGGTTCTTGAGAGGGAAAAGAAAGGAGGGAGGAAATTGAATGAAAATATGTAAAATTTTATGTCTCTAACATCTGAGCAGTAGAGAAAAGAAAAAAATGTCATTTTTACAAATATACCTTTATTTATTTTAGTGTGGGTTGTAATTTATAGGTAAATATGTAATTTTATAAATATTTGTGATTGTTATCATTTATTTCGTCCCAAAAATCACCATTATTTTCCTTCTGTTCCCTATTAAAAAATTTGAGAACACAAGATTTTTTATTTTCTCCCTACTTTCTTTCCCTTTCCGTCATGAAAAGTGTCCGGGAACACATCGTAAGTATGTTGAGTACTGAGTAGAGAAGGACACAACGTGACCCTAAAAAGTCTAAACAGGTCAACCGTTTAAAAAAAGGTTATGTTGATGAATAATATAACATTCAGGATGAATAATACAACATTTTGAATGTATAATACATGAAATCATGATCCCTGTAGCATTCATCATGAATGGTGTATCATGAATGATACAACAATAATACTTGAATGATCTGTGTATATGTGGACACATGACGTGCTCTAATTTACCCTCGGTTATTAACTCAAACTCAATTTTCATTTGAATCCGTCCTTATATATATATATATATATAGCCATTCATGAGAGAAATCGGTTATTTGTGATAACCGTGAGGTCCAATCTCAACCACACATTATTAATAATCAATGGTTATTATTAAAAATGTTAATTATGGTAATTATCCATTAATTTCAAAAAGTTAAATATTATGGATAATATTTAGGGGTAAATTAGTCTTTTCATAAATCTCTCTCACCTCTCCAGTGAACCTTACTCCGGCCAAACATATTTCGGCGTACACCACTGTGATACCCAATAACTTGTAACAATAAGACACAAACCGACTGTGATACATATTGTGATACCCCTGATATATACAAGATGCACACTGTGATACCCCATTATACACGGTGTTAAAATATATATACACACAATAAACAAACAATGAACAGACTGTGATGCACGTTGTATCATATAATGCAAAATACTGTATCATTATGAGATTGGAAGCAAAGAATATATACAAACAAGAAACATTGTGATACATTATGATACTCTAGGTAAAACCCAAAAATACATTGATCTATCTAAATCCTAACAATTTTTTTTTGAAACCAACCGGAAATTAAAGAGTTGGTTAAATATGTATACAATTTACTAACATCAAACATTTGGTAAGTAGAAGCTATGATAAATATGTTATGATATAAAACTATGAAGATGGAGACAATTGATTTGCATACCCGAATATGCAAAGGATTATTTAAGCTAGTTTGTTTTGGCGAAATCAATTTCATACAGGGGTTGAACTTCATAAATATTCTTAGTTCTGACTCACACTATGACCTAAACCTCAATCCTAAATTAATATGCAGTTCCTGACTTTCTATTTACCCATCTTGGCCATAAGTGTGATACCATGCTTCATAGCTTTTAGGTGTCTACATGCGATTCCACATTTCATTTACCAGAAAATTAAATTAAATTAAATGGGGGGAACCTATGGAAATTGATTCCTTGACTATGTTCGTGAATCCGGCACACAATCACACATTAAAAAATTGACGGTGGAAGTGGTTTATTGGAGAAAGCAATATGGGGCATGAGACGTATAGAGATGGTGATGATGGAAATATTTAAAAACTAGTGCCACAATATTAGGGATGGAACCATGATTTTAGGAATGAATTGTTAAGTAAGTTAAATTACCAAGATAACCTTACATATTTAGTTATTAAATAAAATCAATAAAATTAAATGAGTGGTTTATATTAGATCTCACGCTTATCACAAACTAACTAGTTCTCATTTGATGGTCTCAAAGGGTTATACAAGTTTGTAGAAGGGGGGGGGGGGGGGGGTTGAATACAAACACACGATTTTTACTTTCTAAATTGTTTATTGATATAATCAAACAATTTACAAATTGTTGCGGAACAAGATTAAGGACTAAGCCTAATCTAAACAAGTTATGAGAACACTAAGTTTCTTGCACTAGAATTAAGCTAGAAAGGAGATAAGAATATTACTAATAATATTCTAACACAAAGATAGAGAGAAGAAGATGGCCGAGCACTTCATTTTGAAGTAGGGTTTCTCCTTATATACTGCATGCATTTAATGCATAGCAGTACAACTTTACACGTGGCAGCAGTTGATTGGTTGCATGTTTTGACCTTGGTAGACAACCTAGTAGCCGCATGATGAACAATGTAGAATCAGAGTTGTTTGTACGATTCTAGACAAAAGGGATGTCCGTTCTGACAGATCGTACGAAGACGTGCAAGGGGATAAGACAAAAGTAACTTGTAGAGGAGACTTCATGATCAGCGTTCATTGAACAATACTTTATCAGCGAGTGACAAAGCTCAGCGATCGCTGAAATCTTCTACTTGAAACCTCACGTTGAGTGGACAGGTCTTGTCTTCGCTGATATCCGCATCAGTTCATTAGTAGACTTGTCGCTGGTTCTTGGGCTTGATCTTCGACTTCAGCGTAGAACCTTTGTTGTCGTGAAACTTGTCTTCAGGGATCATAAGTAAACAACTAAAACTATCAGCGATCATCAGTAAGACTGAACAGGCTTAGAGCTTGCTGATGAATAGTTTCGCTGAATGTCTAAACTAAAAAGCATGAGTTTCCTATCAGCGGTACTGTGGAGACATAGTACTTATCAACGATAGTGAAACTCTAATATATATTGTTTACTTACAATTTTCACTAAGTGTTTCTAAAAGAGTCATTATCAAATCACTGAGGGTTTGGATCAACAATCTCCCCCTATTTGATTTTGACATAGCAATAAAGGAAAATTGCTAAGTATGAAAAAATAAGGATAAAAAGAACTCATAAAATATTTGTCGCTTTTACTGTTTTCTGGGATCTTTTGAGTACTGATGGAGTAAAGTACATTCGCTGAAATTTTTCTTTAAACTTCGTAAAGGTTACATAGGGAAGTGGAAAAATTACAAGTACAACAAATAAATTTACAAGTACAAAAGATACAAGCTGATAAGGATAGATGAATTTACAGGAAATCCTATCAGCTATTCGGGTTCTTCCTTAACGAGAAGTTCATCAAGGGATTGTGTTGTAGGAATCATCCAGTCAGGGACTTCTTGTCCAAGATCTCTTCTATTCTTGGTTTCTTTGAAGATCAGGGGCTTCATGAAGTGTCCGAGAAGATCATTCCTAAATCCGCACCAATAGACGAGATCCCTGAGCTGTTCGATGGGAGTGATGGGTAGCTCAGAGATGCGTTGAAAGCGTTCTCATCCATCGTAGTCGTGAAAGAAGATACCATAAGGTTCGCTTAAGACTTTACCAGGGACAAAACGTTCACCAGGGGCAGGGAGGTGTCAAGCGCTGAGAGGTCAGGTTCAGGACCAAGTACCTCAGCGCGTGAAAAGCCGATTCCTGTTTCATTTCCGATAGGAGGACCTGAGTCTGAAGGTATTATCGTTTTCTTTTCAGAGGCCCTTCTTCTTTTTGGAACAGGAGTAGGAGGAGGAGGAATATCCACAGCAGAAGAAACCAAGTCGATTTGTTGATTTACGATTTTCTCAACATGGTCTTTGAATTGTGAGGGTGATTGCTGAATAGCTATTCTGATTTCCAACCACCCAGAGAAACCGTACTTCTTGATTGAAGAAACATAAATGGTTTCTTTAGTACCATTTTCTCTGAGTATGTCAGCTTCAACAACAGGAACCTTCATAGAATATCTTCACCTGATGTACACCTTGTGGATTCTGGCAGCCCGAGATCGATAGTGCAGTCTTTCCTTGCACCATTCCAAGGTATAGTCAGATACCTTGGTCTTTTCTTCGACGATCTTTTGGGCGTCTTCCCATAATTGGCGTTGAACCTCGATGGGAGTCTTCTTCAGTTCAGGGTCTTTCACCGATTGTTGGACAAGCTGGATGGCGTAGGCCTTATCTTTTTCTTCAGCTTCCCTTCGATCGGCGAGTAGTCTTTCAGCTCTGAGGTGATCAGCGAACTCTTTCTTTGTCAGTCTGAACTTAGTAGGGTCAGGGATGACTTTGGAACGTGGGAGGATGATTCGCTGATCTTCAAGCTTCTTGATCATTGCTTCTCTCTTTTCCTGATCCTCTTCACTTAGCTTTTGAGGAGCCAAGGAAGGTCTGTTTTTGTGAGAGAGCAGTTCTTCTTCTTGTTCTTCTGTCTCAGCAAGATCTAGGACTGGGATTATTGGAGTTGTAGCAGGAGAACCTTCAACTGGATCCTCAAGCAGGAGAGAGGACTAGCTGAAACACAACGATCGTTTAAGTAAGATCATTTGGGAAAGAAAGAGATAGTAAGATCATTTGGGAAAGAAAGAGATAGAGAAAAGAATTTAGGGTTAAGTGTATAGAGGTTTTATGGAGAGGATAACAGAGATAGAGAAGGGATGCAGTGTAAGGGAATAAAGTGTATGTTACCTGACAAACTGGATTTCGAAGCAAGATCGTCAGATTGCCTTCTGCAGCGAGGCCTTTATTTTTGCCTTTGTCAGCTTCAAACGCTGCAGGCTTTGTCTTCATCCCCTCCCCTGATGGTTCATTTATCTTGACCCCTTTTTGAACTGGGGCTTTCTTGATTGGCTGGACGAAGAAGAAGTCGTCATCATCATCTTCATCATCATCATCATTTTTAGGAGATGATGATGGTTCATCATCAACGATGTCGACGATTTCATTGTCTTCACCTTCTTCTTCAGATTCGACCTCGTCAGCATAGGGTTCGGTTACATCAGCAACAACCTCGGGTTGCTCATCGAGTTGCTCCCCCTCAGATACAGAGGGAGGTTTCTCGGTTCCCTCAGTGTATTCAACTCCCTGAGGTTGTTCAGTTGTAGCAGTAGCAGTATCAGAAACAATACCCTCCCCCTCAACATTATGGGGAAGGTCTTCAGTCTTCTCCCCCTCTTCCACATGATGAGTGCAGGAGGAAGTAATAGCAGCAGCAGCATCAGTGTGCATTAGATCACTGACTTCCAGGCCAGTAATCCCAACACAGGTTTCAATCTGTGCTAATCTGTCTTCCAGGCCATATACAACAGGATTGATTCTTTGAAGAACCTCTCGATCAGCCTGAGTAAAATGCGAAGGAGCACATGTTGGAGCATTCAGGCGGTCGAGAATCTGCTGGAGTAGATATTTGACAGTGCCAACCTCACCCTTAAGAGTTCCAACCCCTGTCTTCAATGATGTGAGTTCATTGGACAAGGTGTAGAATTTTGTTGCGAGGGTGGTGTTGGTGGAGTTGAGATTGTTGATGGAGGTGGAGTTGTCAGCGACAGTAGTAGCAAAACTGCCAATGTGACCTTCAATCTTCTCCATATCAGCACTGGAGGCTTTATTTTCGACCTCGGTGGTCAGCTTTTTGAGATTCTCTCCAGCGTCTGTAACCGCTGAAGAGTTAGCATATAGAGTGGTGGTGTGAGATTCCACCTTCGTCACCAGATCTTTCAGGGAGTTGTGAATATCTCCCAAATTAGGACATGCAACAGTTAATAACTCATGAACAAAGGAAAGCTCAGAAGTTGGGGATTTTGAAAGAGGAGTGTGTATGGTTTTGTGTATACCTGCAGGCGGGTTGGTGAAGTCCTCGAAACTTCGATAACCTGAGAAGTGTTCCATGTCGCCTTCCAGAGTGCCTTGGCGCATAGAAGTGCCTGCAAATTCTACATTTTGATGCATCATCCCCTATAAAGTAGCATCTGATGTATCGAGGATGATGTTCTGTGCAGAGAATGGGGGGAATACTGGTGGAGTGTCCAAAGAAATGGTGGGAGGAGTGATGGTTGAGAAAAGGGATTGGGTGCGGGGTTCAGCGTTGGATCCGCTGAGAAATATTTCTTCAGTCTGTAGAGAGCCTGAAGGGGGGGGGGGGGGGGGGTTCAGTTCCAGGTTTATAACCTCAACGTTTAGAGACGCTGAAGTTGGGATGTAAGGGGTGGCTTTATCAGCTGTGGCAGAGCGTACCACGGAACTATCCAACGTCTCTTGTATAGAAAGAGTCGTGGAGTCTTCAACATGGGAATGCTTGGGGGGTTGCTCCTTGGTTTTCTTGATCCTTTGAGAATCAAGTGGGGTGGTAGAGTGTTTCCTTTTCTTAGAAGGAGTGGAGGTTGCAGCCTGGGAATCAGCGGTTGGGATTTCCGCTGAGGTAGCCGCAGAAGTAGAAGAAGGAGGATTAAGAATATATAAGATAGTAGAAATACATACCTCGTTTGGCATAGGGCTGACGTCGAGCACCTTAGGGCCAACCTGAGAGAGTTTCAGGTCACCTACTTTTGGGTATTTGTCCCCAAGTCCGGTTAGAAATATAGCACTGACAAACCTGGGATATGGAACACATGTTGGTCTGTCAGCCGCATCCACCCTTAGCACCAGATCGTCGTAGTTGATTGATGCCCAGTCAATGTGTAGACCTTTCAGCAGTGCATATCCCATGGCCTGCTGAGGTTGAGATGCTTGGTCAGTTAAACCAACTTTAGCTGTTAGGCAGCTGATCAAGTGAGCGAAGATGAAGTTCATCTCGCTTGGCATTTTTGATTTATTGATCAGGGTCAGCTTCTTCTCAGGGAGTTCATCTCTCCCTGTTTCCCAGACGTACTTCATTGCATCAAAGAATGCAATGAGTGCTTCTCTGTCAGCTAGGTATTTGGGGTTTGGTAGAGGGACAAAGCGTTTCTCTTTTGTGGCAGCCGGGAGGTTTAGTGCACGCCTGGTGGTACTAGGGGTGATCTTGGAGGTTCCATGTTTGGTGTCACAAAGAATGACATCAAGCAATTTCTTTGGGTCTTTGGGAGAGGGTAACTGAGCTCTTCTGGCAGTATACCAGAACTGAGCTAGAAGATATTTATGAGCAGGGGGTGCAATAGTTAGGGCTGTCGATATGGAATAGGTCTTGAGAAAGTTCACATCATCATCAAGATGTGTGACCTTCTTCTTCTGAGGGAAATCGAAGAGAGCATATGGTTTGTTGTGTTGGAAGGTAACTTGCTCAAGTTTGAACTTAACCTGAGGAGCTTATGTGAGAATCACTTTCTCAGCAGCAGTAGGAGACTTGGAGGTAGGAGCTTCAGTAGTAGATGCCATTTCTGTTTATCATATGTAAACATGAAAAAGATGAACAAAAATGTCTTAATGTGGAAAGAGTTTCCAAATAAGATGTTTTTGGGTTTTGCACATTTCATTCAGACAAAAGATGTCTTTATGAAGATTAGGGTTTTTCCAAAATTAGGGTTTTTCTTGTTTTGTAAAAGAGTACAAAACATAGTGAACATTTGTTTTCCAGTTTCTTTTAAGGAAGAGATTCTGGAAAAACATATGAAGATATGCAGGTTTAAGATTTTTATTTTAAACTTGAAAAACAACCATGAAGATTGTGTTCATAAAATCATGTAAAGAAAATGATTTCATTTTAAAACGTTATTTTGTTTGATCTGTTAAAAACAAGAATGAGATCAGAAACAAGTTTAACAAAAGGTAAATAATAAGAATATTAACCTTAGTTGTTGAAGATTGAAGATGAACAATTTCTGGAAATGAGAGTTCAAAATGAAACAGTGTTCTTTCTTGTAAGAAAAGTTGTTCGCGTAAAGGTAAAAATATAAACTCAAAGGGTTTATATAGTGAGAGTAGAGAGAGAAAAACTATGAGCGGGAAAGTTTTTCATGATGACACGAACACGTCCCTTGAATTTGATTGGACAAGGAAGTCGAAACGGGCGAACGTGTCAGAGAAAACGTGCCATGACTTATCCGTTGAGATGACGTCATAAACGTCCTTTCATATTTTAGGATGTCTCTGAGGTTTTTTAAAGACTCAGGGATATTTTGAAAACATGAAGCACTGAATCAGAAATATCAGTGTTTGAGAGAAATTTCAAAAGTAGCGCTGAAAGGAAGAGATATTCAGCGATGTAATTTGTTTTGAAATCTTTCAGTTCTAGGCGAACGTCAGCGAGCAAGAGAGAACACACCTTGATATCAACGAATCAATTTTGTTCAGGGAGAATGTGATAGAAAGGGTTATACAAGTTCATTTATATCACTGATCAAATGTGAACCGCTGAAGATTTTACTCTTCTAAGTTCAGCATTCCAAGCTCGCTGATGAGAAAGTTGAATCTTGTCTCATCAAGAGGTTTGGTAAATAGATCAGCTATCTGAAAGTTAGTTGGGATAAAATGAAGTTCTATATCACCATTCATCACATGATCTCTGATAAAGTGATACCTGAATTCGATGTGTTTGGTCTTTGAGTGTAGCACTGGATTGTTTGCTATAGCGATGGAACTTGTGCTGTCGCAATAGATTGGAATCTTTTAGAGCTGAAGGTCATAGTCCAGTAGTTGATTTCTCATCCACAAGACCTGAGAATAACAACTTCTAGCGGCTACGTACTCAGCTTCAGCGGTTGAGGTGGACACTGAGTTTTGCTTTTTACTTGTCCAACTCACCAGCTTTCCACCCAGGAGCTGACAACCTCCTGTGGTGCTTTTGTTGGAATAAACTTCATGACTTGTAATCGATAATGTCAATAAGATGATAAGAAAACATACCCGATGATCCTGAGGATCCAGTGAAGGCATTAAACATATTTGCCATTGATTGTCGGGTTCCCAGAACGAGGTGATCGTGTTATGATGGGATGATGATCGATTCCTTTGGAGAGCCGATCGAGAGGAGGCACACGGCTAGGGTAATTAGCGATATCTCATTAGGGTTGAAAGAAAGATTAGGATACTCTATTTATAATAAGAGTATCTTACACTTTCAACCCTTTGGTGTTTATTATGTGCAGTATAATTCCCCATAGTTCCAATCACCTAATGGGAAACCCTATAGTATGTCAATAATAGTAAATACGCCCATCATATATTTACCAGACATAGGGATTTCAGTTATTGTCAATTATCATATCAGGAATGATAAACGATCAGTGACGGTCACTTTTAAGGTGGTTCCAACATTCTCCCACTTGACCAAGCGATCTTTTATCTATGAGTACCAATAAGTCCGGCCGGGATAATACTCATTTTGTTTTAAACTGAAATCATAGCTAATAAGTACAGCCGTAGAGAAGAATATCAACTCAGGACCCCCACTAGTCAAACTATGACTCAAATTTAAAACTGAATAAGCAATGATCAATTGACTGAGACAGATTTCGTTATAATAATGTCCATACACCATTATGAGCTCAAAGCGTAACTAATAGACAAACAAAATCTGAATATAGAGGAAAATTTTATTAAGATAATAGTAATGACCAATAAGTACAATATGCTATCAAATTAAGTCTTTTGTAAGCCCCATCTTCGACACGTGTCCTACGAAGACATTAGGAGGAAGACCTTTGGTCATCGGATCCGCTAGCATATTCTTTGTACTTATGTACTCGATACAAAGGACATTTTCCTCAACCCGTTCGCGCACAAACAGATACTTTGTATCAAGATACAGCCCAACGCCAGTTGAACTGTTACTGTTCGAGAAAGTTACGGCAGCTGAGTTATCACAGTAAAGCTTCAATGGTCTAGAAATGGAATTGACGATTTTGAGTCCACTGACCAGGTTCCTTAACAACATCCCATGACAAGAGGCATTATAAACGGCAACGTATTCAGCCATCATGGTGGATGTTGTAGTCAGCTTCTGTTTATGACTCCGCCAGGAGATAGGTCCACCAGCTAACATAAAAATATACCCAGAAGTAGATTTCTTATCTTCTTTGCATTTAGCAAAATCGGAATCAGAATATCCTACTACTTCTAAGTTGTCACTTCTTCTATAAGTTAATTTGTAGTCTTTGGTCCCTTGCAGATATCGTAGAACCTTTTTAGCCGCTTTCTAGTGTGCTATTCCGGGATTAGATAAGTAACGTCCCAACATACCAGCGATATAAGCGATATCCGGACGAGTACAGACCTGAGCATACATAATGCTCCCTACTACAGACGAATAAGGTATCATCCTCATTTCTTCCTTTTCAATCTCAGTGCTCGGAGCTTGGAAAGAACCAAACACGTCCCCTTTAACTACTGGAGCTACAGTGGGTGTACATTTCTGCATGTTATAGCGTTTTAAGATACGCTCAATATATGCATTTTGAGAAAGAGAATGTAAGATTCCATCCTTTACGAGTCGAGTCATTCGATCTCGTGAGATGTGGCCAAGACGTTTATGCCACAACATGGAGGAATTCTCTAATTGTTTAGGTGATTTTGTTGTTTTAGTTACGTCATCAATATTAAGTGACAACAAAGACTGTGAGAAATTATGATCTAGTTCCAATTTATACAGTAATCCATCCAAGAAACCTCGACCAAGTAATTCATTATTATGAGTAATAGCAATCTTGCCGCAACCATGAATTATTACATAACCTTCAAGGTCTAGTCTAGATATGGATACAAGGTTCCGAGTAATTCTCGGTACATATAAGGTATCCACTAGTCTAATACACTTTCCGGTACTCATATGTAAATTTAAAGTTCCCATGGCTTCGACATCTAAGAGATCACCACTTCCAACTCTAAGTTTTCTTTGGCCCTTTGGTAGCTTCTGGATTGTAAGGAATCCCTGCATTGAGTTTGTCACATGGACCATAGAACCAGAGTCACCCCACCATGTATTAATAGGGACATCAGTAGTAAAGGAATCAAATATTACATAAAGAATGTTACCTTTCTTAGCTAGCCATTCCTTGAACTTAGGGCAATCTTTCTGTCCGTGCCCTTTGGCACGACAGAATTTGCAGCTAGGTTTGTTAGACAAGGATTTAGAGCCAGAGGCAACGGCACCATGATTATTATCTTTTTGGACTTTATTTCCAGTCTGATTACTGTGGTTACCCTTCCTTTTCTTAGAATTACCAGTGGTTGTCAGGTGAACAGCTTCAGGTTGTACCAGCTTCAGGCGATCCTCCTCTTGCACACACATTGCAATCAGTTCACTTATCGACCATTTATCCTTCATAGCATTATAGTTAACTTTGAAGGTGTCGAACCGAGCAGGCAAAGAGGTCATTATGAAATGCACAAGAAAATTATCAGAGACTTCCATCTCAAGACTCTTAAGCTTATGAGCCATATCAATCATTTTCATAATGTGTTCACGGACACTGCTATTTCCTTCATATTTCAGAGTGAGCATCTTTAGCATTAAACTACTTGCATGAGCCTTAGACGATCCCTTGAAGTGATCCTCAACATATTTGAGGTAGGTTCTGACTTTATCAGAGTCAGGGATAGCTCCTCGGATACTGAGGTTAATGGAGTTCTTGACCATCATTAGTGACAAGCGATTTGCCCTTTCCCACTTTTCAAAATCCGCTTTCTGAGCTGCAGTGGACGCAGCAGTAATAGCAGTGGGTTCATCATGGCGAATAGCATGGTCAAGGTCTAGCATCCCCAGAGTAAGAAGTAATTGATCCTTCCATGACGCAAAGTTCGCACCAGTAAGTGGCTCAATGCCAAAGTTAGGTACTGATTGGGAAATGAGGAGGATATAAGTTATAGAAGATTATTATAGTGACGTAGTTAGCTATAAAAGGCAGACAAAGTAATGTTTCTTAAAGTAATGGAATCAAAGTAATGTTAGAGTAAGCAGGCCTAACAGTAATATTCCTTAGAGTAATGAAACTATGACCATTTTAGTGATGAAGCTAGTGATGAGTATACCTATTGTAAACACCAAAACAATAAGTCAAAGTAAGGCTCTACTTAGATGTTACATCACCTTTGGGCAGAAATAACTAATATCTAAGTAAACATGAGCGTTAGGGTTATGCAACGCAATGCTTATCTTTTGACCTTTGGGCACAAAATAGAGCATCGTGTGAATTATGCATGTAGAAAATCCTTTTGACACACAGGTATATTAAATCACCTTTGGGCAGAATTAATATACTCAGTGTTCATTATGCAAAAGGAAAAAAAAATGCATTATGAGAATCATATTTGACCTTTGGGCACAAATGATGAGACCATAAATATTAGTGCAAGAGTTTTCGGTATGTACAGAAGCGAAAAGTAAGGTTTTGGCTATGTACAGTAGCGAAAAGTAAGGTTTTCGCTATGTACAGTAGCGAAAAGTAAGGTTTTCGCAATGTATAGTGGCGAAAAGTAAGGTTTTCGCTATGTACAGTTGCGAAAAGTAAGGTTTTCGCTATGTACAGTTGCGAAAAAGTAAGGTTTTCGCTATGTACAGTTGCGAAAAGTAAGGTTTTCGCTATGTACAGTTGCGAAAAGTAAGGTTTTCGCTATGTACAGTTGCGAAAAGTAAGGTTTTCGCTATGTACAGTTGCGAAAAGTAAGGTTTTCGCTATGTACAGATGCGAAAAGTAAGGTTTTCGCTATGTTCAGTAGCGAAAAGTAAGGTTTAACCGAAAAAAAAAAATTCCGATACAATGATCAATTCAGTGCAATTAACATTGATCAATTAACATGGCATAATTGGGGTTTAATGCAAATAATAATAAAAAAAATTGCATTATAACAGCCGAAAAAATCCAGTATGCGGCGCCCAGAAAATTTTATTTTAGCGATTCAATATAAATTTCGAATTGAATCAATTGAATATGGCAGCCCGATGATTCAAAATAGAATGATGTTTGCGGCGACATTCATAAATACGAAAGAAATCGATGAATTACAGCCACAAAAAAAACGATACAAATCACGAATCAGTAATGAACCGTAGCTCTGATACCACATGTTGGAATAAACTTCATGACTTGTAATCGATAATGTCAATAAGATGATAAGAAAACATACCCGATGATCCTGAGGATCCAGTGAAGGCATTAAACATATTTGCCATTGATTGTCGGGTTCCCAGAACGAGGTGATCGTGTTATGATGGGATGATGATCGATTCCTTTGGAGAGCCGATCGAGAGGAGGCACACGGCTAGGGTAATTAGCGATATCTCATTAGGGTTGAAAGAAAGATTAGGATACTCTATTTATAATAAGAGTATCTTACACTTTCAACCCTTTGGTGTTTATTATGTGCAGTATAATTCCCCATAGTTCCAATCACCTAATGGGAAACCCTATAGTATGTCAATAATAGTAAATACGCCCATCATATATTTACCAGACATAGGGATTTCAGTTATTGTCAATTATCATATCAGGAATGATAAACGATCAGTGACGGTCACTTTTAAGGTGGTTCCAACAGCTTTTCCTATCCAATTTGCATCATGCAAAATCACTATCTGAATAGGCGATTAGACCAAACCCTGAATCTTTGGGATACCAAAGACCTAGGTTAGGAGTGCCCTTAAGGTAACAAAAGATTCTCTTTACGGCGATCAAATGAGATTCCTTGGGTTCAGCCTGATATCGTGCACACAAACAAGTTGCATACATAATATCAGGTCGGATGGCTGTAAGATACAAAAGAGAGCCGATCATTCCACGGTACGCTGTGACATTAACATATTTTCCATTAGGATCCTTGTTTAGTGTCAGCTGCGGTGCCATAGGAGTTTTCATAGCTGAACTCTGAGTTAAATCAAATTTCTTCAGCATATATTTAACATACTTTCCGTGATTAATGAAAGTTCCTTTTTCATTCTGTTTTATCTGAAGACCATTGAAATATGTTAGCTCACCCATCATACTCATTTTATACTCGACTTTCATTCTATCAGCGAAACGAGTACAAAGGTCAGGGTTAGTGGAACCAAATATAATATCATCGACATATATTTAAACAAGAATAATATGACCTTTTACTTTCCTGGAAAATAGAGTTTTGTCGATTTTACCACGCTCATATTTTTCAATATGGAGATAAGTAGAGAGAGTGTCATACCATGCACGAGGAGCTTGATTTAAGCCGTAAAGTGCCTTATCCAGTTTATAAACTTAACCTGGATGCTTAGGATCTGAGAATCCTGGAGGTTGTTCCACGTAGACTTCTTCATTCAGCTTTCCATTGAGGAATGCTGAATTTACATCCATTTGATAAACTTTGAAGTCTTTGTGTACAGCGTAAGCTAAGAATAGACGAATGGCTTCTAGTCTTTCCACTGGAGCAAAGGTTTCGTCGTAATCTATACCTTCCTCTTGTCTGTATCCCTGAGCAACAAGTCGAGCCTTATTGCGGGTTATAGTTCCATGTTCATCCAACTTGTTTCGATAGACCCATTTAGTGCCTATCACTGATTTATCGGATGGTCTAGGAACAAGCTTCCAAACTTTGTTTCTTTCAAATTCAGTCAGCTCTTCTTGCATAGCGCTGACCCAGTTTGGATCTTGGAGGGCATCAACTATTTTCTTTGGTTCAATCAGAGAGATAAAGTTAACAAATAAACAAATATTACCTGCACTTCGTCGAGTCTGAATACCAGCGTTTGGATCACCAAGAATTTGTTCAGTAGGGTGATTGATAGTCCATCTCTGAGCCGGAGCATAAGTCGCTGACTCAACCTAAACTTCTGGAGGAGCTGAAGATGAGGCTTCAGCAACTTCTGGTATATCAGCCAAGAGAGGAAGAGGTGCTGATGTCATTTCATTCACTGATTGCTGAGAAGTAGATGGTATGTCTGAGAATGAGGGTTCAGAAGCAGGCATAGTGTTAATAGGAACAGCTGAGACCCATGATGTTTCAGCTTCACTAGTCTGCATACTTGGGATGATAGTAGGATTATCATCTTCAGCGGGATGAGTATGAGATGGAGGAGTGTCTTCTGAATCACCAAGATGAGAGAACATCCATTGATTCAGTTCTTCAGTATCAGCAGAAGGTCTAGAGTTCGCTGAACGGGATTCATCAAAGGTGACAAGGATTATTTCTTCTACAATCTGTCTTCTTCGATTGAAGACTCTGAAGGCTTTGGAAACTGAAGAGTATCCAAGAAAGATTCCATCTTCAGCCTTTGGGTCAAACTTTCCAAGGGCATCTCTGTTGTTCAGTATGAAACACTGACATCCAAAGATGTGAAGAAAGCTAATTGAAGGCTTTCTCCCATGGAAGAGTTCATAGGCTGTCTTCTTGAATCTTTTGACGATCAACGACATGTTTTGAGTAAAACAAGCAGTGTTGACAGCTTCTGCCCAAGTATACCTTTGGTATTGGAAATGGGAGGAACAGCCAGTTCTTCAGATTTCTTACCAATAACATCCACTCTGATTCTAGGAGTAGATCGCTGAATAAATCCAGGGATCTTGTTCTTAGAAGTAGAGGGATGAGTCACTGAAGCTATAGAAGCATTTAGCTTAGGTACAAAGGTACCCTTATGAGGTTTTTGATTTAAAACTTTTTCTTTACCTTTATCTTTAGAAATTAAGGTAGGTTTTTCCTCAGGGATAGGAGATTTTGATGAGGAACAATGAGAAGATGAAGTGTCAGGGATAGAGGACACAAACATTCCAAACTTAAGCATGGAATGATCAGTGGTTGGTTCTTCAGCGTCAGCTTTGTAACCAAGACCACGTTTGTCACTCAGGGGAATCTGAGACTTAATTATCTCAGTGATCGTTGTTGAGGATTTACACCATCCTTCAACAGTAGCTTTTTCAGCTTTCAATGCAGCGATAGCTTCTTCTCGCTCGATTTTGACTAGCTGATTTATATGAACCCGATCTTTTAAATCATCTTCAATTTTAGAAAGCTTTTCTATTTGAAGGTGACAGTTTTTAAGCTGTATAGCGAGATCAAGGTTTTGATTTTCAACAACAGTTTTGCAATTCATGGCATCATATAAATTCATAGTCAGGAGATCGATCTTTTGAAGACTATCAGCTTCATCAATATCTGAAATATGTGTAAAGAAAGAAGGTGATACCTTGGTAGCAGAGGTTGAAGTAGAGGGAACGTCAGAATTTTCTTCCTCATCTTCAATTTTGGCCATGAGACAGAGATTGGCCTCATCATCATCTTCAGAGTCAGATGATTCTTCTTCATCAGAAGCAGCCCAATCATAGTCAGCCATCAGGCCTTTGCCTTTCTTCTTAAAGCCTTTCAGCTTTGCATACTTTTCTTTCAGCTTGTTGTACTTGTCATCTCTAGCCCTGGGGTTAGAGGATTTCTTGGAGAAAGCTGAGGGTTTATAGACTTTCTTTGACCTGCACTCGCTAGCAAAATGTCCTATCTTTTCACAGTTATAGCAAGTAGCAGTAGCCTTATCAACAGGAGTTGATGATCTAGGCTTGTCAGTGAGAGCAAGAGTTTTGTTCTTTCTGAAAATTTTCTTTTTGGCGAATCTCCTGAACTTATTAGATAGGAGAGCCATAGATTCATCAAGATCTGATGAGCATTCAGAGTTAGTTTCCAACTCAGTGATAGTAATAGTTGATCGCTGAGTGGAAGGTGACTCTGAGATTAAAGCAACAGGGGTGCTTTTGGAATCTTTTACAAGATTCTTCTTAAGATGACTCGATTGCTCATGATTGAGCATAGTGCCATATAAGGTAGAAAGAGTCATAGATTTTAGATCCTTTGATAGCTTGAGACACATTGAATAACTGTCCCAGCTTTCAGGTAAACATTCTAGGAACTTTGTCAGAATTTCAAAGTTAGAATATTCCTTACCAACGGTTTTCAGATCTATAATTAAACAGTTAAACCGCTGATGTACTTCAGAGAGAGATTCATTCTTACCACAAATGAAGCTTTCGTACTGTCTTACTAGGTTGATCTTTCTTGAGTCTTGGACTTCAGACGTACCTTCATATTGAACACAGATTGTGTCCCACATGGATTTGGAGGTTTTCAGGTTCATGACGGAATGGTAGACTTCGTCAGGAAGAGCCATAGAGAGGATAGATCTGGCCTTAGTGTCGATAGCCACTTTCTTCTTATCTTCATCAGTCCACACATGAATTTCCTTGGGAACCAATCTTTCAGGAATGGCAGCTCTAGTAGTAGTGTCTGGAACTTCAGGATCAATTCTAACAGGAATATATGGGCCATTTTCGATGTAATAAGGCATAGTAGGGTCTACACCTTCTAAGAAGAGTATCATCCTATTTTTCCATTGATTAAAGTTATCTCTGGAGAATCTAGGGGGTTTTGCAAGAGAACCATTGTCAATATAGTTTGTGTTTGTGTTGGTAGCCATTATATGAAATAACAAGGAAGAGAAAAGATTAGTATAAGCAAGATCTTGTTTATGAGATTAAACAATCTGCTCTGATACCATTTGTTGGTCCCGGAGGGTTATACAAGTTTGTAGAAGGGGGGGGGGGGGGTTGAATACAAACACACGATTTTTACTTTCTAAATTGTTTATTGATATAATGAAACAATTTACAACTTGTTGCGGAACAAGATTAAGGACTAAGCCTAATCTAAACAAGTTATGAGAACACTAAGTTTTTTGCACTAGAATTAAGCTAGAAAGGAGATAAGAATATTACTAATAATATTCTAACACAAAGATAGAGAGAAGAAGATGGCCGAGCACTTCATTTTGAAGTAGGGTTTCTCCTTATATACTTCATGCATTTAATGCATATCAGTACAACTTTACACGTGGCAGCAGTTGATTGGTTGCATGTTTTGACCTTGGTAGACAACCTAGTAGCCGCATGATGAACAGTGTAGAATCAGAGTTGTTTGTACGATTCTAGACAAAAGGAATGTCCGTTCCGTTCTGACAGATCGTACGGAGAAGTGTAAGGGGATAAGACAAAAGTAACTTGTAGAGGAGACTTCATGATCAACGTTCATTGAACAGTACTTTATCAGCGAGTGACAAAGCTCAGCGATCGCTGAAATCTTCTACTTGAAACCTCACGTTGAGTGGACAAGTCTTGTCTTCGCTGATATCCGCATCAGTTCATTAGTAGACTTGTCGCTGGTTCTTGGGCTTGATCTTCGACTTCAGCGTAGAACCTTTGTTGTCGTGAAACTTGTCTTCAGGGATCATAAGTAAACAACTAAAACTATCAGCGATCATCAGTAAGACTAAACATGCTTAGAGCTTGCTGATGAACAGTTTCGCTGAATGTCTAAACTAAAAAGCATGAGTTTCCTATCAGCGGTACTGTGGAGACATAGTACTTATTAGCGATAGTGAAACTCTAATACATATTATTTACTTACAATTTTCACTAAGTGTTTCTAAAAGAGTCATTATCAAATAACTGAGGGTTTGGATCAACAGGCCCCTATATATATATATTTATATTTGTAGTTCTATGTGTAAAAAGATTATAATTTTTTTATTATTCTTTCATAAATATATTTTGTTAAACAGATAAAAAACCAAATAAAAGTTTTTTGTGCTCTCCACAGAGACGATCCTTCACGAACGGAAGTTGGGGCACGCCTCTGACGTGTTTGCCTAGCACCAGTTGATTTATGCTTCTGAAGTTGAGGTGCGAAAGACGTCTATGCCAGAGCCAAACTTGGTCGGAGGGAAGAGAAAGGAGAAATTGAATGAAAATAAATAAAATTTCGATGTCTTTGAGCAGCAGAGAAAGAAAAAGAAAGACGTTATTTTTACAAATATATTTTTATTTATTTTAGAGAGGGTTGTATTTTATAGGTAGATATGTAATTTTATAAATATTTGTAATTGTTATCATTTCTTTCCTCCCAATAATCACCACTATTTTCCTTCATTTCCCTACTAAAAACTCGGGAAACACGTGATTTTTTTTATTTTGCCCTACTTCCTTTCCCTTTCCCGCCATTTCCTTCATGAAAAGGGGCGAGAACACAACGTAAGTACGTTGAGTAGAGGACACAAAGCGGCCCTAAAGAGTCTGAACTTGTTAACCATTAAAAGAAAAACACAATGCGGTTAATGTTTGGTCCAAAAAGCCCTAGCCCGATTCTAACCAATACCAAAAAATCCCGATCCAGATAATATTTGATAAAAAATGGTCCGGCCAAAATATATAGTCTAATCACGGATGACATGTCCAAACCGATCCAAACCTCTTACTTCACTGTTCGGTCCAATACGGTTTGCGAGGACCGTTCCTAACAATCACCTCCAACGATGAGTGAGCAACTCCACTGACATGATTTTTATTGTGTTTTATGCAAGAGAGAGAGATTGAGTGAGATCATGCGAGAAGCAAACTAATTCATGAGAATGTGAGAAGAAATATAAGTCACACAATCCTTTAATTTCAAAGTATTGAGGAAAACAAATGAAAAATGGTTTTAGAAAATATGATAATTACCTTTTTGATTTAGATAAATCGTTAATTTTCATCATATCTTTTACATTTTTTTAACTTTAATTAGTTCATCGTTTTATTATCAACTTTTATACAATTTTTTTCTAGATACACTTTTGAGAAGAAAATTTCACATTTTTTTATCAAACAATATTACAATTGATCTCCACAATCAATTCATTATCTTTTACACCATTATTCTCTATTTTTTGTATCAACATTTTGATTCACATATGATTAATTTCGTTTAACACATGATCTATTATGTATCACATGTGATCCATATATAGATATGATGGATTGAATAAAAGTACATAAAAAAAGTTCATCAAAATGAAAGAACACAAACAATTTCATTTTTACATAAAAAAACATAAATATATGAATTAAAAAAAATTATAAGATATAATTTCATCAAATTAAACATTATTATGAAGCAATTTCATTAAATTAATGAAATCAACGTTTTTTTAATAAATGAAATCAACGTTTACATATATAGATCTGATGGTTTGAATAAAAGTTCTTTTAACTCGACTCATATTCTCATGAATCTTTAGGTCATGTGAAACACAAAACGAGTAACTTTATTCATACATTAAGTTAGGAATTCCCAATATATATATATATATATGTATATATATATATTTCAAATTTATTTAAATTTTATATCAAAATTAATAACTCATATAATAGTTACAACACAAAATCAACAACGATTAAATAACAACAAAAACAACAATCCAATAAAACCAAAACAACAATAAAAAAACATTACTTTAGCAATTTATATGCATATGGATGGAATAATCAATTACGATACATAAGACTAACGCAAACAAAACGAGAAGCTAGACCTTATGCGAGAAGTGTGATATCATATATGATTAAACACATGTTACATTGGCAATACATAGACGTTTAATCATATATGATTAAATACACCCACAAGCCTTGTAATCATATATGATACAACACTTCTCGCATAATGTTTAATTTCTTGCATTATTTTTCCTCTATGGATGAAATAATCAATTGCGATACGTAAGACTAACGCAAACAAAACGCTCTACATAAAACCGAAAAACAAGAGAAATTAATTATCCCATTCCAAACCCTTTCTTTTGTGATTCCTAACTTCATTTATGAACAAAGTTACTGCCTTCAAGATTCTGTCACAAACGTAAGTACCAAGCACACACATGACCACAACTATATATTATATCCATCCACACTAACTAACTACCATATGATTCCATACCTTAACTACCAGTACATTACTACTAAACTACCAAATCCAAAAATGGTTCTCCAAGACGAAAACATTGCCAGTGGTATCCAGATCTCCAATGGAGATCAACAATCAGATGAAGCATGGGTTATCAAGTCGATCATGAACGCCAACCCCCCACCCTCGTCAACCCCACGAATCCCTAGAGTTCCAACCATGGTCAGAGAAACAAGAGACTACGACAAATACTACCTTCCAAAAATCGTTTCCATCGGTCCATACCATTCTGGTAAGCCCAACCTCGAATTCGTCGAGAATCTGAAGCCTGTTTTCACCATGAAGCTCCTTAAAGACAACTCGGAGACCCTCAAAAGTTTGTACAAAAAACTTGGTGAACCACCCATGGTGCAAAGATTAAGAAACTTCTATGAGGAGAACTCAACAAATGATTTCCCTGATAAGGTTTTCACGAAGATGATGATACTCGATGGATGTTTTATTTTGTATTATATTCAATTCATTTACGGTGCGAAAGTTGGAACTTGTCAGTTAAACAGCCACCAGATTGTCTTTGTTCATCAAGACCTGTTCTTGCTCGAAAACCAGATTCCATTCCAAGTTCTGACCGAGGTGGTGAATTTGGTAAATATTAATTGGCGCGAAAAGATTAAACCCTTCATTGATGACAACTTTTTGACATCGGGGAGGCCGGAAAAAGGGTGGTTCTGCGCTCGAACAAGTCCAATAAAAAACGATCAAAGTTTTAGAGAGGAACAAGAAAAAGACTTCAACTTCAAAGTCGATCATTTACTCCAATTTCTTCATCATACCCTTATTGTAAAAAACCCAAATTTGGATCAACCAACCAACTTCAATATTTACAGATGCACTTTTCGCAATGTCAACGAGCTTATAGACGTTGGGATCCGTTTCAAGCCAAGTAGCGCGAAACGTTTGACTCAGATCGGGTTCTTTGAACGGTGGTGGTTGTTTTCAGCCGACGTAGAACTCCCTCCGATCACCGTTGATGATTCTACCAAACCCATGTTGTTAAACTTGATCGCGCACGAAATGTGCTCCGAAGATGGCCATGAAGCTTGGGTTACGTCGTACATTTGCTTGCTCGATTCTCTCATTGATCATCCTGAGGATGTTAAGGCTCTTCGTAAAGCTGGGGTTCTTGATAACTCTTTGGGGAGTGATAACGAAGTTGCGAAATTGTTCAATGAAATAGGGACTGATTTGGTGCCAAATATTGCGGCTTACTCAGATGCTAAAAACAAGATACAAAATCATTATGATAGTTTGAGGAATACTCGTCTTTCTCAGTTGAAACATGAGTATATAAAGAGCCCATGGGCGTTTTTAGCACTTCTGGGAGCTGTAATGGCTCTTGTTCTTAGTGGTGTTCAAACTTACTTCAGTGTCTGGAGTCCCAAAGGCGAGTGTGATGATCTTTGCATGTTCTTGAAGATGAATCATCACTTGTGAGATCGAACAAATCGATGGTGATCACCCTTCTTTAATTCTCGATCTGCATTTCTATTTTTGGTATTTGTTTTGTTTGACGGGATGTGTTTTTGTTTTCGAATTGAAAGAGTGCTTGCATGTGTGTTACGAGTTGTATTCTTCTTGTATTTCTATCGGCAAATTAAATTTGCTTTTTGATCCAATAAATTAACTTTCTTACATAATAACTAGTTACCGTACCCGCACGATGCGGCGGGATGTAAAAGGTTCATTACGATTTATTTAATTTCGAAATATGAAACTCTTTTAAGATGTCATAAAGCCTAGCTACTATATTTGTACCAACGTTAGATTCAAGTATGCATCCATCCTAAATGTTGCAGTTAGTAGCTTATTGAAACAACTTAAAGAAAGTTGGACACAAGAAACAATTACTTACACTTAATTGAAACCAATCCATATTGTTAAACTTGTTTTCAAGTGTGATCAAGATCAACAACAAAAACAAAAACCGACAACCAAATTTCTGAATTCACTTTGTAAAATCCAACATGATAGAAAGTGTATGGGAAGGAGGTATCATTAAATACTATGATACAACTTAATCATACAAATCTTTTAAGTAACTAAGATATAAACAATTAAGCACCTCGAAGACCTCAAAAAACAACCATCTATGAAGGTAATGCAAGAACCAATTAAATGACAATTCCAAATCCTCGTTGCAAAAGACAGGTAAACACTGCTGAAGTTGTTTCTTTAGGTAAACTTGATTAGAGCCAATGGAAACTGTAAACAACAATGCTCGTCGTAATCAATAAACGAATTAAAAAAAACAACTTGAACATAATTGGTAGTGGATATATTTTAGAGAAAACCATGGTCTAAATGGGTAAGACGTACACATAAGTGATAAAGAGACTTCACTTGCACATAATGTAAAACTTAACTACATTATTGTTATAGTTGAACCATAGAATAGATTATTTTCCTTTTTTTTTTTTTTTTATCATAAACCAACCACAACCTAAAGCCATCTTAACAATCAGAATGACCAATTTGTCCATAATGTTTGATTTTCTTTATGCTAAAATTCTCTTACTAAAAAATTAATCAACCAACAATAGCCATGAATTTTTAAAACTGATAAAAAGAATAACATTGAACCCTTCAAATTACTGTAATAAAAAAATAAAAACTCATTTTTTTCTCAATCATAGAATTGCCAATAAATCAAATACCATATATGTAAAGACCTTGTACATTCATCTTCACTATGGTCAAACCAAAAACCAAACCAATTACAATAGCATGGCTTCGAATGCTTCCTTTTTCTACTGCTCCTTTTTGATGTAGATATGCCAAGATCCTTTAACATTAAGTATAACCCTGGATTACACAATGCACACACCCCTGTGCCTTCTTCCTACAGTTTCCTGCATGTTCGAATATCCAAGCCTAAATTACATTTCCTAAAGCAACAGTCATGGTGAAGTAAATTGTCCAACAAAATTGCGACAAAGTCCAACCCGGCTTGTGAACGTTTTCCTTGATGAGTTTGAGCCTTTGGAAAAAAACTCAGGAAAATCATCCTCGTCTCGTGCAACAACTTCAGGACCAAATCCCGGTGGAATATCATCATCACCGCCATCTCCTTCGTCGCCCCCATCGTTGGGTTGTGGCGGCAATCGACTGTCCCTAGGAGGTTGACCGAGGCCAAAAGATGTTGTATTCGCATTGACATTTATATTTTATTGTTTCCGAGATAATAAGTGTTTTCTATGATGTTTATGGTGAGAAGATGAATTAGGCAACATAGTAGGATGAGGTCTTCACCAAAACACTACACCAATCAACCCGTTAACGGTCTGTTTGGACGTTTGGTTATATATATCATTCAATAACTCTGGAAGAAGCATCGTTCAAAGCAAAGTGTACAACCTGCAAAAAGGTGTAATTTCATAAAAGTTCATCCAAAAAAATATCATTCAATAACTCTGGTTCTTCCATGTTGTTCAACCAACAACACTACTATAGATCTCTTCCATGGATTTACTATAAGCAGGGAACTTTTTTTTCAAAAAAACATCACAAAAAAATAAAAGAAGCTAATGTAAATAACTAATCCAAGAAGCTAATGTAAATCAAAGAAGGCTAAACAAATTAGGACAATTTCTTTTAGCTTAATGGAACAGTGTTAAAACTTTCCAAGATGCTTTGGTTACCAAATGTGTGTTTATGCAATTTAGATGTAGAAAAAATGAAGAAAAGTTGCCTACACTTTTTCTTTTTAGCTAATAATAATTGCCACAGGCATCTATCTGCACATTACATTCTTAAAAAAAACTTACATGTTTCTTTTGGAAATTCAAAGCACCAAACACTCTCGTAAGAAATTCAAAGCAGCAAAATAAATTCAATTTTACACTATGCCATTCAATATTACACTACTCAATTCAGTTTCACAAAATGAACAGAAACGAAATTAATCCACTTTCAAAAGCACTCACCGGAGACGATTGAACTGCATAAAGTAGTCGGAGAGTGTGTGAGTATACTTATCCCCTCCCCTTCCGTTTCCAATAAAGATGATTGAATCTGATTTGAAGAGAAATAAAATCCATTGTTGCCTCAAAATTCAGAATCTGCAAGAACTTTAGATAATATGGACATATTTTTTGGACATATGTTCATTCGACATAATGATCATCGAGAAAAAGATCTAGATATGACTCCAAAATAGACTGCCCTGCAACAAACATTTAGAAATAGAAAAAAATGAAAACCAAGCAACTTTCAAGAAATGCATCTGACCTCTTAATTGCAAGTTTTGACCTCTTAATTACAATTTTTAGGAATCTGACCTCTTAAATGCTAAATAAACAAAGTGCATCATCATCACCCCCCCTTAATAACTCGGAACCAAAAAAATCCATAAATCTGGCAAGTGGAAAACCCCATAACTTAAAACCAACAAAGTACCTGCAAAGTAGAGAGCCTTTGTTGACTATCTATCCTTAAACCATCAGAAGACCAGATCTTGTTTAGTAGCCGTTGATGAAGCCAAAAGCCCAAAACCTTTGTTTCATATCAAGTGTTGCCAGAATGATCAGACACTTAAAATGAAATAGCAACAGCTTAATCATAGAACTAAAAAGATCAATTTAGTTTTAAAACTTCAGAGTTTGTTCATATCACATAATTAAAAGGATGGATTTGGTTTTAAAACTTCAGAGAATTAAAAGATCAATTTGGTTTTAAAACTTCCCATCACACATGGAACTCTATAACTATAACCAAAAAGTTTCACGCCAAAGAGAATAAAAAACTTCACAGTCTGAAAATAAAAGATGGAAAAACTCAATATAGCAACCAAATGTATAGTGAGAATTGCTACATAAATATACAGACCGATCTTTAATAACCTACAATTGTTAAATGTCAAAGACTCAATATGCAAATTAGTTTTTTATAAATGATTTACAGAAGGGAAAGTAAGCCATTTGCTGGAGTATCGTAGAATAAACATTAAGATCCAAGTAAAGCCACAGGAAATCAATATTAGAAACCCAAAAACAATTTATGAAAATTGACTATAAAACTCTTGTTTTTAAGCTTAAAACCAATAAATAAATGAAAAGGATGGCAATCCTATCAAGGACATGAAAAGTCCAGCTCTCATCCAAAGTCCTGAGTCCTGTATGTTGTTTTCCCTTTCATGTAATAGCTCCTGATACACCACACACTAAGTAAGACACAACTTCATGTGATTGGGAACATATTTGGATGAAGAAATCGAAAATTACACACGTTGGCAGTAATATGCTCCTTGATTTAAGAATCAAAGCGCTCCTGCATCTCCATGACTTGGGAAATTACACACGTGAAGTTTAAGGTGTTCCTTTTGTTTAACATCATCATCAAGACGCAATTCATGATCCGAACCACCAGCAACAATGATTGAAAAGAATTCTAGATCCAACGATTCCTGTTGCTCCTTAACAATAAAGGAAATCACAATTATGTATTTTCTAAGTTGGTTGTGACAAGTAAATAAAATAGACACCGAGAGAAAGAAAAATCTCGAAAACAGGAGCACGGGAGAACACATATGTACCTTGTATATTGTCAGAAACAACATGCCATTCTTTGTGGTGCGACGGTAGTGGCCACCTCCATCTAAAATCAAAACGATGCGGATGATTTGAGCAAAGTCCTAATATACATAGATACTATCAATAATTAGTTCTCGAAAATACAGGAGGGATCATGTGGCTACATACACCTTTAATCCTCGATCAAGAACAACAGAAAAAAAAAATTTGAACCTGAAATCAAAGAATAAAAAAGAAATTGGATGAAAAGGGAACTAAACGTACCAGACTCGAACGTGGCTCTCCTTTTTCCTCTTTGACAATACAGTTGCAGTTGCAGTTAGGTTATCGAGACCTTTAGAGTTATGGGATTTCATCAGGCAAATGAATCGAATGCCTCCATAATCAGAAAAAGAAAAAATTGCTTGATGAGGATTTAAAGATTAAGCAGTAGATGGCAAGGAAGATAGTTACAGAGCAGAATCGTCATACCAAAATCGTCATATGGAGCGCGAACAAATCGTCACAGTAGATGGCAAGGAAGATAGTTTATTCCATGTATTTATAGGAGGGATTTGAAACTCCATAACAACCAGTTGGAAGGAGAGGTCGTGTTGCAGAGAAGAGAGGGACGTGGGGTAGGAAGCCGACCAGTGGGGATAGTGGAGAAGATGAAAAACTGATACGAACGTGGCTAAGAAAACCTACCTCTCGAAAAAAACGGCTCCTTATTCTTTTAAGAAAGGAGTATAGATAATATATATATATACCCTATATTATATATATATATATATAGCTGGGTTCAAACGAGGAGTTTGCCTATTTAAGACAACGCGAGGAGCATTCTCAACCACTAATAGTTTTCTACCACTTGCGCCACATTTCACGCGCCACATTTCCGATTTATAATTTGAAATTTACACTTTCAACCCCTATACTTATTTACTAACTTTACTTTATACCTTTTACTTTCCTAATTTTAATTTTACATTTAACACATATAATCGTTTATTAACTAAAATACGTTAAAAAAATACGTTTTAATTTTAACAAGTTACACCATTGTACTCGTCTCTTCGATACGTTCGAAATGAGCTCAATATTGAATATTTTTTGATTTATTTATTTTAATATATATCATATATACTACATAAAAATATTTTTAATATTTACAATTCATACCCTTATAGTTTTGATGAGATTTTTGTTAGGAACACCTATCAAATCATATATGATTAGGAAAAAATAGTAAATCATATGTGATCTATAAGACTGTTATCTGATATCACAAGTTATTAATCATATATGATCTTGTTTTACATTCTGATATCACTTAGTTATTAATCATATGTGATTTTATTTTAGTTGGTAAATCATATGTGATCTATAAGACTGTTATCTGATATCACTAGTTATTAATCATATATGATCTTGTTTTACAATCTGATATCACTTAATTATTAATCATATGTGATTTTGTTTTAGTAAATCATATGTGATCATAGATGATCTTGTTTTACAATCTGATATCACTTAGTTATTAATCATATGTGATTTTGTTTTAGTAAATCATGTGTGCTCATATCTTGTTTTACAATATGATATCACTTAGTTATTAATCATATGTGATTTTGTTTTAGTAAATCATATGTGATCATATATGATATTGTTTTACAATCTGATATCACTTAGTTATTAATCATATATGATTTTGTTTTAAGTCGCGACTTTGGTTGCGACTTAAAGTGGAGGGAAAAGTCGCGTAATCATATATGATTTTGTACATGAATCATATATGATTTTATACATAGCGGTTGTTTTCTTGTTTTCTTAAATAGTTAGCGTTCTCATATGAACTCACCTCTTGTCAACTAAATATCAATCAAAATTTATATAAAACGACGATTTTAAATAGTTAAAAAAATCTAAGAAATTGTAAATAAAAGGATAATTTTTAGCAAACTATTTTAAAGTTGTTAATTGCGTAAATGCAAAAGAATTTCGATCAACACCAAATTTGATTATATGGATGGATGATTAGAGCGAAGAAATTAAATAATGCAAATATTTTTATGTAGTATATATTATATATAATAAAATAATTAAATCAAAAAATATTCAATATTAGGTTCATTTCGAATGTATCAAAGAGACGATTACAATGGTGTAACTTGTTAAAATTAAAACGTACTTTTTTAACGTATTTTAGTTAATAAACGATTATATGTGTTAATATGATGAATGTGTAAAATTAAAATAAAAAAAGTAAAAGGTATAAAGTAAAATTAGTAACTAATTATAGGGGTTGAAAGTGTAAGTTTCAAATTAGAAATCAAATATGGTCGAACATGGGTGGAAAAGTCGCGCGTGTTTAAGAAATGCTTAATTAGTGGCTGAGAATGCTCCTCACGCTTCTCACGTGAACCTTCCTCTATATATATATGCCTCATACACAATTAAATAATTATTTCTTTCCAAGAAAAAGGTATGCTTTATTAGAGCATCAGAGTCGCACAACAACACTAATTGTGTGTCTTGTAAAATTTGATCAATTTGCAGGTTCAACTTTATTGAAACTCATAACATCGATTTATTATAGAAAAGAATGAATTAATACAACTATTCTCTACAACTACAATACAAGAAGTAATATAAGAAAACCCTAGTTACAATATTAAAACTAGAGAGAGAAACTAACTAGAGAAAGAATAACTAGAGAGAGAATAAAAGAATTTGAATGTGTAAAAAATGAATCTGATGAATTGATCTCGTCCCGCATGCCTTGTTATATATGTAATCCAAATGTGCAGATCCAAATGTGCAGCTTCAGTCCCTCAAGTTTGTATGAAGAGCTCCGCTAACCTTGAACTTCCAATAATAGTGAGTCGCAGTCCTCGTCTTTCAATATTTATCCAAACAGCCCCTTCTCCTTTCCTTTTACACTTTTAACCCTACAAAAACTACAACCAGTTCAAGTTAGACAAAGAGCACAATTATGTCAAGATTGCAAAAGCTAAATGAAATTTTAACACCCGCCCTCAATCTTGATACCTAATTAAATCAGTCATCTTTAATTTTGAGCACAAATAGTCATGACGACATACACTAAGAGACTTCGTAAAGATATCAGCAGTTTGTTCCAAAGTATCAATTTTTACAGTTTTGATAACTTCGGAAGAAATCTTATTTCGAACTTGATGAATATCAATTCTATATGTTTGGTTTTTTCATGAAAAACAGGATTGTTTGCAATTTGTATTGCTGATTTATTATCACAGAAAATCTTCACATGAAGCAAATCAGTAATATTTAAAAATTCCAAAATAGTTAAAATCCATACAATTTCACAAAGCACATCGGCCATAGACATATATTCTGATTCAGTAGAAGACCTGGACACTGTAATTTGTTTCTTACTTTCCCATTAAATTAAACTATTTCCTAAAAACAGACAGTAACCAGTAACTGACCTTCGAGACGACATACATTTTCCCCAGTCGGCATCCACATATGCATCCAATTTAAACGATTCAAAACGAGAGAAAGAAATACCCTTACCTGGAGACTTCTTCAAATATCGAAGAATTCTAAGAGCAAGATTAAGATGAGATCGGCGAGGAGTATGCATAAACTGGCTTAAACAGTGCACTACAAATGCAATATCAGGCCTAGTTGCAAGTAAATAGATCAACCTTCCAACTAACCTTTGAAACCCAGAAATATCCTCCAATGGAGGATCATCAGAAGAAGTTCTAATAGAATCAGTCACAATAAGGTTCATATCCATGGGAGTGTTTATAGGTTTACTAAGTAACCAAAATCGTTTAACAATTCTAAGCAATATTTGCGCTGACTCATGCACAAACCAGTTTTAGACTTTAAGATCTCAATGCCTAAGAAAAACTAAAGATCACCCAAATCTTTAATCATAAAGTTTGTTTTCAAATGTTGTTTGACCCTATTAATTTCACTTTTATTATTTCCTGTCAACACTATATCATCTACATATACAAGTAAAACAAGAAATACATTACCAGAAGATAACGTGAATAAGGAATAATCATTAGTACATTGAATTAAACCAAAATCAAACAAACATTTAGACAATTTTTCATACCACTGTCTAGGAGCCTACTTTAACCCATATAACGACTTAACAAGTTTACAGACCCTATTATCAGTACTAGAAAAATATCCTTCAGGTAATTTCATATACACATCCTCATTAAGATCCCATACAAAAATGTATTATTAACATCCAATTGATATAAAGGCCAGTCATTTTGAACAGACAAAGCAATCACACATCTAACTGTAACCATTTTAACAACTGGAGAAAAAGTTTCTTCATAATCTAAACCTTCCCTCTGACTGTACCCCTTTGCAACTAAATGTGCCTTATATCTCTCAATTTCTCCTGAAGACTTATACTTAATCTTGTATTTCTATTTGCATCCTATGGGTTTTCTATTTGGTGGAAGATCAGTCACTACCCAAGTACCATTCCTATATAATGACACCATCTCATTATTCATAGCAATCACGCAATTAGGATCTTTACTAGCCTCAGCATAACTAGTAGGTTCTATAGACTTATTTAAATTCGAGACAAAACAGAAATTTTCTTTAGAAAGAGAAGAGTAATTTACAACTCTTTCTAACCCATATTTAACCTTTCCTTCGACTACAAAGTCATCAAATCTACGTGGTAAATTGGATTTTCTAGTGGACTTTCTTAATGAAGAAATAGAATCAGAAGGTTGATTTTCGAAAACATGACCCTCAGGAGGGGAACCTATAACACGACCATCTTGACTGACTTCAGAATTCCTCACAACACTCGGACTCTCGGCAGACAAATCAGTATTGCTCTGGGAAGGATCAGTAATGTTCTGACTACCCAGGGAGCTAGGGCCATGAGGAGGAGATGAACTTGCGGTTACAGGTCTAGCCCTAATATCATCATCGGGCAAGAAGTCAAAAGAATCATCAGTAGGAATAGAAACATCATCAAAGAAATTTAAGAAATTCAGACTTTGAGAGTTTAATTCGGATTTTTCACTCATTTTAAACAGAAAAACATTTTCGTAAAAAGTTACATCTCTTGAAACCAAAATTTGTTTGGACTCAAGGCTATAAAGCCTATATCCCCTTTTTGAGTTACAATAACTAAGTAAAACACATTTTTCAGCTCTAGAGCTGAACTTATCAGACACATTAGGTTTCACAGAGAAACAAAGACATCCAAAGTTTCGTAAATGAGTGAGAACCGGAACAAACCCGTATATTAACTCATAAGGACATTTACCATTTAAGACAGATGAAGGAGTTTGGTTTATGTGATAAGTGGCAGTAAGAATACACTCACTCCGCATGTGTAATGGGACCCCTCCCTGAAACATCAAAGCTCTTGCTACATTAAGTAAATGTCTATGCTTGCGTTCAACCACCCCATTTTGTTGGGGTGTGTAAACACAAGAAGTCTGATGAATAATCCCACATGACTTGAAATATTCATTCACTCTTTGATTTAAAAACTCTGTCCCATTATCACTTCGAAAAACTTTTACAGCTTTACCAAATTGAGTTTGTAGCAAATTACAAAACACAACAATGTTTTCAAAAACTTCATCTTTTGTTTTCAATAGATATACCCAAACAGCTCTTGAAAAATCGTCCACAATAGTGAAAAAATACCGATATCCATCCCTACCGGTAATCTTGTAGGGACCCCATAGATCAAGATGCACTAAGTCACCAATATGCTTAGATTTTCTTTCACTTAGACCAAATTTAGTGCGAACATGTTTTGCCTTATGACAAATCTCGTAAGGAGAAGAGGTCTCATTTCCTATGTTCAACCTACCTTTTAGGACTTTTAAGACAGGATCAGCTGGGTGACCTAGTCTACTATGCCATAATTGATAAGAAACATGACAACACATAGAAACATTGCAAATTGTCTCACCCTTATAATCTATATCAAAATAGTAAAGCCCTCCTTTCTCACTACCAGTCCCCAGAAGTTTCGTGCGATGAGAGTCCTGAACATAGCATTTATTTTCATCAAATCCAACAAAAAGTTTATTGTCACGAGCAAGTTTATGAACGGACAATAAATCAACATTAAAATCTAGGGTAACTAAGACATCAAGTTAGATAAGGTTGTTGGTTAAGTTCATGTTTCCAATCTTTTTAATTATGGCTTTAGAATCATTTGGGTGATTTACAATTAGATTCAAATCGGAAATATCCACAACATTCTCAAGGTTAGAAATAGAAGAAGTCATATGTTGGGTTGCCCCTGAATCAATGATCCAGTTGGAGCTACATAAAATAGACATACATGCCATATTAGCGGATGCTTCATGTATAGTACGTTGTTCAAGTAAGGCAAGAAGTTTGGAGACTTGATCTTGGGTTAAAGCACCGGAGGAGGAACAGGATTGAGACCCCAAGGAAGATTGACCCGAAGTGGTGTTATTTGAGCAGCTTACATTGTTGCTAGATGGTTTGAAGTTTTGCTTCCTTTGAAAATCCTTAGGAAAACCATTTAGCTTAAAACATCGCTCTATTGTGTGGCCAATAGCACCACAATGTTTGCATAAGAGATTTGGATTAGGAGGTCTCATGAATGTATTCTTATTATCAGGAGTTTTGCTAAAGAATGCGGAATTCTGATTTTTTTAAAACGAGTTACCAGAGACTCCTTTATGAGATTCATCTCTGGAGATGATTGAGAAAGCAGTTTTAACGGAAGGTAAAGGATCAGAGGTTAGAATAGAGCTTCTAATAGGTTGATAAACATCATCCAAGCCCATTAGAAACTGCATGAGTTTTAAAAGTTGGTTATGTTTAGAAAATTCATGAGAGTCTAAGCAAGTACAAGAAGGGAGTTTGACTAAAGAGTCAAATTGTTTCCAAAGAGAATTTAATTTGTGGTAGTAATCAGAAACCGGTGATCCATTTTGAGTAAAAGAGTTAATTTTTTATGAAGGTTGAAGGTAACAGATCCATCAACTTTGTCATACATTTCTTTTAATTCAGACCAAACATGAGATGCTATTTTGGAAAACACTTGACCCAAGAATAGTTCTTCAGTAACAGAACTTAGAATCCATGACAACACCACTGAGTTACATATGTCCCATTGTTTAGCAAGGATTTGGTCGTTATTAGGTCTAGTGCAAGAACCGTCAATAAATCCCACTTTGTTTTTTGTTTCAAGGGCAATAAGCATGGCACATGACCACACCTTGTAGTTTTCAGTTCCACTTAGCTTGAAGTTTCGGATAGGTGTCCCACTAGTGTCACTTGGATGCAAGTACAACGGATCGCCAAAGTCAAGTTTGGCAATCTGTGACTGCACAGTGGAACTAGAGGGAAAGATGTAACACCCTAAAATTTAAACGATAAACATAGGGAAGTTCCGGAAAATGGGTAAATTTAAGCCCCAAAATATAAGCCAACTATAACTCTTAAATGCAACGGGATAGTTTGGACAATGATTAAACATAGGAGTATTGCGACATAAAACACAACAACCTATTAATCTAGAATTTAAAGTAAACTAGATTAATTCGGGTGTCACTGTATCTCCAAAGAGTCTCTCATCTCGAATCCCCAAAAGCCCGACCCTCCAAGCTCCTAGCATTGTCGGCAACTCAACAAGATCTAGACACCGCTAGTGGGACCTGTAAACCATAAATATGAAACAACAAGTGTTAGACGAAAGTCTAGCGATATTACAAGAAATACACATTTATATAATTGTGACAAAAGACATAAAATGATGTTTCCGGTTCCATGTAATCTAAATTACCATCAATCATCCCGTTAAGCGTTCCCACCTGAACATGTTTATATAACCGAGAAACATTTCTTTAACAACAACATACGGGGGAGACCCGTTACCATCGGGGTGACAAGAACACGGGAATGGAGTCACCCACGACGTTATTGGATAGCACCTCAAGTCCCGGTCCTAGTTCCCATGCCATAAAGACATCACAACCTCAAACCATCTCGTACCATGCCTTTAGTGCCTACTCCGTCGAGTTACACCTCAAGGACTTATGGGACCCCATTGCATATACGAACTAGCTGAGTTACACCTCAAGGTCCCCTATTGCCTACTCGCTAGTAGCCGCCCAACGGCTTACCCAACCCGGACATAAGCCCAGAAAGGTCTAACTCCTCGTGCACAAGAAGTTAGGCCAAACAATTCCCATAACATGATCATAATGCATTTAACACATTTATAACAATTATAACATGCTAAAGATTCCCAACATGATGCGATGCATAATATAACATGTTCCATTTCTTTATCACCATAATTTAACAACTTATCCAAAACATGCAGCTAATACCTTTAATTATGGTGGTTCCATATACATGCCTGACACTTGAACTCTCATAATTTACCACGTTATCGATATCTCTACAAGCATATGTTTGAGACCAACATTTACATAAACACGTCTAACCATTTAATACTATATATATACATATAGGTATATACATGTATATATACCCACACACACATATTTAATTCAATAATGAATATACATATACCTATGTACATATATATATATACACACATCTATATGTGTACATGAACAATCACACATAATCATATACACATTTAATTTCAACAAGGATCCAACTAAACATATATTTATATAGTGAACAAGATTATTTTTAAGATCTTGAGCATTAATTAATGAAAGAAAATGAAGGATAACTCACCAAATAGGGTTTGTAAAGTGAAAACCCTCAAACCTTTGAAGAGACCCTAGATTTAGTAAAAACCTTGTGGTTAGATCCCTTAATAAACGAAATCTATAGCTTAAGAGAAGAAATGGATGCTAATACACCTTACCTAAGAGTTTATGAGGAAACCCTAGTTCTTTGGTGAAAACCCTTAGGGAAGACTTAGAGTTCTAAGCTCTTGAACACTTGTAGTAACTTGAGATCCTAACAATAAAGAGAATGGTAACCCTAGCTTTGAACTAATGATCACAACCCTAAATATTTATGGAAGGAATAAACGAGGAAGAAAAAGAAAGAGAAGGGTGAGATATGTGAGTGTCGGCCGAGAGAAAAGAGGGAAGCAACCAACCAAGCAGCAGGAAATTAAATGCCTTAAAAGAAAAGTGGTCGGCTGCCTTTTATGAAGAAATCCCGCCGGCGATAAAGCCTTCTCGCGAGAGTGACACGGCACAACCACCGACACTCTCGCCAACCTGGTACCGCCGCTCACGAAGGACAGCAGCAACACACATGGCGACTGTAACACCTCGCGAGAGTGACACGACATGGTCTCCGACACTCTCGCCGACCTGGTACCGCTGACAACAAGAACCAAATTGGAGCTCACATGATCAGCATGCAAGCAACCATTCTTAACATGAAACCATAGAAATTATTTGCTTAATTAATCATATATATTATCTTATATATATATATATTATCTCTTTTTTTTTTCTTTAAAAAGCAAAAGTCTAAAATATGGAATGCTCAAGGTAAAATGTAACCCAACGAATTTGCGTCGAACGGAAAAATACGGTTAAGTGGCTTACTAAGAGATTCGGGGTGTTACAATCCTCCCCTCCTTGCAGAAAATTTCGTCCTCGAAATTTGGCACTAACTGAAGAGATGAGGGTACCTCCTCCTCATATCCTCTTCCGATTCCCATGTGACGCTGGCGTCTCAACGGTGCTTCTATTGCACCTTCACCATTAAAACTTCCCTCAATACTACTTGTTGACCAATCACCACTCTATAACTAAAACCTCGAGTAATGTACTAACAAACACAGTCAAAAATTTGCAAAACACAGTTGAATAAAAGAGCAGTTGGTGCCAGTATCAAACAATGCTCAAGCGGGCAAGGAGTTGAGTAAGAACGTACCCGACACTGCGTCTGTGGTTTCCTTCGCCTCCTCCTTTGTCATTTGAAAGGCTCTTCCTCGAGCCTTAGGGATGGTCTCCCTCCCTTGTCGTGCCTCCGAATGAGTCCCCTCCACGGCTCCCTTCAGCTTGGGACACACTCTCCTCATGTGTCCCATCTCCTTACACTCATAGCATACCGTCCCCCTTATGGGACAATCCGGGCTGATATGCCCCGACTTTCCGCACTTGTAGCACGAAGTTTGGTCTGCGTTGCAAGAGCCGAAGTGCTTCCTCTTGCATTCACGGCACCACCTTGCCTCCCGTCGACTGTCCCCTCCTTTTCCACTTGGTTGGAGTCTCGGCTCCTCAAACGAGCTTGAAGAGTTCTCCCACTTTCTCTTCTCTCCACCCCTTTGCTTTTCCTCGCTATCCCTTGCATAAACCCTCTCCATCACTTTCGCTTCTTCAATAATCTCCCGAAGATTAGTGGCTCTCGAATTTCGGACCATCGCCATCATGTTCGCCGACAATCCCTTCAAATATGCCTTCATCTTTTCCCTCTCAGTCGGGGCCACGTGCCCTACAAGGTTTAGCTTCTCCATAAAGATGCGGGTGTACTCCTTCACCGACATATTTCTCTTCTTTAATGACCGGAAGTCCTCATCGATCATATCCATCTCTTGCTCGTTACAATACTCTTCCAAAATCTTCTTCTTGAATGTTGTCCAAGTCATTTTAGCTAATACCGAAGTCTCCAAAGTGGAAGTGTAGACATTCCACCAAGTCAAAGCCAAGCCTCGAAGCATTTGAGAACCAAACTTCACCTTCTGATTCTCCTCACAGTCACAAGCCCGGAAGGCCTGTTCAACTTCCCTAATCCAGTTCATGCAGGCAACTGGATTGTCAGAACCGGCGAACTCCGGTGGTTTACAACATAGGAAGGTCTTGTAAGAGCATACCCTTCCCGTCGGCCTCGTCTCCATAGTAACTAATCCATCTGTCCGGTTTTCATCACCTGTACCACCAGATCCTACAACACCCACATTTTCTTCAATTATCTCGTGACGGCGCGGTTGAGCATCCCTATCCTCCAAAAGCTTCATGAACAACTCTTGCTGCTTGACCATAGTATCGTTCATGGCCCGCAGCATGTCCATTATTTGAGTTTGAGGGGTCACTTCCGTTATGACCGGATTAGTAGAGACGATATTTCTTCTCGGAATCTGCTCCACTCTCCCACCCAACAAAGGCGAAAGTGGAGGAGGTAGAGCTGATGTGTCGACAATTGGTTGGTCGGACGTGGATTCGGTCATGGCATGACCCTCTGGCGAAGTATGGGTCCTACCACGAGTATTTACCATTTATGTCTGTCACATTCGAGAATGAAAATAAGAACATAGACTAAGAGATATACATAAAGAAACGTACTAGAACAATCATTGATCCTCATAATTATAGCAATCAAGCATGCTCACGTAACAATATATTCATAATAGCAGTAGCTAATTGAAATTATGAACACATTACACATAAGAATTCTCGTTACCACTTTCATAATTCACAATAATGTAATTTCCGTTGACTCCGAAACGTCCCATCTTAATGTTTCTACCCAATTTCCTCACATTCCATCCCCTAATGGTTTCAGCTTAAGTCTAGGCATCACACTAGCACACCTAGTTCACTTAAACTAGAGCTCTGATACCAACTTGTAACACCCTAAAATTTAAACGATAAACATAAGGAAGTTCCGAAAAATGGGTAAATTTAAGCCCCAAAATATAAGCCAACTATAACTCTTAAATGCAACGGGATAGTTTGGACAATGATTAAACATAGGAGTATTGCGACATAAAACACAACAACCTATTAATCTAGAATTTAAAGTAAACTAGATTAATCCGGGTGTCACTATATCTCCAAAGAGTCTCTCATCTCGAATCCCCAAAAGCCCGACCCTCCAAGCTCCTAGCATGGTCGGCAACTCAACAAGATATAGACACCGCTAGTGGGGCCTGTAAATCATAAATATGAAACAACAAGTGTTAGACGAAAGTCTAGCGAGATTACAAGAAATACACATTTATATAATTGTGACAAAAGACATAAAATGATGTTACCGGTTCCATGTAATCTAAATTACCATCAATCATCCCGTTAAGCGTTCCCACCTGAACATGTTTATATAACTGAGAAACATTTCTTTAACAACAACATACGGGGGAGACCCGTTACCATCGGGGTGACAAGAACACGGGAATGGAATCACCCACGACGTTATTGGATAGAACCTCAAGTCCCGGTCCTAGTTCCCATGCCATAAAGACATCACAACCTCAAACCATCTCGTACCATGCCTTTAGTGCCTACTCCGTCGAGTTACACCTCAAGGACTTATGGGACCCCATTGCATATACGAACTAGCCGAGTTACACCTCAAGGACCTCAACGTCCCCTATTGCCTACTCGCTAGTAGCCGCCCAACGGCTTACCCAACCCGGACATAAGCCCAGAAAGGTCTAACTCCTCGTGCACAAGAAGTTAGGCCAAACAATTCCCATAACATGATCACAATGCATTTAACTCATTTATAACAATTATAACATGCTAAAGATTCCCAACATGATGCGATGCATAATATAACATGTTCCATTTCTTTATCACCATAATTTAACTACTTATCCAAAACATGTAGCTAATACCTTTAATTATGGTGGTTCCATATACATGCCTGACACTTGAACTCTCATAATTTACCACGTTATCGATATCTCTACAAGCATATGTTTGAGACCAACATTTACATAAACACTTCTAACCATTTAATATTATATATATACATATAGGTATATACATGTATATATACCCACACACACATATTTATATTCAATAATGAATATACATATACCTATGTACATATATATATACACATCTATATGTGTACATGAACAATCACACATAATCATATACACATTTAATTTCAACAAGGATCCAACTAAACATATATTTATATATATACATACATCTGCCTATTTATGCATATGTAGGTAATTCCCCTAAAATATACTTAGGGTAAAACCCTAAGTTTGACCCAACTCTTCAACATAGTGAACAAGATTATTTTTAAGATCTTGAGCATTAATTAATGAAAGAAAATGAAGGATAACTCACCAAATAGGGTTTGTAAAGTGAAAACCCTCAAACCTTTGAAGAGACCCTAGATTTAGTAAAAACCTTGTGGTTAGATCCCTTAATAAACGAAATCTATAGCTCAAGAGAAGAAATGGATGCTAATACACCTTACCTAAGAGTTTATGAGGAAACCCTAGTTCTTTGGTGAAAACCCTTAGGGAAGACTTGGAGTTCTAAGCTCTTGAACACTTGTAGTAACTTGAGATCCTAACAATAAAGAGAATGGTAACCCTAGCTTTGAACTAATGATCACAACCCTAAATATTTATGGAAGGAATAAATGAGGAAGAAAAAGAAAGAGAAGGGTGAGATATGTGAGTGTCGTCCGAGAGAAAAGAGGGAAGCAACCAACCAAGCAGCAGGAAATTAAATGCTCTAAAAGAAAAGTGGTCGGCTGCCTTTTATGAAGAAATCCCGCTGGTGATAAAGCCTTCTCGCGAGAGTGACACGGTACAACCGCCGGCACTCTCGCTAACCTGGTACTGCAGCTCACGAAGGACAGCAGCAACACACATGGCGACTGTGACACCTCACGAGAGTGACACGGTGTCAGGATCGATTCTTAACAAGAATTAAACTTCTTAGAAACAGACTTTAGAGAATCTTGCGGAATAGAACTCTAAATCAATTAAAGAACAATCAATAGAATTCAACACACTGTATATATCAAACTGTATTACAAGCTTTACACCAAACCTCAATCTTGTTGAACAGGCTCAACAAGACGACTTCTACTTCTCTAGAAATAGGATCTATGATCTTGAGGTTAATTCTCTCTGAATGGCTAAACAACTTTTTGAATAATTGTTCTCTATTTCGTGTATCTTGTATTTTTTATTTCCTCTTCTAATAGCTATCTATCAATACTATTTATACAAAAGTAATTACAAGATAACTATCAAAAGTAAATTGATCTTCTGAATCTTCGTTAAACATATCTTGATCAATTCCTTCTTTGTCTCCAAAAGTATCGCATACCAAACTTATCAAGTCAGCAGTATTAACAATGATTTGGCTCAGCAGCATTAACGACCTTCAGCAGTATTAACCTTCACAGTCTTCTAGCAGTAGTATCTCAGCTCAGCAGTACTAACCATGTATACGCAGTAGTAATTTGGTCTAGCAGTACTAACCTTGTCTAGCAGTAGTAACGAAGAACTGGCAGTACTAACCATGTATACGCAGTAGTAATTTGGTCTAGCAGTACTAACCTTGTCTTAGCAGTACTAACCATACTTAGCATATCTTCAGTTCCCAACAATCTCCCCCTAACTTGACTTTTAGGAAAAGAAGTCAAGTTCTTCAGATGATGCTTCCAAAACTTAGTCATCATATACGCATAGATCAGGACTTAAACCTAGACTCTGATTTGCAATCCTTCTTACCAAGAATCTTCCCATAGCAGAGTCTTTGTTGCAGACCAACTTTACATGTAACATCCCGTTCAGTATTTTCATGCAGTGTTTGTAGATTTCATCCACCAGATAATACTCCTGATATGTGTTGTCAATTGATATAACATACACTCCACAATTTTCATAGAGCATCCAGTGGGTTACTGCTTGAAAAGGTCTTGCTGTTATGTGCTGAACTACTTCTGGTCTGAACATTAGGCATAGGTATTCTAACACCATCTTTGTGATAGACATACCTCTTTCTGTCAACATGTTGCCATAGATCTGCATGCCTACTTTGAACATCTCTTCCAGGTCAGATCTTGAGCATCTTCTTATGACTTGTCCCCATGTTCTGTAGACTTCAAACTGCCCATCAGCTCTCTTGAGTCTGATATACTCCTTTCTCTCATCTATCAATGTATCCCAGTGACTGATTTCAGGAGGTTTTGAATCTAATGGAGTCACTTTGATTGGTTCAGTATCAACCATAGTGATGTACAAGTCACATTGTTCATTGCTAAGTGCTTGTGCCTTACTGGATTGACCTGTCTTACTATCTCCTTGTCCTTCATCCTTGGCAACTTCTTCCTTTTCTTTCTCTTCTACCACTGGTTTCTCAACAGGTTCTACCCTTTGCTTCTTTACACACTTCTTTTTAGTAGCCACAGACTTTGTTCTCTTTCTGCTGAAAACCATCTTTGCATCCTTAGGTTCTTCCTGTTTCTTGGCAGTTGGAGGTGTATCATGTTTGGCTTTGATTAAAGCCTCTGCAACCTCCACTTCTTCTGCTGTAAGCTTCTCTGTTACTGTTTCAGCTTCTGTCTCTGTTACTGCTTTCTTTGTAGATTGAGCAGCATTAACTGTTTCTGCTGCTTGCTTAGAGTCAGCAGCATTAACAGTTTCTGCTGCTACTTCAGTTTCAGGCTCTTCAGCAGCATTAACTGTTTCTGCTGCTTGTTCAAACTCAGCAGCATTAACAGTTTCTGCTGCTGTGGTTTCTGCTGCTGTTGTAGTTTCTGCTTCTTTAACAAGCTCTTCCACCTTTTCTGTCTCCCCTTTATTCTGTGCACTGGACTCCCCCTTAAACTGTGCATTATCCATTTCCATCTCAGCCTCCATCTGAACTGTCTCCCCCTCAACTTGTAGACCCTTTTTATTCGGTTCTTCTTCTGATTCTGACTCTGACTCCCCCTTTTTGGGAGCATCATCAGTTGGAATTCTTCTTCTCAGCACAAATCTTGCCTTTTTCTTTCTGTGCAACAACTTGGTGACCATCTTCTTGAGCTTCTCAATTTGAGACTGTTGGTAGGTGACCACAGTCTTCAGTTGCTCAATCTCCTTCTTCTGTGCCATAACATACAAGTTGACATTTCCAATGGTTTCCATCAATTCAACATAGTTATATCTATCCTCACCTTGTTTAGAAGTGTTTACCTTCTTTACAGGATCACTGGAAGTAGCCATCAATTCCTCTTTGTTATGTCTATCCTCACCCTTTTTAGAAGTTTTTACCTTCTTTAAGGGATCCTTGGAAGTTTTAGCAGAAGCCTTCTGCCTAGCAGAAGCACTAACTTCCCCCTTGGTTTCTTGGCACCTGGGTCCTCCTAATGATTTCTCATTTAGAGTTGCCATGGGGAAGGTCTTATTTATGTTACCACTGTCCTTCTCTGTGCTAGCAGAAGTAGTGGCAGCCTTAGCACCCATATGCTCATCCTTCTCCTTAGAGAGCACCTTCTTGGGGTTGGGAGACACCCCTGTGGTTTCCCTGTTGATATTCTCAATTGGAGAATGCTCCAACTGAGGGCTTAAAGGCTTAGGGCTCTGAGTAGGTACATCAAGGGAAGGAACCTTGTGCACCTTTCTTCTTTGAAACTTGTTGGATAAAGCAGGAGTGGGCTTTTGAAGTATGTGCTGAGGGATATTTATTGAGATGGAAGGTTGGGATTGGTCATCAGTGGGTTGATCTAATGAGGGCCTTGATCCTGATGCCATACCTTCAGAGGGGTGGGACACAACCATCATTGTAGAGAACAATGGTGTGTCAACTCCTTCCGAGTCCCTAGGAATTCTTCTCATATTTGAGAAAACCTTCCCTTTAGGGGATTTGGGTACATATACCTCAGTAAACTGAGGTAAGTCCATCAATTCCTTGTTAATAACTTCTTGCACAAACCTTGGATACATGTAAAAGCTCTTTTTGGATTCCAAGTTTGATACAAGATCAGATAAAATCATTTGGGAGAAGTTGAACTTTCTGGAAGTGGCCAAACATACCAGAGCATAAGCAGTGGTACTGCTGAACTCACTCCATCCAGTTGTTTTCTTTGAGATGCAGTGCATAAGGGTATGAACAAGAAATCTCCATTGGGAAAAGAATTTTGACTTGAAAATTTTGAAAATACCAATAGAGCCTTCATACCCCATTCTTTGTATGGTAGAAAAGAGTTCTTCATTAGGAATAGAAGATATACCTGAAGCATCATTCAACTGAAGATGTATGCGAATAATCTCCTCTGTTACTGTCAAGGGTTTATCACAAACCCTGGTTCGAATCTCCGTTTGCCCGTTTTCTGTCACCACAGTAGCATTATCCCAAAATTGTTTTTGATGCTCAATGAATATCTTGGGAGCCACTGTTAGTGCATAGGAGATATGCGAAGACGTGAGAAAATCGACAATTTCATGGAATCCTGCAGATTGCTTCGGCTTCTGAAGCATTGCAATCTCATTGTGTTCATCAACAAACTCTCTTTGAGCCATTGTATCTGAAAATCCTTGAGCAAACACAGAAATTCTTGGGGGAATAGGTTAGAAAGAGAGTGAGAGTGAATCGAGTTCAAAGAGACGTTATGAGTGAAGGCGGGCTTACAGGGTATTTATACGCAGTATTAACCCTAGAATTAACAAAAGCAGTATTAACGACATAAGCAGTATTAACTACTGAGCAGTATTAACTACTGAGCAGTATTAACTGCAAGCAGCATTAACTGCACAAGCAGTATTAACTGCTGAGCAGTATTAACTACACAAGCAGTATTAACTGCACAAGCAGTATTAACTGCTGAGCAGTATTAACTACACAAGCAGTATTAACTGCTGAGCAGTATTAACTACTGAGCAGTATTAACTGCACAAGCAGTATTAACAGCTGAGCAGTATTAACTGCACAAGCAGTATTAACTGCTGAGCAGTATTAACTGCACAAGCAGTATTAACTGCTTAGCAGTATTAACTACACAAGCAGTATTAACTGCAAGGGCAGTATTAACTCTGCACTTTGCATTACTAGTCAAACCCTCAAATGTCATCTTACCTTCTGACACATCATCTTTACCACTTCTCTTACCTTCTGCAGGATTATTTCCAAAAAGAACATGTCCTTCATCAATCTTTTTGAAATTTTTGAAGACAGGCCATGTTACCTGTCATGTGCCTAGAGCAACCACTGTCAACATGCCAAATGCTTCTCCCCTTAAGCTGTTGGTTGCCCTGCACATCTGATAAATCAATTAGTTTTTATTGGGAACCCAAGCCGAAGTGGTCTTGGGTCTCCCTTGCTCATCAAAGTACTTGCACTTGGTTTTGATGAGATTTTCAAATTTAGGTACTGCAGTACTGGAGTACTTTGTCAAAATTATTGGTGTAGCAGCACTAGCAGCGGTATTAACCTCAGAAGTACTAACAGTGCTAGCAGTACTAATACTGGGAGCAGCAGTATTGTTAGCAGCAGTATCAGCAGTACTAACAGAGGTAGCAGTATTAACAGAGTTAACACTGCTAGAAGCAGTATTAACAGAGTTAACACTGCTAGAAGCAGTATTAACAGAGTTAATACTGCTAGCAGCAGTACTATCTGAAGAAGAAGCACTAAAAGTATTAGCAGCACTAACATTGGACTGATTACTAGCAGTATTAACACTGCTAGCAGCACTAACTTTGGAATGATTACTAGCAGTATTAACACTGCTAGCAGCACTAACATTTGAAGCAGTACTAACAGTGTTAGCAGTACTAACACTGCTAGCAGCAGTATTGTTTTTAGTGCTTTTTGGAACCCACATAGTACCACATTCCTTTTCAGTCGTTTTCTTTATGTGGCTTTTGGGTTTATCTTGTTTCTTTGCCACATTTTTCTTTGCAGACTTTTTATAGCCACCATTCTTTCTGTAACCACAGGTTTTTGAAAAGATCTTTGAGCATTAAACCTTTGGTTAACAGGATTGAAATAACAGTGTTTGGCTAAATGATTTAGCTTACCACAGATGAAACAAGGTTTTGGCCTGTTGATTCTGTTCAGATCAACTCCTTGTCTCATAGCCCACTGGTTATTCCAGTTCCTTTGATTTCCCCTCTGATTATCATGTTTTTGGGGCTTGTTCTCTTTAGATTTCCTGCAGGAACACTGTTTACAAGTATTAGAGTTCACAACTTTGGGCTGTGTGGAATGAACTCCCTTTTCCTTTTCAGTCCTTTTGATCTCAGTGTTCTTAACACATGGACTTTCAGATTCCTCATCAGAGTCTACTTTGTCAGTCTCATCCTCAACAACTACTGTTTCTTCACAAGGATCTATATTAATCTTTAATTCAGGATCCTTCCTATCCTTGGTCTCTAACAAATCAGACTTAGGAGGTATGTAGTTGTTATTGTAGGGTGGAGGTGTGGCATTGTACCCTATCCCTACTTTCATCTTGTCATGGATTTGAGCCTTAATGATGGTATCCATGGTTTTAGAAGCACAGGTAAACTTTTCAACATCAAGTTTAACCTTCTTAAGCTCTTCTTTTAATTTCTCATTCTCCTCCCCAGACACTTTCAGCTTAATCTCATACTCATTCTTCTCCCACTTCCAATAGTTAGTATCATAGTGGTGTTGAAGTTCATTAGCTTGAAAAGCTCTAATCTGTTCCTCAAACCTTTCTACAATCCTAACATAATCTTTCACATCTTTCTCTAGCCTCTTAAGGTTATCACACATACCCTGATTGTGATCCCTATATCTTTTAACAGCATCAATGCAAGCTTGAGAACAGAGTTTAGATTGTACCTCAGTGGGAATATCATATACTTCTGCCATAAGAGCTTGATTCTGACAGGCTTCCTCAGCTTGATCACTCCAATCAAATCCCATTCCTTGTTGAGAAACAAGGGCTTGAGAGGAGCTTCTGTTTTGGTTTCCATTTGGAGCCTGTTGATGTGATCCTCCACTTCTGCATTCTCTGGCAAAGTGTCCCATCTTGTGACACTTATAACACTCAACTTTGGACTTGTCAAAGCCTGCACCATCTTCTCTTCTCTGGGAAAAGTTGTTTCTCCCAGTCCTTTTGATGAATTTCTTCACCCTCATTGATAGCATAGCCATCTGCCACTTGATGTCCATCTCTTCCAGATCATCAGCATTAATCTGCTCTAAATCATCATTGATTAGAGAAGAGTGAACATGACTAGAAAAGAATGCTTCTAGTACAGAATCTGTAGTCTTCTCTTGATTAGTTCCACCAACAGCATTAACAGAACCTGCAGTATTAACAGAATCAGGATTAGCAGCATTATCAGAGGATGAAGATAATAAAGCAGCATTATAAACAAATCCAGATGGCCTTTTCTTGGCTTCAACTTCAGCCTCAAATACTCTCAGATCATTGTAGAGGTCATCTAGCTCTTTGTCCTCCAATTGGTCATTCTGTCTGAATGAGACTGTGTACATGGTCCATTCTTCTCCCAATGATCTAAGGAACTTTCTATTGACATCATCAGCATCCATGTGTACACCCACAGTTGCTAATTCTCCAATCAACTTGTTAAATCTGTCAAAAGTTTGAGTCATAGACTCATTCTTTGCAGACATGAAGTTCTCATATTGTTGCCTGAGAATAGCCTTTTGATTTCTCTTTGTGCTCTTTGTGCCAGTAAATCTTTTCTCCAGAGCATTCCACAACATCTGTGCATCTGTGCAGTGTTGGAATTGATGTTGGTACTCATTAGGAATAGCCAAAAGCAGAGTGCTTAAGGCCTTCATCTCTGTTTGTCTGACTTTCTTTTCAGCATCTGTCTTGGGAGGAGGTCTCTTTCCATATGCTCCAATCTTTCCTTCATTACATGGGCCATTTTCTATGATGTCCCATATTGCATAATCAGTAAGAAGAATGTACTGCTTGATTCTCAGTTTCCACATGTCAAATTCATTGGATTTGAGCATGGGAACCTTTGAAACAAGAGTACTGTGAGTATCCATTGAATTGTCCATAGCTTCTAAGATACCAAGGCTCTGATACCACTTGTCAGGATCGATTCTTAACAAGAATTAAACTTCTTAGAAACAGACTTTAGAGAATCTTGCGGAATAGAACTCTAAATCAATTAAAGAACAATCAATAGAATTCAACACACTGTATATATCAAACTGTATTACAAGCTTTACACCAAACCTCAATCTTGTTGAACAGGCTCAACAAGACGACTTCTACTTCTCTAGAAATAGGATCTATGATCTTGAGGTTAATTCTCTCTGAATGGCTAAACAACTTTTTGAATAATTGTTCTCTATTTCGTGTATCTTGTATTTTTTATTTCCTCTTCTAATAGCTATCTATCAATACTATTTATACAAAAGTAATTACAAGATAACTATCAAAAGTAAATTGATCTTCTGAATCTTCGTTAAACATATCTTGATCAATTCCTTCTTTGTCTCCAAAAGTATCGCATACCAAACTTATCAAGTCAGCAGTATTAACAATGATTTGGCTCAGCAGCATTAACGACCTTCAGCAGTATTAACCTTCACAGTCTTCTAGCAGTAGTATCTCAGCTCAGCAGTACTAACCATGTATACGCAGTAGTAATTTGGTCTAGCAGTACTAACCTTGTCTAGCAGTAGTAACGAAGAACTGGCAGTACTAACCATGTATACGCAGTAGTAATTTGGTCTAGCAGTACTAACCTTGTCTTAGCAGTACTAACCATACTTAGCATATCTTCAGTTCCCAACACACGGCATGGTCGCCGGCCTGGTACCGCCGGCAACAAGAACCAAATTGGAGCTCACGTGATCAGCATGCAAGCAACCATTCTTAACATGAAACCATAGAAATTATTTGCTTAATTAATAATATATATTATCTTTATATATATATATATATATATATATATATTATCTCTTTTTTTTTCTTTAAAAAGCAAAAGTCTAAAATATGGAATGCTCTAGGTAAAATGTAACCCAACGAATTTGCGTCGAACGGAAAAATACGGTTAAGTGGCTTACTACGAGATTCGGGGTGTTACAAAAGATAACCTCAACTTCAAGCACACTGAAACAACAAGAAAACACCACACACAAAGAGACTGAGATACAGGAACGACAGGATTCCTAAAACAGTTAAAGGTGCTAGGTCAAGCCAAACCTCATAATCTTCTTACTAGCAGAGATAAGCAATCAAAGCAACAGTAATATAGCGGAAGCAATAAGGCGCAAACAACCAGATATCACACCTGAATAGAAAAGGGACCAGATCTGAGATTAGAGCTAGATCTGGTAAAAACAGATATCACCAATATTATCAGAAACTAGAGGGGACCAGATCTGAGATTAGGACTAGATTTGGAAGTAGATAATAACAAGAGACAAAGAGGACTAGATCTGAGATTAGGACTAGGTCTGGAAATAATAGAGAAATACAGATATTAAAACATAATAAGCGATGCAGTAAGATCAATCAACAATTATAGAGATACAGTAAGGTACAACAAATGTATATGCAGACAAATTAATAACAACTACAATATAAGGAACTATAACCAACTATATAGGGAGCACAACAATAAGAAGATATTTGGATCTAAAATTATAATGTGAGACAACCTCCACACAAAAAATTGACCGACCTTGAGATAAAAAAAATCTCAGATCAGACGAAGGTAAAACGAGACTCAGACAAGTGATATTGAGGATCGCAGATCTGATTTGTGTCTGGTATTGAAGATCGTAGATCTAAGAAAAGAACAAATCTAAGAAAAAACCCGGCAATCCTTGCCAAAATCATGAAAAACCAACCGTGAAATTGACTCCAGCCGACGTCAAGAACAAGAAATCCAACGAGGATCGCACTGATCAAGGAAATTACCGACTATCACTGTTGTGAGGCACAACTCCCGTCGATATCACGTTTCTTGGACCGATGGAATATACAACAGCCAAAAAACGAGAAATACAGAAGCGACTGAGATTCAACAGCTTAGATCTAAACCAAATCGATCGACTGAAAAAAAACCAACGCCAACCAGATCGATCGAGTGACTAAACCAGATCTGAAATATAGACGATATCCGACCTAGATCTAACACCGTACCGATCAGAAAACAAGGACAAACACCGATTCAGACAACGAGATATGAAAGATCTCGAATCTGAGTCGACTACAACACAAACCAACAGATCAGAAGCACCTCGATAAGATCTGAGATATTATGGATCTCAGACCAGAGCCAAGCACATCAATCAAGAAAGGAAACAACCACGCCTAACGACGGAGAAGAAATCGGAAAAAAACCACCGATTGAAGAGACTAGGAAGGATGCTTGTAGACTGTCACGGCTATGGTAAACCACCAGCTCAGGTCACAAATCCGGCGTCTACCTCAGTCGGTTATCACACGGTGATGAATGTTTTCAGAAGAGAAAACCGAACAGAAAACATAAATCGAGTTACACATCAAACATCGAGCCAGGACTCTGATACCATATAGAAACTCATAACATCGGTTTATTATAGAAAAGTATGAATTAATACAACTATTCTCTACAACTACAATACAAGAAGCAATATAAGAAAACCCTAGTTACAATATTAAATCTAGAGAGAGAATAGATGAAGAGAGAGAATAAGATAATTTGAATGTGTAAAAAATGAATCTGATGAATTGATCTCGTCCCACATGCCTTCTTATATATGTAATCCAAATGTGCAGCTTCAGTCCCTCAAGTTTGTATGAAGAGCTCCGCTGACCATGAACTTCCAATAATAGTGAGGCACAATCCTCTTCTTTCAACATTTATCCAAACAGCCCCTTCTCATTTCCTTTTACACTTTTAACCCTACAAAAACTATAATCAGTTCAAGTTAGACAAAGAGCACAATTATGTCAAGATTGCAAAAGCTAAATGATATTTTAACAAAATTACTTTTTTTTATCATTTACTCCCGACTTTTCCTGTGACTTTTCCTGCATTTAGTCATATACTTTATTAGAGCATCATAGTGGCACAACACTAGCTAAGTTCTTCTGAAATACCCTGAAATTCACAATGAATTTAAACCTTAAATTTTTCAGAGTTTACCACCATAATTTAAAACTTACAAAAATTTATCATAACATCCAGCTAATCTAATCCATAATCAACAGAAATAGATTATCATAGTGTTTCACCACATCTTTCAAAAAATCTCATATAACACTGTATTCTCCATCACCAATCCAAAAGCACAACTCTGGTACTCCTCGATACTCATCACTTTGTATCTCATCCCGAGCTAGTACCTGGTAAGAAAAGTTAATTTGAAATGATTAGGATTACGCCTAGTGAGAACATCCAATTTTCAAATCATAATCTTTATAAGCTTTGAAAACCAACTTTGTAAACAAAGCATATAAATTAAACTGATCCTAACTTTCTTACCGTACACCTAGCATCTTTCAATGATGGAAATCATACCTGATTCCATGAATATGACAACACTAGGTATGTAATAGTATCATGTTCGAGAACGCACTACGAATCACCAAGGATTCTAGTTTAGGCTCATATCTAAGAAATTACAATTTAACCAAGCCTATTTCTTGATGTGGAAGTAGGAATAGCAATCATCCTTACCTATTCCTCATCTTCCAATAGGAAACGGAAATAGAAATTCTTCCTTGCCTATTCCTCCTCTTCAAGGATACACGGGAATAGCAATTATCCTTTCATATTCCTCCTTTTCAATGATACACGGGAATAGCAATTATACCTTGCCTATTCCTCCTTTTTAAGGATACACGGGAATAACAATTATACCTTTCCTATTCCTCCTTTTCAAGGATACACAGGAATAGCAATTATACCTTGCCTATTCCTCTTTTTCAAGGATACATGGGAATAGCAATTATACCTTGCCTATTCCTCCTTTTCAAGGATACATGGGAATAGCAATTATACCTTGCCTATTCTTCCTTTTCAAGGATACACGGGAATAACAATTATACCTTGCCTATTCCTCCTTTTCAAGGATACACGGGAATAACAATTATACCTTGCCTATTCCTCCTTTTTAACAATACACGGGAATAGCAATTATACCTTGCATATTCGTCCTTTTTAAGGATACACGGGAATATCAATTATACCTTGCCTATTCCTCCTTTTCAAGGATACACGGGAATAGCAATTATACCTTGCCTATTCCTTATTTTCAAGGATACATGGGAATAGCAATTATACCTTGCCTATTACTCCTTTTCAAGGATACACGGGAATAGCAATTATACCTTGCATATTACTCCTTTTCAAGGATACACGGGAATAGCAATTATACCTTGCCTATTCCTCCTTTTTAACGATACACGGGAATAGCAATTATACCTTGCCTATTCCTCCTTTTTAAGGATACACGAGAATAGCAATTATACCTTGCCTATTCCTCCTTTTCAAGGATACACGAGAATAGCGATTATACCTTGCTTATTCCTCCTTTTCAAGGATACACGGGAAAAGCAATTATACCTTGCCTATTCCTCCTTTTCAAGGATAAACGGGAATACCTTGCGTATACCTCCTTTTTAATATGAATATCAATTCTACTTTGCATATTCATTACATTTCAATATGAATAGCAGTTCTACTTTGCCTATTCATTACATTTCAATATGAATAGCAATTCTACTTTGCCTATTCATTACATTTCTTAGCATGTCTGAGTATCAACTCAAAGCACATAACAACTCATCTCATACTCTCAATTGAGTTATAATTGTGTTTATACTGTTAAAATCACAATATGTTTCGTTTTCATAAAACATTGGAACAGTATAATATTACACATAAAATATACCGAAAAACCTATCCGGTAAACTAATCCGGAACCAAGTCCGGAAAATAGTCCGGAATCCTATCCGGAAACCTAATCCAGAACATCTATCCGGAAAACACCCGGAAATCCAAGGATCCAGTAACATCCGGAGACATAACTTATGAATATCTCCCTATGGAGATATAAATTCCATATATCTCCCTACAGAGATATAACTTTTGGATTCCGATACCCCCTCCGTAGATATAACTTCCGGATTCCGGATATCCCCCTCCGGAGATATAACTTCCGGATTCCGGATATCTACCCACAGAGATATAACTTCCGGATTCCGGTATCCTCCTCCGGAGATATAACTTCCGAATTCCGACATCCCCCTCCGGAGATATAACTTCCGGATTCCGGATATCTCCCTACGGAGATATAACTTCCGGATTCCGATATCCCCCTCCGGAGATATAACTTCCGGATTCCGGTATCCCCACATGGAGATACAACTTCCGGATTCCGGTATCACCACACGGAGATACAACTTCCAGATTCTGGTATCCCCACACAGAGATACAACTTCCGGATTTCATTGATTTCCGCTCAAAATTCATACAACCCTTTAATATCCAATGCTTAAAATATCAGTAAGTTTACAAAACCATTTCAATACAATGATATATTTTATTAAAGAAAAATAGGGTAGATGAACTCACCTGTGTAGATGTGAATCAGAAATCGGTATAAACTATCTCAAGCTTTCAATCCCTTCTTGCTACTGAATTTGTGTCCAAATTGAACTCAATTCTTCTTTCTCTTCTTTCTGGAACCGACTTTACAAACTGGATTGAGATAAAAATCTCAATTGTAGCCGACTCCCTTCCTTTATACAAAATCAACTATGCTTAATGACTAAATCAACCCCAAAGTTTCAATATTCACAAATGGCTTAAACTTTGGTCAATTACACTTTGAATCCTTCCATATCAAAATATAACATTACTTTGATCATGGAAATTTGGGGTGTTACAACTTACAAATCTCCCCAACTTAAAAATGATTTCGTCCTCGAAATCAAAGTTAGGTAAATAAGTGAGGATATCTATTCTTCAAATCCTTCTCAGCTTCCCAAATCTTATAATATTATTCCACGGGATACCTTTAACATTATTTGCTCCCCAACTTGAGAGCAACATAAATTTTATTGGTCTCCTTTGATTATTTGTCAAAGCCCCACTTGTCTAGCCTCTAATCTTTGTTCGGAATCCGCAACTGAAATTTCCTAGTAAACTTATTTCTAAGACACGGTTACCAGGAGACAAACTAGTCCAGAATCGGGTTGGATCACAACCACCATTGAAAACTAGTATGTAGATCCCAGTTTGATCAAGTAACAATGATATAACGAAACGATTAATCTTTATTGATTGAATAAAGAGTGTTACAAGATTGGAATGATGAACTACTCTCTCTCTCAACCATGAAACGCACGACTAATCTCTCTCAACATCTTAATCTAAAGATTAGAAAAACCAACTGTTGATCCAAACCCGCAGTGATTTGATAATGACTCTTTAAGAAACACTTAGTGAAAATTGTAAGTAGACAATATGTATTAGAGTTTCACTATCACTGATAAATACTATGTCTCTACAGTACCGCTGATAGGAAACTCAGGCTCTTTAAGTTAGACATTCAACGAGCCTGTTCATCAGCAAGCTCTGAACCTGTTCAGTCTTGTTGATGATCGCTGATAGTGTTAGTTGTTTACTTATGATCCCTAAAGACAAGTTTCACGTCAACAAATGTTCTACGCTGAATTCGAAGATCAAGCCAAAGAACCAGCGACAAGTCTACTAATGAACTGATGCGGATATCAGCGAAGCCAAGACCTGTCTACTCAACGTGAAGTTTCAAGTAGAAGACTTCAGAGATCGCTGAGCTTTGTCACTCGCTGATAAAGTACTGTTCAACGAACGCTGATCATGAAGTCTTCCTTTACAAGTTACTTTTGTCTTACCCCTTGCACGTCTCCGTATGAACTGTCAGAACGGACATCCCTTTTGTCCAGAATCGTACAACCAACTCTGATTCTACATTGTTCATCATGCGGCTACTAGGTTGTCTACAAAGGTCAAACCATGCAACCAAATAGCTGCTGCCACGTATAAGAAGAACCCTACTTCAGAAATGAAGTGCTCGGCCATTCTTCTTCTCTCTACTATCTTTCTTACTTAATTCTAGTGCAAGAAAACTTAGTGTTCTCTTAACTTGTTAAGATTAGGTTTAATCCTTAATCTTGTTCCGCAACAAGTGGTAAATTGTTTGATTTATAACAATAAACAATTTAGAAAAGTAAAATCTGTGTGTTTGTATTCAACCCCCCCTTCTACAAACTTGTATAACCCTCCGGGACCAACAAGTGGTATCAGAGCAGATTGTTTAAACTCATAAACCAGATCTTGCTTATACTAATATTTTCTCTTCCTTGCTATTTCTCACTATGGCTACCAACACAAACACAAACTATATTGACAATGGTTCTCTTGCAAAACCCCCTAGATTTTCCAGAGATAACTTTAATCTGTGGAAAAATAGGATGATACTCTTCTTAGAAGGTGTAGACCCTACTATGCCTTATTACATCGAAAATGGCCCATATATTCCTGTTAGAATTGACCCTGAAGTTCCAGGCACTGCTACTAGAGCTGCCATTCCTGAAAGAGTCGTGCCTAAAGAACCTCACAACTGGTCTGATGAAGATAAGAAGAAAGTGGCTATCGACACTAAAGCCAGATCTATCCTCTCTATGGCTCTTCCTGAAGAAGTCTACCATTCCGTCATGAACCTGAAAACCTCCAAAGACATATGGGACACAATCTGTGTTCAATATGAAGGAACGTCTGAAGTCCAGGACTCAAGAAAGATCAACCTGGTAAGACAATATGAAAGCTTCATTTGTGGTAAGAATGAATCTCTCTCTGAAGTACATCAGCGGTTTAACTGTTTAATTATCGATCTGAAAACCGTTGGTAAGGAATATTCTAACTTTGAAATTCTGACAAAGTTCTTAGAATGTTTACCTGAAAGCTGGGACAGTTATTCAATGTGTCTCAAGCTGTCAAATGATCTAAAATCTATGACTCTCTCTACCTTATATGGCACTATGCTCAATCATAAGCAGTCGTGTCACCTTTACAAGAATCTTGTAAAAGATTCCAAGAGCACACCTGTTACTTTACTCTCAGAGTCACCTTCTACTCAGCGATCTACTATCATTGTCACTGAGTTGGAAACTAACTCTAAATGTTCATCAGATGCTGACTCTTCAGATATTGATGAATCTTTGGCACTCCTGTCTAATAAGTTCAGGAGATTCGCTAGAAAGAGTAACTTCAGAAGGAATAAACCTCTCGCACTCACTGACAAGCCTAGATCATCAACCCCTGTTGATAAGGCTACTGCTACCTGCTTTAACTGTGAAAAAGTAGGACACTTTGCTAGTGAATGCAGGTCAAAGAAAGTCTTTAAACTCTCAGCTTTCTCCAAGAAATCCTCTAACCCCAGGGCTAGAGATGACAAGTACAAAAAGCTGAAAGAAAAATATTCTAAGCTGAAAAGCTTTAAGAAGAAAGGCAAAGGCTTGGTCGCTGACTTTGACTGGGCTGCCTCTGATGAGGAAGAATCATCTGACTCAGAAGATGATGATGAGGCCAATCTCTGCCTCATGGCAAAAATCGAAGAAGAGGAAGAATATTCTGACATTCCCTCTTCTTCAACCTCGACCTCCAAGGTATCACCTTCTTTCTTTACACACATTTCAGATATTGATGAAGCTGATAGTGTTCGAAAGATCGATCTCCTGACTATGAGTTTATAAGATGCCATGAATGGCAAAACTGTTGTTGAAAATCAAAACCTTGATCTCGCTGAACAACTTAAAAACTGTCACCTTCAAATAGAAAAGCTTTCTAAAATTGAAGAAGATTTAAAAGATCAGGTTCATATAAACCAACTAGTCAAAATCGAGCGCGAAGAAGCTATCGCTGCATTAAAAGCTGAAAAAGCTACTGTTGAAGGATGGTGTAAATCCTCAACAACGATCATTGAGATAATAAAGTCTCAGATTCCCCTGAGTGACAAACGTTGTCTTGGTTACAAAGCTGACGCTGAAGAACCAACCACTGATCATTTCATGCTTAAGTTTGGTATGTTTGTGTCCTCAATCCCTGACACTTCCTCATCTCAGTGTTCCTCTTCAAAAGCTCCCATCCCTGAGGAAAACCCTACCTTAACTTCTAAAGATAAGGGCAAAGAAAAAGTTTTCAACCAAAAACCTCAGAAGGGTACCTTTGTACCAAAGCTGAATGCTTCTAAAGCTTCAGTGAGCTATTCAGCGATCTACTCCTAGAATCAGAGTGGATATTATTGGTAAGAAATCCGAAGAACTGATTGTTCCTCTCATTTCCAATGCCAAAGGTATACTTGGTGCTAGCCCTGCTCATTTAAAATTAACGGGTAAGCATGCAAATGGTCCTAAAGATACTTTTAGCTATAGGAAATGTTATCATTGTGGACTTATCGATCACATTGCTAGTAAGTGCCCCACAGTCACCAAAGCTGAAAAGTTAGCTAAGGTAAAGATCAATGTCCCCAAGGCAAAGAAGACCACTGAGGTTAAGAAATTAACCAAAGTGAAGAATAATTCTGAAGCTGAATCTTCAAATGCTGCGAAGATTGCTGAACCTTCCACTTCCTCTACCACCGCTGACAAGTGTGGGCCCATGGTGAAATGGGTACCCAAATCAAACTAATCTTCCTTTGTTTGCAGGTTAGGAAGGGTATCTGGTATCTTGATAGCGGATGCTCTAGACACATGACTGGAAAGAAAAACCTTCTCACTGAATATAAGGAAGAGAAGGGTCCCTCAGTGACCTTCGGTGGAAATGAAAAAGGCTATACCCGAGGGTTTGGTGTACTCTCTAATGGTACAACAACCTTCAGAAGAGTCGCATATGTTGAAGGACTGAAGCATAATCTTCTTAGCATCAGTCAGCTATGTGACAAAGATAACAAAGTGATTTTCACTAAGGAATCCTGCTTTATCACTGACAAAAAGGAGAAGATAGATCTCAGCGGATATCGTATGGAAAATGTTTATGTTATAGACATGGACTCTACAACCAACGAGAACTCTTGTTTCTTCTCAAAAGCCTCATCTGATGCCATATGGCTATGGCATAAGAGGCTCTCCCATCTCAACTTCAAGACACTGAACACTCTTTCCTCTAAAGAGTTGGTTACTGGTCTACCTCAACACTCATATGCTAAGGAATCCTTATGTTCAGCGTGTGAAAAAAGGAAACAAACTAAAGCAAGCTTCAAATCTAAGCAAGTTTCCTCAGTGTCATCTCCTCTACAACTTCTCTATATGGATTTGTTTGGCCCTGTTAACAAACAATCCATCGCTTGAAAGAAATATACATTGGTCATAGTTGATGAATTCTCTCGCTATACCTGGGTTATGTTTCTCCGTTCTAAGAGTGACACCCCTGAAGAACTCATCACTTTTGTCAGAAAAATGGAAGTCCTGAACAACATGACCATACGCTCGATAAGGAGTGATCATGGTACTGAATTCAAAAACAGTTCCCTTGATTCCTTCTTTGAAAGCAAGGGTATTTCTCACAACTTTTCCTCAGTGAGAACACCACAACAAAATGGAGTCGCTGAAAGAAGAAATCGAACTATCATCGAAGCTGCACGTTCAATGCTCAACGATTCTCATCTACCTACTCAGTTTTGGGCAGAAGCTGTCAACACTGCTTGTTTTACTCAAAACAGGTCTCTGATAGTCAAAAGATTCAAGAAGACAGCCTATGAACTCTTCCATGGGAGAAAGCCTTCAATTAGTTTTTCTTCACATCTTTGGATGTCAATGTTTCATACTGAACAACAGAGATGCCCTTGGAAAGTTTGATCCTAAGGCTGATGATGGAATCTTTCTTGGATACTCTTCAGTTTCCAAAGCCTTCAGAGTCTTCAATCGAAGAAGAAAAACTATAGAAGAAACAATTCACGTCACTTTTGACGAATCCCGTTCAGCGAACTCCATACCTTCTGCTGATACTGAAGAACTGAATCAATGAATGTTTTCTCATCTTGGTGATTCAGAAGATGCTCCTACTCCTCCATCTCATACTCATCCCGCTGAAGATGATGATCCTACTATCATCCCAAGCATGCAGAATAGTGAAGCTGAAATATCATGGGTCTCAGTTGTTCCTATTAACACTATGCCTGCTTCTGAACCTTCATTCTCAGACATACCATCTACTTCTCAGCAATCAGTGAATGAAATGACATCTGAACCTCTTCCTCTCTTGGCTGATATACCAGAAGTTGCTGAAGCCTCATCTTCAGCTCCTCCAGAAGTTCAGGTTGAGTCAGCAACTTATGCTCCGGCTCAGCAATGGACTATAAATCACCCTATTGATCAAATTCTTGGTGATCAAAACGATGGTGTTCAGACTCGACGAAGTGCAGGTAATATTTGTTTATTTGTTAACTTTATTTCTTTGAGTGAACCAAAGAAAACAGATGATGCCCTCAGAGATCCAAACTGGGTCGGCGCTATGCAAGAAGAGGTGACTAAATTCGAAAGAAACAAAGTTTGGAGGCTCGTTCCAAGACCATCTGACAAGTCAGTGATAGGCACTAAATGGGTCTATCGAAACAAGTTGGATGAGCATGGAACTGTAACCCGCAACAAGGCTCGTCTTGTTGCTCAGGGATACAGACAAGAGGAAGGTATAGATTATGACGAAACATTTGCCCCATGTGGAAAGAATAGAAGCTATTCGTCTATTCTTAGCTTACACTGTACACAAAGACTTCAAAGTTTATCAAATGGATGTTAAGTCAGCGTTACTCAATGGAAAGCTGAATGAAGAAGTCTACGTGGAACAACCTCCAGGATTCTCAGATCCTAAGCATCCAGGTTATGTTTATAAACTGGATAAGGCACTTTATGGCTTAAAGCAAACTCCTCAAGCATGGTATGACACTCTCTCTACTTATCTCCATATTGAAAAATTTGAGCGTGGTCAAATTGATAAAACTCTATTTTCAGGAAAGTAAAAGGTCATATTATTCTTGTTCAAATATATGTCGATGATATTATATTTGGTTCCACTAACCCTGACCTTTGTACTCGTTTCGCTGATAGAATGAAAGATGAATATAAAATGAGTTTGATGGGTGAACTAACATATTTCCTAGGTATTCAAATCAAACAGAATGAAAAAGGAACTTTCTTTCATCAGGGAAAGTATGTTAGAGATATGCTGAAGAAATTTGATTTAACTCAGAGTTCAGCTATGAAAACCCCTATGGCACCACCGCTGACACTAAACAAGGATCCTTCCGGAAAACCTGTTAATGTCACGATGTACCGTGCGATGATCGGCTCTCTCTGGTATCTTACAGCTAGCCGACCTGATATTATGTATGCAACTTGTTTGTGTGCACGATATCAAGCTGAACCTAAGGAATCTCGTTTGATCGCTGTAAAGCGAATCTTTCGTTACCTTAAGGGTACTCCTAACCTAGGTCTTTGGTATCCCAAAGACTCAGGGTTTGATCTAATCACCTATTCAGATAGTGATTTTGCAGGTTGCAAATTGGATAGGAAAAGCACCATAAGAGACTGTCAGCTCCTGGGTGGAAAGCTGGTGAGTTGGACAAGTAAAAAGCAAAACTCAGTGTCCACCTCAACCGCTGAAGCTGAATATGTAGCTGCTGGAAGATGTTGTTCTCAGGTCTTGTGGATGAGAAATCAACTACTAGACTATGACCTTCAGCTCTCAAAGATTCCAATCTATTGCGACAGTAATAGTGCCATCGCTATAGCCAATAATCCAGTGCTACACTCAAAGACCAAACACATCGAAATCAGGTATCATTTTATCAGAGATCATGTGATGAATGGTGATATAGAACTTCATTTTATCCCAACTAATTTTTAGTTAGCTGATCTGTTTACCAAACCTCTTGATGAGACAAGATTTAACTTTCTCATCAGCAAGCTTGGAATGCTGAACTTAGAAGAGTAAAATCTTCAGCGGTTCACATTTGATCAGGGATAAAGCAAATTTGTATAACCCTATCTATCACCTTCTCTCTGAACAATTTGATTCGCTGATATCAAGGTATGTTCTACTCTTACTCGCTGACGTTCGCCTAGAACTGAAAGATTTCAAAACAAATTGCATCGCTGAATATCTCTTCCTTTCAGCGATACTTTGAAATTTCTTAAATTAAACTGATATTTATCAGTGCTTCATGTTTTCAAAATTTGTCCCTGAGCTTTCAAAAACCTCAGAGACATCCTAAAATATGAAAGGACGTTTGTGACGTCATCACAACGGATAAGTCATGGCACGTTTTCTCTGACACGTTCGCCCGTTTCGACTTCGTTGTCCAATCAAATTCAAGGGACGTGTCCGTGTCATCATGAAAAACTTTCCCGCTCATAGTTTTTCTCTCTCTACTCTCTCTATATAAACCCTTTGCGTTTATATTTTTACCTTTTACGCGAACATCATGTCCTTCAAGCAAGAATTCTCTGTTGCATTCAAACTTGTTTTCTTCAAGAACTATTCATCTTCTTCAACACTCGAAAGGTTAATATTCTTATTATTTTCCTAGCATAAAACTTGTTTTCGATCTTATTTTTTGTTTTCAAAAGAACCTTCTTAAAATGAAATCATTTTCTCTTCATGATTTTATAAACACAATCTGGAAACAGATTGTTCTTCAAAGTTTAAACTAATAATCTTAAACTTTGATATCTTAATATGTTTATCCAGAATCCATTCATAAAAAGGAAAATGGAAACATGACATTCACTAGTTTTTGTATCTTTGTTCAAAACTAGAAAACCCAAATTTCTATTTTCTTTCTCTAAATAGAAATTACAAAACCCTTAAAACCATTATTTTGGATATTTTATCCATTTTAAGTACTTTTGTTCTTAATCTTCATGTTTAAACAGAAATGGCATCAACTACTGAAGCTCAGACTCCTACTGCTTCTTCAAAGACTACACTCACTCCTGCTCCTCAAGTTAAGTTCAAATACGAGCATATTAACTTTCAGGGCAACAACCCTTATGCCCTCTTCATCTTCCCTCAGAGAAAGCACATCACCCACTTAGACGATGCTGTGAATTTTCTCAAGACTTGCTCTCTTTCCACAGCTTTGACCGTCACTCCTCCAGCAAATAGACACCTCTTTGCTCAGTTCTGGTGGACTGCAAGACGTGCTATGATCACCTCCACCAAAGACCCCAAAAGGAAATAGAAGTCATCCTTTTTTAGACTGACCATGGAACCTCCAAGATCACACCTGGTAATATCAGGTGTGCCCTAAACCTCCCTACTGCCACAAAAGAAAAACGCTTTATCCCTCTACCCAATCCCAAGAACCCCACTGACAGAGACACCATCATTGCATTCTTTGATGTAATAAAGTATGTATGGGACACAAGGAGAGATGAACTCCCTGAGAAGAAGCTGACTGCCATCAAGAAGTCCAAGATGCCAAGCGAGATGAACTTCATCTTCGCTCACCTGATAAGCTGCATGACAGCTAAAGTTGGTTCTTCTGACCAAGCTTCTCAACCCCAACAGGCTATGAGGTATTCACTGCTGTAGGGCCTACACATCGACTGGGCCAAGATCGTTTTTGAAGACATGATTCAGAGAGTCGAGGAATCCAAAACATAGAAGACGGTTCCTTATCCTCGATTTCTCAACGCTCTCTTCCTACAGGGACTCGGGGACAAATACCCGAAGGTGGGCGACCTGAAGCTCTCCCAGGTTGGCACCAAGATCCTCGAGTTCACCCCCATGCCGAACGAGGTACATCTTTCTACTATCTTATCTATTCTAAATCCCCCAACTTCTTCTACTTCTGCGGCTACCTCAGTGGTAATCCCAACTGCTGATACCCAGGCTGCAACCTCCATTCCTCCTAAGAAAAGGAAACACTGTACTACCTCACTTGATTCTCAAAGGATCAAGAAAACCAAGGAGCAACCCCCCAAGCCTTCACAGGCTGAAGACTCCACGACTCTTTCTGTACAAGAGCCGCTGGATAGTTCCGTGGTACGCTCTGCCATAGCTGATCAAGCCACCCCTTCCATACCAACTTCAGCGTCTCTAAACGCCGAGGTTATAAACTTGGAACTGAACCCTCCTCCTTAAGACTCTCTAAGGACTGAAGAAGTATTTCTCAGCGGATCCAACGCTGAACCTCTCACCAAATCCCTCTTCTCAACCATCATTCCTCCCACTCATTCTTTGGACACTCCACCTGTTTTCCCTCCATTCTCTGCAACAAACGTCATCCTCCATGACACATCAGCTGCAACTTTACAGGGGATGATGAATCAAAATATAGGATCTGTAGGCACTTCTATGCGCCAAGGCACTCTGGAAGGCGACATGGAACACTTCTCAGGTTATCGAAGTTTCGAGGACTTCACCAACCCGCCTGCAGGTATACACAAAACCATACACACTCCTCTCTCAAAATCCCCAACTTCTGAGCTTTCCTTTGTTCATAAGTTATTAACTGTTGCAGGTCCTAATTTGGGAGATATCAACAACCCCCTGAAAGATCTGATGACTAAGGTGGAATCTCTCACCACCACACTATCTGCTAACTCTTCAGCGGTTGTAACCACTGGAGATGCTCTCAAGACGCTGACTACCGAGGTAGAAAAGAAATCCTCAAGTGCTGATCTACTAAAAGTGGAAGGAAGTCTATCAGACCTAGCTACCAATGTGGCTACAAACTCCACTTTCGTCAACAATCTCAACTTGATGAACGACACTCTCTCCATTAATTTCACCACCCTGTCCAATGAAGTCACATCATTGAAGACAAAGGTTGGAACCCTTAAAGGAGAGGTCTCCATGGTCAAGGCTGAGGTTGGCACTGTCAAAGATCTGCTCCAACAAATCCTTGATCGCCTGAACGCCCCAACTTATGCTCCGTCTCACTTCACTCAGGCTGATCGTGAGGATCTCCAAAAGATCAGTCCTACTATTTATGGCCTGGAAGACAGAATAGTAGTGATTGAAACCTTCATGGGAATCACTGGCCTGGAAGACAGTGATCCTCATACTGCTATTGCTGCTGCTGCTGAAACTCCAGTTACCTCCCCCACTCATCATGTGGAAGAGGGGGAGAAGAATGAAGAAGGTCTTCCCCATAATGCTGAGGGGGAGACAACTGAATCAAATGCTGCTGCTGCTGCTACAACCAAGAAACCTCAGGGAGATGAAAACCCTGAGGGAACCGAGAAACCTCCCTCTGAATTTGAGGGGGAGCAACTCGATGAGCAACCAGAAGATGCTGCTGATGTCACCGAACCTTATGCTGATGAGGTCGAATCTAAAGAAGAAGCTGAAGATGATGAAGACGTCGACATCGCTGATGACGAACCATCAGTATCACCTGATCATGGTGATGATGATGACGATGATGATGATTTCGACTTCTTCGTCCAGCCCAAGAAAGCCCCAGCTCAAAAAGGGGTTATGATAAATGAACCATCAGGGGAGGGGACAAAGACAAAACCTGCAGCAACTGAAGCTGATAAAGGCAAAAACAAAGGCCTCGCTGCAGAAGACAATCTGACTATCCTACAAAGAAAGCCAGTTTGTCAGGTACAATATATTTTCTTCCCTTACACTGCATCCCTCCTCTATCCCTTCTCAACCTCAGTTCTCCTCTCCATAAAACCTCTATACACTTAACCCTCCTTCTTTCTCTATCTCTTTTCTCCCAAATGATCTTACTTAAACGATCGCTGTGTTTCAGCTAGTCCTCTCCCCTGCTTGAGGATACATCTGAAGTTCCTCCTACTGCATCAACAATAATCCCAGCCCCTAGTGCTGAAGAAATAATCCCAGTCTTGGATTTCACTAAGACTGATGAACCTGAAGAACAACTTCTCTCTCACAAAAACAGACCTTACTTGGCTCCTCAAATGCTAAGTGAAGAAGAACTGAAAAGAAGAGATGCAATGATGAAACAGCCCGAAGATCAGCGAATCGTCCTTCCTCGATACGAAATCAATCCTCCTAAGTTCAGACTATCAAGGAAGGAATACATTGAACATCTCAAGGCTGAAAAACAACTCGCCGATCGAAGGAAAGCTGAAGAACAAGATAAAGCCTACGCCATCCAGCTTGTCCAACAATTGGTGAAGGATCCTGATCTGAAAAAGACTCCCATTGATGTCCAACGTCAATTGTGGAAAGACACCAAGAAGATCATCGAAGAAAAGACCAAGTTATCTGACTCTACCTTGGAATGGAGCAAAGAAAGACTGCACTATCGATATCGGGCTGCCATAATCAACAAGGTGTACATCAGAGGAAGAACGCCAATAAAAGTTTCAGTTGTTGAAGTCAATTTATTCAGAGAAAATGGTACCAAGGAAACCATCTACACCTCTTCAATTAATAAGTACGGTCTCTCTGAGTGGATGGAGATGCGAATAGCCATTCAGCGATCTTGCTCACAGTTTAAGATCCATGTCGAGAAAATGATCAATCAACAGATCGACTTGGTCTCATCTGCTGTGGATATTCCTCCTCCTCCTCCTAATCCAGTTCAACAAAGAAGGGCCTCTGCAAAGAAGAAGATAATACCTTCAGACTCAGGTCCTCCTATCCGAAATGAAACCGGTATTGGCTTCTCACGTGCTGAAGTACTTGGTCCTGAACCTGACCTCTCTGCGCTCGATACCTCCTGAACAGTAAAAGGGACAAATATTTTATGAGTTCTTTTTATCCTTATGTTTTCATAATTAGCAATTTTCTTTTTGTTGCTATGTCATAATCAAATAGGGGGAGATTGTTGATCCAAACCCTCAGTGATTTGATAATGACTCTTTAAGAAACACTTAGTGAAAATTGTAAGTAGACAATATGTATTAGAGTTTCACTATCACTTATAAGTACTATGTCTCTACAGTACCGCTGATAGGAAACTCACGCTCTTTAAGTTAGACATTCCGCGAGCCTGTTCATCAGCAAGCTCTGAGCCTGTCCAGTCTTGTTGATGATCGTTGATAGTGTTAGTTGTTTACTTATGATCCCTGAAGACAAGTTTCACGTCAACAAATGTTCTACGCTGAAGTCGAAGATCAAGCCAAAGAACCACCGACAAGTCTACTAATGAACTGATGCGGATATCAGCGAAGCCAGGACCTGTCCACTCAACGTGAAGTTTCAAGTAGAAGACTTCAGCGATCGCTGAGCTTTGTCACTCGCTGATAAAGTACTGTTCAACGAACGCTGATCATGAAGTCTTCCTTTATAAGTTACTTTTGTCTTACCCCCTTGCACGTCTCCGTATGAACTGTCAGAACGGACATCCCTTTTGTTCAGAATCGTACAACCAACTCTGATTCTACATTGTTCATCATGCGGCTACTAGGTTGTCAACAAAGGTCAAACCATGCAACCAATCAGCTGCTACCACGTGTAAAGTTGTATTGTTGTGCATTAAATGCATGCAGTATATAAGAAGAACCCTACTTCAAAAATGAAGTGCTCGGCCATTCTTCTTCTCTCTACTATCTTTGTGTTAGAATATTATAATTAATATTCTCATCTTCTTTCTTACTTAATTCTAGTGCAAAAAAACTTAGTGTTCTCTTAACTTGTTTAGATTAGGTTTAATCCGTAATCTTGTTCCGCAACAAGTTGTAAAATGTTTGATTTATATCAATAAACAATTTAGAAAAGTAAAATCTGTGTGTTTGTATTCAACCCCCCCCCCCTTCTACAAACTTGTATAACCCTCCGGGACCAACACCAACTTTATATACCAAGGGCTTTAAGCCTAAAGCCCATGACCCGCACACTCTAATCAAAGCCCATTTAGCATAAAAGGCTTTTACAAACAAATAAAGAAGACAATTATTTTTCTGTATATCACTTTCTATTTTATAGGACTTTTAGTCCTAACATAGTCTTTTGATTTAGACCAATACTGGGATCTGGCTGTCCACATTATCTGCCACTTGTTACCGGTTCATCGTCAAGCATACACACATCGCCCCAGAGATTCTCATCCGGAGGGCTCGACGAGCTAACTGAGTGGCACGAATTAGTCGTGCTATACTTGAAACTCTTTCATGTGCAAAATCATCGTCAAGAACTAAATCACCTCCAATTTCCATAACAATTAGAAACAAGTACGCTTACATAACAATATATTCATAATAACAGTACCTAAATGAAATGATGAACATACTTCACATAAGAATTCTCGTACCATCATCACAGTTCTTAATTTATATATTTCCGTCAACTCTAAGACCATCCCATCTTAGTATTTCTACCTAATCTCACAAATCATATCTTAATTATCTCAGCTTAAGTCTAGGTATTTTCACGATCATACCTACTTCACTTAAACTAAATCTCTGATACCAAACTGAAACACCCTGAAATTCACAATGAATTTAAACCTTAAATTTATCCGAGTTTACCAGCACAATTTCAAACTTACAAAAATTTATTATAACAACCAGCTAATCTAATCCATAATCAACAGAAATAGATTATCATAGTTGTTCACAACATCTTTCACAACATCTTTCAAAATATCTCCTACAACATCGGTCCATACCATTCTGGTAAGCCCAACCTCGAATTCGTCGAGAATCTGAAGCCTGTTTTCACCATGAAGCTCCTTAAAGACAACTCGGAGACCCTCAAAAGTTTGTACAAAAAACTTGGTGAACCACCCATGGTGCAAAGATTAAGAAACTTCTATGAGGAGAACTCAACAAATGATTTCCCTGATAAGGTTTTCACGAAGATGATGATTGTAACGACTTGGTTTCCCAAACATGCTTCAAATAACATGCATTGCATAACTTCATTACATTCATAATAACAGATACATAATAAACCACAAACGGTCCCTTCGGTCTCGAAACTACAAAATACATTAAGCTTCCTAATCAACGCCCATCAAAAGCTCCTTACACTTAATCCTTTCCTTTGTCGATCCTTAACCTGGAAAACATATTTTTGAAAACAAAATGAGGGTTAGACCAAACGGGTCTAGTGAGTTAATCCCGGTCCTTTCCAAAATCATTATAAAACCTTTTATGTAAATCCTTTGTATCAAAATAGTTTAGATAAACCTTTGGTAATTCTTTCGTAAAATATAAACATACCACACGTATTTAAATACCAATCCAGACTCGTGCATCGTGTACATCTCATTCACCTTATTCCTCCACAAATGGCCATATTAGTTGGTAGCAAGCCAACTATTAAATCAACAACCGGTCCGCTCACCGGAACCCGGCTACCCGTCGGTCCGCACACCGGAACCCGACTACTCACCGGTCTGCACACCGGAACCCGGCTACACACCGGTCCGCTCACCGGAACCCGGCAACAAGTGCATTCGTGTAGTGCAAAGCTTATATAAATACAATATATATCTCATTACATCATATTGTCATTTATATACACATAATCATATTCCTACCACATAATCATCTCATATATATATACACATATATATGTATCCCAGTTCAAAAACGTTTTAAAGCAAAACTCACCTGAATGCTTATTACAACTCTTCCAAGCCTTTTCCAAAAATTCAGTCTATCAATCCCAATCCACAGAGTCTGCAAATAGATTAAATACAAATATCCCCTTACCAACTGATCACATAAAACATACTAGAAGACCAAGGACTCTAGATAACTCAAATCCTCAAAAGTGACCAAAACAGCTAAAGTATCCGGACAAAACAGAACTATCCAGACAACACAACTTTCCGGACAGCATGACTAATCCGGACAAAACAAACTATCCGGACACCATCCGGATACCAAAGTAACCCGGACACCACCCGGCATCTTACCTCATCCGGAAAACATAAGAAAAGAGAACTTACCCGGACAAACACTCGTCCAGACACCTTAAAACGTTATCCGGACACCATCGACATAACCACCCGGACACCCCCAACAGAACTATCCGGACACATTCATACTGTGTCCGGACACCTCTGTCGGTTCTTCCTATTTTACCCAGAAATTCATACCAGTTCGATTCTATTGATTCTAATCCGACAGAAACCATTTACCAACCATTACAAACATAAATTGCAAAGGAAACATACCTGTAATCTCTTCCAAACTCACCAAATGATGCCTTAACCTAGCTTTCTTCCTTTTTCTCTCTATTCTCTCAAAACACACACAAACACACACTTGAAATCTGAATAATGAAAATATCTGAAGTCTAAAGAGATAATATCTAACCCTATTTACCTTTTAGCCCTTAAACTATTCAATAATGACCCAAACACCCTTAACTTATAAACTTATCCAAACTTTCCCTAAATAGAAACTTTAAAGTTAAATAAACTTAACGGAATTAGATTTTTAACTAACGGATTTACCCGGGGTATTACAATGATACTCGATGGATGTTTTATTTTGTATTATATTCAATTCATTTACGGTGCGAAAGTTGGAACTTGTCAGTTAAACAGCCACCAGATTGTCTTTGTTCATCAAGACCTGTTCTTGCTCGAAAACCAGATTCCATTCCAAGTTCTGACCGAGGTGGTGAATTTGGTAAATATTAATTGGCGCGAAAAGATTAAACCCTTCATTGATGACAACTTTTTGACATCGGGGAGGCCGGAAAAAGAATGGTTCTGCGCTCGAACAAGTCCAATAAAAACGATCAAAGTTTTAGAGAGGAACAAGAAAAAGACTTCAACTTCAAAGTTGATCATTTACTCCAATTTCTTCATCATACCCTTATTGTAAAAAACCCAAATTTGGATCAACCAACCAACTTCAATATTTACAGATGCACTTTTCGCAATGTCAACGGGCTTATAGACGTTGGGATCCGTTTCAAGCCAAGTAGCGCGAAACGTTTGACTCAGATCGGGTTCTTTGAACGGTGGTGGTTGTTTTCAGCCGACGTAGAACTCCCTCCGATCACCGTTGATGATTCTACCAAACCCATGTTGTTAAACTTGATCGCGCACGAAATGTGCTCCGAAGATGGCCATGAAGCTTGGGTTACGTCGTACATTTGCTTGCTCGATTCTCTCATTGATCATCCTGAGGATGTTAAGGCTCTTCATAAAGCTGGGGTTCTTGATAACTCTTTCGGGAGTGATAACGAAGTTGCGAAATTGTTCAATGAAATAGGGACTGATTTGGTGCCAAATATTGCGGCTTACTCAGATGCTAAAAACAAGATACAAAATCATTATGATAGTTTGAGGAATACTCGTCTTTCTCAGTTGAAACATGAGTATATAAAGAGCCCATGGGCATTTTTAGCACTTCTGGGAGCTGTAATGGCTCTTGTTCTTAGTGGTGTTCAAACTTACTTCAGTGTCTGGAGTCCCAAAGGCGTGTTAGGTTAATCTTAATCATACCTCAGAAGAATATAAGTTTAATACTATATATATAAATAAGACAAAGATGAAAAGGTATGATGAAAAGATGTGTCTTTTCATCCACAACCGCCGGCCACCAACCGCCATCTCTGAACAGTCACAATGGTTCGTGAACAGTCACGTTGGTTCAATGGCACCGTTTCACTTAGTATAAATAGGGATCAAATGTAATCGATTTCTTTTAACTTTTCTCTGAATAAGATGAAACTTTTGTTTGATTAAAGATCCTGTGATATCCATCAATTGGTATCAAAGCCTTTTGGTTAGAAATCAAACCAAAGGTTATCATCATCTACCGGAATTCTCTCCAACACATCGGCGCCAGAAGATTCAACAGAAGAACACCAGGAAGGTGTTGATTGAATCAATGGGAGAAACCCAGGGCGGCTGATAAACCAGAAGGAATCTACCACCGACTGGTCTCACACCGAGAAAAGGAGAACATACCTTAATCGGAACCAGAGAAGACAACCGGAGACAAACCAACGGTGAGAAACACCGTCAATCGCAGCCTCGATCAAAGCAGAAAGCAATCGGGCTTGTTTCATCAAGACAATCAATCATTGTCTAAAATCGGAGTAAACCAGAAGAAGATCGACAAAGGACCGTCGATCAAGAAGAACAACAAAGGGCCGTCGCTCAAGAAGGACGCCGGCGAAGATCGAACGGAGAAGAAGGGTTCGCGACCCTGGTTTCGTTCTCGCTACACACACATAGGTGTAAATCCCCTTTCCTTTTGTTTTATAATATGACCTAATTTTATTTAGGTTAATATAAGGAAATATAAAAAAAGGGAATTAACTTTTTTATACATTTTATTTTGTTTCTTAAAAACTTAAGATTTTATTTGTTTTTTTAAAGAAAACAAATAAAAAAGGTTTTTTTTTTAAATTTTTTTTTATAATCGGCCAATTATAAAAATAATATTTAAAAAAAAAATCAAAGGGAACAAATAAAATTGTGACGGGGAAGGAAGACAAGGAACCTGGAGATAGTTCCAAGATTAGAGAAATTGGGTCAAACACCCATTTCCAGTGTCCTATGTTGAAAGGATCAAACTACAGCATTTGGGCAATTCGAATGCAAGTAATAATGGAAGCAAATGGACTTTGGGAAATGATTGAACCACAACCAAAAACTCAAGCCGATAACAAAAAGGAAAAAACCGCTATCGCATACCTTTACCAATCACTACCAGAAGATCAATTGCTACATATTTCAAAATACAAGACTGCAAAGGCAAGTTGGGATGCATTGAAGGTTAGGTACGTCGGTGCAGATCGTGTCAAGCAAGCAAAGCAACAAACACTCAAATCAGAATTTGAGATGCTACAGATGAAAGACAATGAATCAATAGATTCATTCATTACGAAGATAACGAGTATTATCAACAAAGCATCAAGCATTGGATTGACATATGAAGACCCTGTTCTCGTACGGAAACTACTAAATGTCGTACCAGACAGATTCCTTCAAATAGTCGCATCCATTGAACAATACTCAGATCTAGACACTATGTCATTAGACGAAGCAATCGGGAGATTGAAGACATTTGAAGAAATACTGAAATTTAAGAAAGAAAGACCAGTGGACAGTCAGGAGAGACTAATGTTCACACAGCATGACGGTCGAGGCCAACCTTTCAGAGGACGTGGTCGTGGAAGATTTAACCAGCCACGAGGCCGAGGGAATAACAGATTCAGATCAGGAAGAAAGAATTGGGAACCCTCACAAAATAGTTTCAAGAAAGAAACGGACAACAATACAAAGAAATTCACTCCTGATAGGAGTAAAATACTATGCTTCAACTGTAAGAAGTACGGACATTATGCAACCAAATGTCCACAGAAGAATCAAGAAAGAGAACAGTCTAATCTTATTGAAGAAGATTTAAAACCAACATTGCTTATGGCAACTATTGAAGAGCACCGCGAAGTTTTCTTAAATGAGAAAAATTTCGAACCAAGCAAGAAGGCTACAAATGATGAAAGTCTATGGTACTTAGACAACGGTGCAAGTAATCACATGACAGGAGTCAGAAATCATTTCAAGGAGATCGACAAAAAGATCACTGGAAACGTACGATTCGGGGATGGATCATACGTAGAGATCAAAGGGAAAGGATCTATACTATTGGAATGCAAAAACAAAGAACAACGCGTCATATCGCAAGTTTATTACATTCCAAACTTGAGGAGTAATATACTGAGCTTAGGCCAATTAACAGAAAATGGGTGCAAAGTAGTGATGGAAGAAGACACATTACTACTATATGATTCAAACAACAATGTTCTACTCAGAGTTACGCGATCAAGGAACCGCCTTTATAAGGCAAACTTAAGGATAGACGAACCTACATGTCTCTTAGCCAACTTACATGATAAAACATGGCTATGGCATGCAAGACTAGGCCATTTAAACTTTAAATCTTTAAAGTCAATGGCAACGAAGAATTTGGTCCAAGGAATACCTGCTATTAAACTCTCTACAGATGTCTGCGACATATGTTTAATAGGAAAGCACGCTAGAGCTCCATTTCCACAACAAGCAAAGACAAGGTCAACAGCACCACTGGATTTAGTATTTGGATATCTATGCGGTCCAATAACACCACCTACACCATCGGGTAAAAGGTACATATTTCTATTAGTAGACGACTACTCAAGATATATGTGGGAATATTTTTTGAATTCAAAAGATCAAGCATTTGGGATCTTCAAAGAATTCAAAATAAGGGTGGAAAACGAACATGGAACCAAATTAAAGATGTTTAGAACAGACAGAGGAGGGGAACTCACATCAAATGAATTCTTACAATATTGCAAAGAAAATGGCATCACAAGACAGTTAACTGCACCATACTCACCTCAACAAAACGGAATCGTTGAGCGGAAGAATAGAACAATTCTTTCAACTACAAGATGTATGATGAAAGCAACAGGAATGCCACAAAATTTCTGGGCAGAAGCGGTTAGACATGCCATACTACTATTAAATTGCACACCAACGAAGTCACTAGAAGACATTACTCCATACGAAGCACTGAAGGGAAGAAAACCAAACCTACATCATCTTAGGATTTTTGGATGCATCGCATATGCAAAGGTACCCTCACAGCACTTGACAAAGTTAGATGATAGAAGTATACAGATGGTATACTTAGGCACTGAGCCAGGATCAAAAGCATATCGCTTGTTTGATCCGACGACGAAGAAAATTTGCGTCAGTCGAGACGTAAAATTTAAAGAAGACGAGACATGGAATTGGAAGGAATATACAAAAGATTTCGATCTAGAAGAACCAGAATGGAGCGATTTCATTATAAGGAATAATGAAACACCCAGTACTCAACCTATCTTAGATGAAGATGAGGAGATCGAAAATGATGTTACACCTGGTAACAATGACGAAGATGATGAAATACCTTCACCAACCAATACGCCAATACCCCATACGAATACATACGAATATAGTCCTCAACAATCCAATAGCTACTCACCAAATTCACAAATCGGGACACCTTCAACAACCGACTCAAAAATTGATCATACACCTATAAGAGGTTATAGAACCTTGAATGATCTATACGACAACACTGTCGAACTCTTGCTAGTTGAAGATGAACCAAGAAACTACAAAGAAGCAGCTAAAGATGACAAATGGATTGAAGCTATGAAAGCAGAGATTGACTCCATCAACAAGAACAATACATGGAACTAACCACTTTACCAAAGGATCATAAAGCAATTGGTTTAAAGTGGGTATTCAAGACAAAACGAGATGCAAATGGAGAAATATTGAAGCACAAGGCACGATTAGTAGCCAAAGGATATATTCAAGAACATGGAATAGACTTTGATGAAGTCTTTGCACCAGTAGCACGAATCGAGACGATACGATTGATACTAGCTCTGGCAGCATACAATAAATGGAAAGTACATCATCTGGATGTAAAATCAGCATTTCTACATGGCGAGTTAAAGGAAGAAGTTTATGTCTCACAACCTGAAGGGTTTATAAAACCAGGAGATAAAGGAAGAGTCTACCGACTCATGAAAGCTCTATACAGACTAAGACAAGCTCTACGGGCATGGTATACATAATTGGACAACACCTTGAAGATACTTAACTTTAAGAAGTGCGCTTTGGAACAAGCTGTCTACACAAGAACAACTAAGACATCAACACTATTGATTGGAGTATACGTTGATGATTTGATAGTCACTGGAACACCGAAGAAAGAGATTGAGTCTTTTAAGAATCAAATGCAAGAGAAGTTCGAGATGAGTGATCTTGGATTACTTGCTTATTATCTTGGCATAGAGGTCACACAAAAATTGGGTGAAATCTCGATAAAGCAGACTGGCTACGCTAACAAGATACTCAAAGACATAGGGATGTTAGACTGCAATGATGCAAAGATACCTATGGAACCAGGACTCAAGCTAACAAAGTTAAGCGAAGAAAAATATGTAGACACTACGGAATATTGAAGCATAATTGGATGCTTGCGATATCTACTACACACAAGACCCGACTTAAGCTTCTCAGTTGGATTACTAAGTCGCTTCATGCAAGAACCACAAGAACAGCACATGAAAGCAATCAAGCAAGTATTGCGTTATATCAAAGGAACAAAGGACTATGGTATAACTTATGGGCATGAAGGAGGAAACAAGATACAAGGCTACAGCAACAGCAGTTATGGTGTTAACACACAAGAAGGAAGAGGAACAACTGGAATAGTTTTCTACTATGGAAACTCACCTGTCAGCTGGAACACTCAGAAACAAGGAACAATAGCTTTATCATCATTCGAATCAGAGTTTATTGCAGCAACAGCAGCAGCAACACAAGCACTTTGGTTAAAAAGGCTTCTCAGCAAAATTACTGATACAAAGGAAGAGAAGATTGTGATCTATGTTGACAACAAATCAGCAATAGCTATTATGAAGAATCCAATATTTCATGGAAGAAGCAAACACATAGATACAAAGTATCACTTCATACGAGAATGCGTCGAGAAGGAACATTTAATGGTCGAGCACATCAGCGGAGAGCAACAAAGAGCCGACATACTTACAAAGGCATTACCAAGGATAAGATTTGTCACAATGAGACAAATACTTGGAGTTAGAAATCTTCTTCAGCATGATCAAGATTAGGGGGGTGAATGTTGGGTTAATCTCAATCACACCTCAGAAGAATATAAGTTTAATACTATATATATAAATAAGACAAAGATGAAAAGGTATGATGAAAAGATGTGTCTTTTCATCCACAACCGCCGGCCACCAACCGCCATCTCTGAACAGTCACAATGGTTCGTGAACAGTCACGTTGGTTCAATGGCACCGTTTCACTTAGTATAAATAGGGATCAAATGTAATCGATTTCTTTTAACTTTTCTCTGAATAAGATGAAACTTTTGTTTGATTAAAGATCCTGTGATATCCATCAAGGCGAGTGTGATGATCTTTGCATGTTCTTGAAGATGAATCATCACTTGTGAGATCGAACAAATCGATGGTGATCACCCTTCTTTAATTCTCGATCTGCATTTCTATTTTTGGTATTTGTTTTGTTTGACGGGATGTGTTTTTGTTTTCGAATTGAAAGAGTGCTTGCATGTGTGTTACGAGTTGTATTCTTCTTGTATTTCTATCGGCAAAATTTGCTTTTTGATCCAATAAATTAACTTTCTTACATAATAATATATATATATGCCTCATACACAATTAAATAATTATTTCTTTCCAAGAAAAAGGTTTGCTTTATTAGAGCATCAGAGTCGCACAACAACACTAATTGTGTGTCTTGTAAAATTTGATCAATTTGCAGGTTCAACTTTATTGAAACTCATAACATCGATTTATTATAGAAAAGAATGAATTAATACAACTATTCTCTACAACTACAATACTAGAAGTAATATAAGAAAACCCTAGTTACAATATTAAAACTAGAGAGAGAAACTAACTAGAGAAAGAATAACTAGAGAGAGAATAAAAGAATTTGAATGTGTAAAAAATGAATTTGATGAATTGATCTCGTCCCGCATACCTTGTTATATATGTAATCCAAATGTTCAGATCCAAATGTGCAGCTTCAGTCCCTCAAGTTTGTATGAAGAGCTCCGCTAACCTTGAACTTCCAATAATAGTGAGTCGCAGTCCTCGTCTTTCAATATTTATCCAAACAGCCCCTTCTTCTTTCCTTTTACACTTTTAACCCTACAAAAACTACAACCAGTTCAAGTTAGACAAAGAGCACAATTATGTCAAGATTGCAAAAGATAAATGAAATTTTAACACCCGCCCTCAATCTTGATACCTAATTAAATCAGTCATCTTTAATTTTGAGAACAAATAGTCATGACGACATACACTAAGAGAGTTCGTAAAGATATCAGCAGTTTGTTCCAAAGTATCAATTTTTACAGTTTTGATAACTTCGGAAGAAATCTTATTTCGAACTTGATGAATATCAATTCTATATGTTTGGTTTTTTCATGAAAAACGGGATTGTTTGCAATATGTATTGCTGATTTATTATCACAGAAAATCTTCACATGAAGCAAATCAGTAATATTTAAAAATTCCAAAATAGTTAAAATCCATACAATTTCACAAAGCACATCGGCCATAGACATATATTCTGATTCAGTAGAAGACCTGGACACTGTAGTTTGTTTCTTACTTTCCCATTAAATTAAACTATTTCCTAAAAACAGACAGTAACCAGTAACTAACCTTCGAGATGACATACATTTTCCCTAGTCGGCATCCACATATGCATCCAATTTAAACGATTCAGAACGAGAGAAAGAAATACCCTTACCTGGAGACTTCTTCAAATATCGAAGAATTCTAAGAGCAAGATTAAGATGAGAGCGGCGAGGAGCATGCATAAACTGGCTTAAACAGTGCACTACAAATGCAATATCAGGCCTAGTTGCAAGTAAATAGATCAACCTTCCAACTAACCTTTGAAACCCAGAAATATCCTCCAATGGAGGATCATCAGAAGAAGTTCTAATAGAATCAGTCACAATAAGGTTCATATCCATGGGAGTGTTTATAGGTTTACTAAGTAACCAAAATCATTTAATAATTCTAAGCAATATTTGCGCTGACTCATGCACAAACCAGTTTCAGACTTTAAGATCTCAATGCCTAAAAAAAACTGAAGATTACCCAAATCTTTAATCATAAAGTTTGTTTTCAAATGTTGTTTGACCCTATTAATTTCACTTTTATTATTTCCTGTCAACACTATATCATCTACATATACAAGTAAAACAAGAAATACATTACCAGAAGATAACGTGAATAAGGAATAATCATTAGTACATTGAATTAAACCAAAATCAAACAAACATTTAGACATTTTTTCATACCACTGTCTAGGAGCCTACTTTAACCCATATAACGACTTAACAAGTTTACAGACCCTATTATCAGTACTAGAAAAATATCCTTTAGGTAATTTCATATACACATCCTCATTAAGATCCCATACAAAAATGTATTATTAACATCCAATTGATATAAAGGCCAGTCATTTTGAACAGACAAAACAATCACACATCTAACTGTAACCATTTTAACAACTGGAGAAAAAGTTTCTTCATAATCTAAACCTTCCCTTTGACTGTACCCCTTAGCAACTAAACGTGTCTTATATCTCTCAATTTCTCCTGAAGACTTATACTTAATCTTGTATTTCTATTTGCATCCTATGGGTTTTCTATTTTGTGGAAGATCAGTCACTACCCAAGTACCATTCCTATATAATGCCTCCATCTCATTATTCATAGCAATCATGCAATTAGGATCTTTACTAGCCTCAGCATAACTAGTAGGTTCTATAGACTTATTTAAATTCGAGACAAAACAGAAATTTTCTTTAGAAAGAGAAGAGTAATTTACAACTCTTTCTAACCATATTTAACCTTTCCTTCGACTACAAAGTCATCAAATCTACGTGGTAAATTGGATTTTCTAGTGGACTTTCTTAATGAAGAAATAGAATCAGAAGGTTGATTTTCGAAAACATGACCCTCAGGAGGGGAACCTATAACACGACCATCTTAACTGATTTCAGAATTCCTCACAACACTCGGACTCTCGGCAGACAAATCAGTATTGCTCTGGGAAGGATCAGTACTGTTCTGACTACCCAGGGAGCTAGGGCCATGAGGATGAGATGAACTTGCGGTTACAGATCTAGCCCTAATATCATCATCGGGCAAGAAGTCAGAAGAATCATCAGTAGGAATAGAAACATCATCAAAGAAATTTAAGAAATTCAGTCTTTGAGAGTTTAATTCGGATTTTTCACTCATTTTAAACAGAAAAAACATTTTCGTAAAAAGTTACATCTCTTGAAACCAAAATTTGTTTGGATTCAAGGATATAAAGCCTATATCCCCTTTTTGAGTTACAATAACCATGTAAAACACATTTTTCAGCTCTAGAGCTGAACTTATCAGACACATTAGGTTTCACAGAGAAACAAAGACATCCAAAGTTTCATAAATGAGTGAGAACCGGAACAAACCCGTATATTAACTCATAAGGACATTTACCATTTAAGACAGATGAAGGAGTTTGGTTTATGTGATAAGTGGCAGTAAGAATACACTCACTCCACATGTGTAATGGGACCCCTCCCTGAAACATCAAAGCTCTTGCTACATTAAGTAAATGTCTATGCTTGCGTTCAACTGTAAGTTTAGGATCCACTCTTACAATCAATATATCAATGTATAAAACAGTAATTGAGAAGTAATATGATCGAACCAATTTGTATTCAATGAAGAACAGATTTACAGATCTTAGAGAGAGAGTATCTCAAAGATTACAAAAGATAAATACAAATATATGCGGGAAAAGCCAGTTAGCATAACATTGCTAACCACTATATATACTGTAACGGAAATACTAAAGCTATAGTACAAATATGAAAGACTAATAAGAACAATACACGTGTCCTAATTAGTTAACTAAATACAAAGTAAAGTATCTAGTTATAAGTTCTGAACATGTTGTTCAGAACTTCTGAACATTATTCTGATTAGGCTTCTCAGAACATCTGACTCTTCTTCCCAGACTTCTATACTTGGTCAACTTTCAGAGCAATACTTCTGAGTCTTCTTAGTCAGAACTCTGACTCTTCAATTCAGAACTTCTTAGCCTTCTTAGTCAGAATTCAACACTTAGTTTATTGACAAAACTCAGATCTAACAATCTCCCCCTTTTTGTCAAATAAACTTGTACTTTGCATCATCCAATTCTTTTAAGGCAGGAACAATCTTCTGTAAAAGCACATTTCTTTGAGCAAGCCTCTTGTCAATCTTAACAATGATTTCTTGAATGGTTTCAACCTGCTGAGTGATTACTTCTTGAGTCATGTTAGCTTGCTTCACCTTCAACATCTTTTTCTCCAAATTGTGCTTGATGATCCTTAACGTTCCAGAACTATACTTTGCAGTTTCTTTCGCTCTAAAGAAGATCTTTTCACTTTTATTTTTCAGAAAGACTCCCAATTCTGGATGCTTAGACCCACTTCCAGTTTTCAAGACATTTTTCTGATCATGGTCTGTGTTGGGATTTGAAAGATAAACATATGGCCTTTGTAAATACAGAGTTATTTGAAAATCTGTATAACAATGCCATCTTAAGATATAGAACATAGCTTCGATCACCACAACCCTTGCCTTTCTTTCATTCTTGTCTTTGCTTGAATCTTTGAAGCACAAAAGACTGTGTAACCTGTAGAAGTCAACTACTGATAATTTTTCAAAATCAGCATCAGTAAAATAGTACACTTTTCCATCCTCTTTTAAGACTTCAAAGGACAAGTATTCCTGCTTCCTGAATTGCTTAACCTTTAGTTCTCTGATCCCTGTGATTAGAAAATCTGAATACACAGCTTGCTTTGGTTTTCCAAGACACCTTGACTTTTCTACCAACCAAATCTGAGTCTCTTTTGGTCTGTCATGATATACACTTAGAAACTGTATTTCTTTGGGCTTGAAGAACTTGGGTAAATCAAATTCAAGAAAATATCCATTCAGATCAACAGATATTTCATCTTCTTTTGGGTCAGATTGTTCAGGTTGATCAATACTTGTTATTTGAACATTCTGAGAAATTGTGTCTTGAACTTCTTCAACTTCTTCTGAAAGTATTTCATTTACTTCATATTCAGCAGGGAATACAAAATCACAGTGCAACATCTTTTTGGGATTAACTTCTGATAGCAGCCATTCACCACAATTTTTGATCTTACTTCTGAGACTTAATCTTCTTTCCACAGATTTCACACATCTTTTCTTTAGATTTTCTCTTTCAGTATTGATATTTCCTTTCATTTCTTTTAGTAACCAACTCAAAGTTGCATCGCTATACTTCACCAATTCCTTTAATCTGAATAGTTCAAGTCTTTCTTGAACTCTATATGCAAAGCCTTCAGTTTCCATTCCTTCATTTGTAAATCCCTTCATATTCACACCAATCCCTGGAATTTTTACTGGACAACTCAAGTTGCATTTTTCTTTTCTTCCTTCAATAGCCAACTGAAAGTCATACATGTACATATTCCTGACATAAATGCCTAGAAGTCTTCTGCATTCAATCTCTATCCAGGCCTCTTCAGTACTGGCAAAGAATTTAACTAGGAAGATCTGATCATCAAGAGTTAATCTGTGAAAATCAAAGTTGGACATGGAAACTTTTGTACTTCTTTCTTTCTGAACTTCCAATCTTACATACTTCAGACCATCAAATTCTTCTGATTGAAACATCAACACTTTCTCAATCCTTTTCTGAATATGCAATCTTGAATCAGGAATTCTGAATCTGTTTGAAGCTTCTGCATAAGACATATGAGATTTCCCATCCATGAAACCATCAACATTGCTTTCTAAAACCTCATAATCTCCTTCTGTGTGATATAGATCCTCATATGTTTCCTCTGGAAAAATATCATCATGAAACCGTCTAGCAAGTGGTACATCACTCATTTCCAGAACAAAATCACATAAAGGCTCCTCTAAAATTGGTAAGTCAATCTTAGGAATTTCAATTGGCTTTCTGAATAGGTATTCTGAAGGCATAAAGTATTCTTCAACTCTATCATATTCTTCCGATTTGTCACCAAGATCATCAATATAGTTAAACTGAAACTCCTCTTGAAATTTCTGAGAATAGTCAACAGTACTGTCTTTTTCTCCCATCAGATCAATAGGCCTTACCATTCTCACAACTTTTTGAATTTTCTGAACATTTAGAGCTTTGATTAATTCACTGTGCATCCTTCTGATCAATACTTCATTCAGTATCCCTTCTTCTGACTCAGAGTTCTTATAGGGAACAATGTCTGTACAAATGTTTTCAACAACTGAACTTTCAACTGTTTCCTCTGACCTCAAAACAGGTTCCTCAATGGCTTCAGTTTCATCAGAATTTACTTCCATCTCTGCATCTAAGTTCAATTCTTCTGTTTATCTGAATCACCACCATCTGTACATTCAACTTCCATTTCCTCTGTATCTGAACTTTCAATCTGAACTATCTGATTATCCATTGTCTGAGTAGTTTTATCTGTCTGACCAATTGCATATCTGCTATTTCAAAATCTTCTATACCAATGTCATCATCAGAACTCAACCTTTGCTTTTTCTCCCCCTTTTGATGATCATGAAACTCATTATCATCAAACTTCCTTTTGAAGTTCTGAGCAGGAACACCTTCAGGTTCAGCTTCTGATAGTGGAACAATTTCAAGTGGCTTTGAAGTTGAATCCAAAGAAGAACTCAGTACTTTAAGTACAGACTCTTGCATATTCTGCATTTGTTTAACCAAATCCTTCTGAAATTCAGACACAATATCCTTGATCTCCTTTTTATGAGATTCCAAAGATAGCTTCACATCATTCATTTTAGTCTCAACAGATGTTATCCTTCCTTCCAACATATTTTTCAAGTCCTTTACCTCATCATTCAGTTTATCCACCTTTCCCTCCAATTTTTCAACTTTATCCCCCATCACCTTGTTTTGATTCTGAATCTTTACAAATTCAGAAGAGTCTAACTGTGAACCTGAACCAACAGATGGTCCAGTTTTCATGTGCCCAGAGGGCTCATGGCCTGTAGATAACACTAAGTCATCTTGTACAACAGATGCACATTTTAATGAGGCTTTTGAAATGTTCACCTCACCAGGTCTTCCATCCAATCCTTGACATCCAAAATTAGGTATGTCTATGAATGTTTTGTCAGGAATACGAAATTCCTGATTTGTGCAAGTGTTAGAAGGAATTTCAGGCTCAAATTGGATAGGACTGTGAGATCCAGACTCAATGTGATGAATAACAGGTTGGGATTTATCACCTCCCTCCAAATGAGTTTGGGATGGTTCCCCTGATTTATGTGAAACAGTAGCATGTTGAAATGCTTCTGAGTGGGTATGGATGGGTTGTTCAAGATCCATCACTAGGTCCATGATGTTTGTTTCAATATTGGACACCAAGAATTGTGAACCAATAGCAGATGTGGTTACCTGGTTAAGATTGGCTAGTGCAGAGGCATCTCTTTCTGTTTGAACCTCTGGTGACAATCTATCATCCTCACCACCCTCATTCTGTTTTTTCTCACATATTCTAACCAAGCTCTCAGAATTTTGCCCTTCATTTCTCTCAGAATGTTCACCCATTTGAACATCCTCCCCCTCTCTAACTTGACTAGACCCCTCACCTCTCTTCTCAGGTTGGTCCTCTTGGGTAGGGATTTGAGGTTCTTCAATTCCCATATAGGTGCAATATGCTTTTAAAATCTCACTTTCCCTTGGTATGTAATTTCTAAGTGATCATGGCAAAATTTTATGATTAGGATAATGCTAGATTTTAGTAACTGAAGACATCTTACCCAGGTAGAAAATAGGACCATGTTGTTCATTTGATCTTCTAGAAATGGTTCTGTTTTCTTGCATTGCATACCAAATCATAATTTGCCAAGACCTTATGTAAGGTATGTATGGCAGAGGTGTATCCTTTGTTTTCTTTTGAATAGCCTTCTGATTTTTCTCAAAAGTGTTCTTCATGTCTTCCCAAAGTATAGTAGTGTAGTCATAATGCCTATTCCTCACTAAACCCTGAAAGATTTGAAGAATCTGTTTTGAAGCTTGATCTGCAGAACTATTCTTCTCTGACAAACACTTATTCACCACATGGAAGAAACATGCCCAAATTGGTGGCAATTTGTTCCTTCTGAACAAACTAAGAGTCCTTAATCCTTCATTGTATTCTAACTTCATAAATTCTGCAATTAATTCTTCTGTTAAAGGTGAGTCTTCAAAATCTGACCTTCTTTGCACATCATCTTTCTCTGGAAGATTTAGCATTTCTCTCAGTGCAGGGATTGATAAAGCAAAAGTTACTCCTCCAATTTCAGATTTAAACTTGTTTCCTTCTAACCTAAGATATCTCCACCATTGTTGAATATATTGAACAGGGACTGTTTTGCACCTTGTAAACCATTTCCTGTAAGGATGATATTTGAATAACTCCATTATGATTATGTGTTCAGGCTTAAATCTACTCTCCTCAAATAATAAGACACAATTGTTCTCTAACAATCTCAACCATTCGCCTTCAGGTACAACCCTTTCCACTAAGATTGGTCTATTTGACATAATCGACCCTGCAGCACTTTGTTCATGTTCAACATTCATATTTCCCTCATCTGCATTTCCTTCTGATTCAGCCATCTGTTCATCTTCTGCATTTATTTCATCATTTCTTATTGCTACTTCTTCAACAACTCTATTTTGTACTTCATCATTATCAGAATCGGATGAATCCATTAAAGACTTAGCAGAATGCATAGAAATTCGACTACTTCTTCGAACACCAGACATGATTAAGAAGAAAACAAACTCAAAGAACCCTGGATTGATTCGTATCTCACTTTTCGCTCTGAAATTTGAAAGAATTTGAAAGAGGGATTTTAAGACCTATTTAAAATCCGCGAAGTTGAAAGATTTGATGGAAAAGCGAGGTCAAAGTTATAACGGAGTCAACACATTTGAAATGCCACAGAGAATTTAAATGAAATGCGTGGCATAATCAACCAAATATAAAGCTGACACGTGTTATTGGATAGAATATTGACACAAGTCAAAGATCTGAATAACACGCTCAGAAGATTGACTTTCCTTTATCAGAGATCTGATTATTCTACTCAGAGTTCTGAGTCCTTGATTCAGAAGAATTTTGCCTTGTAACCAAATTTATTTAAAATCAACTTCTGATTAATATAAAATTTTATTATTATTCAGAAGAGGTTTGAACAGATTGAAAAACATTTTATCATCAGAATTCTGTTCAAATAATGATGATTTGAGATATTAAAAAAATCATTTAAAATCTTATATCTGAATAAGAAAATTTTTGAAATTCAGACATAGTTTGAACAAGTAATCAAAATCTTTTATCATTAAAAGCTTGTTCTTCTTAGAATGATCAGAGATAAGAAATGAAAACAAACCTTTTAAGCATCATGAAATGATTTCCAAAAGATATTAATGCTCCCCCTTGACTTTATCATGAACTCAAATATATATGAGACATAAAGATGAGATAGAAAAAATAATAGAAAGGAAATAATCCACAAAATTGAAGTACTTGTATTTCTCAGAAATGAAATCTTGAAAGTTAGATTTCTGAAGTATTGACTCAGAATATCTGAACTCAAGACTCAGAAGTTCTGAACTCAAGAGTCAGAATTCTGAATACAAGAGTCAGAGTTCTGAATATACTACTCAGAAAATCTTACTTAGAAAATTTTATCATTTCAAGGAAAAACAAATATAATCAATTAGTTAGATTAAGCATTCCTATTTTACATATGAGAAAAGAGAACCTTTGTGATCAAGAGGCTTTGTGAACAAGTCAGCCAATTGATACTTTGTATGCACAAAGTGCATCTCTATAGTACCCTTTTCCACATAGTCCTTTATAAAATGATACCTCACATCTATGTGTTTAGTCTTTGAATGTTGAACAGGATTCTGAGTAATGGCAATTGAACTTTCTGAGTCACAGTAGATTGGAATTTTGTTGAGCTGATACCCATAATCCATGAGTTGTGTTCTCATCCACAAAGTTTGAGAGCATGAAGCAGCAGCATCAACATACTCTGCCTCAGCAGTTGATGTGGACACACAATTCTGCTTCTTTGATTCCCAACTCACTATCTTATCCCCTAAAAAGTGACAAGCACCTGAAGTACTTTTTCTGTCCAACCTACTTTCTGCATGATCAGCATCAGTGAAAGCAGTCAATTTAAAGTCAGTTTCTTTTAGATACCATAAACCTAGATCAGGTGACCCTTTGAGATATCTTAGAATCCTTTTGACAGCCAACATATGTGATTCTTTTGGATTAGACTGAAATCTAGCACAGAAACAAGTAGAAAACATGATATCTGGCCTACTTGCAGTCAGATAAAGTAGAGATCCAATCATGCCTCTATAGAGTTTGTTATCTACTGAAACGCCTTTGAGATCAGCATCTAACTTTATGTTAGTTGCCATAGGTGTTCTCATAGAAGCACAATCAGACATCTTGAACTTTTTCAGAATGTCTCTGACATATTTTCCTTGATTTATAAAAATACCATTTGGTAATTGTTTGACTTGAAGCCCAAGGAAAAAATTCAGTTCACCCATCATGCTCATTTCAAATTCAGATTTCATGACTTTAGAAAAATCATCACATAATTCTGCACTAGTAGAGCCAAATATTATGTCATCAACATAAATCTGAATAAGAATTAAATGCTCACCCTGTTTCTTTAAAAACAAAGTTGTGTCAATCTTACCTTTCTTGAACCCTGAAACTAACAAATGTTGAGTGAGAGTGTCATACCAGGCTCTTGGTGCTTGTTTTAGACCATATAAAGCTTTATCTAAAACATAAACATGGTCAGGAAATTCTGAATCAACAAAACCTTCAGGTTGATGAACATACACCTCTTCATTAAGTATACCATTCAGAAAGGCTGATTTGACATCCATTTGATATACTTTGAAATTTTTATGTGCAGCATATGCCAAAAATATTCTGATTGCCTCTATTCTTGCCACTGGTGCAAATGTCTCATCATAATCAATTCCTTCTTGTTGACAGTATCCCTTAGCAACCAATCTTGCCTTGTTTCTGATAACAACACCTGACTCATCCTTTTTGTTTCTGAACACCCATTTAGTTCCAATGATAGATTTACCTTCAGGCCTTGGAATGAGTCTCCAGACTTTGTTTCTTTCAAATTGGAGCAATTCCTCTTGCATTGCTGAAATCCAATCTGGATCCTCTAGGGCTTCATTAGCTTTCTTAGGTTCAATCACACTTAAGAAACCAGCAAACATTGCTTCATTTGCTGTAGCTGATCTGGTTTTTACTCCTGCTGATGGATCACCTATCACTTGATGAATAGGATGATCTTTAGTCCACTTGTGTGAACTAGGAAGCACATCAATCTCTGAAAAACTGTTGTTTGTATCATTCTCATCAATGATGGCTTGCAATTCTGAACTGTCCCCTTGTTTTTATATATATGTAGGTGTCACATCTAAGTTTGGATTCTGAGCAATGGAGTCAGAATTCAGATTGACATGTTCAGAGTTCTGAATATAAGGTTCGGAATTCTAAGTACAAGGCTCAGAATTTTCATCACTTGTATTTATCAAATTTGGACATTCCTCAGATGGACCTTTATCAGAGATTACAGTTGATTGAGCTACTTCTGGGGTTCTTCTTTTCATCTCTTTGACCATCTTTGGGTTTTCAAACTCTGCATATGAACCATCAATTAGTTCTAGAAAACATCCTTAAACAGTAAATTGAGTTCTGAACAAATAGGATTAGAATTTGTATCAGAAGACATTTTTGTCTTGTTCTGCATGAGTTCTGAACTGTCTTGTTCAGAAGTCTTCATCCTGGCTTCATCAAATGTTACATTTATGCTTTCCATCATCCTTTTGGTTCTTCTGTTATAGATTCTGAATGCTTTGGAACTTAATGAATAACCAACAAAGTATCCTTCATCTGCCTTTTTATCAAATTTACCAAGATTTTCTTTGTCTTTAAGAACATAGCATATGCAACCAAAAACATGAAAGAATTTGATTACTGGTTTTCTTTTATTTATCAGCTCATAAGCAGTCTTATTCAATCTTTTATTGATTAAAGTTTTGTTCTGTGTAAAGCAAGCAGTTGCAATTGCTTCAGCCCATAAGAAGGTTGGAAGATTTGAATAAGCCAACATGGTTCTTGCTGCTTCAACTAGAGTCCTGTTTTTCCTTTCAACAACACCATTTTGTTGAGGAGTTTTGACAGCAGAGAAGTTGTGAGAAATCCCAGAATTTTCTAAAAAATTCTGAAGAGTTTCATTTCTGAACTCTGTTCCATTATCACTTCTGATTTTCTGAACTGGAAGTTGTAAGAAAACTTGAATCCTTTTGATAAAGTTTATCAAGATAGTAGCAGCTTCTGACTTAGCTCTTAAGAATTCAACCCATGTGTATCTGAAATATTCATCAACAATTACAAGCATATACTTCTTTCCTCCCATAGACTGAACTGAAATAGGACCACAAAGATCAGTATGAATCATTTCCAATGGTGCTTTGCAAGATGAGTCCATTTTTAATTTGTGAGAACTCTTTTTCATCTTGCCCATTTCACAAGTTGAGCATAATGATTCTTTTTCAAATTTAATCTTTGGTAAACCTTTAACCAGATGTTTTGCAACAAGATTATTCAGATCTTTGAAGTTTAAATGAGAACATCTTCTGTGCCACAGCCAGCATTCATTTGCAGTTGAATTTGATAAAAGACAAACAGGATTTAATGGTTGTAGTTTTAAAAAGTTAACCACAAATAAGTCCATATGTCTTTTGGCCCAGAAGACTTTAATGTCATTCTCAGTTAAAATCATGCAACCTGTTATTTTGAACTTGATTTGACAAAGACTGTCTAAAAACTGACTTATGCTGAAAAGATTATGTTGTAATCCTTCAACATAGAAAACTTTTTGAATTGTCAGATCTCCTTTTGTTAAATCCCCATAACCTTTAACTTGACCTTTGCTGTTATTGCCAAAGTTTACTGCTCCTCCAGCCTTTTCTGTGAAATTTGATAGAAAAGACTTCTGACCTGTCATGTGTCTTGAAGCTCCTGAATCTAAAAACCACACATGACAGCCCTGCAAAAACAATCAGTTAGTTTTAGGTACCCATTTTGGAATGGGTCCTTCTTTGTTAGCTTTGTTATCTGATTTAACAAAAGTGCCTTTTACTTTCCATTCAAAATCTTTCTTTAAACACCATTTTCCTTGAACTTTTATGCAGTCAGAACATTTTCTGTTCACAAACTTATTCAATTTCTTCTTGAAAGTTTTAAATTTGGATGTTGAAGTGTTTTCAACTTTCTTTTCTTTCACATTAAGCTCTTTCATATTCTTTCCTTTGATTTTAGTTTCAGGCTTCACTTCTTTTATCTTTTCTTTTCTCTGAGTTTGAGGAACAGAAACATTCTTCTTTTCTGTATTCTGAATATCTTTTCTTATAAAAGAAACCGATGTTATTGTGATTGGACATTTCTGAGAATATTGAAAATAATCACTACCACATTGAACACAAATGAGATTTTTCTTTGCAAGTAACAACAGATCTGTACCATAAGTCTTTTCACTGTTATTGCAATTTTTCAAAGTACATGAACATTTATTACAAAAACTATGTGCTTTTGGTACAGAAGTAGAATTCAATCCAATCTTCTCAGAAGCTCTATTCAGATCATCTTTCCTTTTGCTTTCCTCTTTTTCTGAAAAATTCAACCTGTTTGTGTTAGAGGATGAAGTAGATGATTCACCTTTTTCATATGTACTTGATTCATTAAAGAATTTATCATTATCTTTTAGAGCATTAATTTTGAAAAGATCATATTCAGCTTTCAGTTTCTCAAGCTCTGTTATTTTCTGAATAAAGACACTCTTTTCTTTTACAGCTTCTTCAAGTCTAAAATCCACTTCACAGTAATCATTTTCAAGTTCATCAAAAGATTTCCTTAAGTCCTCAAGTTCTTGACTTACAAGACTAAATCTTTTTTCAAGTTCTAAAAAGTCTACTGACTTTGTTTCAGAATATTCAGTTGACTCAGAATTCTGACTCTTTGAATCAGAATTCTGATTAACAGACTCAGACTTCTGACCTTCAGAATCAGAGATCTGACTTAAGCAATTAGAATTTTGATTAGAAGATTCATATTTCTGACTAACTGTTTCAGAAACCTTACTAGTATCAAATATACTTTCTATGTCAGAATGTGAAAAACTTTGTTGTTTATTTTTGTAACTGACATTTAGAGAGTCATATTTGAATTTAGTGTCATTTTATCTAGGTTTCTCTTCTGTTGGTTTAGAAATTTCTTTCTTAACCTTATCTTCTGAAACATCTGATTTTTCTATTTTTGATTCAGAAACTGTTTCCTTTGTCTTTTTAGAATTTGATTTCTGCAAACTATCAGAACTTGTTATAGAACTTGCAGGTCTAATGAAAATTTCAACAATTTCTGGAATTTTTGGTTTAGGAAATTGAAGCTTTTCAAAATCATACAAGTTGACTGGAGCTCTTTTCAAAACAACATTTTCTTCCAATCCTAATCCTTTCTTTGGATTGTAAAATCTAGTATCTTTAACATTGCTTGTTAGGAGATTTAATGTTTGCTGAGTCTGACCTCTTCTCAAATTAAGATCTTCTAATTCTTTGATTTTGGTGTACAAATTCTTCCTTTCCTCAAATAGCATATCAAACTTTATTTGTAAATCACCCTTTTCATCTTTAATTTTTGAAAATTCATTTTTTAATTCAGAAAGCTTATTCAATAATTCAGAATTTTCAGTTTTAACTTTCTGTTTCTCAACCTCAGATTCCTCATACTTTTCTCTTATTACTTCATTTTCAATTCTGAATTTGTTTACCAGGCTTCTTTCACCTTTTATCTGTTTTCTAAGTTTATCAAATTCAACTTTCATGTTACCAATCTGTGCCATTAAATCAATTTCAAGTGCAGAATGTACCTCAGTGGATGACTCAGAGTCAGCATCTTCAAAGTCAGAATCATCCTCATTCTTCATCTTGGCCATGTAACTCTGCATCTGAGAAAAGTGAATGCAGTCATCTTCATCTGAAGTGTAGTACAACCAATTTTCCTGTTCAGCTAACATTGCCACTTCATCATCTATTTTCTTAGCTAGCTGAGCTTTCTTAGTGTAGTAATCATAATCCTTCACAATCTTCACTTTACAATCCTTTGCAAAGTGGCCAGATTTTCCACATTTGAAGCACAGATCCTTTTCTTTTCTTTCTTCCTTCTCTTCTCTCTTTTCATCTCTTCTCTCTACCTTCTTCTCATATTTACTTTCTCCTCTTTCTTCTCTTTTCTTGAAATCTGAATTTCCCTGTTCTCTCATTTAATTTCCCTGAAATTTACCCTTTCCATACCTTTTGTTGAAAGTGTTAGTCAACAAAGCCAACTTTTCAGCAATTATCTTGATATCTTCATCTTCTTCTGATCCCTCTTCTTTATCAGATTCCTCCAGCTTTGGTATCTCAGATAGATACGCAGTCTTCTTGGGTGCTTTTACTATTTTTGACTTTGACAGAAAAGCTAACTGTTCTGCAACATTTTTTTTTCTTCAACAACAATCGTAACAGAGTCTTCATGCTGATTAAGAACACAGAATAGATCATTGAGATCTTCTTCACACATATCCTTATTCATTTGCAGACTGATAGCAAATGATGACCATTCTGAATTTAGACTGTTCAGAAACTTGTAGTTTATCTCTGATTTTGTCTTTTTCAACCCATTTCTTCCCAAATCATTTAGTATGGTGCAAAATTTATTGTATGTCTGAGTCAAACTTTCTGATTCTTTTGCCTTGAATCTTTCATAAGCATTTATGCTTTGATTTAACTTTGCTTGTATTGACCTAACAGTTCCTAACATCTGTCTTTCCAGTTCATCCCACATTTCCTTAGCCGATGATCCACTGTCAATTCTGTTTAGAACTTCATTTGGAACGGCCAATGTCATCAATGTAATTGCTCTTTTGTCTATAGCATGCATGTTTTTCTGTTCTGCTATGTATTGAGAAAAGTTCTTTTTCACCCTTGTAGCAGGAATTTCTGGAGTTGTCTATGTTTCAGGAGTTGCAGCAACATCGACATAAACTTCGATTGGACCTTCTCGGATAGAAACCATCAGATTTTCATCTATGTTATCCAAGAATTGGATCATTCGGATCTTCCATTGCTGGTATTCCTCAGGTATAAGAACAGGTGGCTTGGTTTCAGATCCCTTGGCTAGATACTCTTTTGAAGACATGATTGTAAGATATTTCAACAGAGAGACAAATTCAATTTCTTGAACAAACACAGAGAGAATTTCAAGAATTGCTAAGAATTCAAGAAATTCAAATAGCAGCGGAAACAATTGACAAATTGATCAAGAAAACTTCAAGAATACGATCAGGAAACCCTCGAGAACGCGATCTTGAACGAATTTGTTTGTTGATTAGCTCTGATACCAATTGTAAGTTTACGATCCACTCTTACAATCAATATATCAATGTATAAAACAGTAATTGAGAAGTAATATGATCGAACCAATTTGTATTCAATGAATAACATATTTACAGATCTTAGAGAGAGAGTATCTCAAAGATTACAAAAGATGAATACAAATATATGCGGGAAAAGTCAGTTAGCGTAACAGTGCTAACCACTATATATACTATAACGGAAATACTAAAGCTACAGTACAAATATGAAAGACTAATAAGAACAATACATGTGTCCTAATTAGTTAACTAAATACAAAGTAAAGTATCTAGTTATAAGTTCTGAACATGTTGTTCAGAACTTCTGAACATTATTCTGATTAGGCTTCTCAGAACATCTGACTCTTCTTCCCAGACTTCTATACTTGGTCAACTTTCAGAGCAATACTTCTGAGTCTTCTTAGTCAGAACCCTGACTCTTCAATTCAGAACTTCTGAGCCTTCTTAGTCAGAATTCAACACTTAGTTTATTGACAAAACTCAGATCTAACAACAACCACCCCATTTTGTTGGGGTGTGTAAACACAAGAAGTCTGATGAATAATCCCACATGACTTGAAATATTCATTCACTCTTTGATTTAAAAACTCTGTCCCATTATCACTTCGAAAAACTTTTACAGCTTTACCAAATTGAGTTTGTAGCAAATTACAAAACACAACAATGTTTTCAAAAACTTCATCTTTTGTTATCAATAGATATACCCAAACAGCTCTTGAAAAATCGTCCACAATAGTGAAAAAAATACCGATATCCATCCCTACCGGTAATCTTGTAGGGACCCCATAGATCAAGATGCACTAAGTCACCAATATGCTTAGATTTTCTTTCACTTAGACCAAATTTAGTGCGAGCATGTTTTGCCTTATGACAAATCTCGTAAGGAGAAGAGGTCTCATTTCCTATGTTCAACCTACCTTTTAGGACTTTTAAGATAGGATCAGTTGGGTGACCTAGTCTACTATGCCATAATTGATAAGAAACATGACAACACATAGAAACATTGCAAATTGTCTTACTGTAACGACCCGGTTTCCCAAACATACAACAAATAACATATATTGCATAACATCGTTACATTCATAAAAGAAAAGTTTCATAATAATTCACATACGGTCCCATAGTCTCGAAACTACAAAATACATAAAAGCTTCCTAATCAACATCAGTCATCAGAAATCGTCCTACTCTTTATCCTTTCCTTTGCCGCTATAATTTCCTCGACCTGGAATACATATTTTTGAAAACAAAATGAGGGTTAGACCAAACGGTCTAGTGAGATAATCTCTGTCATTTCAAAATTGTTATAAAACCATTTGTATTAAAATAGTTTATATAAAACCTTTCGTATAAACACACATATATCACACATACTCAAATACCAATCCAGACTCGTGCATCGTGCTCATCCCTTCCACCTTATTCCTCCACAAATAGCCATATTAGTTGGTAGCAAGCCAACTAATAAATTATCAACGCCGTACTGAAACCGTACTGAATTTACGACCAACAACACCACCGGTCCGTACACCGGAACCCGACAACACACCGACCCTTAGTCCGGCTAAATGTGCACTCGTGTAGTGCAAAGCTTATATAAATAAAATATACATCTCAATATATTCTATTTCAATATAAGCACATATTCACATTATCTGTCACATTCCAAATCATATCTCAATATATCATATTGTCATTTATAAACACATAATCACACCATATATCACCTTTTAATCCACACATATCCATCTCATATATATATATATAAACATATATATATATATATATATATATATATATATATATATATATATATGTATTCCAGTTTGAAAGCATTTTAAATGTAAAACTCACCTCGATCGCTTATCCAAAAACACTTCCAAGCCTTTCTTGAGAAATCCAATCTTTCACCCAAAGTTTACCAAATTTGGAACAATTAAGATACAAATATTTCTTAAAGACTAAAAATCTTAAATAATCCAAAATCCTCGACTGAAGTCGCAACTAACTAAAATGATATCCCCAAGTCGCAACCAACTACTGCGACATGGCCCCCAAGTCGCAACCAACTGTTGAGACTTGACACTATTCAATGTCTCAACCAACTGTTGAGACTTGGCACTATTCAATGTCTCAACCAACTGTTGAGACTTGGCACTATACAAAGTCTCAACTAACTGAAAACGTAAAAACCTAGAAATCTCTAGTTTTATACCATGAATGTTTCTATAAACTTGCAGATATGTTTAAGACCATAAACATAACCTAACCATATGCTCTGATTTTCCAAAACATCCTTAAATCATCAAAACCCATTTATAACTTATTTAGCAAACTTATAAACATAAAGAGGAAAGATTATATACCTTTTGTTTCTTCAATTATATCAAAAACCCAGCTGCAAATAATCCACTTCTTTCTTCTCCTTAGAATTGCTCTCTCAATTCTCTCATCCCTCTCTTGCCGTACACAAAACCCACATACACAAATGAAAAATATCTAAACTCCCTTTCTTTTACCAAATTCAACACATATACATACTTAGATATTTGCATGCCAAATGGTGAGACACCTCACCCTTTTATCCCAAAAGAGACGGTTTGTAGCAATGAGTCATTCACCATAATCCAAACAAACCCCAATCTTTCATCTAATGGCAACTTTAACCCTCCAATTTCCAATATAAAATTAAAACTTACCCTTTAACTTCTAACTCCATAAAATAAATCTCGAATTTATCTTAAAACCAAAATGATAAAATTAAATAAACCAACAACGTACCCGGTTATTACAACATCCCCCTCTTAAAAGAATTCCGTCTCTAAATTCATTCAAGCAACAAACAAGGGTAATTAATTACCATAAATCGCTTTCAAACTTGTACAACACATTATTGTCTTCCAGAACCCCAAATTAGAAGTTCAAAATCCGTCTAATCCTGATACCATTAATAAGTGCAATGATCTATAAAATTCATGAGTTTTCAATAAGATTTACACTATAACAACATAATAAACTCCTGACTAACCATAATAATCACCCAACTTGATATCTTAACACACACTCAATATTACCAAAGAATCCTTTTATAAACAAATACATTATTCAATATTACCAAAACATCAAGAATTTTAATTCCACACAAAATTCCGCCCCTTTAAAACAACGAAAATCACCAACTTATTAATATTAACCACTTTATTTGAACTTTACATACATCGTCCGCCATTTATTCAATTAATCCATCCCACAAAGTCGATCCAAATCTTAAAATAACCATAATCAAAATTTTCTGCCGAATCACCCAACAATCAAATCCCACGAAGGTTCAAAATAACTCGAAAGTTCACTATATCATAAAAAGAAATAACTTATACGCACATGAAACTAATCCAATTAACACAACATTTTATGCTTACTCGGAATTTTTACCACGCTAATACTACTTTAATTCCACCGGCCTTTCACGACAAACGTCGTGTTCTACACTTTTACAATACTAACTCGAAAACATAATCATAAATTTTCAATATAAAACTTGCTTAGCAATTACAACCTATTTCTTATACTCTTCCATGGAATAAAATATACTCAACAAAAATTATTTTATATCACGGATAAGTTTCTTAATTTTATCAAACCCGCATACTTCATCCTACCATTTCCATTTCTCATGCTAGCATAGCATAACCACGATAATCACACATCAATACTTAATTGCACTTGACACCAAATCATTCATCAAAATCATATTTACACATGCAAGACCAAGTCTGATCAAACGGTTCCACTAAAAGTTACAATAAAAATAACACTAAATGCTTCAAGATACAACACACTTCTCGATCTCCAAACATAGTTAACCAAATCACTTACATTCTTTTATACTAAAGGAATATATCGAATCACTAAACAAAATTAATCTATCCACTTTTATTTCTATACTCACAAGAATACTTCTAACAATTCAATTCAAAATAGTTAAAACAATTAATAAACACTATGAATTAACGTACTTTACCCGATGTCCAATCGGAATAAATAATCTCATCCAAACATAAACATATTATTGTCTCTAAATCCCGATACTTTAATTGATTTCACTTTTCAATTTTGACTTCCCATCAAGAACCTTCCAAATATAACTCCTATCATAACATAGTTGCATTAACAATCTAAGGTCATCACTTAACATAACTGCAAAACTTGATGAGAAGTCGAAGACTTACACATCTACCTTAACTTACAACGCCAATTTCTTAATTGAACAAATACCACACCAAAATATCATACCCTAATAATGATACCATAAAATCCTTATGATAACTTTTAGACGCGCTCAACAAATTACGTCTTCTTCGCATCAATCAATATATCATCATCAAATTTAAAATAAAGTCTAATAGCGACTTAATTTCTCGAATATAAACAAAACACAATCTCAACATTTCAATTATCTCAATAACTTCACCACCATAACTCATACCAAATTACATCCAATAATATCAACACCAATTCATTTCTTAATAAAATAACAAACTCGTTATCACATCAATTTCTTACATCTCTGACTTAGCATAAAAATACTAACACAAATCCTTAAACATTTGATTCACTTAAACCGCTCCACAAATGAAATTCATCAACACCGGTCTCACATTACCTAACTGATATAATTACCAATTCATCTCATGATAATTCCGCTACAAAACTAAGCCGAAAAGAATTCATTACAACTCCGTCAAAATTATTAAAAAAAATTCTTGTCACTAATCATACATAATAATATAAATCCATTTTACAACTTAAATCCTCTAATCCAGGAGAAGCATTAGGTAAACACCCAACTCATTTGAACCACTTTTCTATACCCAAAAAATCTCTCAAGCATCAATTTCTTATAACATTATTGACATAATATAAATATTCTCTCTCAGCTTAAGTCTAGGTTATCAGCAACCTAGTTCTCTCTTAAAGTTCTATCTCTTTACTAAATGAACTCATAAGACTTATTAGCAGGCTAAGAATTCCAGATAATTCTATCTAACTCTTATCCTCAAATGTTTCCCCCAAACCCGAACTTAAATTGAGTCCACAGTATTTCCAGTCCTCATTCATACTCTATCCAAGAGTCAACTAAACACAAAGTTGCACAGAACTGAAAGATCTTGCTAACTGCAAAATTTGAGCTTATTTAGACTAACGGTTGATTTTATACGAATTTTTTTTATCTAAACAGAAAACTTAAACTCAACAGAATTGTTAATTTCTTTAAGACATTTTATCAATCACCTTGTGAGCATCAATTCATGGAGCTCAAACCCATTTCAATGGTTTCATTCCTTTTCCATTTTTGATACCAAACTTCTAGTTTATGAATTCTAACACAAGAACATAATTAATTCATGATTTCACCATGAAATACTTCAAGATTTTATTTAATCATAAACAGCTAAAACTCATATATCTATAACACAATTATCAAATACTTTTCTAATGCAGATAAACGGCAATTAAGGAGTCACACTTAATCAATTGCATCGGAGTCAATTAGCACTTATAGAGTTTATAGAAATATACATGTCTTCGTTTCTATCCATACGTCACACCCGACTTGCCACTCTGTTGATTTCAACAAGGTTAATATACACATAAGCACATACCCAATATAATAAGGTATTCCAGTTCAAACATGTACTTGTAAGTTCACAATTACACTGGCCAAATGAAATTTGAAATTACCTTACATGATGTTCCTTCTACCTTTTCATACTTAACATCCCAATGTTCTAAAATAATAGGAACATCCTACTTCACATACAGTTTAAGTCTAGGTATAAATCCAAATACCTAAATCCCTTAAACTAGGGCTCTGATACCATCTGTAACGACCCGGTTTCCCAAACAAACAACAAATAACATATATTGCATAATTCGTTACATTCATAAAAGAAAAGTTTCATAATAATTCACATACGGTCCCATAGTCTCGAAACTACAAAATACATAAAAGCTTCCTAATCAACATCAGTCATCAGAAATCGTCCTACTCTTTATCCTTTCCTTTGCCGCTATAATTTCCTCGACCTGGAATACATATTTTTGAAAACAAAATGAGGGTTAGACCAAACGGTCTAGTGAGATAATCCCTGTCATTTCAAAATTGTTATAAAACCAATTTATATAAAACCATTCGTATTAAAATAGTTTATATAAAACCTTTCGTATAAACACACATATATCACACATACTCAAATACTAATCCAGACTCGTGCATCGTGCTCATCCCTTCCACCTTATTCCTCCACAAATGGCCATATTAGTTGGTAGCAAGCCAACTAATAAATTATCAACGCCGTACTGAAATTACGACCAACAACGCCGTACTGAATTTACGACCAACAACACCACCGGTCCGTACACCGGAACCCGGCAACACACCGACCCTTAGTCCGGCTAAATGTGCACTCGTGTAGTGCAAAGCTTATATAAATAAAATATACATCTCAATATATTCTATTTCAATATAAGCACATATTCACATTATCTGTCACATTCCAAATCATATCTCAATATATCATATTGTCATTTATAAACACATAATCACACCATATATCACCTTTTTAATCCACACATATCCATCTCATATATATATAAACATATATATATATATATATATATATATATATATATATATATGTGTGTGTGTGTGTGTGTATTCCAGTTTGAAAGCATTTTAAATGTAAAACTCACCTCGATCGCTTATCCAAAAACACTTCCAAGCCTTTCTTGAGAAATCCAATCTTTCACCCAAAATTTACCAAATCTGGAACAATTAAGATACAAATATTTCTTAAAGACTAAAAATCTTAAATAATCCAAAATCCTCGACTGAAGTCCCAACTAACTAAAATGATATCCCCAAGTCGCAACCAACTACTGCGACATGGCCCCCAAGTCGCAACCAACTGTTGAGACTTGACACTATTCAATGTCTCAACCAACTGTTGAGACTTGGCACTATTCAATGTCTCAACCAACTGTTGAGACTTGGCACTATTCAAAGTCTCAACTAACTGAAAACGTAAAAACCCAGAAATCTCTAGTTTCATACCATGAATGTTTCTATAAACTTGCAGATATGTTTAAGACCATAAACATAACCTAACCATATGCTCTGATTTTCCAAAACATCCTTAAATCATCAAAACCCATTTATAACTTATTTAGCAAACTTATAAACATAAAGAGGAAAGATTATATACCTTTTGTTTCTTCAATTATATCAAAAACCCAGCTGCAAATAATCCACTTCTTTCTTCTCCTTAGAATTGCTCTCTCAATTCTATCCTCCCTCTCTTGCCGTACACAAAACCCACATACACAAATGAAAAATATCTAAACTCCCTTTCTTTTACCAAATTCAACACATATACATACTTAGATATTTGCATGCCAAATGGTGAGACACCTCACCCTTTTATCCCAAAAGAGACGGTTTGTAGCAATGAGTCATTCACCATAATCCAAACAAACCCCAATCTTTCATCTAATGGCAACTTTAACCCTCCAATTTCCAATATAAAATTAAAACTTACCCTTTAACTTCTAACTCCATAAAATAAATCTCGAATTTATCTTAAAACCAAAATGATAAAATTAAATAAACCAACAACGTACCCGGTTATTACTCTTACCCTTATAATCTATATCAAAATAGTAAAGCCCTCCTTTCTCACTACCAGTCCCCATAAGTTTCGTGCGATGAGAGTCCTGAACATAGCATTTATTTTCATCAAATCCAACAAAAAGTTTATTGTCACGAGCAAGTTTATGAACGGACAATAAATCAACATTAAAATCTGGGGTAACTAAGACATCAAGTTAGACAAGGTTGTTGGTTAAGTTCATGTTTCCAATCTTTTTAATTATGGCTTTAGAATCATTTGGGTGATTTACAATTAGATTCAAATCGGAAATATCCACAACATTCTCAAGGTTAGAAATAGAAGAAGTCATGTGTTGGGTTGCCCCTAGATCAATGATCCAGTTGGAGCTACATAAAATAGACATACCTGCCATATTAGCGGATGCTTCATGTATAGTACGTTGTTCAAGTAAGGCAAGAAGTTTGGAGACTTGATCTTGGGTTAAAGCACCGGAGGAGGAACAGGATTGAGACCCCAAGGAAGATTGACCCGAAGTGGTGTTATTTGAGCAACTTACATTGTTGCTAGATGGTTTGAAGTTTTGCTTCCTTTGAAAATCATTAGGAAAACCATTTAGCTTAAAACATCGCTCTATTGTGTGGCCAATAGCACCACAATGTTTGCATAAGAGATTTGGATTAGGAGGTCTCATGAATTTATTCTTATTATCAGGTGTTTTGCTAAAGAATGCGGAATTCTGATTTTTTTAAAACGAGTTACCAGAGACTCCTTTATGAGATTCATCTCTGGAGATGATTGAGAAAGAAGTTTTAACGGAAGGTAAAGGATCAGAGGTTAGAATAGAGCTTCTAATAGGTTGATAAACATCATCCAAGCCCATTAGAAACTGCATGAGTTTTAAAAGTTGGTTATGTTTAGAAAATTCATGAGAGTCTAAGCAAGTACAAGAAGGGAGTTTGACTAAAGAGTCAAATTGTTTCCAAAGAGAATTTAATTTGTGGTAGTAATCAGAAACCGATGATCCATTTTGAGTTAAAGAGTTAATTTTCTTATGAAGGTTGAAGGTAACAGATCCATCAACTTTGTCATACATTTCTTTTAATTCAGACCAAACATGAGATGCTATTTTGGAAAACACTTGACCCAAGAATAGTTCTTCAGTAACAGAACTTAGAATCCATGACAGCACCACTGAGTTACATCTGTCCCATTGTTTAGCAAGGATTTGGTCGTTATTAGGTCTAGTGCATGAACCGTCAATAAATCCCACTTTGTTTTTTGTTTCAAGGGCAATAAGCATGGCACATGACCACACCTTGTAGTTTTCAGTTCCACTTAGCTTGAAGTTTCAGATAGGTGTCCCACTAGTGTCACTTGGATGCAAGTACAACGGATCGCTAAAGTCAAGTTTGGCAATCTGTGACTGCACAGTGGAACTAGAGGGAAAGATGTAACACCCTAAAATTTAAACGATAAACATAGGGAAGTTCCGGAAAATGGGTAAATTTAAGCCCCAAAATATAAGCCAACTATAACTCTTAAATGCAACGGGATAGTTTGGACAATGATTAAACATAGGAGTATTGCGACATAAAACACAACCTATTAATCTAGAATTTAAAGTAAACTAGATTAATTCGGGTGTCACTATATCTCCACAGAGTCTCTCATCTCGAATCCCCAAAAGCCCGACCCTCCAAGCTCCTAGCATGGTCGGCAACTCAACAAGATCTAGACACCGCTAGTGGGACCTGTAAACCATAAATATGCAACAACAACTGTTAGACGAAAGTCTAGCAAGATTACAAGAAATACACATTTATATAATTGTGACAAAAGACATAAAATGATGTAACCGGTTCCATGTAATCTAAATTACCATCAATCATCCCGTTAAGCGTTCCCACCTGAACATGTTTATATAACCGAGAAACATTTCTTTAACAACAACATACGGGGGAGACCCGTTACCATCGGGGTGACAAGAACACGGGAATGGAGTCACCCACGACGTTATTGGATAGCACCTCAAGTCCCGGTCCTAGTTCCCTTGCCATAAAGACATCACAACCTCAAATCATCTCGTACCATGCCTTTAGTGCCTACTCCGTCGAGTTACACCTCAAGGACTTATGGGACCCCGTTGCATATCCGAACTAGCCGAGTTACACCTCAAGGACCTCAACGTCCCCTATTGCCTACTCGCTAGTAGCCGCCCAACGGCTTACCTAACCCGGACATAAGCCCAGAAAGGTCTAACTCCTCGTGCACAAGAAGTTAGGCCAAACAATTCCCATAACATGATCATAATGCATTTAACACATTTATAACAATTATAACATGCTAAAGATTCCCAACATGATGCGATGCATAATATAACATGTTCCATTTCTTTATCACGGCATGACCCTCTGGAGAAGTATGGGTCCTACCACGAGTATTTACCATTTATGTCTGTCACATTCGAGAATGAAAATAAGAACATAGACTAAGCGATATACATAAAGAAACGTACTAGAACAATCATTGATCCTCATAATTATAGCAATCAAGCATGCTCACGTAACAATATATTCATAATAGCAGTAGCTAATTAAAATTATGAACACATTACACATAAGAATTCTCGTTACCACTTTCATAATTGACAATAATGTAATTTACGTTGACTCCGAAACGTCCCATCTTAATGTTTCTACCCAATTTCCTCACATTCCATCACCTAATGGTTTCAGCTTAAGTCTAGGCATCACACTAGCACACCTAGTTCACTTAAACTAGAGTTCTGATACCAACTTGTAACACCCTAAAATTTAAACGATAAACATAGGGAAGTTCCGAAAAATGGGTAAATTTAAGCCCCAAAATATAAGCCAACTATAACTCTTAAATGCAACGGGATAGTTTGGACAATGATTAAACATAGGAGTATTGCGACATAAAACACAACAACCTATTAATCTAGAATTTAAAGTAAACTAGATTAATCCGGGTGTCACTATATCTCCAAAGAGTCTCTCATCTCGAATCCCCAAAAGCCCGACCCTCCAAGCTCCTAGCATGGTCGGCAACTCAACAAGATCTAGACACCGCTAGTGGGACCTGTAAACCATAAATATGAAACAACAAGTGTTAGACGAAAGTCTAGCGAGATTACAAGAAATACACATTTATATAATTGTGACAAAAGGCATAAAATGATGTTACCGGTTCCATGTAATCTAAATTACCATCAATCATCCCGTTAAGCGTTCCCACCTGAACATGTTTATATAACTGAGAAACATTTCTTTAACAACAACATACGAGGGAGACCCGTTACCATCGGGGTGACAAGAACACGGGAATGGAGTCACCCACGACGTTATTGGATAGCACCTCAAGTCCCGGTCCTAGTTCCCATGCCATAAAGACATCACAACCTCAAACCATCTCATACCTTGCCTTTAGTGCCTACTCCGTCGAGTTACACCTCAAGGACTTATGGGACCCCATTGCATATCCGAACTAGCCGAGTTACACCTCAAGGACCTCAACGTCCCCTATTGCCTACTCGCTAGTAGCCGCCCAACGACTTACCCAACCCGGACATAAGCCCAGAAAGGTCTAACTCCTCGTGCACAAGAAGTTAGGCCAAACAATTCCCATAACATGATCACAATGCATTTAACACATTTATAACAATTATAACATGCTAAAGATTCCCAACATGATGCGATGCATAATATAACATGTTCCATTTCTTTATCACCATAATATAACTACTTTAACCACAAGGCTTGTGGCGTACTGGTAAGGCATGTGGGGGATGTGGTTAGTAGCCCATCTGCCCCATGCTCGAATCCAGGCGCTTCCATCTTGTGGCCACTGAGGATAATCTCAGGGCTGCATGCTTTAGCAGTCCGGGCCAAAGGCCCAGTTTGCCAAGGGATTAGTCGGGGCTACGGCCTCGGATACCCTTCCCCAAAAAAAAATTAACTACTTATCCAAAACATGCAGCTAATACCTTTAATTATGGTGGTTCCATATACATGCCTGACACGTGAACTCTCATAATTTACCACGTTATCGATATTTCTACAAGCATATGTTTGAGACCAACATTTACATAAACACGTCTAACCATTTAATATTATATATATACATATAGGTATATACATGTATATATACCCACACACACATATTTATATTCAATAATGAATATACATATACCGATGTACATATATATATACACATCTATATGTGTACATGAACAATCACACATAATCATATACACATTTAATTTCAACAAGGATCCAACTAAACCTATATTTATATATATACATACATCTGCCTATTTATGCATATGTAGGTAATTCCCCCAACATATACTTAGGGTAAAACCCTAAGTTTGACCCAACTCTTCAACATAGTGAACAAGATTATTTTTAAGATCTTGAGCATTAATTAATGAAAGAAAATTAAGGATAACTCACCAAATAGGGTTTGTAAAGTGAAAACCCTCAAACCTTTGAAGAGACCCTAGATTTAGTAAAAGCCTTGTGGTTAGATCCCTTAATAAACGAAATCTATAGCTCAAGAGAAGAAATGGATGCTAATACACCTTACATAAGAGTTTATGAGGAAACCCTAGTTCTTTGGTGAAAACCCTTAGGGAAGACTTGGAGTTCTAAGCTCTTGAACACTTGTAGTAACTTGAGATCCTAACAATAAAGAGAATGGTAACCCTAGCTTTGAACTAATGATCACAACCCTAAATATTTATGGAAGGAATAAATGAGGAAGAAAAAGAAAGAGAAGGGTGAGATATGTGAGTGTCGGCCGAGAGAAAAGAGGGAAGTAACCAACCAAGCAGCAGGAAATTAAATGCCCTAAAAGAAAAGTGGTCGGCTGCCTTTTATGAAGAAATCCCGTCGGCGATAAAGCCTTCTCGCGAGAGTGACACGGTACAACCGCTGGCACTCTCGCCAACCTGGTACTGCAACTCACGAAGGACAACAGCAACACACATGGCGACTGTGACACCTCACGAGAGTGACACGGCATGGTCGCCGGCCTGGTACCGCCGGCAACAAGAAACAAATTGGAGCTCACGTGATCAGCATGCAAGCAACCATTCTTAACAATAAACCAATGTTCTAAAAAACTCGCCGCATAGCCGCCATGGTCCGCCATGGCACCAAGGCTTGTGTCTCGCGCCACGTTAAGCCAGTGGCACGCCATGGCCTAATGCTTAGTTTTCGTAATGCAATATTTGATTTTTCTTCACGTTTTTAATGTCTTATTTGCAAGTTTTTTAATATATAACCTAATTTAACTTGCTTATTACTATTGACTTATTGCGTAACACTACAAAATATATGTTTTTATATATAATTTCATATATGAATCAGAAATTTTACGCCATAAGTCACGCCTTGAAAACGTCATGGCTTCGCCATGGCTCCTGAGGCTTGAGGCTTGGCCTTACCGCCACGCCACGCCTCACGCCATTTAGAACCTTGCTGATGAAACCATAGAAATTATTTGCTTAATTAATAATATATATTATCTTTTATATATATATATATATATATATATTATCTCTTTTTTTTCTTTAAAAAGCAAAAGTCTAAAATATGGAATGCTCAAGGTAAAATGTAACCCAACGAATTTGCGTCGAACGGAAAAATACGGTTAAGTGGCTTACTACGAGATTCGGGGTGTTACAAAAGATAACCTCAACTTCAGGCACACTGAAACAACAAGAAAACACCACACACGAAGAGACTGAGATACAGGAACAGCAGGATTCCTAAAACAGTCAAAGGTGCTAGGTCAAGCCAAACCTCATAATCTTCTTACTAGTAGAGATAAGCAATCAAAGCAACAGTAATATAGCGGAAGCAATAAGGCGCAAACAACCAGATATCACACCTGAATAGAAAAGGGACCAGATCTGAGATTAGAGCTAGATCTGGTAAAAACAGATATCACCAATATTATCATAAGCTAGAGGGGACCAGATCTGAGATTAGGACTAGATTTGGAAGTAGATATTAACAAGAGACAAAGAGGACCAGATATGAGATTAGGACTAGGTCTGGAAATAATAGAGAAATACAGATATTAAAACATAATAAGCGATGCAGTAAGATCAATCAACAATTATAGAGATACAGTAAGGTACAACAAATGTATATGCAGACAAATTAATAACAACTACAATATAAGGAACTATAACCAACTATAGAGGGAGCACAACAATAAGAAGATATTTGGATCTAAAATCATAATGTGAGACAACCTCCACACAAAAAATTGACCGACCTTGAGATAAAAAAAATCTCAGATCAGACGAAGGTAAAACGAGACTCAGACAAGTGATATTGAGGATCGCAGATCTGATTTGTGTTTGGTATTGAAGATCGTAGATCTAAGAAAAAAACAAATCTAAGAAAAAAACCGACAATCCTTGCCAAAATCACGAAAAACCAGCCGTGAAATTGACTCCAGCCGACGTCAAGAACAAGAAATCCAACGAGGATCGCGCTGATCAAGGAAATTACCGACTATCACTGTTGTGAGGCACAACTCCCGTCGATATCACGTTTCTTGGACCGATGGAATATACAACAGCCAAAAAACGAGAAATACAGAAGCGACTGAGATTCAACAGCTCAGATCTAAACCAAATCGATCGACTGAAAAAAAACCAACGCCAACCAGATCGATCGAGTGACTAAACCAGATCTGAAATATAGACGATATCAGACCTAGATCTAACACCGTACCGATCAGAAAACAAGGACAAACACCAATTCAGACAACGAGATATGAAAGATCTCGAATCTGAGTCGACTACAACACAAACCAACAGATCAGAAGCACCTCGATAAGATCTGAGATATTACGGATCTCAGACCAGAGCCAAGCACATCAATCGAGAAAGGAAACAACCACGCCTAACGGCGGCGAAGAAATCAGAAAAAACCACCGATTGAAGAGACTAGGAAGGATGCTTGTAGACTGTCACGGCTATGGTAAACCACCAGCTCAGGTCGCAAATCCGGCGTCTACCTCAGTCGCTTATCACACGGTGATGAATGTTTTCAGAAGAGAAAACCGAACAGAAAACATAAATCGAGTTACACATCAAACATCGAGCCAGAACTCTGATACCATATAGAAACTCATAACAACGGTTTATTATAGAAAAGTATGAATTAATACAACTATTCTCTACAACTACAATACAAGAAGCAATATAAGAAAACCCTAGTTACAATATTAAATCTAGTGAGAGAATAGATGAAGAGAGAGAATAAGAGAATTTGAATGTGTAAAAAATGAATCTGATGAATTGATCTCGTCCCACATGCCTTCTTATATATGTAATCCAAATGTGCAGCTTCAGTCCCTCAAGTTTGTATGAAGAGCTCCGCTAACCATGAACTTCCAATAATAGTGAGTCACAATCCTCTTCTTTCAACATTTAACCTGATCCTAAATTTCTTACCGTACACCTAGCATCTTTCAATGACGGAAATCATACCTGATTCCATGAATATGACAACACTAGGTATGTAATAGTATCATGAATGAATCTGGAACCGACTTTACAAACTGGATTGAGATAAAAATCTCAATTGTAGCCGACTCCCTTCCTTTATACAAAATCAACTATGCTTAATGACTAAATCAACCCCAAAGTTTCAATATTCACAAATGGCTTAAACTTTGGTCAATTACACTTTGAATCCTTCCATATCAAAATATAACATAACTTTGATCATGGAAATTTGGGGTGTTACAACTTACAAATCTCCCCAACTTGAAAATGATTTCGTCCTCGAAATCAAAGTTAGGTAAATAAATGAGGATATCTATTCTTCAAATCCTCCTCAGCTTCCCAATTCTTATAATATTATTCCACGGGATACCTTTAACATTATTTGCTCCCCAACTTGAGAGCAACATAAATTTTATTAGTCTCCTTTGATTATTTGTCAAAGCCCCACTTGTCTAGCCTCTAATCTTTGTTCGGAATCCGCAACTGAAATTTCCCAGTAAACTTATTTCTAAGACGCGGTTACCAGGCGACAAACTAGTCCAGAATCGGGTTGGATCACAACCACCATTGAAAACTAGTCTGTAGATCCCAGTTTGATCAAGTAACAATGATATAACGAAACGATTAATCTTTATTGATTGAATAAAGAGTGTTACAAGATTGGAATGATGAACTACTCTCTCTCTCTCTCAACCATGAAACGCACGACTAATCTCTCTCAACATCTTAACCTAAAGATTAGAAAAACCAACTGTTGATCCAAACCCGCAGTGATTTGATAATGACTCTTTAAGAAACACTTAGTGAAAATTGTAAGTAGACAATATGTATTAGAGTTTCACTATCACTGATAAGTACTATGTCTCTACAGTACTGCTGATAGGAAACTCACGCTCTTTAAGTTAGACATTCAGCAAGCCTGTTCATCAGCAAGCTCTGAGCCTGTTCAGTCTTGTTGATGATCGCTGATAGTGTTAGTTGTTTACTTATGATCCCTGAAGACAAGTTTCACGTCAACAAATGTTCTACGCTGAAGTCGAAGATCAAGCCAAAGAACCAGCGACAAGTCTACTAATGAACTGATGCGGATATCAGCGAAGCCAAGACCTGTCTACTCAACGTGAAGTTTCAAGTAGAAGACTTCAGCGATCGCTGAGCTTTGTCACTCGCTGATAAAGTACTGTTCAACGAACGCTGATCATGAAGTCTTCCTTTACAAGTTACTTTTGTCTTACCCTCTTTCACGTCTCCGTATGAACTGTCAGAATGGACATCCCTTTTGTCCAGAATCGTACAACCAACTCTGATTCTACACTGTTCATCATGCGGCTACTAGGTTGTCTACAAAGGTCAAATCATGCAACCAAATAGCTGCTGCCATGTGTAAAGCTGTACTGATGTGCATTAAATGCATGCAGTATATAAGAAGAACCCTACTTCAGAAATGAAGTGCTCGACCATTCTTCTTCTCTCTACTATCTTTCTTACTTAATTCTAGTGCAAGAAAACTTAGTGTTCTCTTAACTTGTTAAGATTAGGTTTAATCCTTAATCTTGTTCCGCAACAAGTTGTAAATTGTTTGATTTATATCAATAAACAATTTAGAAAAGTAAAATCTGTGTGTTTGTATTCAACCCCCCCTTCTACAAACTTGTATAACCCTCCGGGACCAACAAGTGGTATCAGAGCAGATTGTTTAAACTCATAAACCAGATCTTGCTTATACTAATATTTTCTCTTCCTTGCTATTTCTCACTATGGCTACCAACACAAACACAAACTATATTGACAATGGTTCTCTTGCAAAACCCCCTAGATTTTCCAGAGATAACTTTAATCTGTGGAAAAATAGGATGATACTCTTCTTAGAAGGTGTAGACCCTAATATGCCTTATTACATCGAAAATGGACCATATATTCCTGTTAGAATTGACCCTGAAGTTCCAGGCATTGCTACTAGAGCTGCCATTCCTGAAAGAGTCGTGCCTAAAGAACCTCACAACTGGTCTGATGAAGATAAGAAGAAAGTGGCTATCGACACTAAAGCCAGATCTATCCTATCTATGGCTCTTCCTGAAAAAGTCTACCATTCCGTCATGAACCTGAAAACCTCCAAAGACATATGGGACACAATCTGTGTTCAATATGAAGGAACGTCTGAAGTCCAGGACTCAAGAAAGATCAACCTGGTAAGACAATATGAAAGCTTCATTTGTGGTAAGAATGAATCTCTCTCTGAAGTACATCAGCGGTTTAACTGTTTAATTATCGATCTGAAAACCGTTGGTAAGGAATATTCTAACTTTGAAATTCTGACAAAGTTCTTAGAATGTTTACCTGAAAGCTGGGACAGTTATTCAATGTGTCTCAAGCTGTCAAAGGATCTAAAATCTATGACTTTCTCTACCTTATATGGCACTATGCTCAATCATAAGCAGTCGTGTCACCTTAAGAAGAATCTTGTAAAAGATTCCAAGAGCACACCTGTTACTTTACTCTCAGAGTCACCTTCTACTCAGCGATCTACTATCATTGTCACTGAGTTGGAAACTAACTCTGAATGTTCATCAGATGCTGACTCTTCAGATATTGATGAATCTCTGGCACTCCTGGCTAATAAGTTCAGGAGATTCGCTAGAAAGAGTAACTTCAGAAGGAATAAACCTATCGCACTCACTGACAAGCCTAGATCATCAACCTCTGTTGATAAGGCTACTGCTACCTGCTTTAACTGTGAAAAAGTAGGACACTTTGCTAGTGAATGCTGGTCAAAGAAGTACAAAAAGCTGAAAGAAAAATATTCTAAGCTGAAAAGCTTTAAGAAGAAAGGCAAAGGCTTGGTCGCTGACTTTGACTGGGCTGCCTCTGATGAAGAAGAATCATCTGACTCAGAAGATGATGATGAGGCCAATCTCTGCCTCATGGAAAAAATCGAAGAAGAGGAAGAATATTCTGACATTCCCTCTACTTCAACCTCTACCTCCAAGGTATCACCTTCTTTCTTTACACACATTTCAGATATTGATGAAGCTGATAGTCTTCGAAAGATCGATCTCCTGACTATGAGTTTATAAGATGCCATGAATGGCAAAACTGTTGTTGAAAATCAAAACCTTGATCTCGCCGAACAACTTAAAAATTGTCACCTTCAAATAGAAAAGCTTTCTAAAATTGAAGAAGATTTAAAAGATCAGGTTCATATAAACCAACTAGTCAAAATCGAGCGCGAAGAAGCTATCGCTGCATTAAAAGCTGAAAAAGCTACTGTTGAAGGATGGTGTAAATCCTCAACAACGATCACTGAGATAATAAAGTCTCAGATTCCCCTGAGTGACAAACGTGGTCTTGGTTACAAAGCTGACGCTGAAGAACCAACCACTGATCATTTCATGCTTAAGTTTGGTATGTTTGTGTCCTCAATCCCTGACACTTCCTCATCTCAGTGTTCCTCTTCAAAAGCTCCCATCCCTGAGGAAAAACCTACCTTAACTTCTAAAGATAAGGGCAAAGAAAAAGTTTTCAACCAAAAACCTCAGAAGGGTGCCTTTGTACCAAAGCTGAATGCTTCTAAAGCTTCAGTGAGCTATTCAGCGATCTACACCTAGAATCAGAGTGGATATTATTGGTAAGAAATCCGAAGAACTGATTGTTCCTCTCATTTCCAATGCCAAAGGTATACTTGGTGCTAGCCCTTCTCATTTAAAATTAACGGGTAAGCATGCAAATGGTCCTAAAGCTACTTTTAGCTATAGGAAATGTTATCATTGTGGACTTATCGATCACATTGCTAGTAAGTGCCCCACAGCCACCAAAGCTGAAAAGTTAGCTAAGGTAAAGATCAATGTCCCCAAGGCAAAGAAGACCACTGAGGTTAAGAAATTAACCAAAGTGAAGAATAATTCTGAAGCTGAATCTTCAAATGCTGCGAAGATTGCTGAACCTTCCACTTCCTCTACCACCGCTGACAAGTGTGGGCCCATGGTGAAATGGGTACCCAAATCAAACTAATCTTCCTTTGTTTGCAGGATAGGAAGGGTATCTGGTATCTTGATAGCGGATGCTCTAGACACATGACTGGAAAGAAAAACCTTCTCACTGAATATAAGGAAGAGAAGGGTCCCTCAGTGACCTTCGGTGGAAATGGAAAAGGCTATACCCGAGGGTTTGGTGTACTCTCTAATGGTACAACAACCTTCAGAAGAGTCGCATATGTTGAAGGACTGAAGCACAATCTTCTTAGCATCAGTCAGCTATGTGACAAGGATTACAAAGTGATTTTCACTAAGGAATCCTGCTTTATCACTGACAAAAAGGAGAAGATAGCTCTCAGCGGATATCGTATGGAAAATGTTTATGTTATAGACATGGACTCTACAACCACTGAGAACTCCTGTTTCTTCTCAAAAGCCTCATCTGATGCCAACTGGCTATGGCATAAGAGGCTCTCCCATCTCAACTTCAAGACACTGAACACTCTTTCCTCTAAAGAGTTGGTTACTGGTCTACCTCAACACTCATATGCTAAGGAATCCTTATGTTCAGCGTGTGAAAAAGGGAAACAAACTAAAGCAAGCTTCAAATCTAAGCAAGTTTCCTCAGTGTCGTCTCTTCTACAACTTCTCCATATGGATTTGTTTGGCCCTGTTAACAAACAATCCATCGCTGGAAAGAAATATACATTGGTCATAGTTGATGAATTCTCTTGCTATACATGGGTTATGTTTCTCCGTTCTAAGAGTGACACCCCTGAAGAACTCATCACTTTTGTCAGAAAAATGGAAGTCCTGAACAACATGACCGTACGCTCGATAAGGAGTGATCATGGTACTGAATTCAAAAATAGTTCCCTTGATTCCTTATTTGAAAGCAAGGGTATTTCTCACAACTTTTCCTCAGTGAGAACACCACAACAAAATGGAGTCGCTGAAAGAAGAAACTGAACTATCATCGAAGCTGCACGTTCAATGCTCAACGATTCTCATCTACCTACTCAGTTTTGGGCAGAAGCTGTCAATACTGCTTGTTTTACTCAAAACAGGTCGCTGATAGTCAAAAGATTCAAGAAGATAGCCTATGAACTCTTCCATGGGAGAAAGCCTTCAATTAGCTTTTCTTAACATCTTTGGATGTCAATGTTTCATACTGAACAACAGAGATGCCCTTGGAAAGTTTGATCCTAAGGCTGATGATGGAATCTTTCTTGGATACTCTTCAGTTTCCAAAGCCTTCAGAGTCTTCAATCGAAGAAGAAAAACTGTAGAAGAAACAATTCACGTCACTTTTGACGAATCCCGTTCAGCGAACTCTAGACCTTCTGCTGATACTGAAGAACTGAATCAATGGATGTTTTCTCATCTTGGTGATTCAGAAGATGCTCCTACTCCTCCATCTCATACTCATCCCGCTGAAGATGATGATCCTACTATCATCCCAAGCATGCAGAATAGTGAAGCTGAAACATCATGGGTCTCAGTTGTTCCTATTAACACTATGCCTGCTTCTGAACCTTCATTCTCAGACATACCATCTACTTCTCAGCAATCAGTGAATGAAATGACATCTGAACCTCTTCCGCTCTTGGATGATATACCAGAAGTTGCTGAAGCCTCATCTTCAGCTCCTCCAGAAGTTCAGGTTGAGTCAGCAACTTATGCTCCGGCTCAACGATGGACTATAAATCACCCTATTGATCAAATTCTTGGTGATCAAAACGCTGGTGTTCAGACTCGACGAAGTGCAGGTAATATTTGTTTATTTGTTAACTTTATTTCTCTAAGTGAACCAAAGAAAACAGATGATGCCCTCAGAGATCCAAACTGGGTCGGCGCTATGCAAGAAGAGGTGACTAAATTCGAAAGAAACAAAGTTTGGAGGCTCGTTCCAAGACCATCTGACAAGTCAGTGATAGGCACTAAATGGGTCTATCGAAACAAGTTGGATGAGCATGGAACTGTAACCCGCAACAAGGCTCGTCTTGTTGCTCAGGGATACAGACAAGAGGAAGGTATAGATTATGATGAAACATTTGCCCCATGTGGCAAGACTAGAAGCTATTCGTCTATTCTTAGCTTACGCTGTACACAAAGACTTCAAAGTTTATCACATGGATGTTAAGTCAGCGTTACTCAATGGAAAGCTGAATGAAGAAGTCTACGTGGAACAACCTCCAGGATTCTCAGATCCTAAGCATCCAGGTTATGTTTATAAACTGGATAAGGCACTTTATGGCTTAAAGCAAACTCCTCAAGCATGGTATGACACTCTCTCTACTTATCTCCATATTGAAAAATTTGAGCGTGGTCAAATCGATAAAACTCTATTTTCAGGAAAGTAAAAGGTCATATTATTCTTGTTCAAATATATGTCGATGATATTATATTTGGTTCCACTAACCCTGACCTTTGTACTCGTTTCGCTTATAGAATGAAAGCTGAATATAAAATGAGTATGATGGGTGAACTAACATATTTCCTAGGTATTCAAATCAAACAGAATGAAAAAGGAACTTTCTTTCATCAGGGAAAGTATGTTAGAGATATGCTGAAGAAATTTGATTTAACTCAGAGTTCAGCTATGAAAACCCCTATGGCACCACCGCTGACACTAAACAAGGATCCTTCCGGAAAACCTGTTAATGTCACGATGTACCGTGCGATGATCGGCTCTCTCCGGTATCTTACAGCTAGCCGACCTGATATTATGTATGCAACTTGTTTGTGTGCACGATATCAAGTTGAACCTAAGGAATCTCGTTTGATCGCTGTAAAGCGAATCTTTCGTTACCTTAAGGGTACTCCTAACCTAGGTCTTTGGTATCCCAAAGACTCAAGGTTTGATCTAATCGCCTATTCAGATAGTGATTTTGCAAGTTGCAAATTGGATAGGAAAAGCACCACAGGAGGCTGTCAGCTCCTGGGTGGAAAGCTGGTGAGTTGGACAAGTAAAAAGCAAAACTCAGTGTCCACCTCAACCGCTGAAGCTGAATATGTAGCTGCTGGAAGATGTTGTTCTCAGGTCTTGTGGATGAGAAATCAACTACTAGACTATGACCTTCAGCTCTCAAAGATTCCAATCTATTGCGACAGTACTAGTGCCATCGCTATAGCCAATAATTCAGTGCTACACTCAAAGACCAAACACATCGAAATCATGTATCATTTTATCAGAGATCATGTGATGAATGGTGATATAGAACTTCATTTTATCCCAATTGATTTTCAGTTAGCTGATCTGTTTACCAAACCTCTTGATGAGACAAGATTTAACTTTCTCATCAGCAAGCTTGGAATGTTGAACTTAGAAGAGTAAAATCTTCAGCGGTTCACATTTGATCAGGGATAAAACAAACTTGTATAACCCTATCTATCACCTTCTCTCTGAACAATTTGATTCGCTGATATCAAGGTATGTTCTACTCTTACTCGCTGACGTTCGCCTAGAACTGAAAGATTTCAAAACAAATTGCATCGCTGAATATCTCTTCCTTTCATCGATACTTTGAAATTTCTTAAATTAAACTGATATTTATCAGTGCTTCATGTTTTCAAAATTTGTCCCTGAGCTTTCAAAAACCTCAGAGACATCCTAAAATATGAAAGGACGTTTGTGACGTCATCACAACGGATAAGTCATGGCACGTTTTCTCTGACACGTTAGCCCGTTTCGACTTCGTGGTCCAATCAAATTCAAGGGACGTGTCCGTGTCATCATGAAAAACTTTCCCGCTCATAGTTTTTCTCTCTCTACTCTCACTATATAAACCCTTTGCGTTTATATTTTTACCTTTTACGCAAACATCATGTCCTTCAAGCAAGAATTCTCGGTTGCATTCAAACTTGTTTTCTTCAAGAACTGTTCATCTTCTTCAACACTCGAAAGGTTAATATTCTTATTATTTTCCTTGCATAAAACTTGTTTTCGATCTTATTTTTTGTTTTCAAAAGAACCTTCTTAAAATGAAATCATTTTCTCTTCATGATTTTATAAACACAATCTGGAAACAGATTGTTCTTCAAAGTTTAAACTAATAATCTTAAACTTTGATATCTTAATAAGTTTTTCCAGAATCCATTCATAAAAAGGAAAATGGAAACATGACATTCACTAGATTTTGTATCTTTGTTCAAAACTAGAAAACCCAAATTTCTATTTTCTTTCTCTAAATAGAAATTACAAAACCCTTAAAACCCTTATTTTGGATATTTTATCCATTTTAAGTACTTTTGTTCTTAATCTTCATGTTTAAACAGAAATGGCATCAACTACTGAAGCTCAGACTCCTACTGCTTCTTCAAAGACTACACTCACTCCTGCTCCTCAAGTTAAGTTCAAATACGAGCATATCAACTTTCAGGGCAACAACCCTTATGCCCTCTTCATCTTCCCTCAGAGAAAGCACATCACCCACTTAGACGATGCTGTGAATTTTCTCAAGACTTGCTCTCTTTCCACAGCTTTGACCGTCACTCCTCCAGCAAATAGACACCTCTTTGCTCAGTTCTGGTGGACTGCAAGACGTGCTATGATCACCTCCACCAAAGACCCCAAAAAGGAAATAGAAGTCATCCTTTTTGAGACTGACCATGGAACCTCCAAGATCACACCTGGTAATATCAGGTGTGCCCTAAACCTCCCTACTGCCACAAAAGAAAAACGCTTTATCCCTCTACCCAATCCCAAGAACCCCACTGACAGAGACGCCATCATTGCATTCTTTGATGCAATAAAGTATGTATGGGACACAGGGAGAGATGAACTCCCTGAGAAGAAGCTGACTTCCATCAAGAAGTCCAAGATGCCAAGCGAGATGAACTTCATCTTCGCTCACCTGATAAGTTGCATGACAGCTAAAGTTGGTTCTTCTGACCAAGCTTCTCAACCCCAACAGGGTATGGGGTATTCACTGCTGAAGGGCCTACACATCGACTGGGCCAAGATCGTTTTTGAAGACATGATTCAGAGAGTCGAGGAATCCAAAAGACAGAAGACGGTTCCTTATCCTCGATTTCTCAGCGCTCTCTTCCTACAGGGACTCGGGGACAAATACCCGAAGGTGGGCGACCTGAAGCTCTCCCATGTTGGCACCAAGATCCTCGAGTTCACCCCCATGCCGAACGAGGTACATCTTTCTACTATCTTATCTACTCTAAATCCCCCAACTTCTTCTACTTCTGCGGCTACCTCAGTGGTAATCCCAACTGCTGATACCCAGGCTGCAACCTCCACTCCTCCTAAGAAAAGGAAACACTCTACTACCTCACTTGATTCTCAAAGGATCAAGAAAACCAAGGAGCAACCCCCCAAGCCTTCACAGGCTGAAGACTCCACGACTCTTTCTGTACAAGAGCCGTTGGATAGTTTCGTGGTACGCTCTGCCATAGCTGATCAAGCCACCCCTTCCATACCAACTTCAGCGTCTCTAAACGCTGAGGTTATAAATTTGGAACTGAACCCTCCTCCTTCAGACTCTCTAAGGACTGAAGAAGTATTTCTCAGCGGATCCAACGTTGAACCTCTCACCAAATCCCTCTTCTCAACCATCATTCCTCCCACTCATTCTTTGGACACTCCACCTATTTTCCCTCCATTCTCTGCAACAAACGTCATCCTCCATGACACATCAGCTGCAACTTTACAGGGGATGATGAATCAAAATATAGGATCTGCAGGCACTTCTATGCGCCAAGGCACTCTGGAAGGCGACATGGAACACTTCTCAGGTTATCGAAGTTTCAAGGACTTCACCAACCCGCCTACAGGTATACACAAAACCATACACACTCTTCTCTCAAAATCCCTAACTTCTGAGCTTTCCTTTGTTCATAAGTTATTAACTGTTGCAGGTCCTAATTTGGGAGATATCAACAACTCCCTGAAAGATCTGACGACTAAGGTGGAATCTCTCACCACCACACTATCTGCTAACTCTTCAGCGGTTGTAACCACTGGAGATGCTCTCAAGACGCTGACTACCGAGGTAGAAAAGAAAGCCTCAAGTGCTGATATACTAAAAGTGGAAGGAAGCCTATCAGACCTAGCTACCAATGTGGCTACAAACTCCACTTTCGTCAACAATCTCAACTTGACGAACGGCACTCTCTCCATTAATTTCACCACCCTGTCTAATGAAGTCACATTACTGAAGACAAAGGTTGGAACCCTTAAAGGAGAGGTCTCCATGGTCAATGCTGAGGTTGGCACTGTCAAAGATCTGCTCCAACAAATCCTTGATCGCCTGAATGCCCCAACTTATGCTCCGTCTCACTTCACTCAGGCTGATCGTGAGGATCTCCAAAAGATCAGTCCTACTATTTCTGGCCTGGAAGACAGAATAGTAGTGATTGAAACCTTCATGGGAATCACTGGCCTGGAAGACAGTGATCCTGATACTGCTATTGCTGATGCTGCTGAAATTCCAGTTACCTCCCCCACTCATCATGTGGAAGAGGGGGAGAAGAATGAAGAAGGTCTTCCCCATAATGCTGAGGGGGAGACAGCTGAATCAAATGCTGCTGCTACAACTGAGAAACCTCAGGGAGATGAAAACCCTGAGGGAACCGAGAAACCTCCCTCTGAATTTGAGGGGGAGCAACTCGATGAGCAACCAGAAGATGCTGCTGATGTCACCGAACCTTATGCTGATGAGGTCGACTCTGAAGAAGAAGCTGAAGATGATGAAGACGTCGACATCGCTGACGACGAACCATCAGTATCACCTGATCATGGTGATGATGATGACGATGATGATGATTTCGACTTCTTCGTCCAGCCCAAGAAAGCCCCAGCTCAAAAAGGGGTTTTGATAAATGAACCATCAGAGGAGGGGACAAAGACAAAACCTGCAGCAACTGAAGCTGACAAAGGCAAAAACAAAGGCCTCGCTGCAGAAGGCAATCTGACTATCCTACAAAGAAAGCCAGTTTGTCAGGTACAATATATTTTCTTCCCTTACACTGCATCCCTCCTCTATCCCTTCTCAACCTCAGTTCTCCTCTCCATAAAACCTCTATACACTTAACCCTCATTCTTTCTCTATCTCTTTTCTCCCAAATGATCTTACTTAAACGATCGTTGTGTTTCAGCTAGTCCTCTCCCCTGCTTGAGGATACAGCTGAAGTTCCTCCTACTGCATCAACAATAATTCCAGCCCCTAGTGCTGAAGAAATAATCCCAATCTTGGATTTCACTGAGACTGATGAACCTGAAGAACAGCTGCTCTCTCACAAAAACAGAGCTTCCTTGGCTCCTCAAATGCTAAGTGAAGAAGAACTGAAAAGAAGAGATGCAATGATGAAACAGCCTGAAGATCAGCGAATCGTCCTTCCTCGATACGAAATCAATCCTCCTAAGTTCATACTATCAAGGAAGGAATACACTGAACATCTCAAGGCTGAAAAACAACTCGTCGATCGAAGGAAAACTGAAGAACAAGATAAAGCCTACGCCATCCAGCTTGTCCAACAATTGGTGAAGGATCCTGATCTGAAAAAGACTCCCATTGATGTCCAACGTCAATTGTGGAAAGACGCCAAGAAGATCATCGAAGAAAAGACCAAGGTATCTGACTCTACCTTGGAATGGTGCAAAGAAAGACTGCACTATCGATATCGGGCTGCCATAATCAACAAGGTGTACATCAGGGGAAGAACGCCAATAAAAGTTTCAGTTGTTGAAGTCGATTTATTCAGAGAAAATGGTACCAATGAAACCATCTACGCCTCTTCAATCAAGAAGTACGGTCTCTCTGAGTGGTTGCAGATGCGAATAGCTATTCAACGATCTTGCTCACAGTTTAAGAGCCATGTCGAGAAAATGATCAATCAACAGATCGACTTGGTCTCATCTGCTGTGGATATTCCTCCTCCTCCTCCTAATCCAGTTCAACAAAGAAGGGCCTCTGCAAAGAAGAAGATAATACCTTCAGACTCAGGTCCTCCTATCCGAAATGAAACCGGTATTGGCTTCTCACGTGCTGAAGTACTTGGTCCTGAACCTGACCTCTCAGCGCTCGATACCTCCCTGCCCCCTGGTGAACGCTTCATCCCTGGAAAAGTCGTAAGCGAACCTTATGGTATATTCTTTCACGACTATGATAGACGAGAACGCTTTCAACGTATCTTTGAGCTACCCATCACTCCTATCGAACAGCTCAGGGATCTTGTCTACTGGTGCGAATTCAGAAAAGATCTTCTCGGACACTTCATGAAGCCTCTGATCTTTACTGAAGCAAAGAATAGACGGGATCTTGGAGAAAAAGTCCCTGACTGGATGATACCTACAACAAGAACCCTTGATGAACTTCTCATTAAGGAAGAACCTGAATGGCTGATAGGATTCCTAGTAATTCTTCTATCATTATCAGCTTATATCTTTTGTACTTGTAAATTTATTTGTTGTACTTGTAATTTTTCCACTTCCCTCAGTAACTTATACAAAGTTAAAAGAAAATTTTCAGCGAATGTACTTTACTCCATCAGTACTTAAAAGATCCCAGAAAACAGTAAAAAGGGAAAAATATTTTATGAGTTCTTTTTATCCTTATGTTTTCATAGTTAGCAATTTTCTTTTTGTTGCTATGTCATAATCAAATAGGGGGAGATTGTTGATCCAAACCCTCAGTGATTTGATAATGACTCTTTAAGAAACACTTAGTGAAAATTGTAAGTAGACAATATGTATTAGAGTTTCACTATCACTGATAAGTACTATGTCTCTACAGTACCGCTGATAGGAAACTCACGCTCTTTAAGTTAGACATTCAGCGAGCCTGTTCATCAGCAAGCTCTGAGCCTGTTCAGTCTTGTTGATGATCGCTGATAGTGTTAGTTGTTTACTTATGATCCATGAAGACAAGTTTCACGTCAACAAATGTTCTACGCTGAAGTCGAAGATCAAGCCAAAGAACCACCGATAAGTCTACTAATGAACTGATGCGGAAATCAGCAAAGCCAAGACCTGTCCACTCAACGTGAAGTTTCAAGTAGAAGACTTCAGCGATCGCTGAGCTTTGTCACTCGCTGATAAAGTACTGTTCAACGAACGCTGATCATGAAGTCTTCCTTTACAAGTTACTTTTGTCTTACCCCCTTGCACGTCTCCGTACGAACTGTCAGAATGGACATCCCTTTTGTTCAGAATCGTACAACCAACTCTGATTCTACACTGTTCATCATGCGGCTACTAGGTTGTCAACAAAGGTCAAACCATGCAACCAATCAACTGCTACCACGTGTAAAGTTGTACTGCTGTGTATTAAATGCATGCAGTATATAAGAAGAACCCTACTTCAAAAATGAAGTGCTCGGCCCATCTTCTCTCTACTATCTTTGTGTTAGAATATTATACTTAATATTCTCATCTTTTTTCTTACTTAATTCTAGTGCAAAAAAACTAAGTGTTCTCTTAACTTGTTTAGATTAGGTTTAATCCTTAATCTTGTTCCGCAACAAGTTGTAAATTGTTTGATTTATATCAATAAACAATTTAGAAAAGTAAAATCTGTGTGTTTGTATTCAACCCCCCCCCCCCCCCTCTACAAACTTGTATAACCCTCCGGGACCAACACCAACTTTATATACCAAGGGCTTTAAGCCTAAAGCCCATGACCCACACACTCTAATCAAAGCCCATTTAGCATAAAAGGCTTTTACAAACAAATAAAGAAAACAATTATTTTTCTGTATATCACTTTCTATTTTATAGGACTTTTGGTCCTAACATAGTCTTTTGATTTAGACCAATACTGGGATCTGGCTGTCCACATTATCTGCCACTTGTTACCGGTTCATCGTCAAGCATACACACATCGCCCCAGATATTCTCATCCGGAGGGCTCGACGAGCTAACTGAGTGGCACGAATTAGTCGTGCTATACTTGAAACTCTTTCATGTGCAAAATCATCGTCAAGAACTAAATCACCTCTAATTTCCAAAACAATTAGAAACAAGTACGCTTACATAACAATATGTTCATAATAACAGTACCTAAATGAAATGATGAACATACTTCACATAAGAATTCTCTTACCATCATCACAGTTCTTAATTTATATATTTCCGTCAACTCTAAGACCATCCCATCTTAGTATTTCTACCCAATCTCACAAATCATATCTTAATTATCTCAGCTTAAGTCTAGGTATTTTCACGATCATACCTAGTTCACTTAAACTAAAGCTCTGATACCAAACTGAAACACCCTGAAATTCACAATGAATTTAAACCTTAAATTTATCAGAGTTTAGCACCACAATTTCAAACTTACAAAAATTTATTATAACAACCAGCTAATCTAATCCATAATCAACAGAAATAGATTATCATAGTTGTTCACAACATCTTTCAAAATATCTCCTATAACACTAAATTCTCCATCACCAATCCAAAAGCACAACTCTAGTACTCCTCGACATTCATCACTTTGTATCCCATCCCGAGCTAGTACCTGGTAAGAAATGAAATGATTAGGCTTACGCCTAGTGAGAACATCCAATTTTCAAATCATAATCTTTATAAGCTTTGAAAACCAACTTTGTAAACAAAACATATAAATTAACCTGATCCCAACTTTCTTACCGTACACCTAGCATCTTTCGAGGACGGATATCCTACCTGATTCCATGAATATGACAACACTAGGTATGTCATAGTATCTTGTTCGAGAGCGCCACTACGAATCACCAAGGATTCTAGTTTAGGCTCATATCCAAGAAATTACAATTTAACCAAGCCTATTTCTTGATGTGGAAGTAGGAATAGCAATCATCCTTACCTATTCCTCATCTTCCAATAGGAAACGGAAATAGCAATTCTTCCTTGCCTATTCCTCCTCTTCAAGGATACATGGGAATAACAATTATCCTTGCCTATTCCTCCTTTTCAATGATACACGGGAATAACAATTATACCTTGCCTATTCCTCCTTTTTAAGGATACACGGGAATAGCAATTATACCTTGCCTATTCCTCCTTTTCAAGGATACACGGGAATAACAATTATACCTTGCCTATTCCTCCTTTTAAAGGATACACGGGAATAGCAATTATACCTTGCCTATTCCTCTTTTTCAAGGATACACGGGAATAGCAATTATACCTTGTCTATTCCTCCTTTTCAAGGATACATGGGAAAAGCAATTATACCTTGCCTATTCCTCCTTTTTAACGATACATAGGAATAGCAATTATACCTTGCCTATTCCTCCTTTTTAAGGATGCACGGGAATAGCAATTATACCTTGCCTATTCCTCCTTTTCAAGGATACACGGGAATAGCAATTATACCTTCCCTATTCCTCCTTTTCAAGGATACACGGGAATAGAAATTATACCTTGCCTATTCCTCCTTTTTAACGATACACGGGAATAGAAATTATACCTTACCTATACCTCCTTTTTAAGGATACACGGGAATAACAATTATACCTTGCCTATTCCTCCTTTTCAAGGATACACGAGAATAGCAATTATACCTTTCCTATTCCTCCTTTTTAAGGACACACGGGAATAGCAATTATACCTTGCCTATTCCTCCTTTTTAATATGAATAGCAATTCTACTTTGCATATTCATTACATTTCAATATGAATAGCAATTCTACTTTGCCTATTCATTACATTTCCTATCATGTCTGGGTATCAACTCAAAGCACATAACAACTCATCTCATACTCTCAATTGAGTTATAATTGTGTTCATACTGTTAAAATCACAATATATTTCGTTTTCATAAAATATTGGAACAGTGTAATATTACACAGACCGGAAAACTTATCCGGTAAACTAATCCGGAACCAAGTCCGGAAAATAGTCCAGAATCCTATCCGAAAACCAAATCCAGAACATCTATCCGGAAAAACACCCGGAAATCCAAGGATCCGGTAACATCCGGAGATATAACTTCTGAATATCTCCCTATGGAGATATAAATTCCGTATATCTCCCCACAGAGATATAACTTCCGGATTCCGATATCCCCCTCCGGAGATATAACTTCCGGATTCTGGCTATCTCCCCTCGAAGATATAACTTCAGGATTCTGGTATCCCCCTCCGGAGATATAACTTCCGGATTCCGGATATCTCCCTACGGAGATATAACTTCGGGATTCTAATATCCCCCTCTGGAGATTTAACTTTCGGATTCTGGATATCCCCCCACGGAGATATAACTTCCGGATTCCTTTATCCCCCTCCGGAGATATAACTTCCGGATTCCGGTATCCCCACATAGAGATACAACTTCCGGATTCCGATATCCCCACACGGAGATACAACTTCCTGATTCCGGTATCCCCACACGGAGATACAACTTCCAGATTTCATTGATTTCTAACCTGTTTCGACTGATTTCAGCTCAAAATTCATACAACCCTTTAATATCCAATTCTTAAATATCAGTAAGTTTACAAAACCATTTCAATACAATGATATATTTTATTAAAGCAAAATAGGGTAGATGAACTCACCTGTGTAGATGCAAATCCGAAATCGGTACAAACTTTCTCAAGCTTTCAATCCCTTCTTGCTACTGAATCTGTATCCAATTGAACTCAGTTCTTCTTTCTCTCCTTTCTATTCTTTCTGGAACTGACTTTACAAACAAGATTGAGATAAAAATCTCAATTGTAGCCGACTCCCTTTCTTTATACAAAATCAACTATGCTTAATGACAAAATCAACCCCAAGGTTTTAATATTCACGAATAGCTTAAACTTTGGTCAATTACACTTTGAATCCTTCCATATCAAAATATAACATAACTTTGATCATGAAAATTCGGGGTGTTACACCTTCTGTTCCATAAAGTATAATTAGACACACAATTCCTGTTTTTCAATAATACAAAACATCTTCAAACTTATAATCAACTCAAAATATGACTTATTACAAACCAAGAAATGTAAAATAAGTGCAAAACCCTTTAACTCTAGAGAGAACTATTACAAAACTCTTTCTAATATGAAAAGAAAAGAGACGTTCATATGCACATAATTTGTAGAAAAAATGGTCTTTCAAACATTCTGATAATTGCTCCTTTATCCTTTAACTTTTCACGAATTAAAACATATTCCTTGAACTTTATTTCCTAACACAACACATTTCAACACCCGCTTTCAATCTTCACTCCTGAATAAATCAATCATCTTTAACTTTGAGCAAAGAAAATTATGTTGATTTTTCCGAGAGCTTTTGTAAATATATAAGCAGTTAGTTCCGAAGAAGAAATCTTCAAAACCTTTAACATGCCAATACTAACCTTTTCTCGAACTTGATGAACATCAATTTCGATGTGTTTAGTACGTTCCGGATTATTGGCTATCTAAATAGCCGAACTATTATCACATAACAGATTTACAGGAAGTAAATCATTAACCTTTAAATCATTTAAAATTTTGAGAACCTAAATAATTTAACAAAGAACCGAAGACATAACACTATACTTAGATTCAGCAGAAGAACGATGAAACGTCCAAAACCCAGGACGAATTTAAACCTTAAAATTCCACAAAGTTAACCATAATTTCATCCAACTTTTATACATAAATGGAGAATTAGTAATGAGGGTTCACATACACAAATTGAACTTATCAAAACAACCTACTAACCTAATCCTAAACATTAAGATTAGATTATACTAGTTGTGTAGACCATTCACCAAAACATCCTCGTATATGCTAACTTCTCCATTCATCACCAAAAATTGAGTATCAGATATCACTCGTCCCTTATCCCGCTATCACTTCCCCGAGCTCGTACCTGGTAAGAAATTTTAATTTGAAACGATTAGGCTCACGCCTAGTGAGAACATCCATTTTCAAATTAAAACGTTTATAAGCTTTGGAAACCAATGTAAACAAAGCGTATAAACAAACCTGGTTTGCCATCATTCTTACCGTACATATAAACATCTTGCGATGACAGGAACATACCCGATTCCATGAATATGACTAACACTCAGTAAGTCATATCGTCACGTTCGAGAGCCTACTACGAATCATCAAAGATTCTAGATCATTACTTATGTCCAAGAAGTTAAAATTTACTTTATGCCTATTTCATGGAGTGAAAGTAGAGATTACAATTTACTTTATGCCTATCTCTTACCTTCCCATAGAAATCAGGAGTTACGATTAACTCTCGCCTATTCCTAGATTCCTCATCACAATACGAAATGGGAATTACAATTTACTTTATGCCTATTCCTCATTTCTCATCACCTTACGAAATGGGAATTACAATTTGCTTTATGCCTATTCCTCATTTCAGGTCAACGGGAATTACAATTTACTTTATGCCTATTCCACGTTCCAAATAATGCCAGTGCCTATTGATCCATTACACTCACTAGCATACGTGCATATTTACTCGTACGCACAAAACATTCCATATCATATTCTCAAGTGTCCCTCTTCGGCGACTTAGCACGGGGGTTCCGCTACCCGGTTAGCGGATGGGGTCAAGGGGCAGCGCCCCCAGAAGAATTTTAGAAAAACTTAACTAGATAACACATCCGGAAACTATATCCGGAAAAATCCCTTATCCGGAACTATCCGGAAAACTCATAAATATCCGGAATATCAGAAGTATCTGGACATCATAAGTATCCGGAACATCCAAAGTATCCGGATACAATACTATCTGGTCATTTGTCCGGAACTCATACCCGGAAACCATCAGAATCCGGAAACACATACAATCTGGATGGCGTCTGGAAACCAAAGTAATCCGGATGGTATCCGGTAACTATTTATCCGGAAACTATATACTTACCGGATGATTCCACCCTTAACACTTTTACCGGACACTACCGATATGAAACTTACCGGACACTACAAACTTACCCGGATACCTTCGACCTGCACACCAAAATCCAACCCATATCGATAATCGTCCAACTATCTCCTTATACAACTTAACCATAACTTTCCAATACTTCTAATAACTTCGATTTACTCATTAATTTGATAAAAGACGTAAAATTTCATGGAAGGATGAACTTACCAGGGATTTCACAGTCGATAAACAAAATAGAGATCCAACTTCACTTCTTGCCAAGAACCCAAATCAGGAACCTAATCACAGATAGAATATATCCATCAAACTGAAAAATGATTTGTCAAACAACTCCAAAACCCTTACCGATTGAATTCAGCTCTTCCTTCTCTCTCTCTGCGAATCGACTTCAAAAAAAACAAAGGAATTGAGATGAATCTCAATTCAGCCGACCTCCCTATTAAATATCTGAGTTTTCACCATTTTACCAAATCAGACCCATACTAAGGTCTATTGTTGAAATTAACGCAAATTTTTACATTTCAACAATTTAGCCCAACTTCTTTAATTAAAACACTTTCAACCATTCCGACAATTTGTTTAAAATAACACTTTCCTATTATTTTAAACATTCTTCAAAAATGTACAAAATTATGGAAAAGTCGAGATGTTACAAACGAGAAACAATATTATGTTTCTTGCTCCTCCATGAAATCATAGAACTACCAAGAAACAAACAATAACCAGAAACAGAGCGTCTAGTTGAAAGACACTTACCCCAGTCAACATCAACATAAGCAGTTAAACGAAAACTATCTAACTTTGTAAAACTAACACCTTTATTGGGAGACATCTTCAAATACCTGAGAACCTTGATAGCTAACTTTAAATGAGAATGTCTCGGCGAGTGCATAAACTGACTAAGACAGTGCACAACAAAAGCAATATCCGACCTAGCTAGTAGCTAAAAGATAAATCAACCTACCGATAAGCTTCTAATAACCTGTAAATTCAGACAACGGAGGATCTTTTGAACAATGATGCACACATCGTTAAACGCAAAACAATGTTTAAATTTATAAACCTAACGTATATTATTAAAGATGGTAAGTCGGGTTTCGTTCTTCTCAGGGAGTCAGTGGTTAAGCTAATGATTTATGTTAAACCGATTGCACGTGTGTCACAAAGATTAACTACTTAATTAATCGATTAAGCTCAAAGATAACCTACCTAAAAACCGTAATCTAATTATTACAAATAACACTACTTCAAAAGATTTGGATTGAGAGTTATATTAAACTATTAAACAAATAAAAATTAAAACTTTACGACTAACGAAATAACATGAAAACAAATCAAAATTCAAAGCTAGCAATATTTGTCACATATCATTCGCCGTGAAAAATTGATAGAAACTTTATTTAAAACTAGAGAATCAATATCATCTCAATTTTATCAAAGAGATTCAATCAAATACTTTCAAAAACCAATAATATGAAGAACAAACAAATCAAGCATTATTCTAAACAGAACTAAATTTAATAAATGCAATTTAATAAGAAGGTTACAGAAAAGAAACTTCAAACCTCTCTTGGATCAAAACCAAATCTTCAACCTCCAACAAGTAAAATCAATCTTTCATCGGAATTACTTTTCTTGAATCTCCAATCATCATTCTTCATCGAAATTGAAAAGTATTTTATATAAAAAACTGGAACCAAAACAGCATCCTTTGGCTGCTACTGCTCCTCGATGATCTCCCTTCCACGACTGCCTCCTTTTTTTATAACACAAAAGCTACGCTAAGCCCTAAGGCAATGATAACTCTATTTTTAGAGTTATTATTTTTCCTTTTATTTTTATTTTCTTTTGTCAAATTTTAGCCTTTTTGCTTCTTAAATCACCCATTCTTGATAATATTCCCAAAATTGAGCAAAAAGAGTGAACCACAGTTTTTATAAACCATTTGGTAGATTTTTACTGCACTTTCACGAAAATTCTGCAGTGAGTTGGAAAGTGCCCACTCCGGATCCCACTGGCGTGCCAAGAAGAAGACAAATGAAAATCAAATCTTAGCTTGGAAATCAGTCCTGGAAGAATAGCAAAGTTGGTGGCAGCAGAAGCATGGAGGAAAAATCAAAGCACGTCCCCTAAAAGATGGCCATCACATTATTTTAATGAAACCAATGGTACTTAAAGCTTACTTTTTGGAAAAGGTAAAGTAACCTTGGGGTAATTGTCTACAAACTTGTGGAAAAAAGCCTTGCTCATGGGAAATAGATCTTATGTCTCCCACCTTGGTTTTTAGCCTCTAGTTAATTACCTATTTTTGTTTGGTCCAACCTTTCCTCTAAGTATATAAGGAGGTGTTGGATTTCATTTATATCATCATCCATCTACCACACAATTAGTGCAAGTTATTTTTAGTTTTAGCTCTAGAATTTACTGAAGTAGTCTTTAATTTTATGCATTTCAATTCCTAGTGTAATCGTTAGTTTGAAGTAACTTGTAGCAGTGTTGTACTCACTGCGGACTTTAATCGAAGTCACTTTTAGTATGTTTAGTTGCAACTTTTCATCTTTTATTTTCTTTACTTCTTTGAATATGAGCTAAACATCCCTTGGAATGTAGGAAGGAAAAGTACCTGGATTTTATGAAAAATGCTTGAGTAATCTTCATAGTTCGAATATTTATTGTTTTGGTCATTCACTCTCGATTATTGCCCAATGATGCGAACAAGCCGATCACTTGTGAGGATCTAAAGTCTAGTTCTTAACTCAGAAATGAGTAGAACGCAGTGACACGAGCTTGGATGATGCTAGGGAATTCGAAAGAATTCTTATGACACTTGCGAAAGTGAGGTCTGCAATGTGAGCTAATCTCAACCCACTGGAGTAGTAGGCAAGCTAGTTTGTGTACTTAAAAACACTTAGAGTATTTGTCTCTACACATTCCATCGAGACCTGAAAATGTCCATTTTGAGATTACTGTTGACAAAACAGTGAGGACTAAAAGTATGAGAATTTTACTAGGAGGTGTGAGTATTTGTGTAACCGAGCTTCTTTAACGAGAGTGCCCACTCTGCACAAGTATAGTGAGCACTCTTCTGGATCAAGTATTTAGTATAAAATCTAGGGAAAATATAACCTACATTCCTCCTTTTAAATCTTAAGTAACTCGTTAAAATAGCATTTCACCAAACAAACCAACTTATTGCTTTTTCCGTAATTGAAACTTGTAAAAGGAAGCTCATGAGAACAATAGTGTCTTGATTGCCCAGTCCCTGTGGATACGATTCTGGTATTTTACCAACTATTACTTGATGTGACGATCATAGTGGCCAGTGTACACTTGCGCTTCCCACTGTGGATAGTTTGCATCCCAATGCGATTAATCACATATTTCGCACGTACCAAGTTTTTGGCGCCGTTGTCGGGGACTGGCGTGATTTTAAATATCAAGACATTAGTTTTTATTCGAGCTCGAGTAACTCGTTTTTCTAAGCTGGTCGTGTTGCATGCCAAGGCAACAACACGGGCCTTTGGTACCAATCGATCTTGAAATTGAAAAAACTTTTCGAAGAAGGCGTAAAAACAAAACAACAAATCGACAACCCCCTGTGAACCCCACTGTAAACATGGCAGGTGTGGCAGGTGAAAGACCCGTTAACCCACCAGTACATACGGTTTGGTTTTCGGTACTGGCTTTTACTCCTAAAAAAATTTGGTACCAACCGGTTCGGTGCTGGTTCGGTGCTGGTTCGGTACCGGTCCGGCACCGATCTCATCCCTAGTGGAGACCACGGTGACAATTGCCGATAGCAAAGATCGAAAAATACGGGACTATGCTACTCCGGGAGTTACTGACTTAAGCTCTGGGATTCTAAGGCCCAACATGATTGCACAACACTTTGAACTCAAACCGGTAATGTTTCAAATGATCCAAGCCATGTGTCAGTTTAGAGGATTACAATCTAAGGATCCACACTCGCACTTAAAATCGTTTTTGGTAGTAACTGATTCCTTTCAATTGCAAGGTGTGACTGATGAAGCCTTAAGGCTGAAACTTTTCCCTTTTACATTAAGGGATAAAGAGAAAGCTTGGCTGAATTCGCACGAACCTAATTCGATAACCACTTGGCAAGAACTTGCTGAAATGTTTTTACAAAAATACTTCCCTCCCACAAGGAATGTAAGGTTTCGAAATGATATTATTTTGTTTCAGCAAGGCGAAGATGAGGCTGTTTCGGAAGCATGGGAACGTTTTAAAGAGTTACTTCGAAAGTGCCCACATCATTGCATCCAATTAGAGACCTTTTACAATGGTCTTTCCAATGCAGCCAAAATCATCTTAGATGCAACAGCATGTGGAGCTTTTACACGTAAAACTTACAATGAAGGTACCAAATTTTAGAAAAAGTGTCCAACAACAACACCGAATGGTCAAATCCTCGAGCCACCATACCAAAGACCAATACCATCGACTCAGAAGCACTTAAGAACATGAATGCACAATTGGTAACTTTAACTAAACTGGTTTTGAATCAAAATAGAAGACAGGTCAATTCCGCAGTGGCCACTCCACAACTCCCTGAGAACTGTTCCCTTTGTGGAGAGGAACATGTCTTTGACTATTGTCCAGCAAATCCAGAAGCCGTTAATGTTATAGGAACCAACCCGAGAAATAACCCATTTTCGCAGACCTATAATCCGGGCTGGAGAAATCACCCAAATTTCTCTTGGGCTGGTAATCCAGGACTCCAACCCCACAGGGCGAGTCACGTCTAGCAAAGACCACCCAACCCCCCTGGATTTCACCAACATCACAATGGGCACCCCCCACAGAACTTTCACCAAGGACAATCCTCACAATAGTTTCAGCCACGACCAAATCACCTCACTGAGACACAACCATCACTCGAATCAATACTAAAAGGGTTCATGAATCAAACTCAAGCAGCCATAAGGAACATAGAGACCCAAGTAGGACAACTAGCCGTCGAAGTTAAGAATAGACCGTCAAGGACATTACCTAGTGACACCGAACACGCTAGGGTAATAGGAAAAGAACAAGTCAAGTCCATAACGCTTAGGAGTGGAAAGGGTTAGAATGATATCAATTTTGACTCTAAAGACCCGCCTCAAATACCCACTGCCCCTAAAACCGCAGTACCCACTCCTAAGGTCACTGACAAACCCACAGTGAGCACCAATGTCCCTGAGCCTCCCACTCTCGTGACCACTGAGAAACCCACTGTTCCAAAGCAAGTACCACAACAAACTCAAATTGACCCACGAAATGTTCCATTTCCTGAAAGAATGAAGAGTAAAAATGTCGATGTTCAATTCAAAAAATTCTTAGACATTTTTAAACAACTTCACATTAACATACCCTTGGTAGAGGCTCTTGAGCAAATGCCAAGCTATGTTAAAATTTTCAAAGATATTTTGAACAAAAAGAGAAAGTTGGGTGAATTTGAGACTGTGGCATTAACTAAGGAATGTAGTGCCCTCCTTACTAGCAAGATTCCACCTAAGTTGAAAGACCCAAGTAGTTTCACCATTCCATGCACAATAGGAGGACAAGAGGTAGGTCAAGCACTTTGTGATTTGGGAGCTAGTATAAACTTGATGCCATTGTCTATATTCAACAAGTTACGTATTGGAGAGGCTAGACCCACAACCGTGACATTACAACTAGCCGACCGGTCCATAGCCTACCCAAAAGGAAAAATAGAAGATGTTTTGGTCCAAGTGGATAAATTTATCTTTCCCGTCGATTTTCTAATTCTAGATTATGAGGCCGATAAAGATATCCCAATCATCTTAGGACGTCCATTTCTTGCAACCGGACGTACTTTGATTGATGTGCACAAAGGGGAACTCACTATGAGAATCCATGATCAAGAGGTAACATTTAATGTCTTCAAGTCCCTTAAGTTCATAGAAACCGAAGACTGCTTTGCTTTGAGTTTGATTAGTGGTACCCCAAGTTGCGATACAGTAAGCTCAGTGGGCAGTGAGAGTGAACACTCCGACTCTGAGAATGATGACACTTTTGAGGATGGGTGTAACGAAATTGTGGCAGCCTTTGAACCTCTGGACTTTAAGGACAGAAATGTTCAACCCCCTTCAATAGAACAACCCCCTGAGTTAGACTTAAAACCGTTGCCATCCCACTTGAAATATGCTTATCTCGCTAAGGATAATAAACTTCCCGTTATTATCTCATCCAAACTTAGTGAGGAACAAAAACAACTTCTGATTGATTTGTTAATGAAGCATAAAATGGCAATTGGTTGGATCATAGCGGACATTCGAGGTATTAGCCCTTCCTTATGCCAACATAAGATTAACTTGGAGAGTAACCACCCTGGAAAGGTCTAGCCCCAAAGAAGATTGAATCCCATAATGAAAGAGGTGGTCAAGAAAGAAGTTTTGAAATGGTTAGACGCTGGTATTATCTACCCAATAGCTAATAGTAGTTCGGTGAGCCCCGTTCAATGTGTCCCTAAAAAGGGAGGAACAACCGTAGTGGAAAACGAAAAGAATGAGCACATTCCCACTAGAACTGTTACAGGGTGGAGAATATGCATGGACTATAGACAACTCAACCTAGCCACCAAGAAAGACCATTTTCCCCTACCATTCATCGACCAAATGCTCGATAGGTTAGCTGGAAATGAATTTTATTGTTTTCTAGATGGATACTCCGGATACAACCAAATTCATATCGCCCCCGAGGACCAAGAAAAGACCACCTTCACTTTCCAACGTTGTATGATGGTCATTTTCACCGACATGATTGAGGACACTATAGAAGTATTTATGGATGAATTTTCTGTGATAGGGACATCATTTGACAACTGTCTGGGAAATTTGGAGAAAAGCCTAGTGAGATGTGAGACCCACGACCTTATTTTAAATTGGGAAAAATGTCATTTTATGGTCGAAGAGGGTATCGTCCTAGGTCATCTTGTCTCAAAGACAGGGTTGGAGATTGACAAAGCCAAACTTGAAGTGGTGGCACAACTTCCCGAACCCATAACTGTGAAAGGAATTCGAAGTTTCTTGGGTCATGCCGGTTTCTATAGGCGGTTCATTAAAGATTTTTCCAAAATAACAAAACCCCTATGTAACCTTTTGCAACATGAAAAAGAATTTAAATTCACCCAAGAATGTCGAGATGCTTTTGAAACAATCAAAAAAGCCTTAGTTACTGCACCCATAGTGACCACTCTTGATTGGTCACTCCCATTCAAAGTCATGTGTGACGCCAGCGTGTGGGCTGTGGGGGCTGTTTTAGGACAGCGGAAAAACAAAATCTTTCACCCAATTTATTATGCAAGTAAAACACTAATCGAAGCTGAGATCAATTACACGGTCACTGAAAAGGAATTACTTGCAGTGGTGTTTTCTTTTGATCGTTTCAGGTCTTACTTGGTAGGGACGAAGGTCATACTGCACACCGATCATGCAGCAATAAAATACTTGACCAACAAAGCTGATTCCAAGCCACGTTTGATTCGTTGGGTGTTATTGCTGCAAGAATTCGACCTTGAAATCGTTGATAGGAAAGGAACAAGCAACCACGTAGCTGACCATCTGTCCAGGCTCGAGAAGGTAGTGACCACTGTGGAACCCACTCCGGTCTAGGAAAGTTTTCCCGATGAATAATTGTTAGCAGCTCAACATCACAACAATGATATTCCTTGGTACGCTGATATTGCAAACTTTTTGGCATGTGGACTAAAGCCCCACGGGATGAGTGGACAACGATTTAAAAAGTTTTTACACGATACTCGTCAATATGTTTGGGACGACCCTTTCTTATATAAGATAGGAACGGACCAAATATTAAGACGATGTGTCCACGGGAGTGAGCAACATCAAATACTCCAAGGTTGTCACACATCCCACTACGGTGGCCACTTTGGTGGAAACCGCACTGCTGCAAAAATATTGCAAAGTGGGTTCTTTTGGCCCACTGTGTTTAAAGACTCTTATAAATTTGTGAAAAAATGTGAGCAATGCCAACGAACCGGGAATATATCACAAAAGAACGAAATGCCTCTCAATAACATTCTAGAGGTGGAGCTTTTTGATGTTTGGGGGATCGATTTCATGGGTCCTTTACCAAACTCAAACAATAATTTTTATATCTTGGTTGCGGTAGACTATGTTTCAAAATGGGTGGAGGCAGTTGCATGTCACTCCAATGATGCAAACACCGTGGTAAAATTTTTGCATAAAAATACTTTCACTCGATTTGGAACACCACGGGCATTAATTAGTGACGAAGGCACCCATTTTGTAAACAAAGTCATGATCTCGGTCCTTGCTAAGTATGATATACATCATAGAGTGGCTACCGCATATCACCCGCAGACCAACGGTTTGGCCGAACTTTCAAACCGAGAAATCAAAGGCATTTTAGAAAAGGTCGTTAAACCACACCGAAAAGATTGGTCAACCAAACTCGATGATGATCTTTGGGCCTATCGTACGACCTATAAAACTCCTTTGGGAATGTCTCCATTTAAATTGGTTTTTGGCAAAGCTTGCCATTTACCAATTGAATTGGAACACAAGGCATTTTGGGCCCTTAAAGAGCTTAACATGAGTGAGGATGCGGCGGGAACCAAAAGATTTTTACAATTGCATGAGTTGGAAGAATTACGTTACCACTCTTATGGGAATGCAAAGTTGTACAAGGAAAAGACCAAAATGTGGCATGACCGAAGAATCCATCATAGGGAGTTCACCGAAGGCCAACAAGTGATCTTGTTTAATTCACGGCTCAAATTATTCCCGGGTAAGCTTAAATCTCGATGGATAGAGCCATACACAGTGGTCAAGGTAAGTCCCTTTGGAACTATTGAATTAATGTCCCCACAAACTGGTCAGATTTTTAAACCAAAGAGTGAAGCACTTTCTGAGTGACAGTGCCCACTCTCCATCTCACTCTGATTGAGAAAATTCCAAATCATGTGTAAATATTTTATTTCAGTTATTTGTTGTCTTTTTATTATTTTTGCTATTTTTTTAAATTCTTTGTGGTACTTTATTTTTGTTGTGTGTAGGGGTAAATGCAAATTTATGAAGAAAAAGTCAACCATTGCTTCGCAGTGACTTCGGCCATATCACTGGGACTCCCCACTGCGTGTCTGACGCATGGTTTTGACAGTTGGGCGGACCAAGGAGCAGAAACTATCACCTTTCTCTTACAACCTATCAGCTTTATGTCTCTCTTTACCCATACTTGTGCCACCTCACCCTAATCCTTCGATTTTCAAGTAAAACACTCATTACCCTTCTCAATAACCGTTCCCCCCCCCCCCATTTCTTTTACCCAAAAACTAATTCCTTTCCACACAAAATACAAAACCCACCTTTTACCCTCACATTTTCAAAATACACTCTCTCTACTCTCCTTGATTTTTTTCCTCTCGAAAAAAACAAACGCTCACCACCATGGCAAGAAGCAAACGACCGGTGCCTAACCCAAATGAACCCATTCATGCCACTCACCGCCGTATCGCCACCGCCGACCACCTGCCGGAGAATGTCACCGGCGACCTTAACCAACCACCGCCTTCCTCCGATGAAAACACGGTGGTTGTCGCACCTGACGCTGAGTCATCAAAACAAGAGGGGTCGAAAGCAGCGTCGTCAAGAGCCTCAGACACGAGTCTGAGTGAATTCGATATTGAGGACCAACATACTCAGGACGAAACGCTCCATTTGCATGAGGAGTTTGAACAAAAACTCCTTGCACTCCAAAAGAAAAAGGAAGAAGTAGAGAAAAGGAGAAGAGATGAAGAAGAAAGGTTGCGGAGGGAAGAGGGAGAACGATTGAAAAAGGAGGAAGAGGAAAGGTTACGAAAGGAGGAAGAAGAACAAAAGAGGGCAGAGGAAGAAAGAATTCGAAAAAAAGAAGAAGAGAGGCGACAAAAAGAAGAAGAAGAGAGGGTGAGAAGAGAGGAAGAGGCGAGATTATTCCAAGAAGAAGAGGAATGCCGAAGAAAAGAAGAAAAGGACTACGTCAACCAATACTTGCAAATGGGGAACACCCTTGACATGAATGCCATCCGATTTGCAAGTCACAGTGAGGAAAACCCTATCAAGAAAGCTTCGAGGAAGAGGGGAATGGTCACCAGATCTACGGTGACCACTCCGGTGAAGTCTGCGGAAGGAAGATCCAAGAAAGCCACGTTTGGAAAAGGTAAGAGTCTTTTTCCCTCTGCTAGTTCATTATCAGAAGAATCTGATGCTGATAATGAACAGGTTTCAACAAAAAACCCTCATGATGTCACAGTAGGCACTGAGCATGCCCCCAGTGGCATTCCCAGGCAATTCACAACCGTCGCGGCTGCTGCCCACTATGACTGTATTTTTAAACAAAAGTTGAATATGGAGAGGGTGTTTGACCCTGAATTTGTGGAAACGAACCCATTTATTAAGGAAAGGGTTCTTCAACAAGATTGGGCCACTTTGGCCACTGCCAATAGGAAAGCTAACTCTTCTTTGGTCAAGAAATTCTATGCTGAGGCTTCCCAAACCAAGACGACTAGTGTAACAGTTCGTGGTTATGTAGTGCATTATGGAGCGTCTACAATTAATCGGGTCCTTGGCATAAGGACCCCACTCTCGTGCACTTTTGCAAAGTTTTTGTAGAAAATGACCAAGCCTGATGAGGACGCTATTTTAAAGGCCCTAGAAGGTAAGATGTGGGCCATGGATAGAGGGAGGAAGTTCCTACCAGCCAGCTCCCTCACTACGGAAGCCGATGTTTGGTTTCAGTTCCTATGTCACTCCCTCTCGCCCACTACGCATGACACAACTCTTTCCATGTACAAATGTGGCCTTCTCTACTGCATTCTCACCGGAAAAACAATCAATCTCGGAATTTTGATGCAATCGGCAATTTATCAAGCCCGAACTCGCAAGAAGGTAATCCTCCCACTCCCATGTCTTATTACTTCATTACTAATCGATGCTGGAGTGCCATCTGCTCCAGGTGATGTATGGGTCAATTTTGCCACAACATCAGCGTGGTGACTATTAAGAAGATGGGCAGAGCGATCACCTCTCCTATCGATGAAAACACAGCTGATGAAGTCCCAGTGACCTCTGCCATCAACCCACTCTCAGCTCCCAATCCAGGCCGAAACACCAATCCCCTGAATGACATCTTGGCTGCGCTGAAAGCCATCAATGACCGTCTCACTACTTTGGAGGATCAGCAAAAGGAAATGAGCAGGGCCATGGAGTCCTTTTAGATATACAGCGGCAGCGAGATGCGATCATGAACAAGATGTTGGAAGGTGCTGACCCAGATCTCGCTGCACAGCTCCCCGAATTCCCTGGCATATGCCCCGCCCAAGACAGTGAGGATGACTCCAGTGACAACTTTGCATAAAACTCTCTGAACGCAACTCCTACCCGTTAAATGGTTTATTGGGACTGTGGTTCCCACTCTTGATGCTCCAAAAACAATTTTAATTCTCTGTTTATTTGGTATTTGCTCATGGTGGGCTGTTAACAATTGCTACTTTTTATCTTTGGTTGATTATGCATGAATCCCTACTGATAAGTAGGTGCTTTTGGGAAACTAACAAATTTCTTGTTTGAACGCTTTTTGATCCTTTTCCATTTCAAGGTGCACAACTTTCGGACTCCGACCTATACAAATCACTTTTGTAAGTTCTGATCCTCAACTTGTCACATTGAAATGACATAGGCCTTCGTTCGCATACACTTGCCCAAACTAGACCCTTTTGTACCCCAAAAGCCTCTTTGTGCTCACTTTCCAAGTCACGGTGAGGACACTGTAAGATCTTAAATTTGAGGTGGGGACTTCCCGTGTGACTTCCCGTCTTTATCCACAATGAGGACATTATGAAGTCTTAAGTTTGAGGTGGGTAGACAGTACCCCCCTCTAAAAAAAACAAAGAAAAATTAGAGTGCCCACTCCAAGAAAATGATGGTGTGCCTTTTCTGGACCATCAGAGTGCTCGCTCCCAGAAAACGATGGTGTGCCTATTCTGGACCATCAGAACAACCACTCTCACAAAAAAAAATATACCCATATCCAAATAAAGCCAGAAGTGTACTTGTTTACCCTTGCAAAACTCAGAAATGTTCACTTCTTAAAATAAAAATCCCAAAGCGGGATTTTCGGTTCAAGCTTGGAAATGTTTGCTACAAAGCCCTTGGGACACACATTCAAAGCCACAAATCTTTCAAACCCAATCAAGTCCTATAGATCAAATGTGAACAAGGGAAAGATGTCGTCGAATGCACAAAAGTGAAAATTTAGTTTTGGGACCGAAAGAAGTATCCATGGAGGGAGATCAACATTCATTCAAAGCGTGGAATCTGGTAAGTCCCTGAAAGCTCAAAGTGCATATATATATATATATAGAGGAGGGTTCATGTGAGGAGCGCATCAAAACGTGAGAACGTGAGGAGCACCGTCCATGTACAAAATCACATGTGATTCACAACACAAGGACTAAAAATCATATGTGATTAACATTTTGGACACGCGCGGTTTGTTACGCGGTTTACAAAAGCGCGCGGCTTGTCCCGCGGTTTGTGTTGTGAATCACATGTGATTTTGTACATGGACGGTGCTCCTCACGTTCTCACGTTTTGATGCGCTCCTCATTTGAACCCGACCCTATATATATATATATATATATATATATATATATATATATATATATATATGTGTGTGTGTGTGTGTGTGTGTGTGTGTGTTTCTTCTTTCTTTCTTTTTATTACTTAGGGACAAGTAATGGTTTAAGTTTGAGGTTGTGATAACTCTATTTTAAGAGTTATTATTTTTCCTTTTATTTTTATTTTCTTTTGTCAAATTTTAGCTTTTTTGCTTCTTAAATCACCCATTCTTGATAATATTCCCAAAATTGAGCAAAAAGAGTGAACCACAGTTTTTATAAACCATTTGGTAGATTTTTGCTGCACTTTCACTAAAATTCTACAGTGACTTGGAAAGTGCCCACTCCGGATCCCACTGGCGTGCCAAGAAAAATGAAAATCAAATCTTAGCTTGGAAATCAGTCCTGGAAGAATAGAGAAGTTGGTGGCAGCAGAAGCATGGAGGAAAAAGCAAAGCATGTCCCCTAAAAGATGGCCATCACATTATTTTAATGAAACCAATGGTACTTATGGCTTACTTTTTGGAAAAGGTGAAGTAACCTTGGATTAATTATCTACAAACTTGTGGAAATAAGCCTTGCTCATGGGAAATAGATCTTATGTCTCCCATCTTGGTTTTTAGCCTCTAGTTAATTCCCCATTTTTGTTTGGTCCAACCTTTCCTCTAAGTATATAAAGAGGTGTTGAGTTTCATTTATATCATCGTCCATCTACCACACAATTAGTGCAAGTTAGTTTTAGTTTTAGCTCTAGAATTTACTGAAGTAGTCTTTAATTTTCTGCATTTCAATTCCTAGTGTAATCGTTAGTTTGAAGTAACTTGTAGCAGTGATGTACTCACAGTGCCCACTGCAGATTTTAATCGAAGTCACTTTTACTATGTTTACTTGCAACTTTTCATCCTTTATTTTCTTTACTTCTTTGAATATGAGTTAAACATCCCTTGGGATGTAGGAAGGAAAAGTACCTGGATTTTATGAAAAATGCTTGAGTAATCTTCATACTTCGAATATTTATTGTTTTGGTCATTCACTCTCGATTATTGCCCAATGATGCGAACAAGCCGATCACTTGTGAGGATCTAAAGTCTAGTTCTTAACTCAGAAATGAGTAGAACGCAGTGACACGAGCTTGGATGATGCTAGGGAACTCGAAAGAATTCTTATGACACTTGCGAAAGTGAGGTCTGCACAGTGAGCTAATCTCAACCCACTGGAGTAGTAGGCAAGCTAGTTTGTATACTTAAAAACACTTAGAGTATTTGTCTCTACACATTCCATCGAGACCTGAAAATGTCCATTTTGAGATTACTGTTGACAAAACAGTGAGGACTAAAAGTATGAGAATTTTACTAGGAGGTGTGAGTATTTGTGTAACCAGGCTTCTTTAACGAGAGTGCCCACTCTGCACAAGTACAGTGAGCACTCTTCTGGATCAAGTATTTAGTATAAAATCTAGGGAAAATATAACCTACATTCCTTCTTTTAAATCTTAAGTAACTCGTTAAAATAGCATTTCACCAAACAAACCAACTTATTGCTTCTTCTGTAATTGAAACTTGTAAAAGGAAGCTCATGAGAACAACATTGTCTTGATTGCCCAGTCCATGTGGATACGATTCTGGTATTTTACCAACTATTACTTGATGTGACGATCATAGTGGCCGGTGTACACTTGCGCTTCCCAATGTGGATAGTTTGCATCCCACTGCGATTAATCACATATTTCGCACGTGCCAGGCAACTACAGTTGGGCCCATCAAACGAATTGGGCTTCCCAAATGGGTCCCTCCGCTGGACTTGGGCACGATCTATTACTTCAATAAAATAAACAACAAAAGGGCTACACCTGGGGCTCGAACCCATGAACCCAAGCATCTCACTGCATGTCCCTTCCACTACGCCACAACTTCTTTTTACTTCAAATCTGAACCATTAATTCTTTTATCTCTTCTTTCGCAGATTCCGATTCTCTAAATTAATCTTGCAACTTGCCATTTTTGTCACGTTTTCGCACCAACCTTTCTTTATTTGAAAAGAATTAAAAATCAAATAAAATTAATCACATCCAATAATTAAAGTGTAATTATTCATGTTTTATCAATTAAAATATAGACAAATAACGACTTTATCAAACCTCCCCAACTTAATACCTTATTCGTCCAAAGGTAAAAATTAATTCAATAAATAATTTCAAAAAATGCATGTGTATGGGTTAATACACGAGTCGCTATCTCACACTAAGTCCAAAAGTTCTTTTTTAAACCGCTATGCTAGATCTAGTCGGTTTGCTTTCATGTGAAATATACTTATTTTCAAGAATATGCATTTCTAGACATACAAGGCTACACTTCTCTATTCATTTTTGGGTGTTCAAACTAAAGGCTTTCACGGACTTACAGGTTTATCGCAACTTTGTCTTATCCCCAAGCTTCATGAGATGGGTGCTCATTGGCATCTTTTGATATGAAGGTTTTTTTTTTGAATTTATACCGTTAAACATGACCTTCTAACTAGTTCATTAGCAGGATTTAGGTCAGCCACTCCGAAGCCAAACGCCCTTTGGGGGCTAGGTGTCGAGCACCCCTAGGAATTAATCTCCCAAACTAGAAAGGCCACCGGTATATCTTCATTTATGTTCATTTGTACTGGTAGAACATGACTTTCTAACTGATTCATTAGCAGAATTTGGTCAGCCGCTCCCAAGCCAATTGGTCTTAGGGGACTAGGTGTCGAGCACCCCTCAGACTTAATTTCTCAAATCAGATAGGCCACATGTACATTTTTTATTGCATCTCAACCACTCAATTCAAATACATTGTTCTTCCCCCGTATTTCCGTTTCCACCCTGTATTCAAACTTTTAGATTTTCGAGCATTATTGCCTATATAAGCCTAGATTTACATAACTTGATCATGAAGTACACAAAGAATCATGTTGCGCTAATTAACCTTTCGATCTATTTTAGGGTTTAATTATAAAACAACAATTTTTTTAAACTCAAACATTCAATAGCATTTGTATTTTCACCCTTAACGCACATTTAACTCGTTTTTTCAAATTGAACTTTATGGTTCAAAATTGGTTTTAATTAGGGAGATTCAACAACGTGTGCTCGTTTCAGCCTATTCAAACAAATTATGCATGCATACACTTTATATAGCAGTAAAATAGGATGTGATACACCTTATATGCTCTTGATATGATTTGCGACTATCTTGTGTAAGCACCTCGTGATCCCACATCTCCTACTTAAATATAACAACTTGCACAAAACTCGGTTAATAATACCATAAGAATTCCAGAGTGATAAATCAAAAAAAAATCCCCCCTCTCCAACTTAAAGATATGCATTATCCTCAATGTTGGGAAGTAGGAACTGAACCAAGAGAGGGTTCGAGCTTAGAGACAGAGGCCGCCAAAGATAATCAAGAAAACAAAAGAACACAGAACAAAAACATCTAATAAATAGAACTAAATAAAAAAAATCATCGTTTTTGTAGGGAAACACGATTGCACTTAGCACGTGCAACAAGCCTTTTAAACCCCTAGGTTCCCCCTAGTGGACGAGCTAGTGAAGTCTCGTGAGGGTTTGCAGAGAACACGCCCACAAAGTTCACTTAACTACATTCTTACTAACTAATGTGATAAAAATAAAATACATAAAGAAAATAAATGTACAAAACACAAGCAGGTGTTAATATTGTTACTAATTTGTGAATTATGATACTTTCTTTGATCTTTCATGTACAACGAGTGAAGGGAAATAATTTCTAAAATTAAGTGCATTCGACTTTCTGTGGTTGATGCAGACTCGCCATCCAATGCTGGGGCGGGTAATGCTGGGGCGGGTAAGAATGTCTTCCCTCACCCAAGGTCTTCCAAAGCTAGGATGCATGATCCTGCCATCTAACCATTTGATCACTTCTTGTATGCTCACATATCTCCAATTAAGATTCATCTTATGTGGTGGCTTTCTAATTGGGCTGGAATGGGATGTAGCTAACCATTTGATAACCTCATGAATACTTAACTTTATCCAGTTTGGGTTCAACTCTCTTAAGGGTTTTGCATTAGATTAAGTGAGTGTGTGGTGTGTGCATCTGGATGTGGTAACTCCTCTACAATCCTCGGTCAACCCTCTTTCTACCAAGGTATGATCTTTTAGCATAGGACTAAGAATGTAATCAGGTGATGTTTTTAGCTCAAGAGATGGAGGTTGGTCGAGTGGATTTTACAAAGGCTCTTATGCTAAACTCGATGAAACTTCCTTTCCATAAGTCCAAGAAATTTGATCGATGGTGATTGGTTCAGCTAGCAACGCCTCAATCTCATCTAAATCTACCAAATCTAGTTCATGCTTTAATGAGGCCTCTACTGTCTTCACTCTTTCTTTTTCCTCACAATTATTTTGATTGTGTTCAACTTGTTCAGCGTCTAGGTGAGGTTCATTATGCCAAGGTATTTCATCAATAAAATCATCACTGAAACTTTCCCTAGGCATGCTTAGTTGTATACCCTCATCTATTTCAATTAAATGTTCTGTCAATTGACTAACTTTTGTTTCAAGGGCAACAACAGATTGGGTCACATTATTTGCATATTGCAACAGTTCCTTCATCATTGCCATCATGTCTTACATTTATTCTTCAAGTGATGATGAAATCTGATTGTTGTTGTCATAATTACCACTAAAATTATTATTTTCAGTTTGATTGTTTTGGTGGTAATTTCCCGAATGATATTGACTTAGAAAACTTGGTTGACTTAGGTGACTTTCATGTTGACATTCCCAAGAGAGTCTGGGTGTTCTGGCCATTCAGGGTTATAAGAATCAGGTAACATGTCTTCATTATAATTTGTGAACCCTTTAGTGACACACCCAACATGAAAGGTCTCACACTCATTTATAGAATGACATGGGTTACCACCATAAGTGCATGAATTTTGACCATTGACTCTCTCATAATAGAATGCAGGACAACTATCGAGAGAATGTAAGGGATCTCCATAGTAATTGCATGAATTTTTGGATTTGATACACCTCACTATCTCCCCCAATCAACCCACCTAAAAGCATGTCTAACTTAAATGAAAGCTCATCGATATCACCCTTAAACTCTTGCCTCAACTCATCCGTCTCCACAATAAACATACTATCAAGTGACATGTTTCCAAATCAAAGGTTAGACCTAAGATGATGGCAACTCATACAATAAACAATAATAAAAAAATAACACTTAAAGTAAAAACTCAACTAATAAAAAATAAACAAGCCAAAAAAACTCTTTTTGTTTTATTACTCTTCTCTGGTTTTTTTCTTGCTTTTTTGTTTACAAAGAAAAAAAAGTAACACTAAGCACAAAAAGATACTAAAAACAAAGAAAAGCAAACTTACCCGACCCACGAGAGATCAAACAAGCAATCTGCAAAACACTATTAGCATGTATCGATTAGCAATCTATTCCAAATATAATGCAAACAGATAAAATTAACACACACCAATTAACCTAAGCGCACAACTCCCCGACAACGGTGCCACAAACTTGATGTACGCGTCGTTAAATGCACAACAAGGTTTAAATTTATAAACCTAACTTATATCAGTAAAGATGGTAAGTCGGGTATCGTTCTTCTCAGGGAGTCAGTGGTTAAGCTAATGATTTATGTTAAACCGATTGCACGTGTGTCACAAAGATTAACTACTCAATTAATCGATTAAGCTCAAAGATAACCTACCTAAAAACCGAAATCTGATTATTACAAATAACACTGCTTCAAAAGATTTGGATTGAGAGTTATATTAAACTATTAAACGAATGAAAATTAAAACTTTACGACTAACGAAATAACCTGAAAACAAAATCAACATCCAAAGCTAGCAATATTTGTCACATATCATTCACCGTGAAAAACTGATAGAAACTTTATTTAAACTAGAAAATCAATATCATCTCAATGATTAACCATTCAACATTCTCTATTTTAAAGAAGACCACAAACTTTATCAAAGAAATTCAATCCAATAATTTCAAAAACCAATAATATCTAGAACAAACAAATCAAACCTTATTCTAAACAGAACTAAAGTTAATAAATACGATTTACTAAAAAAGATTACGGCAAAGAAACTTCAAACCTCTTTTGGATTAAAACCGGATCTTCCACCAGTAAAATCAGTCTTCAATCGGAATTACTTTTCTTCAATCTCCAATCATCAATTTCCATCAAAATTGACAAGTATTTTATGTAAAAAAAAACTAGAACCAAAACAGCAGCTGCTACTGCTGCTCCTCGATGATCTCCCATCCATGGTTGCCTCCCTTTTTTATAACACAAAAGCTACCCTAAGTCGTAAGGCAACTACAACTGGCCCATCAAACGAATTGGGCTTCACAAATGGGTTTCCTCAGCTGGACTTGGGCAGGATTTGTTACTTCAATAAAAATAAAAATAAAAGTGCTACACCTGGGGCTCGAACCCACGACCTCAACCATCTCACCGCATGCCCCTTCAACTGCGCCACAACTTCTTTTTACTTCAAATCTGCACCATTAATTTTTTTTATCTCTTCTTTCGTAGATTCTGATTTTCTTTAAATTAATCTTGCAACTTTCCATTTTTGTCATGCTTTCGCATCAACCTTTCTTTATCTGAAAAGAATTAAAAATCAAATAAAATTAATCACTTCCAATAATTAAAGTGTAATTATGCATGTTTTATCAATTAAAATATAGACAAATAACGACGTTATCAAACAAGAACCTGCTGAATCAGTAACTATTAAATTCATATCCTTGGGTGTGTACTACAAGGTTTACACCCAAGATATCCAAAATCATTTAACAGCTCTAAGCAATACTTTCTTTGAGACATACAAATGCCATTACCAAAGTCTAATATTTCAATACCTAAGAAAAAGTTTAGCTTTCCTAATCTTTAATGAGAAATTTACTTTTCAAGTAATCTCTAACTTTATTGACTTGCACCATATTACTTATTACCGGTAAACACAATGTCATCAACATAAACCAATAAAACAATAAACACAAAGCCAAAAAAAATTGTAAACAAGGAATAATCACTAATACTCCGAACAAAACCATGATCAACTAAACACGAAGAAAGCTTAGCATACCATTAGAGAGGAGCCTGCTTTAGACCGTAAAGATACTTGACAAGCTTACACACACGCTTGTCTCCCGAAGAATAGTAACCTTCCGGTAGTGACATATAAACTTCAATCAAATGAGAACAAAAAAAGGTGTAAACCATGAATACCGATCTAAACCGTTTATTAATTTTAATCCATGGACATTAAAGGCAATTGCATTTTTGTGATTTTTTTGAAATCTGAAACCATTTATTTAATAAATGACAAATTGAAAGGGCATTCTCGTCCATTTTCTAAATCTCATTCTTATTCCCTTTGTTAGTTTCGATATCTACAACACATTGATGTTTTCCGTATCAGCGTCACGAAGCATAGACAACCCAATGTTTTGGTGTTCTTTTTTCATATCTGTCACATACCACCACAGGGAAGAACCATAGAGACGAAAGCATCGTTTGGTTCTTCTTCCAGATATGTGTAGCGCCGGCGATAAAGGGTAGCACCGGCAATGGAGAAGCAGATCTGATAGCCGCCCATCTAATCTCGTGTTAATGGAAGACTTTCAGTTTCAACCCAAAAGAACCCTAAAACCATCTCCATTTCCATGTCTACACCCAACCGAGATAAACCCCAAAACCAAGATGAAGATCATACATATCCATCTCCACTAGATGATTTGATTGGACATTTTTATGGTTAAATCGATTGGGGTTTTTTTTGTTTCCAGATCCAGATCATAAAGGATACAAAAGAGCAACGATGGTGGGAATTGGGTCGCTCGAAGAAGGTGTGCGATGGCAAAGAACAGATTAGAAAAACATCTTCTTTGGGGAATTTTCGTTTTAAAAGTTCTGTTTGATTTCATGGATGAAATAACATTAATGTTTAAATTCATGAGGTGAAATAACATATAGACTGTAATTACATTTGATTTCATGAGGTGAAACAGATTAGAGATGAAAATTGTGTTTGATTTCATACGGTGAATCCATGTGTTTCATCTGATGAATGAATATGAATGAATCTGTATGTTTCATATGGTGAATACATGTGTTTTTTATATGGTGAAAACCTGTGTTTCATATGGTGAATCCATGTGTTTTATCTGATTAATGAATATGAAAGAAACTATATGTTTCATATGGTGAATACGTGTGGTTCATGTATGTTTCATCTGGTGAACTTTGTTACCAAAATGACGACTATGCCCTTTTTATGTGATGAAACAGTTTTTAATTAAAACCATAGGATCAAAACCAAATTACGGCTTACATTGGTTCTCACGGTTCTCAATTTTTTTGGTTCTCACATGATTTAACCTCTATATATATTTATATGGAATTAGTATGGCTTTTTAAAGAAGAAATTGGTATGGGTTTTTAATTAGAGAAATTAATTAAAATACCCCCACTTCACATTTTCCTTACAGAAATGCCCCAAATCTCTCCTATTTTGCAAAACTGCCCCCTAATCCCGCGATATGAGCCGCGGTCGCGGACCCGGCCCATGTGGCTCCTGATGGTGCATTTTGGTTAATAAAAAAATTATGAGGCATTCGCAAGGTGCATGATTCGAATCCTACATCAACAGCACATGTGCACAAGACCTTAACCAGTAATCTAGCTGCTAAGTTGTTAATTACTGTAGAATCCAGATCCGTGCAACAATGATGAAATCGAAATATATGAACAATAAGAACAAGTGATTTCAACTGGTCATCCCTGTCATTCACTTTCAGAGAGAATTTACAATACAGTGTTTGAAAGTAAAAGAGATGATTAGCTTGTTTTTCCAAGCTAATCAACATTAAATACAATGGGCCCGTGGTTAACAAGCCCACGGCCCGTTCACTAATAAGCTCTATTTTAATCAAATACAGTTTAACCCTTGAACTTTAAATCAACATTAAAACCTTCTCTAACAATCTCCCCCTTTGATTTGAAGTTCGAGTTGGCGCTCTATATCTCTCCAGTTGAAGACATATCTTTTGCGGAGCGCGAAGTGTACCTCGAACAATCTGATGGCGCGGCGATAGTCGATGCGATCTTCAATCATTTCCAAGGCATTCCTAGTGGTTACTTCATTCGGATTCGGAACATACGAATACCTTGGATTTTCAGACTCGTGCTGAATAATCTTTCGAAGAGCATCTCTGACCTTTAGGAGCGTGCCGTCGCAGAATCTTTCCACCTGACTGAATCGCATAAATTTCTTCTCTTTTTGCTCGTTGAGGTAAACAATCCCGAATTCTGGTTCCAGTAGCATAGCGTTCTCGGGATACATGTTTAACTCAGGTGCTTTCAGATTCGGCTTGATCAGATTTACCTTTTTCGCCTTGTTCTCGATAGCCATTTGGAAGTCCGTTAGATAAGACATCATTATGGTGCGGACCAGGTATCGACGAACAGCTTCGAGTGCCTTTGTAATTTCTAGCGGTCGGATGGTTCTTGTACGCAAGTCTTTCAGAATAACCAGAAAGTCGAGTGGTCGGATGTTCTTGAAATCAGCTTCTGAAAATTTCCATTCGTTCCCATCTTCACGTCGAACAATGAAAACTGGGTAGACGATCTTCATAATACGTCTTGAATAGATACTGATTACCTCTGTGATTCGAAGTTTGGTTCTGACCTGGTTGACTGGAAGACACCGCTGCATTGTGCTGATATATAGGCGTTGAAATTCTGGGTCAAGGTTGTAGATACCTAGACAGAAGGTCGGCTCGATCTGGCGAAGCTTGTGGACGAACAGCTTTTTCAAAGATTCCTCCAGATGAGGGATTAGTACCATGATCTTCTCCCAACGGATTTGTTGCTGTTGAGGAGTATGAGGAAGATCAGAAGCTGTCGTGGGAGGAGTAGTTGTCGGAAGATCGGAAGTAGTAGACTCGGGTCTTGTTGATGGTGTTCCGGCGGGTTGAGCATAGTGAACGGGGGTTGCTCCATATAAATTTTGGAGCAGGAACTGATCGTAGTCAATATTTTCGTCCTCATCAGTAGGGAAGACCAAATTTACCTGGATATTTACGGCACTGGCGACTTTTTCGTACCATGCGTCTTCGGTCTCCGGGTTGGTCTCACACTCTGGATCTATCATGTCCAGTATCGGTCTGTCTGACGAGTCAAAATCGACCAGTTCCTGTGTTGAACCCTCGGGCTTTTCAACCGTCGGGTCTTCTTCATCTGAAATCTCCATATCTATGACCATATCTGCTAGTGGCAACTCGGCTTCGGGTGCTTCTGATGTAGTTGCCGCAGTTAGGGGTTCCTGTTGAACCACTGTTGTAGTTTCGGCAGTCATGATCTGTACGGTCTCGATTTGGCGTAGACGCTTCTACCCCTCACGGTGATCAGGATCATCCTGGTCATCGTGCTTGCGTTTGAGACCGCCGGCTTGACTCTTACAAGTGTCTTCTTGTGAGCGGACCCTCTCAGAAGCGTGGCGAGCGCGTTGTTGTAGTCGTTGAGGGCCGAGTCGATGGCGTCAAGGCATGATGTGATAGACGAAGATGGAGCAGTGACCTGGGATCGGAGAACTGAGATCAGGTCTGCTTCAGTCGAGGCGGTTGTATCGGATTCCTGGAGCAGTTGGGCCAATAGCATCGTCTTTAAGGTATCCACCGAATAGATAGGTTGAGCAAATGTCGGTGGATGTGGTGGTGCGGTTTTGTCTTCAACGATCTTTGCTTTGCCTTTGATGGCTTTGGCGATCTCGTCGGTGAGATGTTGTTCCAGTGCCTCGCGGACAGCCTTGAGGGTGCTGTCCAGGGACCCTTGCGACACAAAGTCGGGTAAATTAACGCCGGGATCACTTAGATTGCCCGTTGAGGCGTCTACCACATGGGTAGAGCCACCAATGTTCACAGTTGGCGTGATGTTAGCTGTGGTAGGATTTCCCGCCGATCCTTGTGTTTCACCAAGAGGTGAAGACACTACGGTGGTTCCGGTCGAGTCACAAAGATTCTCGACTTGGTGTTGTACCTCTTCAAGTGTCCTAGCCAAAGATTGATCTATTACAAGTGGCTCTAGACTCGATGGTGCACGAAATGAAGTCGAGACTGGGGGCTGCTGGTCTCTTATTTCAACACCAGCACTCTCCGAATGAGAGGCCGGTGGAAGTTGTGCTAGTTCCTCGTGTATTATTGAAACATTCGTCTGTTGTGAGACGGATGAGTGGATAAGGGGGTAGTGCAATTGCTCCGCTGGGTCCACGGAGTCTTCTTCAATACCCCGTCCCAACGTATGAGACGGGATAGCAGATGTGGCTACCCGGATTACACTCGTTTCGGGTCGCTCAAGAGCCTCGTTATCTTTACGGCCCAATCTTTCCTGTTTCGCTTTCGACCTTAATTCCCTCGGTCTCACATGTTCTATGTCCCGGGGAAGGTCTCTCCGGCGCTGGCTAGACCATGGGATTCCCTAACTCTCGTCTCTCGCTTAGAGATTATCTTGCTCCCCCTCAAAACATGCATGGGGATTGACTTGCTCCCCCTCGGAGTGAGAGTGGGATTTACTTGGGAGACATCAATACAAGAAAAAAAACATTTAGACTTTTAAGAAAACAGTGTGACGCTCCCCCTCAAGTGATAAACATAATGATGTTGCTCTTGATCCGCCATTGAATATATGTAGAAACAAAGCACAGTTAGTAACTGAAACGGATGAACAAGTGTCGGTGCGTACCTTTGCATTAATAGGCTCAATTTGAGACAAATTGAGGACTGACAGTGATGAAACAGGTACAGGACTGAAAATAGCACGGGCGTCCGGACATAATAATGAAATTGCAAGACATTCCGGACAACACAGGTATCCGGACAAAAGGTGTCCGGACAAAAGAGCATACCGGAGAGGATGAAAGTTTCCGGATAAAATAAGCAATCCGGACAAACGAGAATCCGGATGACATTTAAGAGAGACCAAGAGTCCGGATATGGTACCCGGGTTCCCTTCCAATCCAGATAAGGACCCGGTCCGGAAACCTATCCGAAAAGATAGGGTTTCCGGATACCTGTCCGGATACTTCTGGAATTTTCAAGAATTTCCCTGATTCTTGATATTTTGCAAAAATGAAGCTATATGGATTTCAGAAACGATCCTTCTCTCTCTCCCCCTTAAACGGAGCATGGGGAAGAATTTGCTCCCCCTCAGAATGTGCGCGTAGAGTGAAGTGCACACGGGAGTATCCACACACATAACAAAACTTTTCAGCATTTTAAAAAAAATGTGTGTGACGCTCCCCCTCAACAGTAGAGTATACTTACCTGATGGCTGATCATGCTCCCCCTAAACACATGAGCAGCTCGTGAAAGTACAGGTATAGGCAAACCTCACGTCTTCTTAGTATTGTTCCTTGCAGATCGTGAGCAGCTCCCTCCTTCCGGTCATGTGTGTGGAGCATCCAGTGTCTAAGAGTCACACATGACCGTCCTGCAAAACAAGATTAGCGGACCTTTGGTACCCAGATTTGCCTGGGTCCGGGAGGGTTAGGTTTGGCACCTCGAGGAGGAACTTGCTTTGACTCAGACTTCCCCTTAGGTGCAGATTGTACAACGTTTGGAGTAACTGGTTTTGGCACATGTTGCCTTTTAGGTGTAGAATTTACACCTTTTGGAGGAACAGTTTTTGCAGCAGGTTTCCTCTTGAGTGCCGGTCTAACCTCAGTGGGAGAAGCCCGTTTTGGAATGGGTTTGGTCTCCCGCTGTGGTTTAACCTCTGTTTGAGAACCCCGTTGTTTATGATATTTTCTCTTGTTATTACGGGGTTTGCGTTTGGGTGTATGATTATACATGTGATATGACCCAAACCAATCATTGTTATTAGTATCATCAAAGTCATTCCAACCACAACTAGAACAACACAAACAATCATGCGACAATTGAATCAATTGCTGAGTGGAATAAATTTTCATCGGAAAATTAACATCTCTTTTAACAAAATCATTCCTATGATTCCAAGCACAATCGTTTTTGTTCATTCTCGGGTAAAAGACAATATTGAGCGACTTTGATGCAGCACCCTCGACAGATTCCTTGGCTGGCCACTTTGGTTTTGCTTGTTTGGCGCGACCGGTTTTATCCGAAACAACAGGGACAGTGCGGTCAGTGACTTTTGAGGAAATAGGAATCTTAGTGGTCGGTCGTTCGGTCTTTTGCTTCGGCTGTGATTATTTTTGAGAATTTGAACCATTTTTAAGAATCTTGATCACAGCCGGAGTCTTGGATTGAGAACAGTCGCCCTTTTGAAAATTGACCGGACGATTAACCATTGGAGACAAAAAGTCAGAATGACTTGGAAGAGGTTTGTCGAAAGGGAACTACTCAAACTCTCTATCAGAATTACCTTCGGAGTTTATGTATTCTGAAAAATCTATCTCCGGAATTTCAGGACTTGGATTGGTCGAGGAAGGCGAGGAACACGCTGTGCTTTCGGTTGTGTGCTTTGGGGAATTTGGTGCGGAAGCGTTTAAAAACTCAGAGTTTAAATTCCTTTTAACACATTCATCTTGAGAGAAGTTACTTTCTTGTGAAGATATATTTCCTATGAAGGCTTTACACGATGATGTGTCAGATGAGTTGGAGGAAAGATCAGGTGAAATCTGCTTTTGAGTTTGGAGAAAGTCAATCTGCTCTTGGAGTTGACCATTTCTCAGGTTCTCCTTCATCGTTTCTCTTGTCATCTCGGACAGTTTCGATGAGAGCGTATTGATTTCCCACAGAAAACTTTCCTTTTCTTCACTTGACACACCATTGGTTTTCTCAGATTTGAGTTTCTCAAGATCCTTAACTAGCTCTTTCTTCTCATTTTGAAAAACGGACCTTTCTTTCTCGAGTGACTCCTCCAACTCGACTATCTTTGCTTCCAAGATGAGAGGGGGAACATAGAGTTTAAACTCGTCCGTCTCATTCTTGGTTGCGGGTGCTTGGTCCTCATCCTTTTTGGAGGAATCCTTGGGCGTAGCAACCTTGTAGGGGTCGAAGTAGTCATTTGAGAGATACTTTTTGTTCTTTTGGTACGAGTAGTTTAGAGGTTCATAACAAAATGGAAGTTGAATCCCTCGTTTGTGTTTGCGCTTGTTTTCCTCGGTTTCCTCTTCCTTTTCTGGTACAAGAGGACCAGTCCATTGGATTGCGTATTCCGGATACTTTTTATCTAATCCAAAACAAGCAAAGTCATACAGAGTGGGTACATGCCATCTTCCTTTTTTCAAATAATGTGGGTTATCATATCCGATTCCCCACTCTTTGTTAAAATATGTGAACTCTTTAGGTTTATTCAGAAAGATGGTTTGATCAGTTTGACCCCTCTTGTGAAGTTTGGTCTCAAGATCAAGAATTTTAGTAACACACTCCTTGTGCTGAATTTGAAGAGAAGAACGTTGATAAACAAGTTCTTCTTTCTCATTCATGCACTGATCAAACTGAGACTGAAGTTCAGATAACTTGGCTCTTAAGTCTTTAGGTGCTAATGAAAGGATTTTGCATCTGTCTTTTAAATCAGCATTTTCAGACTTATATTTTTCAGTTAATCGCGTTTGAACATCCAACTTTTCAGATAGTAATCTAATCTCAAGTAGTTGTTCATTATTTGTGGCCTTGTAGGAACCTATCTGTTCTGCTAGAGGTGTCATTTGGTCAGAAAGTTCTAATAAGATAGGTTCACATACCTGACATGGCTTTGACTTGACTTCTTCAGCAGGAGACATCTTCAGTTGCACTGGAGTGATCGTCAGACGATTGTTCGATTCAAAGTAAAATAGTATCAAGAATACTTAAATGTCCCCCTCCTGCGACTTAGCACGGGGGTTTCAGAAAGCTCCCGGATTAAGGAATCCGGGTGGTTTCCGGATAAAGAATCCGGAAAACGAAGTTACCGGATAAACAAATGTTACCGGATAGAATATAAAGCACAAGATGTTTCCGGATAAACTGAAGTTTCCAGGTACAATGGATTGTCCGGAAACTCTGGGTTTCCGGATACAAATGTTACCCGGATAGTATAAGGAATAGTGACTTACCCGGATTGCAGAACTTACCCGGAAAAATGAGGAGTCCGGATGGAATTGGAGGTGTCCGGTTGAAAACACACAAATGTCTGGGAACTATCAACTTGTCCGGAAACCACGGCTGGTTTATCCGGAAAAGTCGGCTGTTTTGCTCAAATCGTTCGAATTTTCGATTAGGGTTGCCCAAAATCGATCCTGGAAGATTAGTAACAATGCCAAACACAAAACTAACACTAACCCAATCAATTTCTAAGCAAAAAGAACACGTTTTGATGGTAAAAATTCGATTTTTGTTGAAGAACACTACCAAAAAACTTTGATCTTAAATTGCTAAATTGACCAATCAAACGAATGAATTAGGATGTGAAAATTTGCAGAAACACTTATAACGATAATGCTAACACAACCCAATAAGCAAAAACAACCAATTTCGACTGAATCAAATATTCAAGAATTCAAGAATGGTCAAACGGGTAAAAGTCAAACTAACCAGAAATTGGTGAATGAAGCTTTGAATCGAATCCGTCTGTCTGCTCTGATACCAATTGTAGAATCCAGATCCGTGCAACAAATATGAAATCGTAATGATAAGCAATAAAAGCAATGATTTCAACTGGTCATCCCTTTCATTAATCTTTCAGAGAGAATATTACAATAAGAGTTGAAAGCTAAAAGAGATGATTAGCTTGTTTTTCCAAGCTAATCAACATTAAATACAATGGGCCCGTGGTTAACAAGTCCATGGCCCGTTCACTAATAAGCTCTATTTTAATCAAATACAGTTTAACCCTTGAACTTTAAATCAACATTAAAACATGCTCTAACAATTACATTATACCAAAAATATTTTATATTATATCAAATATAATATATTAAGATATTTATTATTAATAATGTATGCTCTAATAAAATGGGAGAGATTTTATTAGCTGCAAAAAATGTATGCTCTAATAAAATATTTAATAATATAGTTAAATGTATGCTCTAATAAAAAAATATATGCTTTAATAAAATATTTAATAATTTATTTATAATATTTTTACTTCAATGGTTGTGTTAAATGTATAAAATATTTTATAATATAGTTAACGCTAGAATTTGCAAAAAGTTAAAAAAGAAAAATAATATTTTAGTTCATTTTCAATAGTTATTATAGTTTTTCGAAAATAAATTATCATAAACTAGCATCTTTAAAAATAAATTATTTCCAACTCCAATAATTATTTTATTACAACAATTTAACATTAATTATATTATTAAATTATTTTATTAGTACATCTCTTTTTTCAATATTAAGTTTATATATAATCTATTAAATTTAAAGTTTTCTACATTTTTTCTCATTTTTTATTATTATTTTAACATACAAGTTAACATAACTCTAAATTTTTTCTTCCAAAATATCTACTTGACCTTAAATGCATGCTCTAAAACCATTTTCAGCACAACCACTAAAATAAAATATCAAAAATACAAAAAAGAATTGTTAGGTCCATTGAAGTAAAAATATTAAATATCATCTTTAATATTATAACAATAATAATATGAATAATAAATATCTTAATATATTATATTTGATATAATATAAAATATTTTTGGTATAATGTAATAAACAACTTTGTAGCTAGATTACTGGTTAAAGTCTTGTGCACACGTGCTGTTGATGCAGGGTTCGAATCTTGCACCTTGCGAATGCCTCATAATTTTTTTATTAATCAAAATGCACCATCGCAAACCAAGATCGCGAGCCACATGGGCCGGGCTTGCGATCGCAGCCCATATCGCGGGATTAGGGGATAGTTTTGCAAAATGGAAGAGATTTGAGGCATTTTTGTAAGAAAAATGTGAAGTGGGGGTATTTTAATTAATTTTAAAAGCATATAGAAAATCTCCTTGATTGTTTTTATGATAAGATATTTAGAAGTTTTTCTTAGTAGCAATTGTTATTAATTTTTTTATCCATAGTTTTTTTTATGGAATTGGTCAAATTATTACATCTTTTAATAATTATTTTATTTTCTAAAAAATATTTATTATATGTTGAAGAGAATCGAAACAGAACAACAAAAGAAAAGAGAGAATGAATCGTAATTCTCATTAATCATAAGCCCTTTAAATAGGGATGGTTTACAAAGAGATAATCATAAGATACCAAGTTCTAATCTAACTATAATGCCTCTGTCTCTATCTCTATCTCTAACTTTATCATTATCGTCTTATACTTTGACGATGACACATTTATCCTACAACACCCCCCCTTGTGCCGAGTCAAAGGAGTGAAGGTGCACAATTGTTGCCTCATTAAAACCTTACGCCAAAATAAAAACCCAGTGGGAAAAAATAAAAATATGACGAAGGAAAGAGTACAACGCACTAGTTTCTTTGCAACACATAGACTTTTACTTTAGTCTAATTTTCTCTTAGATTTGTACATTAATCGTGAGAGTTAAGAAAACATGATGGTATATAAACCGTTGCCTCACTAAAACCTTACACCAAGGAACAAAACCCAATGGGAAAAATAAAACCTTGGTTGAAGGAAAGAGCACAACATACCAATATTACATATATAGTAGACTCCCCCTTTTGTCTACCACTCCCCCTGATTCGTGCATTAATCAAATGAGGTTTAAAACATTTTCATTTCAATACTTTCTACATGTTTCCCAAATATGGTTTTAAGTATTGATTTGGTAAACAAACATGTCACATTTTCCTCGCATCTTATTCAGTTCACTTCAATCTTGAGGATAATTGGTTATATGAAAACTTAAGCAAAATATGCTTTGTGTTATAACCCTTGATATATCTTACTTTCATTTCTTCGATACATGATGCATTATTTCCATACATGCAAGTTGTATAATGGTTAAACTCAAAATTATCAGCTCCTCTTATATGTGTAATGATAGTCCTTAACCATATACACTCTTGAATAGTCTCATGGAGAGTAAGATTGTTGATAATATAAGAAGATAGATATTATAGGTTTGCTTAGTTTACTTCCAAGCAATCGGCATGTTTCATATGGTAATTCCTTATCCAGTTTGGGAACAACCTTTATATGAGTCAAACATATACTTAATATTAGCAAATATATATCAAGGCATTGTTTGGTGTTTTTCTATAAGAGCCAGTACTTTTGCCGCTCACAATCTAAGTAGGTATTGAAGTTACATTATCAATCCATTTTTCTCCGTAGGGAAATTATAAGCCCACGTCAATGGTGCCAAACGATTCATTTGAAATCATTCCAATGACGTTGCATTGGCGTTGAGCTAAATCTAGCTGACAAGTTCAGTGAGAAGTACAATATAGGGTCAAGTGTGTTATGTTGAGTACAATAATGCGCCTATTGTACTTAGGTATGGAATTCCAGCTCCTAACACCTCTTCGTCCTCATCCTTTAGACGAAATGGATATTTCTTTATATCCAACACTTTGACCGATCATGGGAGTGCTAATCGAACGCGCTTTGTCTATATTAGGTCGCCTGATCATTTTCTAGACATATGCGGATCGGTGGATTAATATTCCACAAACTCGGTGTCGTAGCTCAAGTATCTAGATAAAACCAAGTTTTCCCACGATCTTTCATCTCAAATTCAGATTTCAAATAGCTTGTGTTTTCTCTTATTTCGTCAAGAGTGTCTATTATGTTCATTACATCGACATATAGAGCTACTATGAAAATCTGGAACTTTCTTCTCCTAACAAATATGCAAGGGCACAGTTCATCGTTTTTATTTATCGTTTCCCAATTAAATATTCACTCAGGCGGGTATACCACATCCGCATAGATTGTTTTAATCTATAAAGTGAGTGTTTCATATTTATTGTAATCACATTTCATAGTTTAAAGTTACTCGATATTGGTATAATGCCATCAAGCACTTTTATATCTCTGGATTTAGATCCCCATAGAGATATGTAGTAACTACATCGTTGAGCTGCAATTTCCAGTCCTTCGGAAACTACTTGGCTAATTAATAGCAGAACGTTCTCCATCACGAGGGAGTAAGTCTTATTGTGGTCAATCCAGTGCGTTGTGAGAAACCTTGCGCCAAAGGAGAGCATTATACATTAGGACTTTATTATTCTCGTTACGCTTTCTGACAAAGACTCAGTTATGTCCTACGGGCTTTACACTTGGTGGGTTAGCACTACCGAACCAAATACCCGATCCTTTGTCAAATAATATAATTCTTTCTGGATTGTTCTTTAGGTCAATATGCTTTGTTGATATTATTCAACCGAGCGTGGTTCGATGTCGTCGTGCTCTATCGTCTTATGAGCAATAGTAAATGTGAATAAATCATCAATGAATATATATGATCTGTCCATTGACTCATATGTACTCTCATAGTTCATTTAAGATTTTATTTATCTCTAGAATCAATATTAACTTCGGAGCGTCCTCCAGTGATGATTCATGGACATAATTAGAGATAATCTCATGAGAGTTTTATGTATTGATGATAAATGGATGTGCCTCACTATTCTCTTCCTTTAGAATAGTATTCATCGAACCGGGTAGCTTCCACCACTTCCATTTGGTAGCTACGACCTCAACCACACCTCCACTATGTGTGATTGCAATGCACTTTCCAACGGCGTTGTGCCCCTGTTGGGGACTTTTAACCTTACGGGTATATTAGCAGCTCGTATGTGTGATCTTGTCACTTTTGAAATAGTATTTAACGTATCAGGTATCGAGTCTGATTCGTTTGACTTCAATTTTCCGTTGTGAAGTTTGGGGACTAAAGTGGGAACATTCCATGACAGTTCCTGTCGTTCCCTTGGAAAATACTTTTCCCTATCTCCCCCTAACGACAAGAAGACTGTCATCAGAGTGACTATTCGCAAATCATGCGATATTAGGATCACCCGTCAAAGGTTCTAGATAGCGGATAATTGTTGGAGATTCATATCCAACATATATACTTAATCGTTTTAAAGGACCCATTTTGGTGCGCTGTGGGGGCGCAATTGGCACATATACTACACAACCAAACATGCGTAAATGTTAAATATCAGGCTTATATCCAGTTACCAACTGGTACGCATAAGGTTAGTCGGTTGGTTGTGGGTCTAAAAACGAATAAGTAAAGTTGCATGTAATATTGCATAACCCCATGTAGATTTGGATAAATTGGTGCACATAACCAATGCCCTAGCTACCATCTATATTCTTTTGATGGTCAACTTTTATCATTCTACGAGACCATTATATATACACATGGGGTATAGGTAACTTTACATTAATCTCTATACACATGCAATAATCATCAAATCCTTATGATGTAAATTCTCCAGCATTCTAAGTCATGCAGACTTGATGAGAAAATCAGGGTGGTGAGTCCTTAAATGTATAACTAGTGCTAGGAGTGCAACATTTCATGTGGACAATAATATTACACGTGTTCATTGTGTCAAAACCAGAACCATAAAGTACTTTAATGGTCCGCAGTTTGGATGTTATTGTCTATAAATATCACCTTGTATTTGTTGTAAGAATGGAATTTATTGGTATTATCTCCTTAGATTTAGGATTGTCTCATTCCTGTCTTGGCTAAGAATCATGGTATACAAAAGTTCAAGGTATTGGAGAGGGCATATTATGATGGTGGTGTTGCTTCTTGTGCAGTAGAAGTCAACAGTTACAATTTGGTTAATTCCCTCGTTTTATCTTTCACTCGAAAGAGAATGTGTCAATGTGTATTTTCCAATACATAGATCACTATATCATGACCATGGTGTCCCACGTGGTCATGCCGAAACATATATGTGTCATTGTCCCAAAGTTCTTTATTGGTGACAAAATATGATTTAATGACATAGATAATCCATTAATTTGATACATTAATTTCTCTAATGTATGTTTGCTTTCATATCATTAGAGTTGATGTACATATACCCATTTCCATTCTTATAATATGATTTCTCATTGGTACGAATATCTTAACAAGGTTTCTATTAATATAGTGCTTTAGTGATTGATCTTGTGTCATTAAGCAACAAGTGACAGTCCATCGTCTAAGTGTTTGGAGGAATTAAAAATTATTAATTCAATGAATAACAATCTATTTCTTATGATTGTATGATATGTCACAAAAACAATCAAGTTCTCCTCGATACATTCCTACATGGAACGAAGAACATTGAGAGTTTTGCATTTGTTCTTTTATGTGTTCATTTACACCTCTAATGGTTATAAACGCATGTGTATATATACACAAATGCAATTAATTTGATAGTTAAAGTGTATTCAAATAAACTTATACTTAAATCAATCTTAGATATGACATAGTTAATTTGTTCCATTTTCTATTAGGAGTTCGTTCCCGATTCTTTCCATGAATTTGACCCTTTCCACAACCTTGTCCATATGGTACATATTTAGCATATGTTCAACTCACTATCCTTTGGAGTTCTTTCCACCTCCAACGCTTGCCTTATTAACCCCAAGAATTTTCTTTATCCGGGTATGTCTAGCATTGTTAAAAAAAACATTGCTACAACTCTTAACCATTTGCATTAAGTTAATGAGTTTGTTAAAGGTTATATTGCAGCTTATATTGTTTCATTAGTATGATTGGTGATATAGGAAAGATGAAAAGATGTTATGATTCGCATAATCTTTTGTGAGTTCCTTGCCACAAGATTGCGATGCATTTTGAGACATGACATTTCTTTGTCAAAGTCAGTTACCTTCTTGTAATCAAGTAAGTAGGTTTCTTTCCACTGTATGATTAGTTTGAGAGTTTTATGGTACTGAATATTCCCGAATTTCCTTTTGGGACTACCCACGGTTCTTGGGGGTTTCTAGTTATTCTTTCTGAAGGTTGTGACTGATGTATCGTCTCAAAAAATTTAAAGTATTTAATTGTGTCTTAACATCTATTTTTTTTCTTTAGGGTCAAAAATGGTTCGATGACTTTTGCGTATTTTCTTGTCTTTTTCCGAACCTATCTTATGGTAATCAAGTACTTTTGATTCAAAGATGTCGTAGAGAACGGATAACATATTATTTTTAAAATAGTGAATTATGGTTTATACTTATTATGTTATGCATGAAATTTCATTATCATAATAATATTGGATTTTTGTATTTTTATATTTTGTTGATAATATTTCATCAATATTTCAATTTGCAACAAGAAATCACTCAATCTATTGGATTTCCAGGTAGCGGGGGAATCACATGGATTACTTGAATCCCTACAAACCTTAGGGCTATTTACACCCGTTTGACAAAATCCAAATCGATATCTTGCGATTTAATTAATTTGAATATAACATTGTTAATTATAAAGCTTTTGGCAGGAGGCCGAAAAGAATAAGGGTTTGGCATATGAAGCCAATTTCAATGTTTTAATATCTTAATAGTGTTTTTAGAGATTTTTGCCATTAGACAAATCAATATTAGTTTTGACATAAAGTCAAATTCAAACTTATAACATCTTATTGGTATTTATGGATCTTTTGGTAAAATACCAAATATAAGGGGGGGGGGGGTTGGGGGGGTGGAAGTGTAACTTCCAAAAATTATTTATAAGATTTGAATTAATGAGTAGGAACTCATAATCAGGATAAATATTTGAATAATATTTTAACATTTTCATGCTATTTTTGAAGCTTTTAGCAAGATATTAAAAGTTATGGGAGTTGGAAGTGTAACTTTCAAAATTTAATTATTAAAGTCATGAATTATAATTAAGATAAACATCTAAGAAAAGATAATCATTTAAATAATAATAAAATAAACGCTATTGTAAATGGATAAGCATTTAAACAAATATTAGCATGTTTGAAGTAGATACATATTTAAATTAATCATTTAAATATACGTACGAATATTGTAGTCTAATTAGATAAACATTAATAAATAATAATGATAATAATAACTTAAAATGATAAATATTACATAAACTCAATATGATAAATAAACTAATTATACATAAATAAATAATAATAAGCAAAGGTATAAAAATAAGATTACAATTAAAGGAGACTCAACCAAAACTAAATCAGTTTAATATCCTATTTTGCCAATATAATCAATATTTAATTAATTAAAAGACTAATAAATAAACTAAGTTTTTTTTCTTTATAAGTTGGAAACAAAATAATAAACTTATGGTTCTATCAAGAAATAGTTATATCCTTAAATCCTAAATCATGATTTTTTATTATTATTATTATATCACATAACAATATAATTAATCTAAGTATAGGCATGTGAGTATAAACCCAAGTAAATTAGTTCTAAATAATAAAACAATAATTAAATAACGAGCGTTCAAAATTATAATTAATGGCTATTAATTCTATCTCATATGATGATCACGTTAAATAATATTGAATAAAAATTAAATTCATATATAATACCTTGTTATATCTGAATTAGAAATATTTACTAAGTAGATAAAACCAACTAATGATAAAAAAAGATTTAACCTAAAAAAACAAATCCATCATCCATGGTTTCTCAAAAGCTGGGGTGGATTCCCTAATCCCTACTCCATTAAAATTCTAAGGCCATCAGTACCCCATGGAGGGCATCTTTCAAAGATTCCACTCCACATCAGCGCCACATCAGCTTTTCTTCCATCCCTCACTCGATCCCTCACGATCCCTAAACACCCGTACCCCATTCCCTCAAACCCTTTTGCCACCTCATTTATTTTAATTCTTTTATTTATACATTTAATTATTTAACAAAATAAAAATATTTATATATTTTTTAATAAATAAAAATAAAAATTCATATCATTCTTAAAAAAATTAAACCACTCGTCGGTGTCTACGGATGATGATACAACGATTGTGCAGTATGTAGAAAAAATTCCCTTTGTAGATTCAACAACTCGTCGGTGTCTACGGATGATGATGATGCGGTTGGTGAACCGGGTTGTGGCGAATCCATATTGTTTAATATATAGAGGTTGAGAGAATTTGAGAGAGTTTGAGAGGTGTGAGAAATAAGAGGTTGAGAGAATAAGAGGTTGAGAGGTGTGAGAAATAAGAGGTTGAGAGGTGTGAGAAATAAGAGGTTGAGGGTTAAATATATAGTGGGATTAAATTGAGAAAAATATTTTTTTTAATAATAGAGCCGTTCAACGGTTATATATTTTTAAAAATTTAATTAAAAAATTTTTTTTTAAAAACCTTCGGGATGATCCGGGATCCCATCCCCGGATTCATCCCCGCCCCGCTCATCCCGCTCTCGCCGTAGCCCACCCCGCATGATCCCGAACCCATCCCGCACCGGGTACGGATGGCCTAAGGGCGCCAACGTAATTAGAAAACCAGAAAATTAGAACCTAACACTAATTGGTGCCGGGGCGATTATACGCTTCATCTTCATCCCACAAAGAAAATCACTTATCAATGCTTAAGTCATTATGGGAGATATCAAACTATATATATGTTTTGTAAAGAGTATTCTGTATTTTTTTTTTTTTTTACGACAAAACATTCAAATTTTTTTATAAAGAGAATCATATTACTAGTTTCCTCTTAAAACAATAGTAGGGAGAAAAAATAGATTATTGGATGCCAAGTTTGTTGATGTTATTTACTGCAAATTATTTTATGCTAGTATGTGTAGATTAATTAATAAAGCACACAGATAACAAATAGAGACAAAGCAAGTATAAAGAGGCTTACTTGGAGGAACTATTTTTTTTTCTTGACGAAACTGAACAAACGTTTGCATGGCGGCCACAATCATCAAGAGCTATTTGGAGGATGACAGTTGTTTCTAATCTCGGAGCTTTTCGTGCTGATAACGTGTTGAAGAGAATCGAAACAGAACAACAAAAGAAAAGAGAGAATGAATCGTAATTCTCATTAATCATAAGCCCTTTAAATAGGGATGGTTTACAAAGAGATAATCATGAGATACCAAGTTCTAATCTAACTATAATGCCTCTATCTCTATCTCTATTTCTAACTTTATCATTATCGTCTTATACTTTGACGATGACACATTTATCCTACAACATTATATTAGTTTTTGTCATTGATATATTAATATATCAATATTAAATTTTAGTAAAAGCTACAAAAACCAAAGGTTATCCGGAGAAATAGTGACCTAACTAACAAAATACTAAAAACAATCAAAACGAGGACCAAGAAACCCCCCGACATCAAACACTCAAGGACAGCCATGCACCAGCACTAAACGGTGAAGTCTCATAACATGGATATTGGTCACCAATTTGCCCACGAAGAAATATAACATTTTGAACGATGAGTTAACTAATGAATTATAAGAATTGAATGTTGAAAAACAAATCTGGTTGAAGGAACCCAATCCGAGAACACCATTTTATTACGAAAAGTTCAAATCATGTACATAGAAGTCCAAAGAACCGTTTGCCACATCATTTTTTGCAGAAAAAGAAAGTGATCGAATGATGACATTTGAGATAAAAACACGTTATCGATAGAGACCACGTTGGGGGATCCTAAACCCCACCGATCGAAGACCTTCAACCACACATACAACACTTCCTTGCAACGAATATTGTTGATCCTGGAATACAATGACTTACAGAAAATGTGTTTGTAAAGGGGGTTGAATACAAACATAACAAATTTTCAATTTTAATTTTATATTTTATTCAAATATAAAACTACAAATTTGTACAGAAGCTAGGAAGGAAGGTCGGTGATCCTAAACAATCTGATTCGTGACAAATTTACTAACATTGAAGGAGAGAAAAAAAAAGATTCTCTTTCAGATCTGAAGAAAATAAGATAGTCTTCAAATGATGACGCCGAGTTTGCCAAAAAAAAGTTTCAGATAGAAGTCTTCTTTCAAAACGAGTGAGTTAAATTTAATGATAAGGATGACCTTTTATAGCCACCATTGCATTAAATGCAATCTTCCAACTTTAATATGTATTTCCATCTAATTCACTGATCCATGCATGTTTGTACTTTTCACTTTAGCCTTTGTAGTTGATGTAAACACTTGCTAACTCATTTCATCATTTCCTATGTAGAGGGAACAGTAAAAGAAGTATGACACTAATAAAATAGTGCTTTAGAACTTACTTTGCCTTACATGCTTTTGCTTGTTCTCATACTAGAATGAGAGTTTAGGAGACTTGGTGAGCCAAATCTTGCTGGACAAGCTTGCACTCCAAAATCCGGTTTGCCAGTAGTAGTATTTGTTAGACTACTAGTTGACTTTATCTTGTATTGATCTTCTTTCGGTTAGATGACAAACAATTGCACTTTGATGACTATATTGACCTCACTTCAACTAGTCTTGGATTTCGTTAAAGGGACTTTGTTCTTTGAATCAATACATATAATTGCAAGAATTTTACAAATAAAAATTCTATCTTTTGTCTATTCCAAAATATAAGCAATAACAAATTCCAACTATATACTTTTATGAAGTAAGTCTATGGCATGTATAATGACTTAGAATCTTTTGATGATGATATATGAATCCGAAAATTAGAGTAACAAATACTCTTTATCGGATTCTCAAATAGAATAAGACAAAGATATATTACAACTTAAGTTGATCTTTCAAAACATTATAATAAGGCATAGATCTGATTAACACGCTATATCTGAAACCTTGTCTGATCTTCTTTCTATACTAACGGTTCGAATGATAGTTTATTTGAGTTATATCCGATGAATGACGCTTATTGGATATACACTTCTTAAGGCAAGAGGTAAGAATGTGTTTTTAAGTGTTTGGCCGGATATATCTATTTGTATCATTTATAAATTCGATGGTTGAGACTAAATAATCTCCCCATATTTGTCAAATAATACAAATAGATGTTCTTTGATAAAAACACTTAAATGGTATCAAAACTCATAACTGAAAAGTAAATACGAACTTATAGATTATGTGATCCATTTTAGGATTCGTTTTGTCTTTTTTCTTTTTGTTCTTTTTCTTTTTCTAAGGTTTTTTGTTTTGTTTTGTTTTGTTTTCTTTTTCTTTCTTCAGATTACAGTAATGAATACATGAAAAGTAGAGTAATAATAAAACATAGTGCAACACCCATGATTTTTGGGATTCCATTTATGATTGCTCGATCACTTTATCGAATGGTATTAAAGATGATGATTGTTAGAATTTTATATAATTATCATATTAGAATGTTTGGAGATCGTTTCAGGCATGAAAAACGAAGAAACCACACAATCAGAGATCAATGTAAATTTCAGGCGAGCTTAGTTGCATGAAACCCGCTTTAAGGTATCTCGCCTCTAAAAAGTCCGATTTAAAGGGGGGGGGGGGTCCTCATCTCTTCACCCCCAATATTTCTCCCCCTCCATTTTCTGTCTAGTTTGAGTTCTTGGGAAGATTGAGGTTCGATTTTGATGTTTTTGAGGAGTATTCTTGGTGGATTCAAGAGTATTTTGATTAATGTAATCTTCTCATCTCTACCTCCAAAAATCTAGGGTTTTTGTGTTCCTTTATCCCTATTCCCATTTCTTCCTTTTTTAGGGTAACCTTGGGAGTCTTTATGGTAGAGAAACCTGATGGAAGCTTTGGACCTAAGCTTTGGAGGGTTTGCTAAGAAATTTCATGTCGCCACCAAAGGAAGTTTAAGATTTTGAGTAAAAACATAGATTTGGCATACATCTAGCAAAATGAGTTCAAGTTACTTTGTGAAAACTATGTACATGTCAAAATGTGTATTTTGAAATATTAATGTGTTTTACTTGATATTTTACAAATGTATTGAGCATTTGACGAAGTTTGCAAATGCGGTAAATTTGGGTTGATAAATCTTGTAAAATGTTTGTATTTGGATTTTGTACATTTTGATAAATAAACCTCAAGAATGTGTTCTTTTGATGACTTATTGTACAAATGGATATTATTTGTTGTTAATGCATTCTAGTGTATTTGGTTTTACAAACCGTTTGGAAAATGCACATTATTGTGTTTTGAGGCATTTTGGAAATTTAAGGGTATGATTTCATTTGGAGATGGTTTGTCTCAACTAGTGATGAGTTTTTGAGTTAATCATGTCTTTGGAATATTTGTCTACATGACCGTCGGTTAAATACATTTGTGTTGTTTAAGTTGGCTATTATTGATTGTGGGTCAAATGAGGTAAAAGTCAACCCTCAGTCAACCTTGACTAACTTTAGTCAATTCTCAAATCTAAAACTCGATAACGTCCCATAACATCAAGATAACCATTGTATAACTATATAAAGTTACCAATCTGAATTAAAACATCTTAGTATTATTCAAATCCAAAGAAGACACCTTTTAATCCCATTAATAACTAAATCACTTAATAAAATTATTTATTGAAATCATCCCCTTAAAAATAAATAACTGAAATACCAACTCCCAAACCTTGTCGATAACTTTATAAAGCAAACTGCTAAAGTATCACTTAAAACATCGACTCTTTAACACAACTAAAATAAGTCATATTACCGACGGCAGAAACAGTCGGAAACAGTCTTTATCGACGTTTTCCAACGAGAAATGACCGTGGGTAAAAACTTGGTCGGTAATAGTTAGCGACTGATTATCGACGACATTTACCAACTGCTTTCCGGCGGTTTCAATTACCGACGGCTTTTCGACGGTGTCTATTAGCGACGGCTTTCCGATTGTTCACAAATAACTGTTTTCCGACTGCTAACATTACCGGCGGCTTTCCGAATGTTTTTTAAAAAATATTGTTTAAATTTACCGACGGTTGTCCGACTGTTTTAAATAAAAAAACTGTTTAAATTTACCAACGGTCTCCCCGTCGGTTTTGGATTTTTTTTTAAACATTTTAAAATATTGTTTTTCTGCAATTTAATCTGTATATATATATAGAGAGAGAGAGAGTAAATTACATTTTTGGTCCCTGTGGTTGGCACCTACTATCAAGAGTAGTCCCTATTTCAAACTAATTAGAATCCTGGTGCCATTCCTTTTCAATGTTGGTCCTTATTGGATTATACTTCATTATGTCCTGTTAAAGGTTAACCCCATCCAGGGGTAAAATAGTCCAACCCATTTGTTTTTAATAAACCCCTTCCACCTCTTATTTACTTTAGCTTTCAACCTCAAACAAGAATCCCCAAGTTTTAACGTACGACTTCTTTCTTCTCCCTTGATTTTCTTCCCATCAAAATGTTTCCCCGTTGACCCTATGACGACAGATTTCGATCAAGTTTTATATATGTAATTCGTAAGTTTTAGCTTTCAACTCTATGGTGTTCCTCACCTGCAAACTCTCCAACAAAAATCCAATAGTTGATGGGTTTTTTTTTTATAAATCCATTTGAATAACAGAGAGAGAATCAATTTTGAGAAAATAAAAACCTCTTCTATTTCATCTGCACAATCCCAGCGCTTATCAGTTATTGGATTTTGTTCATCACCGATGGGTTCTTCATGTGATCCTGTGATGCCTTTGGGTTCTCTTCTAGGTCCTTCAATACCTGTTTCCCCATCCCAAATTAATAACCACAATTTAAATAACCAACAAACATAGAAACAGATAAAACCCCAAATCGTACCTGCCCCATTACAGGATCTGTGAAATATTATGAATCTCTGGATCCTGCATTATAACACCATTATTTATTACAAACATGTTGCACCTGTCTTAATCAGATTCCATTCAAATGAACCAACCAAATCAAACATGTTGCACCTGTCTTAATCAGATTCCATTCAAATGAACCAACCAAATCAAACATGTTTCTCTTTCAGTTCATCGGGTGTCAGATCACCACGGCGGCTCAAGGTTTGCAGGTGAGGAACGCCATAGAGGGAATGGTGAGGGAGTCGTAGGGAACGGGAAAGGGGGGAAGATATGGGTGTGGGTCAGTTAGTTCTCCACTTACAATAATTCCTTTTACATGCAGACATGGATCGGTTTATGATGTTCCGGCTATAGAGGCACGCCATAACCCCATTGATGCTAACCGGGTTTTTGAATCAAAAATCTCAAAATAAAACCCAACAAATCTAATAAACCAAAAGGTAGAAATTGAAATGCTTCAAATATGAAAATCAATACTCAAATCTGAAAAACCCAAATTTGGAATTCTAAAAGCTTCAAATCTGACATAAATAAGAGAATGAAAAACCTTCAAATCTAGGTTCGAAATGGAGGGCGGAGAATGGTGTTGTTGGCGTTCTGTCATAGTGATAGAGTGTGGTTTTTGATCGTAGTCGCCATGGAGAAGAGGGGATTTGCCGGTAAGTTATAGCAACAGTCCAGAAAAGAGGGGTTGCTAGGCTGGGGTACTTGCCGTGAAGAAGAAGGCGAAGGGCCATGGCATTCAAAGAAGAGGGTGGCGCAGGTGCTTCAAGGGGGAAGGTACGTGTCATACCTTATAGTATAATATATAGGGAATTTAATTAAAATACCCAAAGTTTGACTTTGACTTACCAAAATACCCATTTTTTCCGCGGTGGGCCCCGCGATCGCGGGCTAGGGCCTACGTGTCACCCCTGTTGGGACAAAGTGTCCCGCGGAGCCCCCAACTATGCCCGCGGTGACACTTTTGGTCCCTCCCCGCGGTGGTTGCCCGCGATAGGCCCGCGGTGGGCAAAAAAAAATTCATTTTTGGTCCTTTTTTGCACGAATCTTTGCATGCTTTTACTGTTTTTTTCCACAATTATTGTACTTTGAAGACCAATTTGTGGTTCAAATTCACTGGCATGTTTGAGATTTCATCCATAAATATCAGTAAAATGCAATTCATAATTCACACCATTCCATCCTTCTTTCTTGCTTTCTTTCTCCAGTAAACAAATGGCATCGTCATCTAACCCATCGTCTACACCTGAAGGAATGTCAACTAAACTCCAGAAGGCGATAGCAGCAAAGGAAAAGGAGATAGACCAACTGACAGAAGAGTGGAAACAGATTATCGCCAGGAAGAAAGTCCACTTGACAAGGATCGAAGTGGAAGAAAAGGAGATCAAAAGGATGAAAGGGGATATAAAAGATAGGGAGGCTCGTATTCGTCGAGAAAAAGAAGAAATTCACCACTGTACGCAAGACTTCGCAATTCTTCAAGTGAAGATAAGCGACAAGCAAAATTGGATTGATCAAACTAAAGCAATTTTTCAGTAGGTGGTGGTACAGGTGTTGCTTTAGTACTTTGTTGTTTATGTGTTATTGTTTTGTAGTTTTCCAGTTCGACATTGTTGTTTCGTTCCTTTCCTGTTTGTATGTTGTTGTTTAATTTGTCATGAATAAAGGTCTTGAATTTGTCTGAAAAGTAGTGTTTAAGTAGTCTGAAATTTGTCTAAAAAGTGGTTCATATTAAAAATACAACTCATAGATGTTATACAAGATTATTTCATAACAAACACATACTAATCATTGAATATTTTTTGATTTATTTATTTTATTATCGATGGTCCAAGTGTAAGTATTAAAAATTGGCGGAGGCTTTGTGATGGACAGACATCGATCCTTTTGTGCATACTCTGTAACTGCAAATACTTCAGCTCCAAACACACATGAATCATCATTCGCCAAATACCCATTTCACAATTCTTAAATGAGTCCAGTGATACCAACTTGTCAAAACCCCATTTCATATTCTTCTCGTGAAACCTTGTCCTATTGTCAAAACCCCATTTCTATATAACCATTACTATTCTCTCCATTTAGACTACTACCATTACTATTCTTTCCATTTAGACTACTACCATTATGATCATCATCCCATGTTCTGTTTCAAGTACCTTTCAAGGGAAATCAACGTTCAGATCAACGGTATCATATGATATAGTTTCATGTGGCTCAAGCTCCGATAGGCCCTGCGTGTTACTTACTTGGCTGACTGAACGTCTACTCCTTGGCACGGTTGAAGGGGCGGGATTTGGACACTCTCCACGAGTATGTCCTACGCATTGGCACCGAGTACATTTTCGCTGTATCGAACCTTCACCACGTGATGGATCTCGGTTGTTCTTTCTCGGTCTCCCGGCTCTGTTCTTATCATTTAATGGTGGATAGCATGGCGGATGGGGGTCGGGTGGATACACCCATGCTTCAGGGGGTCCAGCTAGATTTATTACCTCTGCGTATGTTCTTCGGTAAGTTTCGGACGTGAAGAAAGTTACAGCCAAGTCGCTGCAATCTCTACGACCTATATGTCTTGCTGCGATGGCATGGCTGCATGGTAACCCAGATTTTTGCCATTGGAAACAAGAACAAACATGGTCGGTCATATGGACAGTCGCGTGAAGATGGTTATCCTGAACCTCGTATCTCCCATACCCGATTTCTCTTACCCTCCATGTCGACGCGTGACGCGTCCTGAAGAGAACTATCTCCTTCGCCGCTGGTGTGAGTCTACTTTGCAGCTCAGCTCCTTTTCGGCGTCGAAGTTGGTACCACTCTTGTTGAAAGCTCCGAAAGTAGTCCATAAGACTAACAATCGGACATCTACGCGCAAAACGGGAGAGTGCATTCACCGACTCTGCACTATTGGAGGTCAGAATGTCATACCGTTGTGCAGGAAAATGGGTCGCGGACCACCTCTCCGGTCCAACATCGTCCATCACTTTGGCTGCATTCTTGGCACTAACTCGTAGAAGATTCATGTACCGGTCAAACTCCCGATCCGTATATGCTCTGCATGCCGCCCAGTAGACATCCTTGTAGGTGGTAATACGTTTGTCCTGGATTTTGGCGTTCATCTCCAAATGTCGACAACAATAGACGTGAGGGGCGTTTGGGTACATGGCAGATATTGTGGCGCTTATGGAAGGAGCCCTGTCGGACATAAACACCAACCCTTGCGGGTCTCCGATAGCTTGTCTCAACATGGACAGAAACCAAGTCCACTCGTCCCCGGTTTCGGACTTGCCTACTCCGAAAGCTACTGGAACGATGGAGTTATCCCCGTCCATGGCAACCGCCAGGAACATCATACCCAAGTAAGGGCCCTTTAAATGGGCAGCGTCTATTACCAGGACACGACGCAGATTTGCCACAAATGTGCGGATCTGCAAAAACGTAGGTGGTTTCCCTTTGTAAATGTTATAGTTTATAATGTGTAAACATATGACGTGTTAAAATACGTACCGCGGGTCCAAGGGCCACGAAGCACATCTCAAACCGTCCATGTGAATCGGTCCTTAGCTGGGTGACGTTACCTAGATTCAGCAGCTGCAAATTATATATATGCTGGGAGTCGTTCATACGACTCCTCGAACGTGCCTCTCACCAATAGCAGTGCCCTGCATCGCGCACGCCAAGCTTGGTGGTAACCAATCGTGACGCCGAATTGTTGGTGTACATCGTCCATGATGTCCTTTGGACGCAATGACCTGCTAGCATCAAGAAATTTGTTTTTCAGTATCGCACCCAAAGTCCTTTTGGTGGCTTGTTTGTGGTTGGGATTCAGTTGCGTCCTCGAACAAGTGTGTACGTCGTCCAATTTTTTAATAAGTAACGCCCCTCCTTTCTCTCCCGCGGGAATCTCGTACATCCTCCACTTACAGTTTTCTCTCGCACATTCAACTTCGTATCTGGTTTTGTCGGATCTCGGCGTGTGACTTTTGAAACCCTCTTCCATGAACTTAAGTCCGACCTGACTTGCCAAGTGATCCTTCGAATCAAATATCTGACCTACTTTTAACCTTAAACTGCGATTATAAGGTGTAGGTTCGTAGGTTTGTGTATGGGTATTCTGGTCTGGAAGAATAGGGGGCATATCAAAATAGTCATTTAACTGACTAAATGATTTATTACTAGGGGTATATTCTTCGTGATCATCACTATCGGTATCTGATCTGTCTATATCAGCATTACCCGTTTTGAAAACATAGGTTTCGTCATCAGCAACTCCAGCACAGCGTCCTTCTTGTGGTTGTTGTTGTTGCGTCTCCGGAACATAATCAGGAATACAGTCGTTAAGACCATATGCATGATCCAAATGAACTGTTGCGTCGTGGGACGGCTGAAATTGAGAATCAGGCTGCTCCATTTGGAGGTCTTCGTCATTAGCGTCGTCATCACCTTCGTCGTCACCGTCATCATCACCGTCGTCATCGTCTTCGTCGCACACCGAGGATTCGGCATACACAAAAAGTAATGGTGGTCTTTCTGATTCGGCTGCAAACTGCAGAAAACCAGAGATATCCCCATCGTTGGATAACTCCACAAATGACCCATCACCATTCTTAAACACTAACTTGCAAACAGCAGAAGGGTTGATTCCACATTTTTGCATGGCGTATGCAACAAACTTCTGATAAGTATAGTTTACTGACAATTTTACACCATGCTTAGATTTATAAGCAAAATTCCACTCATTGTTGTCTTGCACCCATTCACCATCGAAACAGAAAAATAGCTTAGCTTTTGCAACAGATGAACTCATTTTTTCAGTAGTATCTCAAAAACAAAATACTGAAGAAAGAAAGCAAGAAAGAAGTACGGAATGGGTGTGAATTATGGATTGCATTTTACTGATATTTATGGATGAAACAACCAACATAAATTGCAACCACAAATTGGTATTCCAAGTACAATGATTCAACATTGATGAAACAAGCCAGTGAATTTGAACCACAAATTGGTCTTCAAAGTACAATAATAGGACAATGAAAAATAGGACAATGAAAAATCAGAATTTGAAGACCATATGAAGGTGTTCAATCAGAATTTGATGGAGATGATTCGTGAAGAGGTACGTAACTCTGTATCCAAACCAGTCCTCTACAATGCTCCTCCGACGAACCTAGACGATTTTCCACAGTTGGAGATCGAATCTGGTGGTTCCACCATGAATGGTGAGGAGTCCCATGGAAAAATCCCTGACCTCAGCCACAAAAACCTCATAGTGACGACAGGGATTAGAAACAAAGGGGAGAGTGTCCTAGACCATGTTTCTGATTTCACCAGTGAAAGTATGGTGGTCGAAACAGCGATGATCAATGGAGGAGAGGAAAAGGGAAAAATAGGAGAAGGGGAGAAGGAATCACCAATGGAACCGAATATAAAACTCATAAATGAAGAACGAACACCAAATTCCATGTTCGACAATGGAGACTCCAATACGACAAATGTATTTTCTGTCAACAATCCAGAATCGGGAATTTTAGGGTTCTGTCTGGACCCAGATCCGCCAGATGGATATTCTTCATTGTTGCTGATTCGATCTATGGGGAATTCGTCCACAATTCCGAGTTGGATGAAGAGAGGTGTGGGGATTCAAGCGGTTTCTTCGATCCAATGTTCATCTCTTCCAAAAACAATGGGAACGAGAATAAACAGAGACCAGGATCGGCCCAGCCCACGAATAGCTTGTGCGACGGCCCAAGGTAGGTCAAGCCCAGTGGCGTCAAAACTCCTACCCTTTCTGGGGTCGACGACTAGATATGTAGAACGTGAAAGATCAATGGATTGGAAAACAGAAGGACTACATATGGGAGTGGATCGATTAGGTCCTCAGACTATTGGATCGATGTTGAAGGAACAATTTCTATCTACCAGGGTTCAGGTAAGTACAAATCTGATGAGGGAAAATGTTAGAAAACAAAATTTCAGAGCGAATTTTTCTCCACCTTTTGATAAAACCGACTTTGCTATAAACCAAAGCCCAACGACAACCATTTCCATAATTATACCTAATTCGTATCCAAAACCCTCTCTGAATTCAACCACAAGTGATTTCGTAATTAGAACTCTAGATTCAAAATTAGCTTTGAATTCAAATTCAAAACCAGGCCTAAAACTGCCAAAGCAACAAGGCAAAGAAACGACAAACAGTGAGAACACAGTGTTTGAAGGGGGAACTTGGGAAATCAAAGCGACACAAGCGGAGTGGTCTCAATTGAGGCTAAAAACTATTATGGGGACGTCTATTTCATTGATTTGGGATGTGCTTCCCTATTTTGTCGCACCTGCTATGGCTCCTTGGGAGAAGACATCAGATAAAATCACTGTGCCTAACACTTTTAATATTGATTCTAACCTTGATGTTATGGTGACATCCCAAGCTGGAAACTCCAATAAATATTGTCCAGTTAATCTGATTGCCAAACGATTTCAAGAGTCTAGTGTAGAGGGGGGTAATAGCTGTCAAAGTGAGCAAAGTGATTGGTCAAACAAAGTTTTCTGGAGTTCCCAATCGCGAAAGGGTGGGGTGTGTTCAACAGAAACAGACGGGGGCTGTTTTGGTGCTTTCTCAAGACATCAATTACAAAAAGGAAACGACCAACAATTGATGCATGAACAGAGCCCCTTAGTCAGGGAATTGTTGAGTAAAAGGGTTGTTGTGTGTGTCGAGTTTGATAGGAGGGCAGAAAATGGGAAACTGGAGGCTGAGTTTTCGATTGTTAAGACCATTCAAGATGAGACGGAAGTCATCATAGTGAAGAATCGAGAAGGAATAGGTGTGGGACTTGAGTTTAAAATCAAGAAAACTGAATACTTTCTTGATTTGAAAGAAGAGGGGGAAGACACTGTTTGCTTTTGGAGTTGGACAGACCATTCAAAACAGAGAAGAAGATTATTACATCAGTTTCAAGTTGCACGGCTCGACATTATGGATAAGAACATTTGTATACAAAGGAATTTGGATGAGTTTGTAAGCTGGCAGAATTATGAGAGTGGGGCTGAAAGCTATTGGACCACGACTCTGGGTTTGGAAGGTAAAGGTGACAGGAAGCTGACACACAAGGGATCGACTTCAATGGCAGTTGGTGGGGGAGATACTGTAACGGAGCTACTTCAGTTTCTCTATTTCTTCTATCCACCTTGAGGACAAGGTGGTTCTTTGGGGATGGGGTAATGTCATGCACCCATTTAGAGGCCCAAACCCATTTCTAAGTATTATTCTAGAATAGTTAAGAAGGGTTATTTTGGGTAATTACAATAAATATTTAGTATAAATAGAGGGGATAGAGGAGGTAGGAGTCATGCAGAAAATTAGTGGGTTCTTTGGGAGAGACTAGCACTCTCGAATTGCTAGGGTTTTACTTTGTTTTCCGTTCAAGAAATTCATTCAATTACACTTATTCCATCTTCATTCTTAGTTGGTTACTGATTTAGATTCCAGTTCATAACACCCGCCTAACCCAATTAATAAATGGGTTCTCGACCTGTTTACAAACTGATTTCAACCCATTTACAACCTGATTTCAACCCATTTACAACTTGATTTGAACTCATTTACAACTTGTTTGTAACCCATTTATGACTTTTTTTTAAATTTATTATCATTATTTAATTATAATTAATAACTAAAAACTTATTTGTTTGACTTTATGATTGTGTTATTGAAACTTTGAACAATTTATTTCATTTTATGGTTGTGTTTTATTGAAACTTTGAACAATTTATTTGGTTTTATGGTTGTGACTTGTGTATTTGTCATGGAATTATGTTTTAATTTTTTTTATTTTTTTTAAAGTTTAAAAATTAAATGGGTCAATCCATGTTCAACCCATTTATTAAACAGGTTGAGTTGAGAAAATCATAAACAGTCCAACCTGCTACCAACCCAACCCATTTAAGTATCAGGTTGGGTTGGGTTGAAATTCTCAACCCATTTACTTAAACAGGTTGGGTTGGGTTGAGGTTTTCAACCCAATTAATAAATGGGTTGAACCCGAACCCAACCCAACCTGACCTATTTACACCCCTAATTATAATGCTACATACAAAACTCATAAACATTCCATAGAGTAAACTCTAATTTTGGTCCCTGTGGTTTATTGAAATATTTGAAAATGGGGCCTAAGCTTTGATAACTCTAGAAATCGTCCTCGTGGTTTTCGTTTTGCTCTGAAAATGGTCCCTCAACACTAACTCCGTTAGTTTTTTCTGTTAGTAACAGGGACATTATTGTCCATTTACAATTCCCCCTTATTATAATGAGGCCACGAGAAGATTAAAACCATGTGGTTCAAAACCCTTTTGTAAGTCAAACTGCCATCACCAATTCACCGTCCAGTACAGTCCCGGCGAGACCCACACTTCCGGACCTCTCGGCCTTCCCCTTTTGTGTTTCCAGCAACCTGCAAGACCTGCCTCCATGCTTACCAGAGTCGGATTGTGGGGAAGAAACCGAAAACAATGAAACAGTAGCCACCGTGATCGAAAAACTCTAATTACCGAAGGTATTTGTGTCAAGTAGACGCTTCTAAATAAGTAAAGGGGGTGTTTATTATTTTTTGAGAGGTATTGGTATTGAACCAGATGAGCTTCATGGTTTGAAGCTTCCTGTGACAGTTGAGCTGATGTTATGAAGGAGCGTGTGGATTTTCTTCACACCCTAGGGTTAACAATTTACCGTGTTGTTGTGGACCTTGCACCTATTGTTAAACATCTCGAATGCATGGATATCAAACCAAACGACATTCCTCGAGTTCTTGAGAAGTATCTAAATGTATTGGGATATAAGCTTGAAGGGACAATGAGCACATATGTGGCTTATTTGGTTGGAATTGGAGTGGCAATAAGAGAAATTGGTGAGATTTTAACTAGATATCCAGAGAAATTCTTGGAGAGTGAATTGGTGATGGCTTATATCAAGGTTTGACTTCCAAAATGAGTCCTTGACGCATCTATTATCACTTTATCATACTTAACCGCATGGATGCCAACATTCAAATGCCGACGAAAATGATCCACTACGACGACGATATTCGTCGTTTCTGTGACTCCCCCACTTCGAAAAACTACCTCGGATTCGTGGTAGCTCTCTCGGAATCCATTTGTGGCCACAAGATCTCGGATCCTTGTCGCATGTCTCCTGTCATCACCTCCTGTAGGAAATTTGTTTCACCAAAACTGAATTAAAGAAAGTCAGGAACAAAATTGAATATCGAGTCGAGGCCCGTATTGGACACGGTTTCCTTAAAACCGATTCGCCCCATCCGATGCGTCGATTTCCCAGGATACAACGACTCTAAACAGAATCGAGTTATGTCGGACTTCACCTTCATGCCTGAACATGAGAACATCTTTTCTTTACTTGATACATTGGTTCTCCATTTGTGTTCTCTTTTCCCTTGTAGTTTTTTTTTCATCCCTACCCAACTCAATGTTTTGTTCTTTATATATAGAACACATTTGTAACCCACGGAAGGTTAAAGACCACCATAATGGAACATAACTTCATTGATTGTAACTGAAGCAAATGGTGGGTCAAAAGACCTTGTCCATAAATTTCCATTCAATTCAAAATTAATTGGTATAAATTTTGTTTCAACACCTCCATCATATCCATCCTCCAAATGTTAATTCAATTTGTAGACGAAATTCTGCCTCTTCAACAATCTGCTCGATACGATAACCTTGCTTATAGGGATTGGCACAACCGTATGACTGAAAGTACGGATTTCTTAACTTTGTAGTTTCTCCCCGCCGATTGCAGTTCCGTCATGGTGGAGCTCACCCCTTACTTTACTGATAGTTTTGGGAATTCGAGTTGAATAGTATACGGAACTGGACATGAGACCAATTTGGCTGCTTGGTTATATTGTCTCGCAAGGTTGGGAATCATTAGTGAAGAGGATTATGAAGTTGTTGTTTGTAGGGTTTTCGTAAAATACCTTGAATTGATGGAGAGGAGCCGGCGGGATATTTGGCCAGTGACCGCATGTTTTATATACACACATACATATACATCTATATATATTATTATTTATTTAAATTTTAAATAGAATTATAGAAATAAAAGAAAAGACAAAAATACCCCTACCATTAATAGAAAAAATTAATGGCGTTAATGATGAGGGACCACTTTTAGAGCAACATGAGAACCACGAGGACGATTTCTAGACTTATCAAAGTTCAGGTCCCACTTTCAAAGAAATCAGTAAACCACGTGGACCAAAATTAGAGTTTACTCTATTCCATAAATTCAACCCAAAATTTACCGAAAATCCGTACATATATCGAATCAAATCCATACATATATCGAAGGCGGTACCACTTGACGAACCAGTTACCACGTAGCTCGGGTCACCACACGTACCAACGCCGAACATCCGCCCCCTTTAGTGGGCATTGTGGTGGCCTATAATGAGGGCACGTTAAGTGAGTCAATCATGGCAGTTGAAGCATGATTCACTGTTGATCTAGTGTCCTAGAATTAAGCAGAGCATGAAATATGGTTGCATGAAATATTGAATTTATTAGCATAATCTTGAAGAAGGAATACTTGTTGAATAAAGAGCTCATCACTGAAACTTATGGGAATTGAACATACCCTGCTCTGCCAGACTCTCATCGACTACCTTTATTCTTACTGCAATCATGTATACAATCATCTGCGGGTTTGTTATTGAATCTTTGATAATACTACTCTATGTGTAGTAAAGTACCATTGCCTAGTAAGATTTTCCAACTGATACCGAGAACAGATAATATTTTATGCGTATATGCAGGTAAAGTACCAATTGCACATACAAGCGCAGCAGGAAAAAAATTAAGTTAGTGATCGCGTACCTTGGGGCTTAGATCAGCTTTAGTGACTTGAAAACGTCCCTTGTGCTGTACCGGAGCTCCTTCTGATACATCTTCTACTGAATCAGCCACAAAATGTATAAAAAGCCCTAAATTAGGGAAGACAACTACCATTTGGTTCTTTTACTAATGAAACATGAAGCAAGGACCTACTGCACTAACACACCATATATACTTACTCAAGTGTGTTGGTGCAAGTGTACCCAGCTTTAAATATTGTGATATATTTTTGGTACACATAAAATCACATCTCCATATTTATTTTGATGATTACAAAACACACCGCATTATTTGTTATCTAATATTTTATCTGAGTGTGCAGATATTTAAATGATCTCGATAAATTTTTATCTGAAGAATCCAAGTCTGAAGAGTTTCGTCATTTTATTTTAAAATGATAAACACCCTAAAATAATATACCACTTGGATATTTATAAAACCCTAAACTGTTTTTAATTAAAGATATTTAAAATTATTTAAAACTAAAGTTTTATTAATTTTTATTAAAATAATCTTTAAACTATTTTGTCAACTCAAAAAATCTTTTTCCAAAGCATTTTACTGTTCATCATTTAATGAAGAAGAGTGTTCAGCCGAAAGAAGCCTTCCAGCGCAACTGCCCTTTGTACGACTGTCAGGCGGTATACCGCCAAGGTCCACGCGGTATACCGCGATACTGTTCACCCATCATTTCTTCTGCATATGAAGCTTCTCTTGTCAGGAACTTTTTCAGGCGGTATACCGCCGTGTGCAACGCGGTATACCGCGGGTACAAGTACCGTTTGTTTTTTGCAGGGTTGACCTTCTCCTTGCAGTGTACTTTTTTTCTGACGCAGGTATACCGCGATGGATTGCCGGTATACCGCGAAAGCTTCTGCCCTGTTGCTCATCCAGTATAAATATCATGCAACCACCAGCCTTCAATGCTACACCAACTTCAGCAATAAATTCTCCCTCAGCATTTGATTATTATTCTGCTGCCTTCTTACTCACACTAAATCACTTAAACTGATAAAATTAATTTTTGAGTAAGAAATCTTGAGTTGATAGCAGATTAAAATCTCTCGATTAGTTGAATCAGCAACACAACTCAAGTGATCAAACTCTCTAAAAATATCCAAGTGATAAACCTTATTCAAGAGTGATTATTCATATTAAAATTATACCCTCTTGTAAGTGTTTGAATAAGAGTGAGTGATCCACATTAATCTCTCAAAGTAGAGTGATTCGCGTTTATTGTATTAAGGTTTGTGTTTCTACCGTAAAGAACACGTTTCGTATTGGATCTCCGAGAAGTGTTATTTTCTCGAGGTGGACTAGCCAACTTTGTGTTTGGTGAACCACTTTAAAAATATCGTTGTCAAGTATTCTCTTTCCCTTATCTATTTACATTTCCGCTGTGCATTTAAATTATATCTGTTTATATAATTGTTGTATATTTATTTGTTTATTCTCTGCTTTATTTTTACTGTATTGTTTGTACTGTATTTTTTGTAAAAGAATTTTTTTGAAAGTAAAAGATTTAAAATACAACCTTACCCCCCCCCCTAGGTTGTCCAACATTTGGTATCAGAGCAGGTCTTTCAAAAATATTCTGCATAAATTTCTCTTATTCTTCTAAATGGCTCAACAAACTAATATCGTGTTTTCAAAACCTCCTTTGATAGATACTGAAAAGTTTGGCATTTGGGCCGAGCTATTTGAATGTCACGTGCGTGGCAAAAATCAAAAGATTTGGAATATTATAGAAAAAGGGAATTTTAAACCCACCATTGTGAAAGATGATGTTTATTTTGATAAACCTATAGATGAATGGACTACTTCTGATGAAACTCATTTTTGTTTAAACTTTGAAGCTAAGAATATATTATATGCTGCTTTAACAACTGATGAAATTGAAAGAGTATATACATATAAAACTGCAAATCAAATATGGGAAAGTTTAAATAATACTCATCGTGGAAACACGGAAGTTAAATCTAGTAAAGTAAATATTTTAGTTCACGATTATGAACTGTTCGAAATGAAACAAGATGAGTCAATTGACTCAATGTTTAAAAGATTTAACCTTATTGTGACTACTTTGAAAGGTTTGGATCGCACTTATCCTAACGAGGACTATATAAGGAAAATCCTACGAGCCCTTCCTTCGGAGTGGATGCAAAAGATAACATCTTTAGAAGACTCCCGTGACCTTTCCATAATGAAGATAGATGACTTGATCGGTAATCTTAAAGTGCATGAAATTGCACTTAAAAGAAACAAAGATCGGGAGCAAGTTAAAAAGAAGTCAATCGCTCTCAATGTCTCAACACCAAAAGTTGAGAAGAAAAAGGAGAAAGCTAGCTCCTCGAAAGATCCATCCGAAACTCTCGATGAAGTCGCCATGTTGGTAAGAAACTTTTCCAAATTTCTTAATAATAATAATAAATTTTCTAACAATGGCAGATTTCAAAGAAACGGTAACTACCGTCGTGGTGGTGAAAATCGAAGTCGTAAGTTCCATAAACGAGACGAAAAAGTTAAGAAAAATGGCGACTCGAGTGAAGACGATAAAGCTAAGCCAAAGAGAGGCTTTTGCTACTCATGTGGTGACAAAGACCACTACGCCAATGAATGTCCGAAAAAGAACAAGTTCCAAAAGAAGAAGGAGAAAGCCTTCATTGGAGGCGCGTGGAGCGAGAGTGAAGAAGAAGATGACTATCAAGCCATTTGTCTTATGGCCGAAAGCGACGACGAGGTAAAATCTTCTTACTCGGATTACGATAGTGATTATGAAAGTGATAATGAAAATAATCTTGAAGAATTATATGAATCTTTTCATAAAATGGCCGCTCTTGCAAATCGTTACCAAGATGAGAATGCTATGTTAAAAGAAACTGTAAATGCATGTAAAAAGGAAATAAAAAATGTTAAACAAAAATCTGAAAATGATATGGATATAATTGCTAAATTAGAAACTAAATTAGGAGAAAAAGATTTTTGTAAATCTTGTGATGCTTTAAATAAAGAAATTGCATGCTTAAATAAAAAATCACATGAAAATATTATTTGTACAAAATGTGATATTCTTGAGAATGAGATTACATGTTTAAAGGCTAAATGTGCTTCATATGAAAAAGATAACATGTTAGCTAAAGCCTTTGAAAGTAGTAATAAAAAGGTACTTAACATGCTTAATATGTCTAACCGTATAAAATGTAGAAAAGGCATTGGTTCCAATACTTGTGTTGATAAATGTTCATGTAAACCCATCAAAAGATTTTATGAATCACCTAAAGTAAATACAAGAAATCAATATGTGCAAAAACCTCCGTATGTGCATAAAATAAATAATGTAAATTATAATACGAGAAAACCGTATGCTCGCATGTACCATGACAAATATTCTAAACCTAATAATAATGCGAATGTAAATGCTTGTTTTTATGTGTATGATAAATATAATCGCAAAATTAAAATGGTAAATAAATGGATTCCAAAAGGAATGTTTAGTAATGATAATCCCGGTGGTATGCGTTTATGGTTTTAAATGTGTTATGTATATATGTTATATATATATATATATAGTTTAAATATAATTTGTTGTATATATTATATATATAAGTAATATATATTACTATGTACTGTTTGTTGATATATATATATACGTATTACATATATATATATTTATGGTGTTTGTTTAATATGTTATATATATATTTGTGTTTAATGTATTATATATTAAAGTTGTTTAATATATTATATATTTTTTTTGTCTTACTTGATATGTGTTATATATATATATTAATATGGTTTGATGTATTATATATTGTGTAATGTATTATATATATATATATTCTGTTTGACTTTATATATATGCATGTTGGTTGTCTTGGAACTAATTATCAAGGACCCACGAGAAATGGGGACCATAAAAGTTACAACTTCATTATTGTAGATTGACCTCGATATGGACTGGATACTCGATAGTGGGTGCACGCGTCACATGACCGGAAACAATAATCTCTTTTCATCATATAAGTCATGTGATGGTGGTCAGGTAATTTTTGGAGGAAACTCCAAAGGAAATATAATTGGTAGAGGTACAGTCTCTTGCAATAATGTTCAATTTCTTAATGTTAATCATGTTGATAATTTACATTTTAATTTGTTAAGTGTTCGCCAATTGTGTAAAAATAATACAACTGTTGTCTTCGAAGAAGATTCTTGTAAAATCATAAAAAATGGCAAAGTTCTTTTAAATGGTTTTGTAAAAGGAAATTTATATATTTGTAAAACTGTTGTATCTGAAAATGTATGCTTATCTTCTATTAATGATGTTTCTACTTTATGGCATAGGCGTTTAGGTCACGCTAATCTAAGATTAATGCAAAACTTAAAAAATAAGGAGCTTGTGAGTGACCTGCCAAAATTAAAGTTTGATAATCATTTTTGTGATGCTTGTCGTGTCGGCAAACAACATCACGTTTCTCATAAATCAAAAAATGTTATTTCTACTCAAAGAGTTTTAGAACTTTTACATATGGATCTTTTTGGCCCGATGGCTATTCAAAGTTTTGGAGGAAATTTTTATACTTTGGTTATTGTGGATGATTATTCCCGTTATACTTGGACTTTATTTTTGAGACATAAAAATGAGGCTTTTGAAAAGTTTAAAATTTTGGGAAAACGAATTCAAAACCAACAAGGTTGTACGATTGTTTCCATACGTACGGACCATGGACGAGAATTCGATAATGATGTACAATTTGGTGCCTTTTGTGATAAACATGGTATAACTCATAACTTTTCGGCTCCTCGAACTCCTCAGTCAAACGGGGTTGTTGAAAGGAAAAATCGAACGTTGCAAGAAATGAGTAGAACTATGCTAAACGAACATCAAGTTCCCCAAAAGTTTTGGTGTGATGCCGTTGCTACCGCGACCTATGTGCTTAACCGTGTCCTAATTAGAGGTATCCTAAATAAGACACCCTATGAACTTTACCGAGGTAGAAAACCTTCCCTAGCTCACCTAAAAGTTTTTGGTTGTAAATGTTTCATTTTAAACACCAAATCCTACTTAACCAAATTTGACCCTAAAGCCTATGAAGGAGTGTTCCTAGGTTACTCTTGGAATAGCAAAGCCTATAGAATCCTAAATAAGGAGACCATGGTAGTAGAAGAATCCTTAAATGTTAGCTTTGACGAGAGTCCTCCCAAACCTAGTGCACCCTTAGCAAATGACAATATCCGTGAAGGAGACGTCTTAGCACAACAACTTAGCAACTTGGATTTAAGTACCCAACCTTCCACAAATAATATTGAATCTAGTGATGCCCCTCCGTGCTTTATTCCACAAGGTATAGATGATCCTAACCTTAGAACCGCTCGAGGCCATCCCGTAGATCAAATTATAGGTGACCTAAACCAAAGGACAACTAGATCACAAATCCATACCCATTGTGCTTTCCATGCCTTTATCTCAACCATAGAACCTAAAACCATAGATGAAGCTTTAGGTGATGAGGATTGGATTATGGCCATGCAAGAAGAGTTAAACCAATTTTCTAGGAATGATGTGTGGGACTTAGTGCCTAGCCCTAGTAGTCAAACCATTATTGGCACAAGATGGGTCTTCCGAAATAAGGTAGACGAGAACGGTGGAGTCACACGAAACAAGGCACGTTTAGTTGCCAAGGGGTACAGTCAACAAGAAGGTATAGATTATGACGAAACCTTTGCACCGGTTGCAAGGTTGGAGTCTATTCGAATGCTTCTCGCTTTTGCAAATGCTAAAGATTTTAAGTTATTTCAAATGGATGTTAAAAGTGCTTTCTTAAATGGTATTATAAATGAGGAGGTATACGTTTCTCAACCTCCCGGTTTTGAAAGTTTTGAAAACCCGACACATGTTTATAAATTAAAAAAGGCGCTTTATGGTTTAAAGCAGGCTCCGCGTGCTTGGTATGATAGATTAAAAACCTTTTTAATTTCTAGTGGTTATATTATGGGTAAAATTGATAATACTTTATTTGTGAAATATGTTCAAAATGATATTGTGGTTGTGCAAGTATATGTTGATGATATTATTTTTGGTTCCACTAATGAAAAATTGTGTAATGAATTTTCTGCGAAAATGACTAGCGAATTTGAAATGAGCATGATGGGAGAATTAAAATTCTTCTTAGGATTGCAAATAAAACAATGTGAAACTGGTATTTTTATTAGTCAATCTAAATATTGTAAAGATATGTTGAAAAAGTTTAACTTTGAAAATGTCAAACCCGTTGAAACTCCAATGACCACAAATTTGCAATTATCTCGTGACGAGGAGGGAAACGATTTTAATGAAAAGATTTATCGTGGTATGATTGGTAGCTTGTTATATTTAACTGCTAGTAGACCTGATATTATGTTTAGTGTATGTTTATGTGCTCGCTTTCAATCTTCACCTAAACAAACTCACTATGAAGCTGTCAAGCGTATTTTTCGATATTTACGAGGTACTACTAATCTTGGCTTATGGTACGCAAAGAAACCCGAGTTAGAAGTAACGTGTTTCGCCGATTCCGATCTTGGTGGATCTATTGTTGACCGAAAAAGTACTAGTGGGGTATGTGCCTTTATAGGTCTCTCACTTGTATCTTGGTTCTCTAAGAAACAACAATCCGTAGCTTTGTCTACCACCGAAGCGGAATATGTAGCCGCCGCAAGAGCGTGTGCTCAAGTCCTTTGGATGAAACACACACTTACCGATTTTGAGGTACATCTAACCAAAATTCCAATTATGTGTGATAACTCAAGTGCCATAAACTTAAGTAAAAATCCCGTTTTGCATTCTCGTACCAAACATATTGAATTGAGACATCATTTTTTACGAGATAATGTTCAAAAAGGCAAAATCGTGCTGGAAAAGGTTGATTCGGAAGATAATTTGGCCGATATTTTCACTAAAGCTCTAAACAAGAAGGCGTTCTTTAAATTAAGACTTGGTTTAGGCATGCTTGAGTATAACCCTTGATAAATACTAACTCTCAAATATTTCATATTTTGAGGGGGAGCATTTTTTTGAGGGGGAGCATAAGCGTCTTTCTTAAAACCCCTTTTTGCTTCGACAAAAGGGGGAGAGAAACCGAGTATGCTCTCGTGTTTAGCGTTGTGTTTGTCATCATCAAAAAGGGGGAGATTGTTGGTGCAAGTGTACCCAGCTTTAAATATTGTGATATATTTTTGGTACACATAAAATCACATCTCCATATTTATTTTGATGATTACAAAACACACCGCATTATTTGTTATCTAATATTTTATCTGAGTGTGCAGATATTTAAATGATCTCGATAAATTTTTATCTGAAGAATCCAAGTCTGAAGAGTTTCGTCATTTTATTTTAAAATGATAAACACCCTAAAATAATATACCACTTGGATATTTATAAAACCCTAAACTGTTTTTAATTAAAGATATTTAAAATTATTTAAAACTAAAGTTTTATTAATTTTTATTAAAATAATCTTTAAACTATTTTGTCAACTCAAAAAATCTTTTTCCAAAGCATTTTACTGTTCATCATTTAATGAAGAAGAGTGTTCAGCCGAAAGAAGCCTTCCAGCGCAACTGCCCTTTGTACGACTGTCAGGCGGTATACCGCCAAGGTCCACGCGGTATACCGCGATACTGTTCACCCATCATTTCTTCTGCATATGAAGCTTCTCTTGTCAGGAACTTTTTCAGGCGGTATACCGCCGTGTGCAACGCGGTATACCGCGGGTACAAGTACCGTTTGTTTTTTGCAGGGTTGACCTTCTCCTTGCAGTGTACTTTTTTTCTGACGCAGGTATACCGCGATGGATTGCCGGTATACCGCGAAAGCTTCTGCCCTGTTGCTCATCCAGTATAAATATCATGCAACCACCAGCCTTCAATGCTACACCAACTTCAGCAATAAATTCTCCCTCAGCATTTGATTATTATTCTGCTGCCTTCTTACTCACACTAAATCACTTAAACTGATAAAATTAATTTTTGAGTAAGAAATCTTGAGTTGATAGCAGATTAAAATCTCTCGATTAGTTGAATCAGCAACACAACTCAAGTGATCAAACTCTCTAAAAATATCCAAGTGATAAACCTTATTCAAGAGTGATTATTCATATTAAAATTATACCCTCTTGTAAGTGTTTGAATAAGAGTGAGTGATCCACATTAATCTCTCAAAGTAGAGTGATTCGCGTTTATTGTATTAAGGTTTGTGTTTCTACCGTAAAGAACACGTTTCGTATTGGATCTCCGAGAAGTGTTATTTTCTCGAGGTGGACTAGCCAACTTTGTGTTTGGTGAACCACTTTAAAAATATCGTTGTCAAGTATTCTCTTTCCCTTATCTATTTACATTTCCGCTGTGCATTTAAATTATATCTGTTTATATAATTGTTGTATATTTATTTGTTTATTCTCTGCTTTATTTTTACTGTATTGTTTGTACTGTATTTTTTGTAAAAGAATTTTTTTGAAAGTAAAAGATTTAAAATTCAACCTTACCACCCCCTAGGTTGTCCAACAAAGTGCCTGAAGAGGCTCAATAGGAAAACCTGCAGGGTGAGGTAAAAGGAGTAATTAAAATTATCTTCAAATCCTTCCGTCCTTATATAAACAGACATAATGATTTTCTGAACATATATATATATATGTATGTATGTATATGTATGTATATGTATGTATATATATATATATTAATTACTTTCATCGGTGGATACATTGAAAACGGTGCATGGCCATGAGCAAGTTCAAGTGTTGTGATTCCAAATGACCAGATGTCTGCTCTATTTACATGGAATATAATTCTTTCATTCATACATTCGAGGATAAGTGATTAAATGGTTTAATAAAAAGATGGTACAATAACAAAATGAATCACCACTTACTTGAAGTCGTACCAATGCAATTGCTGCATAACTTCAGGTGTCATCCTAGGATAACGCTTTCAAATACGTTGTTAATAAATTATTTTAAGTCAATAATATTACCAAGAGCCGTGAACGAAAGATATATATATATATATACACACACACACACAAACAAGGAGTTCCCACAAAGGTATTTCTTGAACGTTGTCTGTCCCCAGCATCAAACATGCATGTAGAAACTCCAAAGTCTGCTAACTTGATGGAACCATTAAAATCAACTAATATGTTCCTTGCCTGAAAGAAACAATTCAAGATCTGACAGTGTGAGAAAAATTGGCGATCATTTAAAGAAGAGCAAACTACAAATTTCGTCCTTGATGAAACTATGAAAATCGTCCCTAAACTTCAATAAGTGCAGAAAACATCCCTACTGTTTTAATTTTGCTTTGAAAGTAGTCCCTCGTCGTTAACTTCGTTAAAAAACTCAGTTAAGAGAGGGGTATTTTCGTCTTCTTACACATTTTTTTGTCTTTTCTTATTTTTGTCCTTTTCTTGTCTCTCTCTTCTAAAACTCCTTCTTCCCCATTTTCCTAAAACCCTTTCTTCCTCCATGGATTTACCTCCAGATGAGTTCCAAATCATTCTTTAATCACCCATATCCAAGACCCACTTCCCAACTCACCCAATTTAAACATTAACAACACATCAACACTCATTCAAAGATTCAATACTAATTTTCTAAACCAAACCCATCACACATAAATGGATGAAGAAATCAAAGCCAAAGAAATGATATAAAGAAGATGATGATAATAATAATTAATATGTAAAAATGTTGATACTATTAAATTTAAAAACAAAAGTATGATAATAACAATAAAAACCAAGAAACCAAAACCAACCCAAGATATGATATGATGATATGATAAATATATCTTCTTTATACATAAAAACTTCTCTGCAAATGCTTCTTATAAGAAACAGCTCCTTCAACCCCTTTTTTTCATCCAAATTCCGATACTCTTCATCTTCATCTGTACAAAACTCGCAATCTGGCAACCCATCAACAATGGCATCCACCGTATGCAAAACATAACAAGCTGGCAATCCAGGGTATGATACAGACACCCTTTCCTCCACCTTACTCGAATACGAATTCAGTATAATTTTCACAATATCTTCATGGCTACAACTACAAGAATCTTTAATGATCAAACTAAGTTCTTCTGATTGTGTGAGATCATAGGGACGATTTCGTACAAACGTGGGGGTGGGATCGAAAAGAAATGGTGACCGGAGCATACGAGGTTGCCGGAGATGGTGACTGGAGCAAGTGAGGTCGCCGGAGATGGTGACCAAAGCAAATGAGGTCGCCGGAGATGGTGACCGGAGCAAGTGAGGGTGTTGCGATGGTCTTGGTGTACGGGTTTAGGGATCACGATTGGGGGGGGTGTTGCGATGGTATTGGTGTGTTATGGTTTTATAGGGAAATATATATATATACACATATAGATATATACATATATATATGATATCAATATATTTTAAAGAAAATTACAATTAGGCCCCTAATGTTTTATGGTTTTTACAAGGATAAGAAAAAACAAAGAAAATTTACAAAAAGAGAGAAAAAACATGGTTTGACGAAAATACCCCTGACTCTAACGGATAATATTAACGGAGTTAGTGAGCAGGGACCACTTTCAAAGCGAAATCCAAACAGAAGGGATGATTTATGCACTTATTGAAGTTTAGGGACGATTTTCGTAGTTTCGGTTAAATGTTAGGGAAGAAATTTGTAGTTTACTCTTTAAAGTAACAATTCAAGATCTGATTTTGCTAAAATGAACAAGGCTTCTAGAAGAGCCAAGTGCAGTACCTTCACATCTCTATGAATATGGCCATGGGCATGAAGATAAACCAAGGCTTTAACGACCTCTCGCAGCATTGTAGCAATAACAGGCTCTTCAAACCCCTCTGGAAAAGATGATTTCATTATGTGATGCTCTTCAAAATCCAGACGGAGACGGTGCTCTAGAGTGTTGAGTCCCTAGAGGTGTGGAAGACCCCAACTCTAATAGCATGTGAACATATAAGAAGACTTTATTGTGAATGGTAAACATACACGTGAAGGGACTCTTGCTTTGAACAAACTTTTATTGCAAAGAAGACCCTTGACTCTTCTACCTATTAACCTGGAGACTCAACTGGAAATACTAGAACGAGAAATTTGTTTTATAGAAAATTTGAGTCATTTCCTACAGAATCAACGGATTCTTGAAGCTTTTTGTGTGTCAATTTAGCTACAAGGTCTACATTATTTGTTAAACACATAATTCATATCAGATTAGCAAGCTTTCTAGTATTTTCCTACACTTCAATAATTCAGCTCCTAACATTTTCGCAATGTCGTTGTTGGAAGCTACATGATCATATTAAGAGTTTGATGAGGAAAAAAAACCGACGTTCATATAATGAGCTACTTACAACCACTTCATGCATATTGATAGATTTTCTTTTGAACAAGAATGATTGATTGATTATTCGCCCCAAGAGTCTTGAGCAAAATTCAGTTACAGGGTCTGTTGTGGACTTAATTTCTAAACCTAGAACAAAAATCGCAAAAAACTAGAAATTGTTATCAGTGAATTCAAAAAAATTACCGCAATCGAAAGGACAACAGAGAAAACAGGGGTTTGAACTTTGAAGCAAAGAATTTTTCATTTCCCCCTTTTTCATAACTGTTAGGAATTCATTAATTCTTAACTTCATTAACTACTTCTGAAGTAGTAAAACCCTAACGGCAACTGAACAGATTCCAATAATGTGATCCAGAGAATCGTCTGACAATCGAGTTAAATCCTTAAATGCATTCGAGTTAAATCCTTAAATGCATTCGTTATCACGTAATCGGGGGTTCAATTTCACGAATCATGCACCCCAATTCAAATAAAACCCCTCGGAAAGCAACCGAAATAAGCTCAAATTTCCTAGATGCAAAGCAATTTCACACAGGAACACCGCCATAAGCGAAAAGTACTTACAAATTATCCATGAGCTTACAAATACGAAGCTCTTCCTCACCAAACTCCCTCCGCCTCTACTTCCAAAGCACCATCCGTCGTCACTACCGGTCTCAACAAGTGCCCTAATTGTAATCAGATGTCCGGCCGTTGACAATCCAAGAACTTCCTTCTCTACAGACAAGCACCAAAGAAATATGCCTCGATCCGACCACCGGAGCATACCGTCACTGTTGCTTTACCGCCGTTGACAAATACTTCACTGGAAGTTATCACGTTGATACTTATTATAGCGGCTTCATGTGTTGAGGACTTGAGATGACGTTCTATTGAGGTTGGAAAAATCATGATGCTTTTTTTATTAGGTTAAATATTTTGTTTAATGAAAGAGTAAATTACATAAATCGTCCCTGATGTTTGGTCCCTTTTTGGATATGGTCCCTATTTCGAAAAAATTACACTAAGCGTCCCTGTGGTTCGACAAACCGCACGGAATTGGTCCCTCCCTCTAACGGAATCTGTTAACCCAGTTAAGTCTAGGGGTATTTTGGTCTTTTTACCTCCTATTTTGTCCTTTTCCTAATAAGAAAATAATAAAAATAGAAAAGTTAATAAAAAAAGTGGACCCCCTACCCCCTTCCCCCACCCCCATCCTCCTTCTTCTTCCTCACGACATCCTCCGACCTTCCTCCCTTTCTTCCCCATTTTCCGGCAACACCATTTTTTCCGGCGATACACATGGCAATAAATGTTTCCATAACTCCCTGGACCAAAATAAGTCCAATTAAGCTCCAAAACAACTAAATTAAGATCATCAATAAAATACCCAAGTGCAAAAAAACAGAATGTTTTTAAGAAGACATTAGAGTTTTAACGTCGTTCTAGCATTAGCACCTAAAGGTAGAACTTAATTATGCAATTATATGCAACTATAAACAGGGTTTTTATTGTATCAAGTTTCAAAAGAAGGTACATCAAGTGTCAAAATAAAACAAGGATGCCAAAGATCCCACCAAAATGCACAAAGAAACGATCCTTGCCAAGTGGGCAATCATTGCATAAATGGAATCAAGATGTGCAGCAGAAACGATACGTTCGATGGCGGAAGCGAAGCCATACAAGAGCAGACGGGTAACAGAGACCATGATGGCAGCTCTCTCTTCCTCTCGACAGTCACCGGAATCTCTTCCACTGGCTGCCCTCTCTTCCTCTCGACAGTCGCCGGAAGAGATTTCTGACGAGGCGAATTTGATGGTATTTTCTGCACCACCTCAACACAATCATCTTCGGTTTCGGTATCCACACGACCACGGTCTTTAAACGGCTGCCCTCTCTTCCTTTTCACCACTTCAACCGCCGGAGTTATGACCGGTGGCCGCCCGCTCTTCATCTCCTTCATGAAAAAACCATAACATTGAAAAATGACGACGACTAGGAGTGACAGCTAGGCATGCGGTTTTTTCATGAAGGAGATGAAGAGCGGTGAGGAAGAAGAAAGGTATATATACATGTATATATACATGTATATATACATGTATATATACAGGTATATATACATGGGGTTTACATGTATAGAGTGAGGAAGGGGCGGTTGTATGTGGTGGCCGAAGGTGGTGGGTGGAGGTGGGGGTCGTGAGGAAGAAGAAGGAGGGCAGGGGGGGGGGGGGGTAGTGGGTGCAGGGGGGGTTAATTTAATTTAATTATTTGTTTTTACTTTTCTTTTAGAATAAAGACAAAAATAAATGTAAAAAGACCAAAATACCCCTAGACTTAACTGGGTTAACAGATTCCGTTAGAGGGAGGGACCAATTCCGTGCGGTTTGTCGAACCACAGGGACGATCCGTGTAATTTTTTCGAAATAGGGACCATATCCAAAAAGGGACCAAACATCATGGACGATTTATGTAATTTACTCTTAATGAAATTACGGATTTGCTCCTTGATTTAAACAAGGGACCGGATGGTAACAAGAGTTTGTTAACTGTGGGTGAAAGTTAAGGATCACCATAAATAGTTTAATTTAAGGACCAAATCCAAAATTTAGGCAAACCAGGTGGACTTAAATTATAATTAAATACATAGATTAATAAAAAATCATAAAATTTTAATATATTATTAAGTATCTTTTGACTGCCTATTAAAATAATTGAAAAAGAAAATAAAAATCATAACGTCGGTTTACCACTAAATTTTCCCATGCAACGATCTATTAAAAATATATGGAAAGTAAAATAAAAATCATAGGTCGGTAACAGTCGGTATATCACTAAATTTCCGACGGTTTATCAACGATGTATTAAAAATAAATGAAAAATAAAATAAAAAATCGGTATATTACTAAATTTTCCGACGGTTTTCAGACGACTCTTAAAAATAAATGAAAAGTAAAATAAGAAATCGGTATATTACTAAATTTTCCGACTGTTTCCGAAGACTCTTAAAAATAAATGAAAAGTAGAATAAGAAATCGGTATATTACTAAATTTTTCGACTGTTTTTCGACGACTTTTAAAAATAAATGAAAAGTAAATTAAGAAATCGTGTATTACTAAATTTTCCGGGTGTTTTCCGACGACTCTTAAAAATAAATGAAAAGTAAAATAAGAAATCGGTATATTACTAAATTTTCCGACTGTTTTCCGACAACCTATAAAAATTAAATGAAGAATAAAATAAAAAATAAGTAGCGTCGGTTAGTGGTCAATATAATGTCGAATACCGATTGTTTTCGCAATCAGTAAATATCATCGCTAATAAGCAATTTTCTGGCATTTTTATAATTTCATAAGCTCCAGAAATAAAACCGTATGAAACTTACATTTTATAAAGTTCAACGACCTAATTTTAACGTAAATTTTATAATCTCTAGAGCCAAAATGCAATCTATTAAAACTTACCTATCTGAAACCAGGATTAATAAAAATTCAGTATATTTAGTAAACAAATGACTAGCTGGATCAAGTGATTAAGGCTTTGGGTTTTCTTGATTAGAGAACATGGGTTTGAACCCACCCTCCAACAGTCCAACCAATCTTTTAAATTTCCCCTTTTTCTAAAAAAATAAATAATAAAAAGATATCATGAAAATAATTTGGGAATTTAATTAAAATACCCTAAGTTTGACCCTGGTTTACCAAAATACCCTAAATCTCGAGCACTTTACCAAAATACCCTAATTTTCCACGGTGGGTCCCGCGATCGCGGGCTTGTGCCCATGTGGCACCCATGTTTGGCCAAAATGTCCCGCAGAGCCCCCCAACTATGGCCGCGGTGACAAGTTTGGTCCCTGCTCGCGGTGACAAGTTTGGTCCCCACTACGGAAAATTAGGGTATTTTGGTAAAGTGGTCGAGATTTAGGGTATTTTGATAAACGAGGGTCAAACTTAGGGTATTTTAATTAAATTCCCAAATAATTTCCATGGCTCTCGTTCTTTCTTTTTGATATTTTTGCATCACACGTGGGGTTCCATTAAAATCCAAAAAAGTACGAAAAAACCCCTTAATATATTGTTTTTATTATAAAAAATAATATTGAATTAAAGAAATACTAATAATTTATATAAAATCCGTTTTTTTGAGTATTCCTAGACACAAGATCAATCAATAATTATTTCTAAATTAATATTACATGTCTCATTTTTATATATCATCGTTAATCTATTACACCATCAAAAACATCCTTACGATATATATATTTAATATAGATAGACATTATCTGAGGTCGCAATGTGACTATTCGGAGTACCACTTTATGTAAATCAATATAAATCAATTGGGTTTTCATCTCACATCAGGTTAAAGTTATCATTCGTGTTTTAAACTTTTAGGTGGCTTTGTTTTTTAGGAGATCTAAAGTCTGAAGTCTTATGTCACTTCTGATTAATAAGAGGTAATGCTAAAGTCTAAAATCTAAGCCAATAAGATTGTTTGTTTTTGTAACGTTTGAAGTCTGAAATCTGAATCTGAATCAACAACTTTTTTAGTTTTATAAATTACAAAATAGTAGAAATTGTTGTCGTATTTTTTAAATTTTGTTTACATTTCATAATCACATTACTTGGTCTTCCAACTCACAAAAGAAGAGTATCATCATGGAGTGATGAAGTCATGGCGACTATAAGAGGTTATAAGATAGTAGGTTAACTCTTCTGATTTCAGACGAATTTCAAACTTAAGAGCCTCTGAAATCTGAAAAAACACAAACAATCTGAACATAAAAACGTCTGACCAATTCAGACTTCAAAGGTATTAAGAGGTTTTTTTAGAAAAAACAAATAGGCCCTTAGGGTTAGAACAAACTTTTTCATCTTAGAATCAAAATCTCATGTTGGTTATAGTTTGAGATTTTTTATTATTGTTTTTGAGATATGAGAGTACTTAAGATTCATACACTCAATATTAGGAAATAAATGGTCTAATGTTTGAAAAAACAAGGGTAAATATATAAGTTGGACCGTCTCATCTGGTTGGTAATTTTTCTCAAAATTTAGAAATTTGTTTAGTTAATAACAAGAAATCTACTTTATTCTTATACAAATATAGAATTCAGGAGATGGAATAATCAAAAGAGTCAGTGAGAGATGAATGATGGATAATTTATCAATGTTTTCTAGGTAAGTCATTTTAGACTTTGGTACTATATAAAAAAACTTAGAGAAACAATAATCAATATTGTAAAATGAACGATCAATTAACATTTTACATATTTTCTTTTCTAATGTAATTAAGTAATACATGTTTGGGCCTTTAATATGAATACAAATTATGTGGGTCTTATTATATACTAAAAAAATGCTCTTGTTTTATTTGCTAATTTCTTTATTACTGTTGATCTCATTTTCAATCAAACAATGGAAGATAAAAAGCTCCATATAAATGTAGAGATGATAAACATGAAGAACAATCATAAAAGAAATCACCTCATATTCATTAATTGATAATATGGAGGGGAAAATGGAAGAACACCACACTTTGAATTTAATTGACTCTCATGAGAGACTCACTTAGTCTATGTGTGAAAATGTGTGTTCTTTCCAAATGACCTAATGAAAAAAGAAACCCTAAAATCCTTTATAAATGGTCCATTTACAAGATAAAAAAAGACTAAGCCCATATAACTAGCTAAAAGCTCATAAGCTAATTATAAAGCCTATACAATAATTTCTTTATAAACATTCAATTAAATTATGGGCTAATTTAAGCTAACAATCTCCTCCTAATGTTTTATAAAGAAAACATCATCTTATAGTCTCCCCCTTGCTTTCTTTAGAAACTTTGGTGTTCCGTTCTTCGAGTCTTCAAAGCATCACGAGCTCCCCCTCAAATGTAGGCTCATCTTCTTGAAAGACAAAGACAAATAACCCCATTTTGTCCAGCTTTCATTACTCAACTTTACCAATGTTTTGAACCATCAATGAGCCTTTTTGAGAGAAAACATAAAACATGCACGTTGAACTCCAGCCTATTAGATTTCCAACGAGCTATAATTCATCCATTTTGGATGAAAAACGAGTGAGTTGTGCAAGTTTTCCCTCATTTGCGCAAAACGGTGGTCAAAACAGAAAATTTGACGCTTAAGATCTCGTTAAGTAAGCATTCAGCACCGAGCTTTAAACATGAATAACAGAGGAGTGAGTGACAATCAATATGTCACAATAGCAGCATGAAACCGTGAAGAACCGTCTAGAGAACACCGTTCTTGAAAGCGGAAAGAGCACGAATGAAATGCAATGCTTTCGGTCCAGCAAGAGTCCATTGACTTTGACACAGATTCTGACCATTAATCACACTGATTCAGACCAAACTCAAAAATGAAAAGGTTTCATCTGTGTCTTAGGAATTCAACGCAGCTGGACTCATGCGAATCGGAGCACCGAGTAAAAAGTTGTGCGCACGTTTCTGAAACAGCGCAAAGCTGTCAGAAAAATCTGAAAATTTTGGGCTTCGGGCTTTTGGCTTATTGCTCACAGAGGCTCTGCACATAATTGCAGAGGCTCTGGACAGCCTCACAGAGGCTCTGTGATCAGCTTCTGTGTACAACTTCTGTAGATTGAGCATTCTGAACAACATCCTTTATTTGGACAACACATTTTGATCATAGAGGCTCTGCATTATTTCACAGAGGCTCTGTGATTAAGTTCTGCATGTGCAACTTCTGCACTCTTCTGTAGTGCAATCGGGCAGCTTCTATGATTAAGCTCTGTGAACATCTACATATGGCTGTGATTTGTGCTTTCGTTGTCAGTTTTTGAGAGATCACAGAGGCTCTATGTGTTAGCTCAGAGGCTCTGTGCATTACACCTTTTTCTGCACAAGTCTAGAACAGCAGCTAGAAGCCTCTGTGCATACCCTCTGTGAATGACAGAGCTTCTGTAAATTGAACCTATGGATGCAGCCTTTGTTGATCAACAGAGCTTCCGAATGGCCTATCAGATGCTCTGTGGATTTGCTTCTGATCTTTTGTCTTTGAAGCTTTATGTTCTGACTTTGCACAATATGAACGACTTCTAGAGAAGCTTATGTGATATGCATCACAACCTGCAACAATTTTCTATATGAATAGCAGAGTTTGGACAACAATCTGCCATAACGAACTTTGTCCATTTGTACCTCTGTGATCTGAATTCCGCTTTCTGAACCACCTCTGTCAATAATCAATCTTCGGAAAGCTCTGGTTATGTTGTCCAAAACATTTAATATGTTTTCAACAAACCAACAACAACACCTCAGAGTCTTTATGATTGGAAAGCAACAAAATTAATCCTTTTTGGAACCGATCACCAGCACCTCAAATATTTTCTAGTTCTCAAATTCTGCACAATAGAAAATTCAAGTTCTGTTGCAGTCCAAGGATATCAACAGATCTGTTACAATCACAGAAGCAACAAAATTTGTTTCTATGTGTACTTTGTGGCCATTACAGCAGCAGAAATATTATGAAATCAGCACAATTCTGGACAGATACATGTGCTTGACTCGAATGCAGCTTTTTCATGACAACAGTCCCGAAAATCAATCCAACAGTTCTGTACAGCTACTTCCTGATTGGAATCGGCAGAGCCCTCTTGGTTGGATGAACTTCTGGACAATAGTAAAAACAACCTTTTGCTCTGACCTCTGCACATACATGTTGGTTTTTGTTTCACTCATCGAACATAGAGCTTCAGAAGCAGCCTTGGATTGAATCAGACTTGAAATCTGGAAGACCAAGCTCTGTACAAATTGATCATCACAGCTTTGTGTTACATCTGCAGCTACACTTTGAATTGACATCTGCTTCTTCTGGATTGTTAACTCTGAACTAGATGTGATCGAATAGCAGAATGTTTTTTTGCTGCGCACAACCAACACAGCAGCAAACAATCAGCTCTTGATTTGGTGCTTAAGCAGGTTCATCGAGCTTCCAATCATTGTCTGCACACGAACAGACTTTATGGACAACAGCTTTCTGCTGCACACTAAAAAGGTTTAAGCTCTGCGCAGACTTCACAGTAGCTTCTTAACAACTAACAACTGTAGAGACTTAATCAGCTGCTTAACAGCAGCAGTTTTCTGATTTTTGCTGCACATTTGAACTTCTCGACATCAACTTCTTTTTGTTGTACTTCGAATGGACAACAACAACCATATGACAGCTTTTTGTTACAATAGCCTCTGATATGTGCTTCGAATCACCTCTGTTCAACATTAACGACAACAAAATAGCTTTGGATCTTTATGAATATCCTCTGCCCATATCTCTGGATAGTCTTCAAGTTTAGCTCTTTAAAGACAGCAGGAGTTTGCTATTCTGAAACGAACATGCTGTTATGAATCTATTTATCAAATTTCCTTAAATAAGCTACTGCACCGTTTTTGAATCTGGATTGCCTCTTCAGTAAGAAACATCTTTTGTGACTGTTGCACCATTGAAATTAGGACAGCAGCAACTTTCTGTTGAGTTGTTTGAATTTTGACATTTGGATTCTGGTGCTCCATAGAATGAGCCAACAGTTCTGTCAACATTTAGCATAAGCACTAAAAATTCTGAGAAGGTGCCATCGTTCCTGTTTTCTGCTAACGAGTCTTTAGAATTCAAAACCAATGCTAGTCCAGTTGCAGAACCATTGGATAGAAGCAATAAATTAATCAGTGGCAATAGATAAAGAACTAACAGGTTAACTTCTATCTTTTAATCTTGTTACTGTTGCACATTTTTAACACATACAACGACAAGATTTACTATTTTAAAAACCATATGCGTTTAGTTGCAAACAGAAACTTTCTGTTTTTAAATGAACATATCAACAATCTGTCTTGATCTTTATAAATGAGCACATTATCTTCCAGGATTCAAACACAACGTATTTTTTTCTCTGGAATCAAATACAGACAACATAAATCTTTTGATCTTGGAACACATTTGTCACAATAGATCAATGTCCTCGAAAATTGAATCAAATGCTAATCAAAAACCGGTTTGATGCAGAAAACAAAACGATCTCCATAGCTTTTAGAACAATGAGTGCAAGTGCTCAGATCTCTAATTGATCAGGTCATAAAACTGATTATAAGCACTCAAAGTCATAAAAAACTTTTCAGGTCAGACTTTGAATATGTTGCACATCACCAAATCTTTCTCAATCAACAATTTCCAAGACCCAAAAGATTTTGTTTTTCATTTAAATGATTATGAGCAGCGGAAGACAAACACAATTTGAGTAAAAGATAGCCCAATCTTGGATTTAAATAAAGGTCAGATCAAAGATCAACAACCTTACTACCAAGATGCCAAGAAAAATGCTATGGACCTTAAGCACACACAAGGATGGTATCATAGATCAACCATCTACTTGGTGCTATCAAATATTAGACCAATGAATGAGAAAGAATCAAAACACACATGTAATAAATCAGATCGGATTTAACCCAAATAGAATCAAATCTTCACTTAGACATTTCATCAAACATGTGGTGTGCAGAATCAGATTTTGTGAAGAGAATCAATATTTTTCTGTCAAAACTTACCCAAATCTTACTTAAATCAAAGATTGGATTTCCAATAAGAACAAAACAGAAAAAAAAACATTAGAATGATATTTGTGTTTAGGCTCATGTGATTGAATCAATCTAAGCACCAAAACAACAAACAAATCATCTAATAACTTCTATTGTTGCCATAGATGACCGATTTTGAAGAAAAGTTTCTTCAATCGGCTCTGATACCAATTGTTGATCCCATTTTCAAGTAAACAATAGAAGATAAAAAGCTCCATATAAATGTAGAGATGATAAACATGAAGAACAATCATAAAAGAAATCACCCCATATTCATTAATTGATAATATGGAGGGGAAAATGGAAGAACACCACACTTGGAATTTAATTGACCCTCATGAGAGGCTCACTTAGTCTATGTGTGAAAATGTGTGTTCTTTTCAAATGACCTAATGAAAAAAGAAACCCTAAAATCCTTTATAAATGGCCCATTTAAAAAAGGGTTAAGCCCATATAACTAGCTAAAAGCCCATAAGCTAATTATAAAGCCTATACAATAATTTATTTATAAAACATTCAATTAAATTAGGGACTAATTTAAGCTAACAATTACTACTATATAGTAAAAACGATTTGAGCCCATGTTTCTCGTGGGCCCTGGATGTACGCCTTATCCGCCCTACCGTGGAAATGGCGCTAAGTTTACGAAATTTTGAGTTCTATAAGAACCCAACCCCCCTCTCTCTCTCTCATATATATATATATATATATATATATATATATATATATATATATAATCAAATAAAAGCCTTAAATATGTTATAAACCCGATAATCAATCATATCCATCAATCTCATTCTTTCTCGAAATTGTAAGAAACATATAAATCTTAATTTGTAAAAACTTTATGATATGTTTCCTTCCAAACATGAGAAGAAAGAAAGGAAATACATGATATCTTATGAACAATTTTGTAGAGTTACAAAACTCCCCGTTAATTCAACAACATTAAAAAAAGGATACATTTGTAAAAAAATACATTATTCATTTCCTTTTTCTCTCTTGTTTAACAACATAAAAAATTGTTTCCTTCTTGTTCCTTCCATTCTCTTCCTTTCACCCCAGATAAAAAAAACTTTATTTCTATTTTCTTTCCTTTCTTTTATTTCTAAATTCGACAACATAGTATGGAAGTCCCTTTCATACACCCATATCTCATGTAGCTGACTGATTAAGTCATGGCCTAAATAGATTAATCTCACCCATCCCATGTGGTTGACGGATTATGCCATCACCTTAACGAATAAGCCACAAACACCATGCTGCCCATTAAGTAAAACAACCTCTTACTCTTATTTAATTAGCCCATATTGCGCCTCACTGGCGAAATTTGAAGGGTAGCGGAGTAAAGTTCTTGGAAGTTTAGGGGCTAAAGTGTAAAATCCGGATATTATTTAAAGAGAGGTCTCTCACCTCAAGAGACCATCAAATTTCATTTTCTCATTTTATAAGTCTTTTCTCTCTACATTTTAGGGTTTATATCGCTTAGCTAGTTTATATTGTAACAAGTTAGTATTTGTATTTTGTTTAATCTTGTAATAATAAGAGAAGTATTTTGGTTATAAATTTGAAGATGGTATCGGAGCTTAAATGGTAGATCCTCTCAACCTCAAGAACTCGATCCATTCTCGGTTTTTCAAATCAGGTATTACCTCTCTTTCTTCTTTAGTTGTAAACCCTAAATAGTTTCCTTCTTGTCTTGATTTGTAAGGAAATCGATGATGCTCAAACAACGACGATCTGATGAACCTTAAACGGTTTTGTTGACGCCGATTGAAGCTAGTCTCCCTATCGAGAGTTCTTTTTCTTTTTTGTTTAAAAGAGTACGATGACGTTCTATAAGGTAGATATGATGAAACTTTAAGTTTCTGTTGAAAAACCTTGAAACGAGTCCCTTTTTTGTGGCTTAATGCTTTTATTGTGTAAGATCTGTTTAACATATATGTTATTATGGCATAATACTTCTGTTGTGTAAAATCTGTTTTTGTTTTTTAGATCTGTTAAGATCTCTATTAAGATATGTTAATACTTGTTGTTCGACCATCTAAATAGATCTCTATTAAGATCGTTTTTAGATCTGTTAATACTTGTTGTTCGACCTCGATCCGTTAAGATCTTTGGTCGCTTTCGTTTTTTAGATCTGTTAAGATCTCTATTAAGATCTGTTAATACCTGTTGTTCGACCATCAATTAAGATCTTTATTAAGATTATTTTTAGATATGTTAATACTTGTTGTTCGACCTCGATCCATTATGATCTTTGGTCGCTTTTGACCACACGATCTGGTCTCTGTTTGTGTGGTTTTATCTTGTAATATCTCCGATCTGGTTATTGTGATCTATTTAAGATATGATATTGTGGTTCTATTCCAGATCTATTATGTTGCTTAAGATCTGTTAAGATCATCATACTTTTTGATGCCACGTTTTCGATATGGTTCTGTTGTGGCTTAATATCAACTGCTTAAATAAGATCTATTAAGATCTATGGTTTGTTAAGATCTATTAAGATCTGTTATCGTCGCTTAGAGATCTGTTAAGGTCTTTCTTTTGTGCGATTTGATTCCAGATCTGTCATTAAGACCTTCGATCTGGTTTTCTTATGGTCTAATATTGGTTGTTTATTTAAGATCGTTTAAGATCATTGGTGTGTTGATTTAGATTTATTTCTTCTATAAAGAGTACGATGAAGCTTATCAAGAGAGATCTAATGAAACCTCAAGGTTTCTGTTGACAACCTTTGTTAGGACAAATATGTCTTCAAGATTTAATCTTGATTAATAAAGTCAAAGTCAATGTAATAGAAAGTCAAAGTTAGCTTATTACCTTAGTTTGTAATGAGGTATATATAGCTTTGTTTAATAGAGGGATGACACAACTATTACAGAGAGGAATACGCATAACTCACATCTTGTAATATTGAGAGCAAACCCTAATAGATCTACTTTCTCTCTCTACTCTCTCTCTCTAGATTCTCTCTCTAATCTTGATAGATCTTAGTTTATCAATTGGTATCAGAGCACGAACAAGATTGAGAGATGGAATTCTACTGATCAAATGTAACATCCCAAATTTTTGTAAAATATGATACTTAGAGATTATTAAATAAATTGTGTATATTTATTTAATAAAGTTGTGTTTTGTTAAGTGATATATTAATTTTAGAATTTATCCCGATTAAAGTTATGCACTTCATTTTGTGAAGTATTAAGTTAGGGATAAGTTTTAATTTAGCTTGGAAGGTTTAAGGTTCATTGTGTCAATTAAGGAAAGTATGAGGTTTGTTTGGTAAATTGGCAAATGAGGTGTCAACATGTTAATAAAAGAGCTGACAAAGTGAGGAGAGGTGTCCTCATAACTCTTTTGAATCATCAATTTCATGTGTGTGTCTGGGGGTTCTTCACGAAAAGGAGAAAGCGAGAAATAGATAGAAACAAAAGAAGGAAAAAGAAGAAGAGATAAGAAACTGAAGAAACTCTGCTGAATTTGAAGAATGAATTGTGAGAAATAAAAAGGTATGTTTTTATCTAAATTACCTTCTCATGTATATCTAGTTTTATATAAAGTTGGAAATGGGGTTTTGATGATTTAGATGAATTTGGATGTTTTGAGAAAATTAAGTTTATTAATATGTTAGATTGGTGGTAAGGAACATATCTGCATATTTTGGAATTAAACAGGCATAGAGTAATCTTTAAAATTCTGGTTTTTTGTTCAAATCAGAAGGTTGCGATAGCTATGATTGTAGATGATATTCATAAGTGTCGCAACCCAAACAAACTCATTGAAATCGCAACAGTGTGTTGCGAGGGAAGTAGAAATCGCAGCAGGAAGTTGCGATGGGAGAAAGCCATTGCAACCATGGGTTGCGATGAGGCTTAGTTGCGAGGGGTTTAAGGTTGCGAGGCATGATTGTGAGGCATGGTTGCGATAGATGCCATGGGTTGCGATACAAGTTGGTATCGCAGTAGTGGCTTGCGATAGCCACTGTTTTTGCAAAGGGATGTTGTTACTTGCGACAGTACTATTTGGTTGTGATAGGTTAAGTTAGTTGGTCGCGATAGGAAATGTGATCTTAGGATTTTTAATAATTAATTATCCTAAACATTAGATTAATACCAGTACAACTGTGTATGGTATTTCAGATTTTGTGACGTCAGGGTGATTATCCTTACAACTTTGAGAAGTAGAGAAATTCAGATATTTCAGCTACCAGGTGAGTTCATTCTTACCTTACCTTGTATAAATGTTTTATAACTGTTTTATAAATGTTTTTAAATATGGTAAGGTATATTTTGATAAATGAACTGTTGGGATGTATTTTGAGGGAAGGATTGTATGAAGTAAAATCTAATAAGTTAAATTGTTGATATTGTATAAAGTTCATAATTGAAATGAACGAATTATAAAGGAGATTCGCTTATACGATTGCTATAAGGAATTTATGAGGTATAAATATATATTTCGCTTATACACTTGCTATAAGGAATCTATATTGAATAAATACCTGTATGTGTATAATTAGGTGATATGGATCCATAAGCACTAGCAATTGAGAAATTATGGAATAGACGTAGATTTATTCGGAATTCTTGATTTCTAAGGAAGAATAAGGGATTGACAAGAGTGATTGTAATCTCTACTTCCTTTCTAATAAATGGGCATGTGTTATTGCGATTTATTAGATATGAGCATTAATCTAGAATCCGAGGAGATTCGTAGTGTGGCTCTGGACTGTGAGAATAGATCGACTTAATGTCAGATCTTAGTCACAGAATCAGGTTTAACCTGTTATCAAAGGATGGATTTACTCGTGGTAAGAAAAATGGTAAACCAGGTTTGTTAAGCCTTGTTTATAATGATTTTATAAATATTATTTTGAAACTGAATGTTCTCACTAAGCATTAGCCTAATCGTTTCAAATAAATTTTTTCTTACCAGGTACTAGCTCGGGAAAGTAAACGGGATGTGGGACGAGAGCTTTTGGACTAGTGGAGAAGTTTTGGATGATGAGGCTCCGATAGATTGCTTAGATAATCTAGTTAATCTAATTATAGTGACATGATTAGATTAATAGGTTATTTGAAGAATTCTATTTTGTATTGACGATCCTCGTAATTAATTCTCCACTTATGTATAAAGCTTAGAAAGTTATGTCTAAATCTTATTATAATTTAAGGTTTAAATTAACCTTGTTTTTAGGGTGTTACATCAAACATACGAATTTGGTGATTTCACAAGCAAATTTGATTGATTTTCTTGAATTTTTAAGAAAATCTCGTTTTCTTGAGATTTTATCAAATTTTGGTGATTTTTGATCGAATTCGTTCGTGAATTGGTTCTTTGGATTCGTTTTTGTGTGGAGAATAATTCTTATTCAAGAATCAAAAGCTAATTTCAAAGATTTGGAGGTCAATTTTGAAGAAATTTGAGTTTTCTGTTCGGTTCGTTCGTATCATCTGATCAACCATTCAGATTTTGAATCAGCGATTTTCAGCGAAATTGGATTACATCATTGTGTTAGAAACTTGTTTTCTAACATATCTTCAAATTTTGGTTGGTTAATTTCAAGATTTTGAGGGTCAAATTGAAGATCTTGGAGTTTTGTTCAGATTCGATCGTATCATCTGGTATTCTGGTTGATCATTCAGATTTTAAATCAGTGTTTTAAGCGAAATTGGTTCACATCATCGTGTTAGAAACTGTTTTTCTAACATTTCTGCAAATTTTGGTTGGTTAATTTGAAGATTTGATGAAGATTTGAAGAGATTTTAGTTTTGATCATCTTGTTCATCAGAATATGAGAATTGCGCAACCTGCTATCTGAGTATTGCACAACCAACTGATTTCAATTATCGCCAGACTTTGCGCCAATGCCTCTTGCGAGATTCAGACTTAATAAATTTTCAGCTACTAGCTTGCCTTCGAATTAATTTCAGCTACTAGCTTGCTTGCTTCGAATTAATTTCAGCTACTTGTTTGCTTGCTTAATTAGTTTAAGCTACTTGTTTGCTTGCTTAATTAGTTTAAGCTACTTGCTTGCATGCTTAATTAGTTTAAGCTACTTGCTTGTTTGCTTCCTATCAAATTGCGCCATCAACAAGAAGAAAGTTTCAGAGTTTCAATTTTTCCAAGTAAACTTTGCGCCAAGCTTTTCGCAACTAACTGTTGCGAGTTGTGAAGTATTTCGCAACCATCTATCGCGTGTTTTGAAACTTCTCACCACCTTCTTTAGCGAGATCTGTACTTGTCGCCTCCTACTTTAGCGAAATTTGAACTTTTCGCCACCATCTGAAGAATCTCAGATTCCCATAATTTTCTAAGTCTACTTTGCACTACTGTTAATTGCGAGATTCTAGCATTGCGCAAGTGCCTCTAGAGAGTTTCTGACTTAGATTTTTTTTTCGAGTTTTGCTAATTGTTAATTGTTTGAATTTTTTTTTCCAGATTAATTCTTCAAACATGAAGCGGCTTCCAGTGCTGTTCAAAGAATCTGATTATGAACTATGGAGAGTTTCGTTCATCGATTTTATTGCAAGTAGAGAAAATGGTGAAAATATGATAAAATCTTTCACTGAAGGCCCAATGATCAGAACTGACAAAGATTATACAGAAGAAGAGATTAAAAGAATGAAAGCCGGCAAAGAAGCTTCATCCAACTTGATCTTCGCACTTTACAAATTTCCGCAACACATCTTCAAACGCGTTGAATGTTTCAAACAAAACCCAATGCAGATGTGGAACAAGTTATCTAAACAAATGCTTGGATCTGAAGTTTTTTTAAGAGAAAGGAGGAAGAAAAGAAAGCTGAAAAGGAGGATGTGGAACAGAAATCATCAGATGCTGAAAATGAAGAACTCAAGGAAAAGGTTATAGAGCTTACAAAGAGACTTTCTGACACGGAAAAGTTGCTAAAAGAGGGAAGAGCGAATCGTACAAATGACAAAAAGTGCTATGCAAAGCAAATTTTATCTCTTTCCCATAAAGTTTCTGAACTTGAACAAGCTTCAAAGACGGAGAAGAAAGAAAGTGAAGAAAAGAAAGCTCTTGAACTCAGATGCAGAAAACTTTCCACGCAAAATTTAGATTTTGAGAAAGTTTTATTTCTGGAAAAAGAAAATCTGGACAAGGAAAGGGTTGAATTTGAAGCGAAGAATGCGAAACTGTCAAAGAAAATTTATGATCTTCAAAAGGATTTAGAAAAGGAAAGACAAGAGCTAGATAAGGAAAGTCATGAGCTAGAAAAGATGAAGAAAGCTGACTTTCAGGCTAGGAGCGTTAAAGAAGAATTTTCTAGAGAACGAAAGATATTTCAGCGGGAAATTCGTAAGCTAACAAAGAATTTGGCTGTGTTATCGACTAATATCATGAAAGAGCAGTTGGATAAGTCTGATATTCAGAAGCAACTTGATTTGGTGACCAAGGAACGGAATGACTTATCTTACAAAGTGAAGTCACTTAACAAATCCAAAAGCTATGCAGAATGTCCGATTCGTCCGTCGAATCTTTTCTATGATCACTCAGTGGATAATTCTTCCAAGTATCAATTTGCTGATCTTCCTTCATACAAGAAAGTCAACATGCAATGGAGAGTAAAAGGTACGACTCCTCAAAAAGATGTACCAAAATCATCTGTTCCCAACAAGAACACTAAACTGAAAGGTAATTCTTTTGCTAAACCTGATTCAGTATATTCCGCAAATAATTTAATCAGGTTTGCACAAAAGAATATTTGCTGTTCTTTTTGTGGAACTAATGTTTTTGTTACAAATAATAAAGTTCAATATTGGTATGACACTTATCATTTTCCTTCTTATAGAGCTCCGCTTAACAAGTCAGGACCCAAGACGAGTTGGGTACCAAAATCTACTTAATCTGTTTTTGCAGATTTAGAAGCAAAGCGTTGAACTCTTGAAAGAAGATGTATATGTGCTTCATAGATGGTTTCTAAACACATCGGTTTAGAACCCGGATTTCAAAGTTTATGGCTTTTGAACATATCAGTTCAAAACCCGTGCTTCAACGACTATGGCTTCTGAACAATTTAGTTCAGGACCCGTACTTCAAGGACTAAGACTTCTAAACAAATCAGTTTAGAACTCGTACTTATCAGGTTAAATCTTTTACCGCATGATCATACTACTCAGGTGATATCCTTAACTGTCACATCTTTCTATTTCAAAGAACAAGTGGTAAAAGGTAACATTGCATTATGTTTTATTTCTACTGCTTTGAATGTTTTAATTTTTACAAATTTAATTCAATGAAGTGAAATTTTTTCAACTTTCATTCAATGAATGAAATGTGTGTCAAGGGTGATTTTACAAGCGTTTTTGTATTATCTGAGTTACATCTGTTTCATCTTTCACTTCTGAAATAAATCGAAAGGTCAGCAAAACATGAATGAAATTATGCTGAATGCTCAAAATTATGTGATTCTAGATTTATATAGAATATAATGCTCAAAAAGCCTTTTTGTTAGAATGATGGATGGAAACGAAAATATAGGGAAAGCACTATGTTTTAGAACCAAGTGACTGAGATACAATTTTGCACTATCATTTAGTTTGAAAGTTTGTACCTGTGGCCTTTCTGGTTTGGGAGATTAAGTCCTAAGGGGTGCTCGACACCTAGTCCCTAAGATCAACTGGTCTGGGATCGGCTAACCCAAATCTTGCTATAGAACCAGATAGAAAGCCATGTTCTACTGGTACAGATGGGTTTAAGATATATCGATGTGGCCTTTCTGGTTTGGGAAAGTAAGTTCTAAGGGGTGCTCGTCACCTAGCACCTAAGGCCAACTGGTCTGGGATCCGCTGACCCAAATCCTGCTATAGAACCAGATAGAAAGCCATGTGTAACGGTATATCTTATTCTTAATAAACTTTGTGATTAAAAGATGCCAATGAGCACAAAATCAAAAGATGCCAATGAGCACAAAATCAAAAGATGCCAATGAGCACACATCTCTTGAAACTTGGGGAAAATACAAAGTCGCGATAAACCTGTAAATTTGTGAAAATTCTGATTTTGGATAAATAGTGTGAGTAGAGCAGAGTATTCTGATATGTTTTAGAATTGCATATGCTTGTTGCTGATCATATTTCGCATGCTAGCACACCAAATAGATTTAATAAAGGGGTTGAAACTGAACATTTTTAACTTGATATGCAATGATGTCTGGTATTTGAATCCAAACACATGCATTTGATTTCATTTGATTGATAAATCTGTTAAATTTCATTAAGTTGAATTTCTTTTGTAAAGTTTTCAAATGATCAAATGTTAGTGGTTATAAAATGTAGTTCAATGAATTTTATTTTCCTTGTATAAAATTTCAACTACTGTGCCTAAATGAAATATATGCATACTTTCCGGGGGAGAAAACAAATTGCTCCAGAATTCTTATTTTGAGGGGGAGCAAGGTTATTCATTAAGGAGGAGATTGTTAGTGAGAATCAGAGACGCGACTGAAATTGAAGAAGGTTTTCGATGATCATGATGCACACTTTCATCGAAAAAGGGGGAGAAATGTTTAGTTCAATTTCATGTCAAAGCTTTCAAGTCAAAGATTCGATTTCATGACAGGGGGAGAAATGTTTAAAGAAGACTTCGTCTCAAGAAAGGAAAGGGGGAGATTTCTTCTTCAAGAGTTTAAGAGAAATCGATTGATCATCTTGGTTTCTCAAAAAGATCTATTTTTCTTAGATTTGCGCTACATTGTATCAAAATGCCTTGTGTGAAGAAACAAATTCTCCATATCAAAGAAAGAAAATCTCCGTCAGTTCCCCGTCTGAAGATTTTGTGACGATTTGACTTTGACAAACCTTGATAAAGACCGAAGTTTTGAAGATTCAAGAAGCCGAAGAATGCTGTTCTCAAATGTTTAAATCTTGAGTCCAAGGGGGAGATTGTTAGGACAAATATGTCTTCAAGATTTAATCTTGATTAATAAAGTCAAAGTCAATGTAATAGAAAGTCAAAGTTAGCTTATTACCTTAGTTTGTATTGAGGTATATATAGTTTTGTTTAATAGAGGGATGACATAACTATTACAGAGAGGAATACGCATAACTCACATCTTGTAATATTGAGAGCAAACCCTAATAGATCTACTTTCTCTCTCTACTCTCTCTCTAGATTCTCTCTCTAATCTTGATAGATCTTGGTTTATCAACCTTGAAGCTAGTCTTTTTGTTTCCATTAAGATTTTTGGTTGTTGATCGGCAATTTTATTTTTCAGATCTGTCCGATACACCTGTGAGGGAAGCAGATATGTATCTGTCTCCATTTCGGGTTCTATTGTGATTCCTTTCTGTTCAGGAGTTGGTCCTGATTTATTGTTGTTTCGTTTGTGATCTCATTAACGATCTCTTGTGATTTAACCCAGGTTAAATCGTAAGGGCCGGTTTGTTCTATTTTGTGTGTTCATACTAACTTGTGTAAAGGTGTTGAGGCTCCTTCACGCCTTTATTAGTTTGTCGTCATTCCACTGCACATCTTAAAAGAATCTCTGTAAGTTTTCGTTTACCCTTGCTTCTTACACCTGTTCCATTCTATAAAGGGCTCTCTATAAGTTTCATTGTCCCCTTTTATGTGTAAGTTCTAGTTTATTTTTGTGTGTGCCTTTGTTTTTTTTTTTTTGGTATCTGAATAGTGTGTTTGACCTAGCACCCATTGAGTGTTTTAGGAATCCTGTGTTTCGCTATTCAGATTTTATTGTGTGTGTTCTTGCCTCTTGCTTGTGTTCATGGTTGGCTCCATAAATGAGACTGAGGATTCAGACACAAAGGAATCCAAAGTTGCTAAACTAGACTTTGGAGATCCATTGTACCTTCATCCCAGTAACACTAGCGGAACCCCTTTATTAAATTTCAAGTTAAGTGGCACTGACAACTATAGAGTTTGGCCCCGTGCTATGACCTTAGCATTGGAAACAAAAAATAAGTTAGGTTTTATTGATGGATCATGTCATCGTCCAAAAAATGATTTTATCCTCGAAAAACAATGGGATAGATGTAACTCTGCTGTCCTCTCTTGGATATTGGGGTCCATGACTAAGGACCTCTTTTTAGGACAAGTGTTCTAAAAAGAGTCTTCCAGAATTGTAAGAAACATATGACAAAGTGGATGGATCTGTCACCTTTAACCTTCACCAACAAATAAACTCCTTAACTCAAAATGGCACATCTTCTCTGAATATTACCATAAACTTAACTCCTTGTGGAAACAATTTGATGCTCTTGTTAAACTTCCCTCAGGTACTTGTAATGTGGCTCATGATTTTTATGAACCTAGTCAACTGATCAAGCTAATGCAATTTCTGATGGGTTTTGATGACATTTATCAACCCATCAGGAGCAATATTCTTACCTGTGACCCTTTCCCTTCGGTTAAAACTGCCTTATCTCTTGTTTCTAGAGAGGAGTCTCATAGGGGGCTAACACACATGTTCCTCGCACCAAGACACAACACTCGGCTTTTCTTGACAAAGCCACTTGTAGTAAAAAGAAATTTGTTAAACCCTCCAATATTATGTGTAAACATTGTGGCATCCCTGGACATACCATAGAAAGATGTTTCAAACTCGTAGGCTTTCCAAAAGATTTTCAATTTAGAGCTAGACCACAAAATCAAATTTTCAAACGTGTAGCTAGTAATGTTTGTGTATCTGAGTCTCATTCCCCTAAACAGCCTGTTACTGCTTCATCTTTTCCATTTTCTGAGGAACTAATTGCAAAAATTCTTAATCTAATTGGTCAGAAAAATACTCAAGAGGGGGAATCTGCCAATATGGCAGGTATTACCTATATGTCTTGTCTGGGCTGGATTATTGACTCGGGTGCAAACCAACACATGACATCCAACACTTCTCATCTTGAAAATGTGGTTGATATTTCTGATCTAAACCTCACGGTAAATCAACCCAATGGAGTTGAAGCCAAAATAAATAAAATTGGAAATTTTAAACTCTCAAATAATGTATCCTTCTTTGATGTGTTGGTAATACCTGATTTCAATGTCAACCTTCTATCTGTTCACAAACTAGCCAAAGACAGTAAACTTTTCATAGGTTTTGATGAATTTCGTTGTTATGTTCAGGATTCACTTCGAAAGAGTGTTGTGTGGACTGGTAGTCTGGCATAGGTATGAGATTGGGACTGGATTGGTACCGAACCAGGACCGAACCGGTTGGTACCGAATTTATCTGGACTAAAAATTGGTACCGAAAACCAAACCGTATGTACCGGTTCGGTTTCGGGACGGGAAAATCGGTACTAGGACCACTTAGGACCGAAAATTTTAAAATGTATCAAATGTGTATAAAAACCAATCGCAAACCAAAATGCCTTCATAATGTTTCAAATATGTTTCAAAACCAATCACAAACAATCAAAAAGTTCAGAACCAAACAAAAGTTCAACAATCTTCGGTATTTTTTACGATTTTCGTTTTTCCATTTTGTTCGTTATCAACTCTTCAATCTCTATATATACAACTAGAAACAATAATAATCAATGTTAACAACAATCAAGATAAACTTTAATTAGGAGATGATATGCATAATTAAAAATTTTAAAAAAACTTTGCTTTTAAAAATTTCGGTTCGGTTTCGGTTTTTTCAGGAAAATCCCGGTACCGAATACCGAAATACCGAATACCTATTATGATAAATGTTTGGAACCGAATACTGGACCGAATATATGGTATCGGTTCGGGTTCGATTCGGTCCCGGTTCTGTTCGGGAAAACGGTCCTCGATGCTCATCCGGCAGGTGGGTTATACTTTTTTTAATGAAAACTTTAATAATGAGTAACCCTCTAGTAGTAATACAGTTGTGTCTTACTTTGTGTTTACCCAACTATGGCATAGTCGCCTTGGTCACCCGGCTGACCCAGTTTTGAAAGTGTTAAAGAACCAACTTAATCTTGAAAATGATTTGAGTGTTCCATGAGAGATTTGCCATAAGGCAAAACAAACTCGGAATAAATTTAACTTAAGTGATCATAAATCCAAATGTCTTGGTGAATTAGTTCATTTGGATGTTTGGGGACCCTATCATGTTCAAAGTAGAGAAGGTTACTAATATTTCCTTACTATTGTTGATCAATTTACGTGTGTTGTGTGGGTTTATCTCTTAAAAGGAAAACATGAAGTTAGTGATTATATAGTTGAGTTTTAAAACCTTCTTGCCACTCAATTTGAAAAGACTGTTAAAATATTTAGAAGTGACAGTGGGACTAAATTTACTAACTCTAAACTTAACTCCTTTTTTAAATCAAAAGGTATCATTCACCAAACTTCATGTGCTTATAGCCCTTAAAAGATGGGGTTTGTGGAACGTAAACATCGTCACTTACTTAACGTGGCAATAGCTCTTATGTTTCAGGGGAGTTTACCTCTTAACATGTGGAGTGAATGTATTCTTACGGTTACATATTTGATATATAGGACCCATGCATCTTTTTTGATTGGTAAGTGTCCCTGTCATGGCTTTCAACCTATCCTTACTCATCTTAGAAACTATGGATGCTTATGTTTTGTTGTTATACCTAATATCACAGATAAATTTTCATGTAGATCTGAAAAATGTATCCTGATGGGATATGCAAATTCTCAAAAGGGATATAGACTATATAGTTTGGCCTCAAAGAAAATTTTAGTTTCTCATGACGTTAAGTTTTTTGAAAATGTTTTTCCATTTAAGATGAGTTCGGACAAGTCTCTTAAGCCAAATAATGGAAATTTGATTACTTTGAATTTCTTTGATTCTTTTCTTGAAACTACTAATGAATGTATTAATTCACCTCCCAATGATGAAAATGGGGACCCTCCTCAAAATGAGACATTTAGTGACCGTAGTCAACTAGGTAGCCCGAATAGAGTTGACAATAGGCTGCCTCTAAGCAGGTCAAATGACTACAATAGTCAAGGTTCATCCATGTCATCTGACAATGACCTTGAAAGAACTACGAGTTGTCAGCCACTGAGTAGCTCTGATGTGGCTTCCAATAGACCACGTGATGGTGATATGAAAACTGTTGAAAGTGAAAATGATACTCCAAATTTAAGTCCCAATTCTGAGGGAAATCAGTCTTTACCATCTACTTCACAATCTGCTAGAAAATCAGCTAGGGTGTCCAATTTTCCAAGGAAATTTGATGACTTTGTTGTTAAGGGAAAAGTTAAATATGGGATAGAAAAGTGGTGAGTTATTCATGTCTTAGTTTTGAATTTTTTTGTTTTATTTCTAGTCTTAACAAATCTGTTGAACCTAAAACTTTTCAAGAAGCTTGTAATGATAATAATTGGGTAACTCCCATGAATGAGAAAATGGAAGCCCTTCATAGAAATGGAACATGGATTGTTACTGAATTACCTCCTAATAGAAAAGTTATAGGTAATAAATGGATATATAAATCAAATATAAGTCTACAAGTGAAATAGAAAGATATAAACCTAGACTTGTTGCTAAGGGTTATAGTCAAATAGAGGGTATTAACTATGATAAGACTTTTTCTCCAGTGGTGAAAATGGTAACCGTAAGGTGTATTATTGCTTTAGTTGTTCAGTTTAAATGGAGTTTGTGTCAATTAGCTGTTAATAATGCATTTTTATATGGCGACCTATCCGAAGATGTTTATATGACCTTACCTGGAGGTTATTATAATCCTGGTGATCATAGAATATGTAAACTTGTTAAATCTCTCTATGGGTTAAAACAAGCTCCTCGTAATGGTATGCTAAACTCTCTACGTGTCTTCTGGATCATGGTTTTATTCAAAGTGTTAGTGATTACTCTCTTTTTACTAAAACTTCCGAGTCTATATTTCTTATGTTGTTGGTATATGTTGATGATATTGTTCTGACTGGTAGCAATTTAGATGAAATAAATAAAGGCAAGGATCAATTGCAAAGTAAGTTTCTTATTAAAGACTTAAGAAAATTAAAGTATTTCTTGGGAATTGAAACTGTATTGCTGGTGTGTGCATGTCACAAAAGGAAATATTGTCTGGAATTATTAAATGATTTTGGATATCTTGGTTGTAAGCCTTGTAGTACACCCATGGATATGAATATGGTGGTAATTGATTCTAATAGTTCTAAAGATCCTCCTTTATCTGATTTTACGGGTTATCAAAGGTTAATTGGTATATTGATTTATCTTTTAGCCACTCGTCATATATTGCTTTTGCTGTTCACTGTCTTAGTTAATGTAACACCTCATGTCCTCAAAATCTGAAGTAGTTGGAAGCTTGGGGGCCAAAGTGAGAAAAGATGGAACTTAGGGATTAAGTGGCAAAATCTGATGAATAAATGAGGTAAAACACCTAAAATCCTTTCATTATTCATTTGGACGGCTACACATTTGGGGAAGAGGAGATTAAGAGAAAACAACTCTTGTGGAGGTTGAAGTAGGAGGATAGCATCAAGGGGCTTGAAGACTTCATCTTCAAGGTATGGTTCATTCTCCAATCTTCATATTCTTGCTTGGTTTGGTAAAATATGTAACACCCTCAAAATTGGAAAGAGCAACTAATTAAAATTTTGATAAAATAACAACTTAAGGAATAAAATCCCTTCTACAAACCATTATTGGAATTACCTCAAGATAAAACATAACAACTCCCACAACTAATAACTCAAGTCATACTATGTGACCACATAAAGTCGGGTGTCACATAACACGTTTACAAGTTGCTAATTCCAAAATAAGTGCGGAAAACTTCACTAAGCAATTCACTTCTCGAGCATACTACAAGCACTCGTCTCTTCACCGTGTCACTAGAACTACTTCCCAACCGGAACCTGTTTCACATGCCGACAAATAAAAAGGTTAGGCTAACGCCTAGTGAGTTCAAGAGTTTTATCATGATTATATAATTCGTAAAACGAAAGAGATGCAACTTAAATCATGAGTTCAAAAAGAATTTACTTTAGATGCAAATCACCTATTTTCCAACACACACAAATCCCGTGATGAAAGCTTTAATGTAAAACGATTCTCATAATGGACTCATCCCAAAACTTACTTGAAAAGTATAATAGTATTTGATTTCCAAAACGATTGAAATCATGAACAAATCGTTATTATTCAAAACATCCTAAACACGGATGAAACATAACCCCCAACTCATATGTCGTGGAAAACAATCCATATAAAAATAATAGTCACCGAAACACATATAAAAATAAATACCCAAAGCAACACCTTTCGGTGACGGGGGAGGCCCGTTTACAATGCACGTGACGGAACACAAAAGTAGGTCACATGTCTATGTAATAAAAAAACACGTGGACTATACTCATAAGACATATCGAGCTCAACCACTCCAGATCTATTGCTCGTGGAGACTCAAATTCAACCACTCCAGGTCTATACTTTGAGATGTCCAAGTCCACACAAACATACAAGCACATTGGGATTACTCATTACTACTCATGGGACAATGCCCGGTCATATAGGCCCACATCTTACTTACCATGAAACCCGATGCCTATCCCGTGCCAAACACATTGGAATTACACCTTACTGCTCATGGGACAATGCCCGACCATATAGGCCCACATCTTACTTACCATGAAACCCGATGCCTATTCCGTGCTACAATGAGAGAAACTAGCGTCTCATCATTAAACGTAAAAACTCAAGTGCCTATGGATCCATAGCTATAAGGTCTAAAACATTACATGACTCCAAACGAATGAACTAGCACATTCAAAACATGTAATTCTCAAATAAATATAAATCATGACCAAAGCTCTACGTTGAGCCATCAAACTTGGACAATGTCCCCAAAACCCAACATAATCAAATACCAAGCCACAAGTTCAATAAATCAAAAGACCATTGGTTAAAAGTCATAAAATGAAATAAAACGTAAGTATCCAACGTTTATACGAAACATGCTCCATAACATAAATAACTCCACACCACTCTAGGTTAAGACACGTCATTTTCCAAAACACCCATCAAAGTGCATTTATACCAAAAGATTTACACTCGTAAAATAAATCTTTAAAATATCATTATCTAAGATTTACTCATCCAAATACCCGAAATACATCTTTTCTCCAAAACCAAAAGGTTTACAATTTCAAAAATGTTCGTAAGGACGGGAATGACCAAAATCCAAAGACTCACACGACCATATTTTCAAAGCATACCATAACAAGAATTATACATACTTCTAACAACACTAAAAGCATATTTTGACCAATTGACATCCATTTATGTAATAAATTAATAAAACACTTTCAATCCTGATTTATTTATCAAAATATCAAAATATCCCAAATATGGATGTTTTATACGATTTTATAAAGTTAAACACTTCAAATAATCACAACCCACCAGATAACTCAAAATGAATAATTTTCTTGTAAAACGCATAAACACGTTAAAATAAACATTTTTGGCATGTACAACGTTTTCACAAAGCAACTTGAACTCACCTTGCTAGATTTAGGCTAAATCTAGATTTTCCCCAAACTTGAGCTCCTTTGAAGAAATTGAATCCTCAAGCCAAACTTCCAATAACCTAGATCCATGAGTTTCCAACCATCAATAATCAAAATTAACCATTTGGAATCGTTCCTCAAACATTTTACATCAATATCTTAACTTATATCAAAACCCTAATTTCCATAGATGAAGAAAAGAGAAGATTACCTTAACCACAAATTGGATCCACAAACAAAACACCTCTAGAGTTACCAAAACGAACCACAAACTCTAAATCCTCAAAATGGAGAATAAAGGTTGGATGAAACCCTTAGAAAACTTTGATGAGAAAGATGAAATGAAAGGATTCTTGCTTTAGCTTCCAAAACCATGATAGATGAAGAAGGGACACTTGAAAACTTGATTCTTGGGGTCTAAAAGGCTCAAAATCGACATTGGGGGTGAAGAGTTTCGGTTCTTGGGAGAGAAAAACAAAATGGGTGAAGAGGGAGTGAGAAAAAATACTGAAAATCGTGTTTTTAAAGGCAAGTACCCCCGGGCGATAGTGACATGCGATTGCGACAGTGTCACAATCGCTGGCACAATCACACGGGTTGTACCGAGAGTTTTAGGCATCCGGCGATTGTGACATGCGATTGTGACAGTGTCACAATCGCGAGCACTAAAGCACAGGATGTACCGAAACTTGTTTCCATAACTGTAACGACCCGGTTCCTCAAACATACATCAAATAACATATATTTCATAACAAAAGATACATCATATAACAAGTCTGGTCCCTTAGTCTTTACAACCATAATAAGTAATTCATTACAAACTTTTAGCTAATTAATTTACATTATAACTAATAACAAAGTTATAACTGCAAAACACATCATGATCTTCAAAAACATAAGTCTTCCAAAAGCTAGTCGTAGATTACCCCTTTCACTTGCTCTTATTTGATCCACGACCTGGAATACATATTTTTAAAACAAAATGAGGGTTAGACCTAGTGGTCTAAGTGAGAAAATCCCTGTCAGTTTAAAATCATTTGCACAAACACCATATACATAACACAAATATGGATACCAATTATGACTCATGCATTGTGTACTTTCCTGTCTCATTCCCATGGCCATATTAGTTGGTTGCGAGCCAACTAATCATTTTACTCCGCTGCACTTATATACAGCCAACTCCGCTGTCCCTCCGTACAGCCAAACTCCACCGGTCCTAAGCCCGGCCAACGTGCACTCGTGTAGTGTAATACTCGTATAAATATAATATACACCTCATTATATCATACTTCATACATATGCACATAATTACACTACTTATCACATTCTCAATCCACATATATGTATTCCAGTTTGAAAACAGTTTGAAGTAAAACTCACCTGTTTGCTTATCAAAATGCTCGCGAGCTTCTCTCAAAACGATTCAGTCTTTCACCCAGAATTCACAGAATCTGAAACAAACTAAATACATATTTCTTTACCAATTAAACATATAAGACTTACTAGAAGACTAAGAACTCTAGATAACTCTATCTAACTCTTATCCTCAAATGTTTCCCCCAAACCCGAACTTAAGTCGAGTCCACAGTATTTCCAGTCCTCATTCATATCCTATCCAAGAGTCGACAAAACCCACAATCATTGGATACTAAAAGCATCTGAAATCTCAAAAGTGACCGAACAACCAAAGTTTCCGGACACCATGAACTATCCGGACAACATGAACTATCCGGACAACACAACTTTCCGGACAACATAAACAATCCGGAGGACATCCGGAAACCAAAGCAATCCAGACACCATCCGGTATCTTATTTCATCCGGAAACTATAGAAAGAGAAACTTACCGGATAATGGACTCGTACGGACACCATTAGAACGTCTTCCGGACACTATCAAAAGAAACTACCGGACACCATCATATTGTGTCCGGAAACCTCTGTCGGTTTACCCACTTTCTATCCAGAATCGACAGAAATTAATACCAGTCATGAAATTGATGATTCTAATCCGATAGAAACTTTCTACTAGTAATTACAAACATAAAACACAAAGGAAACATACCTCAAATCACTTCCAAGTACACCAATTGAAGCCTTAACCTTAATCTTCTTCTTCTTCTTTTGGTCTCAAAACACACACACTGATTTTATTTTCTGCTGTTTGAAAATATCTGGATGCCTAAGGGTAATATTAAACCATATTTACCATTTTAGACCTTGAACTATTCACTAATGACCACAACACCTTTAACTTATAAATTAACCCAAACTTACCCTAAACGTCAAATTCTAAAATTAACCAAATTTTAACGGAAAGAGAATTTAACTAACGAACTTACCCGGGTTATTACAATAACTTCTTCGTTTTTGCTCCGTTTTTGCTTCGAAAAGAACCGTTGGACTCGTATTTGAATTCTCCATCCAATAAGACTATAAAATCTAAAATTTAATCCAAAATCCTATTTTTCATATTTATCTCAAAATGTCGGTACCTTCCAAAGATCGGGGTGTTACATTCCTCCCAACCTTAAAAGAGATTTCGTCCTCGAAATCTGGTTCCCCTACACTCCAAGGTTGTTGAACTCAACACTCATCCTGTTCCCTCAGTTTCCAACTGAAATTCGAATTTCCATTCTTGACAGAACTGTTCTGGCAAACCTCATGCTGATACTCACTACGAATGCCCGCTCAGGCACATTACACCTATATCCAAGTGAACGCTCAACTCACTAGAGTAGCTTCTAACCACAAAACTTCGGTTGTGTCCCAACCTTAGGTGATTCATACTTTCTCAATGGCAGATCCCGACTTCCAATCAGTCTAAATGTACACGCTTATAAATTCTCTTTTTTTTTCCAACCATCCTAAGGTTCAATCACCACCGAAACCAACCAAATCTCTAATCCAACTGTTCTGGCTACTGAACCGTCCTTTAATTTTAATGAGTGTCCGTAGGCTCCAAAACGGACCGTCATTTTTGCCCCAAAGATTATACAACCCCCAGAATACGTCCAATTACCAACCATGCAATTGACAGATTCTCTTTATCATTCAAGAGAAGGTCATTCAACTACCGCCGCTTGTTTCAATCCGAACTTCTTAAAACCACTACGGGCGGCACACTTATCCCTTAAGATTGGACTACTACAATCCAAAATACCCTAATAGTTCTTAGCTATGAAATTCAATAGTTGACATGTAGTCACTCCACCAAGATTCAAATTTCTACAGAACCTCATACACGAATTTCGTCCATCAAGACTAACCACCAAACAAGGTTGCCGAAACGAACAGTTTACCACTAGCATTAACAGAAGATACCGCGAGCCTCACCCGTCAGATACAAAAAGTACATCGACTCGGCAACCGATACCATTCGGCCTACAGTAATATCACGCATCGGAAACCCAACCTTCTACTAACAAGGTTTTACATGTCCTCACCCTTAATCGTGGTTATTTAACCTTCCAAAGCCTAATGAGTTCAAGGTTTTTCAAGTGACCGACTCGACAATTATGGCAATTGAAAATTTCATAAGATTATTTTCAACATGAATTATTTTATAACAATAAATTGTACTTATAAAATCCACTACCACTTATTCAACAGTTGTGCAAAATGGGCACACTCGTCCCATATATGAAAATCATTTGAAAATTACTCGATCACTACTCGCTTTACTAGCAAATGCAAAAGTATGCTTAACGAACTTTTAAAGTGAACCACTACGATCCTAGTACAGATTTGTTCATGCCATGAACGTAAAGTAATTTTCTGCATTAAAATAGTGTGCAACAAAGGTTTGTACGTACTCAAAAAGAAGTTTAAACGACATTCAACTCAACAATTTTCCCTTTTAACCATAAAATGACATGGAACAAAATTCACCAACAAAATTCACACGCGTCAGTTTATCTCACAAAAACGGTAAAACGATCCATAAATACACTTTGGTTAGAATATACAATGATTTGCGGTGGTTCCAAGTTTAAAGCCAAAATAACAACATGCTTTCATTCTTTGAAGATACCGGCTAAAATATCGTGACAAAATCTCAAATCATAACATGCATGCAAACTTGTAACACTCTCCTAGTAGGTTTCTTGAAATAAAATAACATGCAACAGATAGTTCATACGAAATCTCAAAAGAGGAAATTAATTAAATCAAATTTCAAAATTTTCTCATTTATCCATATAATGACATGAACATAAAATCTTCTGACGAAACTCACACACATTAATGTGTTTTCTTAGAATTTCGGAGAATAATAAGTGCACGCAATTTGGTTGATACGCAATATAATTTAAATCGACCTCAATCTCAAGTCGTACAACAATGCGCTTTAACGTTCCAAAATAGTGGCTATAATGCCAAGTATACCAATAAATCAATATAACATATTTGCGCGAAACGATAACAAAAGTATCAACAACCGACAATGCATAAAACAAAACATTAAGATAAACTACCATGATGTTCTTAAATGCGTTACTCACGCCACGTATAAATCAATTCGTACTTAAACAAGTTGTAACGAAATGTGCTAACACAAATCTCAAAAAGAGAAAACCATGTGACACTAAACTTGTAAAAGCCACTCCTTTTGGTTGTTACGCCATAAAATATATCTCAACAAAACCTGCATGAGACAAAATACCCAATAAAGCCCATAAATTAACTCACATAATAATTAAAGTAATCATATTTCAAAGTTACACCCACGCGACACAAACGTCGTAAAACAAAACTCCAAATTACCCAACAAAACTTCCATAAAACTCAATAAAGCTCAACGACATCCAACCAATCAAATGGAACCAAAATTTTCGTTTCCAAAAATCAAATTGTATAAAGCAAAGTTATGACTAAAATGTCATAACTCCAAAATTCCCACTTGTTGAAGTACAATATAAGACAACACTTTTTTTTTAACAAAACTCTCATAAGTAACATTCTCACTAAATTTCAACACCCAAAATAGTGGAAAGTAACTCTCCGTCTCAACTTTAACATATGTGGAGGAGATCCAAAGTTAAAGTCGCAAATCGCATTTACTTGCCCAAAACCATAAACGACATTAAAATATGGACGTCATAGTGTCCGAAAGTAACATCGGACAATAACAAGGAGTAAAACAAGTCTCGACAAAGTTTGCAAATTCCTGCAATAAAAGAATTTCATGCATGCTAAAAATCGTGGTTTAAAACCTTGTGTGTGCTAAACGTCTTTTCAAGATTTCTCAATCCAATCCGTATGACGATTAGAAACACAAGAAACAATTGATGCAATTTATTTAAAAATAAATAAATATATTTTGTGCATGACTTAGTCGGCACTCAACGTCTCAAACCACACTCCTCCAATCCCTCCGGTCACACTATCATCATTCGGAGGTTCAAACATCTTAAGGCAAATTGAAAGCTACAACGGTCAACCTTACATTTTCTCCTCGAATTAAAGTCGATCCAATAAGCCTATGGTTCTAATCCGACCTTCAATTTCGACTCGAAACGGTCTACTTAATGCAATCACCATGCTTACTGTCACTCTAAATGGCAAAGGCTAAAATCATCAACTTCTTCTAACGGTTACTCGCTTAGAAACTTCTTCGCTACCCCAACGGTCATCACATCAAAGTTGTCCAAGTACTCACATGTAACTTGTAGGTTCACCATAACACTAGCCAGATGCAATTATGAACGTACCGTACATGATCATCCTTATTACTCTAGATATGATTCCTCGTTTCTAGTGACTCCATCATCCTCAAAACATCGTATCTTAGGGTGCCTAATGGTACAATTCACTCTCATTCACTTAATTGAACGCTAGTTTGAGTCTAGGTATCCAAAATCAACACCTAATTCTCTCAAACTTAAGCTCTGATACCAACTTGTAACACCCTCAAAATTGGAAAGAACAACTAATTAAAATTTTGATAAAATAACCACTTAAGGAATAAAATCCCTTCTACAAACCATTCTTGAAATTACCTCAAGATAAAACATAACAACTCCCACAAATAATAACTCAAGTCATACTATACGACCACATAAAGTCGGGTGTCACTTAACACGTGTACAAGTTGCTAATCCCAAAATAAGTGTGGAATACTTCACTAACTACTCGAGCATACTACAAGCACTCGTCTCTTCACCGTGTCACTAGAACTACTTCCCAACCGAACCTGTTGCACATGCCGACAAATAAAAAGGTTAGGCTAACGCCTAGTGAGTTCAAGAGTTTTATCATGATTATATAATTCGTAAAACGAGAGAGATGCAACTTAAATCACGAGTTCAAAAAGAATTTACTTTAGATGCAAATCACCTATTTTCCAACGCACACAAATCCCGTGATGAAAGCTTTAATGTAAAACGATTCTCATAATGGACTCATCCCAAAACTTACTTGAAAAGTATAATAGTATTTGATTTCCAAAACGATTGAAATCATGAACAAATCGTTATTAGTCAAAACATCCTAAACACGGATGAAGCATAACCCCCAACTCATATGTCGTGGAAAACAATCCATATAAATATAATACGTCACTGAAACACAGATAAAAAAATACCCAAAGCAACACCTTTCGGTATTGAAGGAGGCCCGTTTACATTGCACGTGACGGAACACAAAAGTGGGTCACATGTCTATGTAATAAACAAACACGTGGACTATACTCATAAGACATATCGAGCTCAACCACTCCAGATCCATTGCCCGTGGAGACTCAAATTCAACCACTCCAGGTCTATACTTTGAGGGTGCGTTTGGTTCGCAGAATGTTTTCTGAAAGAATGGAATCTGTCAAAGGAATTGGAATCTGGAAGGAATTGGAATGGAATGTTATCAGGTTTGACCAAGTGTTTGGTTGACAGGAAATTGAATGTAATCTGTCGATTGAATTGGAATATGTCTGTTTGGTTTACAAAGGAATTGGAATGAAATTATAAAATTGACAAAAATACCCTTTCTTTAATATATACTTTTTTTTTAAAATTTAAATAATAATAAAGTTTGTATTGAATGTGAAAAGAAAATATGTAAATTACTATTGCTTCCATCAAAATGGAATTAAAAATTAAAAGATTCTATCATTTACCCTTCCCCTCCCCATTTTTTGACCTAGTCGCTAAACGCCTTCTTCTCTTTTCCTTCTTTTTCCCATCGCAGCACCGTTTTTCATGCAGGACAGTTTTAATTTTGGAATTAAAATCCATTTCTTCATCAAAAAAAGAGAAACCAAAATCGATTGAAGAAGACGATGTTACAGATCACCGAGAGACTCAAAATCATGGAAAGAGAGCAAGATCGAATAATATGGGCTTTGCATATCGAGAGATGACTTTTGTGGTTAGAAGAAGACGATGTTGAAGATCGAAAGATGAAGAAAGGCTGTGATGGAATGATTAAGAAAGGTCGTGATCGAAAGATGAAGAAAGGTTGTTTCAGAGGTTGTTGCGTGAGTATGATGAGCTGATCGAGAAGATGATTAGAAGAGAAGGGCGATTTAAGGGAGTAGGTTTGTTGTTGTTGACGGGCAGGGATGAGGAGCAGGTTTGTAGTTGACAGGGCAGGGAAGGAGGAGCAGGTTAGGAGGGCTTTTTTGTAATTTGCAACAGATTCCATAGGAATGGATTTGAATTCCTTCCTTATCATGAAGGAATGGTGAATTCCTGATTTGGGGGGAATTCATGGAATCCAATTCCATTTCAAGACGAACCAAACATTGGAATGGAATTTGGTCAACGGAATTGACCACTCCAATTCCGTCCAATTCCGTCGGATTTAGGCTAAATCTAGATTTTCCCCAAACTTGAGCTCCTTTGAAGAAATTGAATCCTCAAGCCAAACTTTCAATAACCTAGATCCATGAGTTTCCAACCATCAATAATCATATTTAACCATTTGGAATCGTTCCTCAAACATTTTACATCAATATCTTAACTTATATCAAAACCCTAATTTCCATAGATGAAGAAAAGAGAAGATTACCTTAACCACAACTTGGATCCACAAACCAAACACCTCTAGGGTTACCAAAACGAACCATAAACTCTAAATCCTCAAAATGGAGAAAAAGGGTTGGATGAAACCCTTAGAAAATTTTGATGAGAAAGATGAAATGAAAAGATTCTTGCTTTAGCTTCCAAAACCATGATAGATGAAGAAGGGACACTTGAAAACTTGATTCTTGGGGTCTAAAAGGCTCAAAATCGACATTGGGGTGAAGAGTTTCGGTTCTTGGGAGAGAAAAACGAAATAAGTGAAGTGGGAATGAGAAAAAAGCTGAAAATCGTGTTTTTAAAGGTCCATGTACCCCCGGGCGATAGTGACATGCGATTGTGACATTGTCACAATCGCTGGCACAATCACACGGGTTGTACCGAGAGTTTTAGGTGGCGTTTGTTTTTTAAGTGGTGTTGAAGTCTGAACACTGATTTCAGTCCTGATTTTTAAGTGGTGGCGCTGAAGTCTGAAATCTGAATCAGAAAGACCGTTTGTTTTTGTAAGCTGAAATCTGAAAACAACTGAATACATTATGTTCAAAAACAAACACATAAACTAAACATCATCTTGTTCAAATACAAACACATAAAGCAAACATAACATCTTCCAAACAACTAACATAAACCAAGCATAATATCTTGTCCAGCATACATAACATCTTCCAAACAACTAACATAAACCAAGCATAACATCTAAATTTGTAATGCAATCATACAACATACATTTTTCAAATGAGAACAAATTTGTCCAAGAGTGTTCATAAGCAAATCAAACCAATTTAATACAGCATACAATTTCATCATACTTTATGAAGCTTCAAATCAAACCAATTTAAGCATAAGCAAATAGCAAATCGATTTCTGCATAAGCAAAAGCATAATCGAATAACAAAGAAGAAATAACAACAAATCGATTTCTGCATAAGCATAGCAAATCAATTTCTGCATAAGCAAAAGTAAATCGAATAACAAAGAACACATAACAACAAATCGATTTCTGCATAAGCATAACAAACCAATTTCTGCATAAGCAAAAGCATAATCGGATAACAAAGAACAAATAACAACAAATCGATTTCTGGATAAGCATAGCAAATCGATTTCTGCATAAGCAAAAGCAAATCGAATAACAAAGAACAAATAACAACAAATCGATTTCTGGATAAGCATAGCAAATCGACCCAAAAACGAAGCAGATTTCGAACCAAAAATGAGCAAATTTCGACCAAAAACGAGCAGATTACGAACCAGAGATGGAGCAGCAAAAAATCGACAGAGATGGAGCAGCAAAAAATCGACAGAGATGGAGCTTATAATCAGCAAAAATCGAGCAACTTTCGAACCAAAAATAATCAGCAAATCGACCCAAATAACAAAGAACAAATAATCAGCAAATCGACCCAAAAACGAGTAGATTTCGCACCAAAAACGAGCAGATTTCGACCCAAAAACGAGCAGATTACGAACCAGCAAATTGACCAAAAAACGAGCAGATTTCGAACCAAAAACGAGCAGATTTCGACCCAAAAACGAGCAGATTACGAACCAGAGATGGAGCAGCAAAAAATCGACAGAGATGGAGCTTATAATCAGCAAAAATCGAGCAGCTTACAATCGATTGGAGATGGATTGCAGAAAAATCGAGCAACAAAAAATCTGTTCTTGAGTCGCACACGAGAGAGATGGAGGCATGGAGCGGCTGGAAAAAAAAGTGTTTAGGTTACCACTTTATCGGTCAGACTACAATAAGTGAGAAGTGGATCTGATTTAATCAAAAAAACAAACACTCTTAATTAGTGTACCTCTGTCCGAAAAAGTGATAAGGAGGATTTAAGTACTTATTTATAAAAAACAAACACCCCCTTAGGCATCCGGCGATTGTGACATGCGATTGTGACAGTGTCACAATGTCACAATCGCGGGCACTATAGCACAGGATGTACCGAAACTTGTTTCGGCCATAACTTCTTCGTTTTTGCTTCGTGTTTGCTCTGGAAAAAACCGTTGGACTCGTACTTGAATTCTCCATCCAACAAGACTATAAAACCAAGGATTTAATCCAAAATCTTATTTTTCATATTTATCTCAAAATGTCGATACCTTCCAAAGATCGGGGTGTTACAAAATATGTGATTGGGACTCCTTTGGCTAACCCGTTTTAATGATTTAGCTCATTCTTTTGGAATAGAATGTTGGATAGTGTTCTTGATTGGTAGATAGTTGGTCTTCACTTGGATTCTGATCAAGAACCACCATTGATGGTGTATGCTTTCATGTCTTCTTCATTTCATTGATTTTGGAATGATGGTTGTTTTAACAGATGTGTTTTGGATGGATTTCATTGGATTAAATGATGTTTTGATGTTTGGGAATTGTGGGGAAAGGTTTAGAACATCGATTACCTAAAGTTGGAGGCTTAAAATCGATTTGGGATGAGTTGGGAGTGAGAAAGAGCAGTTTTCGGCTGAAAATCGAGTGCAGGGGCTCCGCGCGGATGGGGACGCGGGTCTACCCACGCGGGAATCCACGCCAAGATCTTGTCTGTGGTCCGCGCAGGTATTGACGCAGGTGTACCCACGCGGAGAGCCACGCCAAGCCATGTCGCGTGTTTTCGGCTCTTGTTTCGCTTACAGTTTAAGGCTAGGATTGTGGCATCATCTAAGGGTTGTCTTGGGATTTATTAGGTATGTTTTGTGATGTAATTAGATGGTTTAGCACCACTTTTATGACGTCCAATTCAGGTGTTTTGTTTGAGCTAAAATGAGTTTTGGAGCATGTATCGATTTAGGTGAGTTTCCTTAAACCTTTTTACTTGTGATAAGATTGATGTGTTTTTTCAACAATGATTATGGTAAAGCATATAGACATGGTTTTCACTCATGAATGATTGAACACGTTATTGCATATGAAATGCTAAAGCTTTCATAACTGAATTGGGTATTGAGCATGATGGCATGATTAGACATTTTGAAAAGCCTTGTTATTACATGAAGTGGAAATGTTCAATAATGCATGCACGTTATGAAATTTTTTATAAATGTACTTGCTTGGCTTACGTGTTGATATCCATTACTTGACATGATGTTTTGGAGTCCGGTTGCACGGTGGGAATAGTGTACCTTGGGATATCACATATCCCTTGGGAGTTTATTTATACACCCAGTATGCCTGGAATTTGTTTCCTGTGTATGTGGGAAAGGGGAATCTGCTTGGGCCCCGTAGGCAAAAGGGGAGTCGGCTTGGGCCCCGATCGTGGATACTACCACGTGGTAGAGATTGTCTATGAACATTGTGCAAATACCCAAGTGTGATGTAGATTGGTTGAATTGGTTTTGATGGGCCTTTATGGCGGTTTGCATATTGTTATATGTGGGTTGTTAAACTGTTTTCGAGAGGGAATTCACTAGACCTCATGGTCTAACCCTAGCTTTTTAAAAATTAAAACCATTTTCAGGTAATAGTTTTGTTTGGGATTTCATCTGGAGAAGATGGAAAGAGACGACGTTGTAGATGATGTATAACTTAGTGCAGACTTGTAGTCCATTCCTTTAGCATCTCAGTTATGAAGGTGATTATTCGTTGCATACCTAGAGTTGAAAGTGATGTATTTTGTGTACTTTGGGACCGATTTTGGCTGTAATGTTTAGAATTATGTTTTATTGAACTTAGGTTGTTACAAATGGTATCAGAGCCATAGTTTAATGGATTTAGGTGACCGGATGGGCCTATACTTAAACTGTGAAGTAAGGGAGACACAACTGAGATATAAGAAGCCAATAAGAAAGACCTTAATCATGGAGAATCTTAACAATGGTAGTGAGGACCCTCATGTAAGGTAAATTCAAAATCACATCTAGCCAATGTTATTATGAATTTACAGGTGCATGGGTGTACTCAACCTCTATTGTTGGAATGATTAGTGAGTGTGACAGTATGTAGAAAGTTCTAACCTTGTAATTGATAGCAAGGGGCTGACGTGTCAGGGGAGATCGCTTATGTTGTGGTGTTTATACCTTGTAGAAGAAGTGTTGTTCGGTATGTTGATGAGCCGACTGAGGGTATAAGTTATTGGGATTCAAAAGGAATGAATGATTGGTTATGGGCAAACTCCTAGTTTCTAGTGAGTCTCATTCTTGGAATTGAGGTGTCGATCTGTTGGGATAGGAAGTTGTAACACCTCAAATTTTCCGTTATATTATATTTTAATATGAATGGGGTCGAAATGTAATTTAGTCTAAGATTTGGACTATTTGTAAATGTAAAACTCAAGGGTTGAATTTTGTAATTAACCAAAGTTTAAGTTAATTGTGAAACTTAAACTTGGAGGTTGATTCTGTCATTTAATGAAAGTTGATTTTATACTTAAGGAATGAGTCGGCAAGTGATTTGAGAAAAGATCTCAGATCAATTGTTGGAGTCGGTTTAGAGGCAGAAAGAATTGAAGAGTTCATCAGGAAAGAATTGATGATCCTTACCAATATGATTTGATTAAGATTATAGTATGAATAAGGTTTGAATTCATCAGGTTTTGGAATCAGTGAGGAGCAAGTTTGATTTTGGAGCACCGGGTAAATTGAAATTGCAGTTTCTGTTCGATTGCTAACCTAAGGTGAGTTCATCCTTTAAACTTTTGTCTAAAGAAGAATTGATAAGTTGAACTGAATGAGTTTTATGAAGGTATCGATGTTGGTATGAATGAATACAAATTGAATGTTAGAGCACTGATTGAAATATAGAGGAACTGGGTAAAATGGGTGAAGTCCGGAAGATGAATGGTACCGGATTCCGGATGATACCGGATTCTGGAAGGTACCAGATTTGTACTGAATTCTGAAGTGAGTTCTGGATTGGTACCGGATTCCGGATAAATGTTCCGGATTCCGGATGATTTCGGATTCCGGATAGTGTCCGGATGATTTTTACCGGATTCCGAATGGGTCCAGAATTGAGGTTCCGGAATTGGGGTTTCCGGATTGTGATACCGGATACCGGATTGTTCCGGATTTGAGAATCCGGAATGCTTTTCCAGATTGAATTTCGGATGTGTTATCTGGTTAAGCTTTTCTAAAAAATTTCTAGGGGCACTACCCCCAGACCCCGCAAGGGTGTTGCCCCTTGACCCCATCCACTAACCGGGTAGTGGAACCCCCGTGTTAAGTCGCCGAAGGGGGGACAATTGAGAATAAGGGTATGATGTATTATTTGAGATTCTTAGCTTTGAGAATATGATATGAAATGTTTTGTGTATTCGAGTAAATATGCGCGTATGCTAGTAGTGTAATGGATCCATATGCACTAGTATTATGTGAACACGTGGAATAGGTGCGGACTAATCGTAATTCCCGTGTGTTTGATAAACGTGGAATAGGTGTGGACTAATCGTAATTCCCGTTGAATTGAAATGAGGAATAGGCGTGGACAAATCGTAATTCCCATTTCGTATTAAGATGATAAATCGTGGGATAGGTGTGGACTAATCGTAATTCCCGATTTCTGTTGGAAGTTAAGAGATAGGCATGGCTTAATTGTAATCTCTACTTCCACTCCAAGAAATAGGCATGGATTAATTGTAATTTCTTGGACATGAGCAATGATCTAGAATCTGTGATGATTCGTAGTAGGCTCTCGAACGTGATGATATGACTTACTGAGTGTTAGTCATATTCATGGAATCGGGTATGTTCCCGTTATCGCAAGATGTGTATGTGTACGGTAAGAATGGTGGTAAACCAGGTTTGTTTATACGCTTTGTTTACAATGGTTTCCAAAGCTTATAAAGTTTTAATTTGAAAATGGATGTTCTCACTAGGCGTAAGCCTAATCGTTTCAAATTAAATTTTCTTACAAGGTTCTAGCCCGGGAAAGGATAAGTTGGGAAGAGCGTCGAGAGGTTCCTAAGTTATGCTTTTGATGACATGATGGAGAAGTTAATGGAAGTATTGATGTTTTGGAGATTTTGTAGACAACCTTTATAATCTAACTGTGCACGATGTGGATTAGATTAGTAGGTTGTTTATAAAAGTGAGATGTATATACAAACCTTGTTATGACTTCTCCATTTATGTATAAAGTTTTTGGGAAATAGTTGTTGTGGACCTTGTAAAAGTAAGGTTTAAATTTGTCCTGGTTTTTGGACGTTTTAGAACTGAGGGATATGTTGGAATCTTGAAAGCTCCAATTCAAGATCGGGTGAAGGAATCTAGTCTTTGACTCTTAGTCAAGCCGTTTAGTGGCAAGGTAATGAAGGAAAGATATCAGTTTTTGATTGAAGTATGCACAGGAGTAGAAAGTGAGGTAATTGACCATTTACCGACATGAAGAAGTCAAAGTTTGGAAACCGCATATTTTGAAAATCATTATTCAATTTGGAAACCGTGTAGAGTGGTCGAACATGTTGTTTGTGAAGCACTTGTATAGCAAGCGACCGTTGGTCAAAGTATAGTGTCAATGATAAGTTGTTGTGAGTATGACGGTTGACCTTGTTAGAGTGAATAGCCTTCAATTGCATATTGAGTTTCATGCATTATGTCATTAAATGTGTTACATGAGTCCTTTCATGTTAAAAGTATATACGTGCATAATGAATTCCTTATTTTGGAAATAAGACGATATGTGTAAGCGTGTGTTTAAAGAAAAAGACAAACTCGTTTACGTTGCACGATGAAACTTTGAACTTAGTGATTTGCGAACACCCTTTTCATGTTAAGAGAATATTCGTTGCAAAAATCATGGAAACGTTTGACTGCAAAAGTTTTATAACCAAAATGAGTATTGACACGTTATTATCATATAAATGAGTAAGGGAGTTGACTGACTCACTTTATGTAAGTGATGGCGTTCAAAACCTTTCTAGTCGTATTGGAAAGGTTTCATTTTGGGGTGCCAATATCGATTTGGTTGGATAAGGGTGGTGATTTATCACAGGGTTTCATGTGGGTGATCCTTGAGGTCGGTGTGTTTTAGTATTTAGCTCGTGTGGTGTTGTGTCATGCATACCCAAGCTTGTTTCGTAATATCGTATCTATTGAAATTTTCAAATATGCAAAATGATTTCAATCGTTGTGTCGTCATGCATGAAGGCTATGAACTCGCTAGGTCGTGGAGGATATTAATATTGAGGATAAGGAAAGGCTCCGGAAATTAGAACCGTCAGTTGAGCAGGATATGGTCGAGTTATGACCTTCGTGTTTCCGTTAGAGGAGGACGGTGAATACCGGGAGTCTCGGACAATGAATTCGGACATGTTAGTATGTTTGTAGTTTAGACTCTTGTTTGGTTATTTGAGAATGGTTGTGTTCGGGGTGAAGTTTGAAGTTGTTAAAGTGCTTCTAATAGTAGCATGTTAATAAGTAGCGTTACGGTACTTGATGAAATGTTATCGGCTTTAAGCCTGAGTATTGAGATGGCCTTGTAATTAGATTTTGCGCTAAGAAAGTCTTGTGTTTCCTCAAGTGGAAACGGTGGGGTATAAAGCTGGTTATGATACGTTGGATGAAGTGGGTTCCGTTGGAAATCCTGGTTTGTCTGGAGATTTTTGGAAACATCATCATGTTGTCTATTGATGTTGGAGTTTGCGACTGTTTAGAATATCCCAAGCTGAATGCATTGTCAGGAGATTGAAACTTGAGAAATAACTCTGTTTGTTTGGATGTAAGAGGTCGTTCGGGGAAAGGAGTATACTGGCATGATGATGGACCACCTCGTGTGGGCGTTAGGAAAGCGGAAGATCATCAGTGTGGATAGGTGATATTCTAGGATGTTTTGATGATTCGTTTATGTGTGAAATGTTTAGCACAACGGAAGTAGATCGTGATGAGTCGACGAGAAAAGAGAACTTGCTTGAGTGAATTAGATGATAGTGATCTTATGGTTCATCTGGATTCGAGAAAGACAAAGTCATGATATGACTTTATCAAATATATTAGTGTTATAGTTGGTATGAAGGAAGCGTTATCTTTTATGTGAGTAAAGGGATCATGAAAAGTTGGTTTGCAATGTGGTATCGTGGTGTGGAAAAGTTGGTAGTACTTTGTACCAGGGGAATGTGTAAGTCAAAGATGTAATGATGGTTTGCCGTTTTGCTGAGTGGTGATATTGTGTTGTAATATGGGTTAAGAGTAGGTGTAAAAACTTGGTTTGGGGATTTCTGGAGTGGTATTCAAAGGTGGCAGGTATGCGGGAGTGAGGTGTATGTGCTTCAAGCGATGTTACGTTAATGCTACTTTGAGATCAGGAGGTTGGGTTGTACATGGTGACTGACTAAAAGAAGAACCCGTGTTCTTCTCGGTTCCGTTGGATTTTGAGCAAGTTTATCTCACTCCGATTGAATGTCGAAGAGAATGTTGTATGCAATAAGATGTGATGCCTTGTTGTGAACTTTAACCGGGAGTGTTGAAGTATTCCTTGAGTGTAAAGGAATACAATGGATAGGTCGACTGTGTTAAAGAGTCAGGAAGTTCATGGTAGTTCTCAGCATTGAGTATTCCTTGTGAGCACTTGGCTAAAGGTCTTGACTGAGGATTGTGGTGAGACCGTCCGGTTGGGCGCATAACGACGTGTGATGGGTGCCTCATGAAAGCACGGGAGTAAGTGTAGATGGTATGTCATAGCAAGTGGTTAATCTGAAGGTGAGAAGATGTCAGGAGACATAGAAGAGTGGGATTATGATTAAAGACTTGTTATTGAAGGGCATGAGAAAAATGATCATTGTGTATGTCATGGTTAAAGAGTTGGGAAAACTAATCTTGTGCGGCCAGTCCAAAGCTTGCACATGTTAGTGAGCCGTTCTTTGAAAGCATCTTTGATGTTTCCAAGAAGGAGTGGAAACACGTGGTCGAACGTAGCGTTCTGGATGAAAGACCATTAGATTAGACTCGGTATTGTTGGGGGAAAATGTTCCGTGTGGACTTGGCGTTCAATATTCGATCATTTAGAATAGTTTGAGTGAGCATGGTCGTTCCTCCTTGTGAGGCAAGTGAATTTTGGAGGTTATTTCGAAATAGTGGGACCATTTAGTGGATGCTGGGGGAAATTGAAATGTGTGTCCTTCGGATCGGATCGGCTTTGGGGGAGTAAAATTGTTCAGATATTAGTCTGAAAAAAAAATTCTTCATAATTGTGTATGAAAGCAGGTAGTGTCGTGATGGTTGATGGGTGTATAGATCATTTGTTTTGATGGCCATTGATGCGTGTGTGCTCAATGTGGTCATTGAAGTGTTTTTTGTGTCGAGTGTACGCTATATTGGAGGGATACAAAAAAAAATTGAAGGGGTGTTGTCCGATAAAGGAACACATGATTGTGAGTCTAAAGTGGCGATACAAGGATGACCTTGCGTTATGTTAACAAATGGAGCAGTTATTCTTTTGTTGGGGATTGTGTTATTGTGGCGTTGACCTGAGTAAAATTCTTCCTCTGTAAGAGTGTAAAGTGGTGCGTGAAGCCCTTAAATTAGACGTGTTTTAAACCCTTGAGTCCAGATGTGGACAAAGCGAGCAATATCTGGTGCGATTGGTATAGTTGATTGAGAAGATTGCACGTACGTATGTTTTGCAATTTACCGACCTAAGAACGTTATGGTTAATCGAGAGGCGATTTCAAGGGATGTCGTACGTTGTCGGTTCTGATCAGGAATGTATGGGTAAGTGAATGAGACTAAGATGATTGGATGGAAAAGCATGAGCCTTTTGAAATAGTTGGGGAGATAGTGTATAAATTCATTAAATTGGAGGTACTCGATGAAGTTATGGAGAATTCAAAATGCGTTACACGTCTCTATGTTACAAAAGAATTTGTTGGAAGTTGGTATGTCGATACCTTGCAAAGAACGCGAGTGGATGAAAGTTGAACTTTGTTGTAGGGTCAGCGACGATCATTGACCGTAAAGTCAAGAAGTTGAGAAACCAGGAAATTGACCCTGTGCAAATACTATGGCAATTCCATGGGATTAAAAGATGACATGGGAGTCAAAATCGGAATCGAGGCCTAAATCCCCGTACTCTTTTTAATGATGTCAAATTTGAAGTAGTTGGAAGCTTGGGGCCAAAGTGAGAAAAGATGGAACTTAGGGATTAAGTGGCAAAATCTGAGGAATAAATGGGGTAAAACCCCTAAAACCCCCTCATTCTTCATTTGGACGGCTACACATTTGGGGAAGAGGAGATTAAGAGAAAACAACTCTTGTGGAGGTTGAAGTAGGAGGATAGCATCAAGGGGCTTGAAGACTTCATCTTGCTTGGTTTGGTGAAATATGTGATTGTGACTCCTTTAGGTAACCCAGTTTAATGATTTAGCTCATTCTTTTGGAAATAGAATGTTGGATAGTGTTCTTGATTGGTAGATAGTTGGTCTTCACTTTGATTCTGATCAAGAACCACCATTGATGGTATATGCTTTCATGGCTTCTTCATTTCTTTGATTTTGGAAAGATGGTTATTTTAAAAGATGGGTTTTAGATGGATTTCATTGGATTAAATGATGTTTTGATGTTTGGGAATTGTGGGGAAAGGTTTAGAACATCGATTACCTCAAATTGGAGGCATAAAATCGATTTGGGATGAGTTGGGAGTGAGAAAGAGAAGATTTCGGCTGAAAATTGAGTGCAGAGGCTCCGTGAGGATGGCGGCGCGGGTCTACCCACGCGGGCATCCACGTCAAGATCTGGTCAGTGTTCTGCGCGAGTATTGGCGCGGGTGTACCCACGCGGAGAGCCACGTCAAGCCCTGTCGCGTGTTTTCGGCTCTTGTTTCGCGTACTGTTTTAGGCTAGAATTGTGACATCATCTAAGGGTTGTCTTGGGATTTACTAGGGATGTTTTGGGATGTAATTAGATGGTTTAACACCACTTTTATGACGTCCAATTCAGGTGTTCGGTTTGAGCTAAAATGAGTTTCGGAGCGTGTGTCGATTTGCTAAAGCTCTGGTGAGTTCCCTTAAACCTTTTTACTTGTGATAAGATTGATATGTGTTTTTTTTCAACAATGATTATGGTAAAGCATATGGACATGGTTTTCACTCATGAATGATTGAACACGCTATTGCATATGAAATGCTAAAGTTTTCATAACTAAATTGGGTATTGAGCATGATGGCATGATTAGACATTTTGAAAAGCCTTGTTATTACATGAAGTGGAAATGTTCAATAATGCATGCACTGATGCACGTTATGGAAATGTTTATAAATGTACTTGCTTGGCTTATGTGTTGATATCCATTAATTGACATGATGTTTTGGAGTCGGGTTGCATGGTGGGAATAGTGTACCTTGGGATATCACATATCCCTTGGGAGTTGATTTATACACCCAGTATGCCTCGAATTTGTTTCATGTGTATGTGGGAATGAGGAGTCTGCTTGGGCCCCGTAGGCGAAAGGGGAGTCGGCTTGGGCCCCGATCGTGGATACTACCGCATGGTAGAGATTGTCTATGAACACTGTGCAAATACCCAAGTGTGATGTAGATTGGTTTAATTGGTTTTGATGGGCCTTTATGGCGGTTTGCATATTGTTATATGTAGGTTGTTAAACTGTTTTCGAGATGGAATTCACTAGATCTCATGGTCTAACCCTCGCTTTTCAAAAATTCAAACCATTTTCAGGTAAGAGTTTTGTTTGGGGTTTCATGTAGAGAAGTTGGAAAGAGGCGACACTGTAGATGATGTATAGCCTAGTTTAGACTTGTAGTTCACCCTCGGTCTTCCTTTAGCATCTCAGTTGTGAAGGTGATTATCCACTGCGTACCTAGAGTTGAAAGTGATGTAATTTGTATACTTTGGGACCGATTTTGGTTGTAATGTTGAGAATTAAGTTTTATTGAATTTGGGTTGTTACAGTTAAATTATGCCTTCCCCTAGACAGGCTCACTTAAAACTTGTACTTAGAGTTCTTAGATATTTGAAGTTTTCTCCGGGAGGTGTTAGCTTTACAAGGTCTGAAAAGTTTTGCTTAAGTGGATTTGTAGATGCTGACCGGGGTAAGTGTGTTTCAACTCGGCGATCTGTTACTGGTTATTGCTTGTTTCTTGGTAATTCTATTGTTTCGTGGAGAAGTAAGAAACAAAGTATTGTTTCTTGTTCCTTTGTTGAAGCTGAGTATCATGCAATGGCTGCAACTTGTCGTGAAACTGTTTGGGTTCTTAAAATCTTAGAAGACTTGCATATAAGATTTACTACCTATAAATTTGTATTGTGATAATAAATCCGCGATTCAAATAGCCAATAAGCCTGTTTTTACCGAACGCATAAACATATCGAAATTGATGTTCATCAAGTTTCGACAATTGATTAGTGAGGGTACGCTAATTTTTTTGAAAATCCCATCTACCGAAAACACTGTTGACATATTCACAAAATCTCTTGGAATAAATCAACACAAGTTTTTATTTTCTAAGTCGAGAATGATTGATTTATTCAAAGGTCAAGATTGAGGGGGGAGAGGGGGGGGGGGGGGGGGGGGTTGAAATACATATTGGATTGACCAATCTTGACTTTGTCTATTTTGGTGGTTAATACGACAGATTTGGTAGATAAGGAGTCTAAAGTGGAAAAGGGCCGATAATGCAAGTACGAGGACTACGCCTCACTTCTGGTCGAATTTGAAGGGTAGCGGAGTAAAGTGCTTGGAACTTCAGGGGCTAAAGTGTAAAATCCAGATATTATTTAAAGAGAGGTCTCTCACCTCAAGAGACCATCAGATTTCATTTTCTCATTTTAGAAGTCTTTTCTCTCTGCATTTTAGGGTTTATAGTGTTTAGCTAGTTTATATTGTAACTAGTTAGTATTTTGTTTAAACAGAAGTATTTTGGTTATACATTTGAAGAAATTCAAACTATTTGCTTATCCAGGAATAATACAACTTTCTGATCCAAAATAACTATCCAAACAGGTGTGGCAAACAACAATTCTATATAAACTGTATGAAAAAAGTTGATTTCTGTAACAAATGGAGACAGATTCAAGCTAATCAACTGAAACATACAACAATTATAAATTCATATCGTGAAAAACGAAAGCTTACAACTATAAGACCGCGAATCTTGATATCTATTCTTGATCTTGAACTAAATTGTTGATCATGTTTGCCAATGGCAGAGTTCCTTTTGCCATAATCTCAATCCTGCAAGGATTAGAGGCATGAGAGAAAAGAGAAAGCCCGAAAGTCAATAATTCGGGTAGAAACAATCGTGATGACAAAAACCCATGCCAATAACGCGGTTCTAGATCAAAAAACGCATCAAAAAACCTTCGGGTCCCTTCCAAATCAAGCTTAAGCAAGATATCCATACCAAAACAAAAGAACTCTCGTTGTCTTCTTCTCTCAATCGGCCACAAATCTTTCCAAATTTCCGCCGACAAATTGGTTCCAGAAAGCGTTTTTTCAGAACCAAGATACTGAATTATGGATTTAGCCACAATGGGGGCTGCCGCCAACGTTCTTGCCACCATATATCCGGTGGAAGGGTGCACCATTCCGGCGGTGCCGCCTATTCCAAGAACTCTTTGTGGCAGAATTGGAAGAGGGCCACCCATCGGGATAACACAACGTTCATCTTCTTCTATGCTTTTCACTTTTATACCCAAATGCTTTAATCTACAAACCATTCTTTCTTGAATATCTTCCATTTTCAATCCGGGGCGAGCCACGAGCGAAGTTTCTTCAAGAAAGATCCGATTGGATGAAAAGGGCATCGCGTAAAGAAAAGTTGGGATCTTTGAGTTTCTTTCTTTGATTTCAAGATTGTTATTCACATGTGAATCTCTCCAATCCATGAAGAGCATTTTATCTACATCAAAAGGGTGTTCTTCGACTTCTGCTAGAATTCCATAAGCCACTTGGTAACCAGGATTATAAGGCTTATCGTATTGAACTAAAGATCTAGAAAAACCAGTTGCATCAAGAACGAGTGTCGCTTGAATCTTGACACCATCATTGCAAATCAAGATCGATTTAAATTCTTCATGAATCACCTTGATTACTTTCGCTTGATGAAACTTAACGCCATTTGATATACACTTCTTCAACATCTTAGATTTAAGTTGTTTTCTATTAACCCTCCCATAAGGCCTTCCAAGATTCTTGGAAGATCCGTCATTAATGTACACAACCGCACTAGACCACGTGGTATCAATGCAATCTAGCAAATCCATAGCTTCGAATTCATCCACCCAAACACCATAATTATTGGGCCAAATCAATTTGGGAGACGGGTCAATCGAGCAAACGGTTAGCCCGGCCTCAGAAACTTGTTGTGCCACCGAAAGGCCCGACGGGCCGCCACCAACAACCACCAGATCCACCACCAAACCCTTAGAGGGATCATACATAGGAAGCTCTAAATCAAGATTTTCTTTCTTGATTTCAGGAACAAGCTCTAAAAGAGCACTACTTCTGGCCTTAATACATCCTCTATGACCCAATTTCACATGGGGTTTCTTAGGGCCACATCCAAGATCCTGAATTTGAGACTTAGATGAACTCAAAGTGCTTAATTTTCTTGCAAATCTATTAATTGGGTGCAGAAATTCAAATGAATTATGAGTTCTTAACAAAGTATCCATTGACACCCAGATGGAATTCAGTTAAATTCTGATGGTTTTTCAACTAAAACACCAGAAATTATTCGAACATATCCAGAATCTAGAAAACCCTCAAATTCTACAAGAAAGTCATGAACTTTTACTAGAAATTGATTCAAGAAACGTGCTATCTGGCTAGAAAGGGAGGTGTTTGAAGATACATGAGATGGGGTTGTAGCGAATTGTGAAATAACTCATCTACAAGACGATGAACTGAAAGGAAGAAAGAGGGAAAGACTTACCGATGACGATGAGGATGGAAGATAGGTGGCGAAAGAAATCGTGTTTTTGGGAGATGGATAAAGGAAAGCTGTAAAGAGATCATCATGTGGTGAGGCCCAGGCGACAGAAAGAAACATAGTTTGTGGATGTCTCATGATGCACAAATTTTCATTTCAATGGACTAAATAATACTAGCAAAAACTACCTTGTGGACATGATCTTTTAATTAGGTGGCGTTTATTTCAAGAGGCACCGATAAAATTTCATTTCTGATTTTGAAGTGGTGATATTGAAGTATGAAATAAATTGTTTATTTTTGTAAAACTGATAAACGTTAGAATACGTATAATTATCTATTTTATTTCTAAAAAATTCGATTTAAATACGTCAATTGAAGTGATCATGGATGATCGAATGACACAGATCTACAATCTTCAAGATGTTCTGGAAAGTCAACACCCGGATCCACAATCTTCGCGTTTTGCGTTTTTGCATATTCAGGGTGCATCTAGGCTACGTTGAAATTGAAAGAGTGGTGTTGTACGGAAATAAGAGGTAATTAAGTGGCTAGATTATCACTTAATTTTCAGAGGACATTAAGGGATAAGAGGCTCTGAAAACAAAAAGAAAAAAGGGTATGAATTGTTTATGTCTAACCGAATGAGACATAATGCCAAATAAGAGTTTTTTGGGGGAAGGGTGTCCTAGACTATGCCTAGACTAATCCCTTGGCAAATTGTATGTTCCCAGATTCACGTTGTATCACATAAATGGTAAGAAATAGACAGCGGAAGCATTATAAAAAGCCATTAAAATGTGAGTGATTGTGTAATACGATAATGTAACAGTGAGTATCAAATATAGAACTGTAGAATGATAACAAGATCAAATATAATAAGCTGCTCGTATATTGATAATATGAATAACACCAAGAACACGTTCAAGTGTGTGTATTCGGAAATCTCACAAGGAACAAGATCGTACGGAGGTAGTGTTATGGAATACTGCAGTGTGTGCTCTAACAAGTGTGGAAAACTATTCTTCCAAAAGCTTACAATTGTTGTTCCACTACCTCTCTATTTATAGCTTGATAAAGCATTAGACAGTGTACTATCTAACCCTGGAATGACACGTGGGAAGTGTGTCTTCGTCCTTTTAGGGCTTACGTGGAAAGTACGAACACGTGTCTAACACTTAGAGATTTCTACGAGACTTAGGCTTCACAGAGGTCTTCAGTCACCAGAGCTCTTACACCAGAGCTCTGTTGGTCTTCTGATGGTGAACAGTTCTTCTGTTGAATAGAAGAAGTCTTCTGCCAGAGCTCTGATGAGCTCTGTGGGTTCCGCCAGAGCTCTGTCGAGCTCTGTTGGTCTTCTGGTTGAACTTCTTCTAAGTCTTCTGCTGGATCTCTGGTGGTCTTCTGACTTGTACTATTTTCAATACTTTTACATAAGAGATACTTGGGGCTAACAATCTCCCCCTAAGTATTGAAAATACAAATTTGGAATTTTACAGAGATATAAACAAAAGACAGAGAACTTTTACCTCTGTGAAACTTTGCACTATTCTTTTAAGATATTACAATACAATGCAAAAGAATAAGTACACTTAACCATAGTAATCTCCCCTTAGCATTCTGTCGAATTTTCTGATCAGCTCTCGGAAGTCCAGCATAAGATCTATCTGGTTGATGTAGAGCCTCAGTTGCTATTCTGGACACTTGTCTCTTGGGAGATTCTGGATCACATTCTTGAGATACTATAGCGACTCATTTGAGTACTTGTGGGTTTCAGCAGCTCTGATGGCCTTCTTGATCTTCTTCTGTCGGCAGATGAAGAATGGAGGATCTCCAACTACGGTTCCAGTTCTGTAATGGCCATAACCCACAAGACTTTCATTCGGAGGTGCAATCGCCAGTTTCTCAACTTCGAATTATATGCCTAGCTGAAAGTCGATCTGTGTTCTGAGATTGATGTGCTCTTGCATAGCGATTCTTACTTCTGGTAAAGCGGTCCTTGCTTCTTTGTATCTATCGTTGAAGTTCAAGCAATATCCGTGAAGTGTTACCAGATCATATGGGTTCAGAAGCACAAGATCGTTGTCGTTGAAGTGTTCGATCTTGCCTTCTGTTGATTCAACAGCGTACTCATGATACACAACTCTGTCATATTGGAATTTCTTATGCTTGATGTTCATGATTCTGCGGATTCCAAAGTTTGAGTTTATGGCTTTGTTCAGGTTTGACTTCGTTTGTATGAACTTTAGCCTAGCATCATAGATTGTGTTTATTCTGCTGGGGTTTAGGTATGGGTTGATGGGTACGGCATTGGCAGGGATAATATCTCTGTCAGCATAGAGATAGGCAAATAGTTCTTCTAAGGATGGTTTCTCGGTGTGTTGAGTTGATGGTTCTGGGTTCTGTTCTGGTTGAATTGGGTTCTGATCTTCATGGGTTTCAGCCATAAGAATGTCAACATGGCGTCCGAGCTCTTGTAGAATTTGGGTTTGGACTTGTGGTTGAGTTTGGCTTATTTGTTCATCAACAGAGATTGTGATTGATCTCTCTGGTTCAGTTCTTGGAGATGGAGGAGGGGTGTCAAGTATGATGATCTCTGGTGGTGGTTGAGTTGACTCTTCAGGTGTTCTGATGATTCTGTCTTTGAACATGTAGTCAAACACTACCATAGTCATCTCTGGTGGAATGTCTTCTATCATCCCCTTGTCTCCTTCTTTTTCTGTCTCTGCCTCTGCCATTTTCTATTTCCCCTTATCCGTTCCTATCTTTTCTGTCTCTTTCTCTTTCTCAACCTCTTTTTCCTTCTCTTTCTCCTTCTCTTTATCTTTCTCTTTCTCCCCCTTTTGTTGATCTGAGGACTCACCCGTCTGATTGTCTGAATTTCCCTCTCGAGCATCTTGAAATTCATCATCATCATCAAAGTCGGCAATTCCTGCATTGGGTGAGGACGGAGCAACAAACTTAGCCCTTTTGCTTGAGGGTTCTCCTTCTAGGGGACCTTCTGCAGGTCTTTTGAGTGATATGTTGTTGGTGATAGCAGCTTTAAACTCAGCCGCGGCCTTTTTCAGTACATCCTCCTACTCTGTCGCAACCATTCTAACTTCATTTACTTGACTCCCAAAGTTGAATTTGTGAGAGTCAAGCGATGTCTGCACATGTCGTTCTATCGCTTGGGCTTTCATGACAAATTTGGACGAAATGGACATCATCTTGCTAAGAACATTTCTGCTGAACTCTCCCATCTGGCCAACTGTCATAGGTAAATCATTGGGGCTTGGACCAGAAATGTTGACTGGAGTAGCAGAAGATGTCGTTGCTTCTTTCACTGCATCCTTAACAGAGTTGTTGATTAACTCTGTCAAGCTTCTGATATTTGAGTCTGATAGGAGGACAGAAGGTATAGGCAGGGTTCTGTTCATTGCAGCCGTGTGATTCTCTGCCATAAGTCTTTTCAGTTCAGCCATCTCTGTTGATATCTTCGTTGTCTCTGTTAGGGTCAATTTATGTTGATTAGAAGTTCAAGGGTCTGTATTGTAATTCTTTATTTTGAGCCTTGTTAGTGAACGGGCCGTGGGCTTGTTAACCACGGGCCCGTTATATATAATGTGCATTAGCCTTAGAAAATAGGCTAGTTGTTCATTTTGCTTTCCTACTCTGTATTGTAATTCTCTCTGATTGAAAGCAATATATGGATGACCAGTTGAAATCATAAACTCTATATTCATATATGTTGATTTCGTTGTTCGTTGCACGGATCTGGAACTCACAGTCTCTTCTGTTCTGACCCTTTCAGCATCTGCATATCTCTGATTTATCTCTGTATATTTAAATGAGATCTGTTGCAGTTCTTCTCTGAGAGAAGCATTCTCCTTACGGATCAACTCCTCTTTGGATTCATTAATAAGTTTATACTCATTCAAGGAGTTGCTAATAGTGTCATAGAAGCTTGCGAACTCTGCACTGGTGACAATATCAGCTGGGGTAACCTTGGATCCAACACATGGTTCCAATTCTGCCTCGAATCCAGAGGTGCCTACATCAAGAGTTGTTTTGAGGTTAGCTCTTGTAGGACTTCCACCCGATCCTTGATGCTCCTTTTCAGGGGAAACATCTACAGGTGTTCTGACCAGAGTTTCCTCTTCCAGCTCAGGTTCTGGAGAAGGAAATCTGATGTGATGGGAAGAACTTGGATCACGCAAAGTTTTCCTATATGCCACTAAGTCATTCCACTGCCCCTGAGATGGGCAGAGCCTACGTGAGATACGAAAGATCTCGGGGCTACGTTGTGTCAAATCTATGTGAGCCATAGAGGCATCATCGTGTGAAGGTGACCTATCGATGTTCTGGGGCAAAGGAACATCATTACCAAAGATAGATTCCCCGGTTTCGTGCATACCAGAGGCGTGAAGAGGTGCCTCTGGTGGTTCTTGCTGGTTAGGATTCGAGGTGTGCACCTCTGTTTCAATATTCCTTTGGTCTTGATCACCAGGAATAGGTTGTGTGTTTGCACTGGGAGTTGGGCTTGGGAATCTCACATGTGTGTTCTGTTGAACTTCTTGTACTAAGCTCGCATTTCCCTTGGCTCCTATGGTGTTAGAAGACTCAGGATGCTCTCCCTCACCTTCCTCATGCTCACTACTACCAGAGGAGGACGAAATTACTTCCACATCTGTAGTTTCCCTTACTCCCTCATGAACAGTCTCCATAGGGGATGCTTTGTTCTGTACTTCCTCCTCCAACACTCTTGCAGAGGAAGACCCCACTTCGGGTGCTCTTACCTCTGGTCTGTTCACTTCTTCTCCTATTTCCACATACAAACTCTCCAAAGATGGCTCAGATCCTAAGTATGCTAGGGTTCTCACCTCAGGTTCTTGAGGTTGAGCAGCACTCTCATAGTTTTGGATAGAAATATGTTGAGGGTCAATTAGAGCAAGCATTGTTCTTGGAACTCTTCTAATGAAAGGATATTCACCTGATGTTGTAGGAAGGAACATGGACATAACCCAAACAGGTGTGGGATTTCCCTGTTGAGTTAACTCCAAGCGTTGGAAGACTCTTCTTATTACCAGACTGGTGAATCGAGGATACTTTATGGTCTTTAAGAACTTGTGGACTCCAACAACTCCTCCTCTTGCTATGGTTGAGGTCTTCGTGTTGACAGCAGCAAGAAGATCATTGTAGAGAATCGTGGCATAGCCGAAGTTTCTGTTGAAGAACAGCCCATACATGATTTGGAGAATCTCTGTGCTGGTTTGGTCTTGGCTACCAGATTTGCAGGTTAGGATTCTATTTAGTGTGGAAAACATGAAGTTCCACAATGCAGGTAAATTTCCTCTTCTGAACTCGCCTATTTTGTTCAGAGATTTGTTGTAGCCTAGAAACTTCACAAAGTCAAGAAGAACAGCTACTTTTGAGGGTTTCTCGTAAGCTTCAATTCCAAGCTGCCTTCTTGTCTTCATCCTGAAAATCCTTCTGAAAGTGCTGGCACGAATGCGGACTGTACCTGCGCCTCCAACTCTAGAATCGACATTTCCAACGATCCCTTCTTGTTCTTCAATGTACTGGCACATAGTCCACCATTGTTGGACGTAGAGCTCGGGAAGGTTGTCGTCAAACTCAGTTAGCGCTCTAAAAATTTCAGAGTTTCTAAAAAACTCTACAAATATGTGGTAAGTGGGTAAATAGAGTCCTGGGTTTGCATCGAAGCGGTAGTTGTTATCGGCGAACTCGTAAGGTTGGATCACAATTTCATCTACGGGTCCTATGCGGCTAGATTCAGCAGAATGTTGTTGTTCCACCATTGTTGTAGGTTAGGGTTTTTGAAGAACTCAAGGATTTTGAACTTTGAGAGGGAAAGATGAAAGGTTTTGAATGATCAAGAAAACGTAAGAAATGAAATGGGTTGTGGGTATGGATATTTATACTCGAATCATGTGGCTGGATGAACGTCGTAGGTACTGTAGGCACTCGAGTGTCAGATAGTGGAGTGGCCTCAACAGTGTAACGTGGGAACAACTAACGGTTGGTTTCTCAATCAGAGATTGCCATGTGGATTTGGTTCTGACAACTTTCGGGTTAGCAAACCGTCACGGTTAGAGATGTGTGGGTGACATGTGGTTGACGCTTTGAAATAACCCGCACCTCTGATGACAGTGCATCTGATGATGTGGCAGAAAAACTGACAGAGCTCTGGTGGAGCTCAACACAGTTTTGCCTCTGTTGAGTGACCTTTTTCATTTCTTTCAAGTAACCCAAGATGTTTCACCTTTACCCAAAATCATTTAAAAATCCTGTATCTGTTGTGAAAGTGGTCAAAGAACGAGAACAGAACTGACTCAGAAATTTCACAGAGTTCTGGTGAGAATCAACAGAGGCTCTGGTGAAATGTCAGAGTTCTGGTAAGTTCTTGGCATTATCGAAAGGTTTTCAACAGAACAGGTTTTCCCTTCCTCAAAATTTTTTATCTTTAGAGTTCAAAAGAGCAAAGTCATTTTGATTTGGAAGTTGAGTTGAAGAAAAGAAAGAAACTGAGCTGAAATGTATAAAACTTTCAAAACAAGTTTCTGACTTTGAAAAAGTTTTATTTTTAGAAAAAGAGAAGCTCGAAAAAGAAAGAGCTGATTTTGAAACTGAACGAAAATCTTTTGAGATAAAAAGTTCTGAACCTTCCATGAAAATCTCTGATTTAGAAAATATTTTGGAAAAAGAAAGAAAAGATTTTGCGGAAAAGAAAAATCTCTTTGAAAAGGAAAGTAAAACCCTTAAAAAGAAAAATATGGAAATTTTCAAAGAGATTACTGATAAAAGAAAGTTTTTGGAAAATGATTTTGAATCAGAACGGTAATATTTTGAAGATGCGATTCTTAATCTTACCAAAAGATTATCTGGTTTATCAGCTGATATTATGAAGGATCAATTGATCAAATCTGATCTCCAAAAGAAATTTGATCTAATCTTTAAAGAGAAAAATGTTTTGATAAACAAAGTCAAAGAACTTGAAGACATCATTTTTAAATTTGATGTCTCTAAGCAGTCCAGTCATGATACTATCTTTCAGACTCCATTTGTTAAATCAAATGATTCTGAATACTCTTTTAAAACTCCTTCAAGTTCAAGTTTTAAAAACATTTCTTCTAAACAATTTAATAGATCAACTGATTTCTCAAAAGGTCAGATTCGTTCAACAAATCTCTTCTATAATCCTCTACTTGATAAATCAGATAACAAACCAAATGTGCCTAAAGTTAATTCTTCCAAAACTGAAGAAGTTCCAGTCTTCAAGAAGGTGAAGATGGAATGGAGAGTCAAAGGCACAACAATTCCGAAAAAAGATGTACCAAAATCATTTGCTTCCACTTCAAATGCCAAGAAGAGAAATACATTTCAAGGTAAATCTTTTGTCAAACCTGATTTAGTTTACTCTGTAAATCAATTAGTCAGGTTAGCACATAAGAAAATTTGTTGTTCTTACTGTGGATCAAATGATTTTGTACATAAAGATTATACTTCTTATTGGTACGGTACTTACAGTATTCCTTTTAAGAAATCTACACCTAACACACTAGGACCCAAGTGCCGTTGGGTACCAAAATCTGTTTAATCTGTTTTGCAGGTTCATCATGTGTTGTGCTGATTTGGAAATATATATACCACACACATGACTGAAAACAGAAGAGAAGCGGTGAAATTTTTTTAAGAAGAGTACTTGTGCCATTAAGGGGGAGCAAAATTATTGGTTTCTGAATACATCAGTTCAGGACCCGTGCTTCAACGTTTTTGGCTTTTGAACATATCAGTTCAAAACCCGTGCTTCAACAACTATGGCTTCTGAACAATTCAGTTCAGGACCCGTACTTCAAAGACTAAGACTTCTAAACAAATCAGTTTAGAACTCATACTTCTGAGGTGATATCCTTAACTGTCACATCTTTCTGTTTCAAGGAACAAGTGGTGAAAGGTAACATTGCATTATGTTTTATTTCTATTGAATTTGAAAGTTTGAACCTTCACAAATTTAATTCAATGAAGTGAAAATTTTCAATTTTCATTCAATGAATGAAATGTGTGTCAAGGGTGATTTTACAAGTGTTTTTGTTTTATCTGAGTTATATTTGTTTCATCTTTCACTTCTGAAATTAATCGAAAGGTCAGCAAAACATGAATGAAATTATGCTGAATGCTCAAAATTATGGAAATCTAGACTTATATAGATCATAATGCTCAAAAAGTCTATTTGTCAAAATGATGGATGGAAACGAAAATATGGGGGAAGCACTATGTTTTTAGAACCAAGTGATTGCGATGCATCAAATAAACAAATAAAAATCATTTAGTTTGAAAGTTTGTACCTGTGGCCTTTCTGGTTTGGGAGAGTAAGTCCTAAGGGGTGCTCGACACCTAGTCCCTAAGATCAACTGGTCTGGGATCGGCTGACCCAAATCCTGCTATAGAACCAGATAGAAAGCCATGTTCTACTGGTACAAATGGGTTTAAGATATATCGATGTGGCCTTTCTGGTTTGGGAAATTAAGTTCTAAGGGGTGCTCGACACCTAGCACCTAAGGCCAACTGGTCTGGGATCTGCTAACCCAAATCATGCTATAGAACCAGATAGAAAGTCATGTTTAACGGTGTATCTTATTCTTACTAAACTTTTTGATCAAAAGATGCCATTGAGCACAAAATCAAAAGATGCCAATGAGCACAAAATCAAAAGATTCCAATGTGCACAAAATTAAAAGATGCCAATGAGCACACATCTCTTGAAACTTGGGGAAAATACAAAGTCGCGATAAACCCGTAAATTTGTGAAAATCCTGATTTTGGACAAATAGTGTGAGTAGAGCAAAGTATTCTTATATGTTTTAGAATTGCATATGCTTGTAGCTAATCATATTTCGCATGCTAGCTAACCAAATAGATTTAATAAAGGGGTTGAAACTGAACATTTTTAACTTGATATGCAATGATGTCTTGTTTTTGAATCCAAACACATGCATTTGATTTCATTTGATTGAAAAATCTGGTATACTTCATTAAGTTGGATTTCTTTTGTAAAGCTTTCAAATGATCAAATGTTAGTAGTTATAAAATGTAGTTCAATGAATTTTTTTCCTTGTATAAATGTTTTCATTAAAGCACTGTATTTGAAATGAATAATTCTTTAATGAAATATATGCATACTTTCAGGGGGAGAAAACAAATTGTTCCAGAATTCTTATTTTGAGGGGGAGCATGGTTATTCATTAAGGAGGAGATTGTTAGTGATATTCAGAGATGCGACTGAAATTGAAAAAGGTTTTCGATGATCATGATGCTCACTATCATCGAAAAAGGGGGAGAAATGTTTAATTCAATTTCATGTCGAAGATAATTCAAGATCAAAGAGATGAAGATACTAAGTTCAAGCTATCATTCAAAATACAAGAAGTCCAAAATTCACATGCTGGATTCGGATTGTTCAAAATTGCATTGGTTTCGGATCATGTGAAGTCTGAAATGTTGCTGAATTTGGTTATCTTAGTTCTAAGAGTTTCGGAATGTGCTTACACCTAAAATTTCAACAATGTGGATGGTTTTGCATCTCTCTATTCCTATCTCAAATGGTTTCGGATTCCATTTATTCAGATTTGGCATGGTTTCGAACCCTTATTGATTCGAATCCCATGGTTTCGAACCCTTATTGATTCGAATCCCCATGATTTCGCACCCTTCTACATCCGGATTCCATGGTTTCGTATCCAACTTGATACGAAACGGATGGTTTCGCACCCTCTTGCATCCGAATCCTCATGGTTTCGCATCCTTCTTGATCCGAGATCTGATGGTTTCGCATTCTACTGATCCAAATTCTCTTGATTTCAGATCTGTCTACATCCAAATTGATGGTTTCGGATCCTTTTAATATGAGAAAATTAATATGAGAACTAAGGTTCTTGCATCAAGAAGGATACGAGAAGTTAATGTTTGTCAAAGACTGATAAAGCTGCAAAGATCTGTTTTTCATGTTCAAGACTTGAAGACAATTTGTTGAAGATTGTATTGAAGAAGATTGACTTTACATTGTGAAAGACAAAGATGTTTTCGAATCACTCATATATGGATTCGGATTGCTCAAAGTTGAAGATTTCGGATCATGTGAAGTCTGAAGTGTTTTTGAATATGGTTATCTTAGATCTGAGAGACTCGGATTGTGCTTACACCTAAGTGTTCAAAAATGTGAAGGCTTCGCATCCTTGTGAAGATTCAACTGTTTGAAGAGTGCCAAAGCTTCAACGTTCAAAGCGGTCAAAGTTAAAGTTTTGAAGACAAAGAGCTGAAGACTGTTGTCATATTTTTTTTAAATCTTGAATCCAAAGGGGGAGATTGTTAGAGCATTATTGTATTCAAGATTTACTGTAAAGTCAATGTACTGTTTTAGTTCATAATGCCTTTATACCTTGTATGTTATGGGTATAAATAGGCATGTCTAGTTCAATAGTTAGACAACAATCTAGAACACTTGTAGCATTTGTCATTTTGTACTTTGAAGTCAATATATGGATGACATTTGCTCTCTAGATTCTCTCTCTATATTTGATTGCTAGATCTGGGTTTATCAGACTTGCTCCCCCTAAAACCATGCTTATTATCCCCTTAAGCTCCCCCTTAAATGGTGAGCTTAATTGACAGATTTCTTTTTAGCTTTTCTTTTCTTGCAACAATATTTACAAAAAAAAAATTATATACAAATAAGAAATTTCATAAGAGGAAAACATTAAAAAAATGCTGGCAGAGCTCTGGTGAGAACATCAGAGGCTCTGGTGAACTATCCTACCTAACCATTTTGACAGAGCTCTGGTATGAACATCAGAGGCTCTGTTGATTTTTAAATAGAGTTAGGAGGACATGTTCAGCATACCCATCTTGCTGATTAAGAAGTTAAATCTCCTTTCATCAAGGGCTTTTGTGAACAAGTCAGCAAGTTGGAAGTCGGTTGAAACAAAGTACATTTCAATCGTCCCTTTTTTAACATGATCCTTTATAAACTGGTACCTTATGTCGATATGCTTTATCTTGGAGTGCTGTACTGAATTAGCTGTAATTGCTATTGCACTTTTGGAGTCACACTGAATTGGGATCTTGCTGTACTCCATGCCATAATCTTTGAGTTGTGTTTTCATCCAGATCACTTGAGAGCAACAACTAGCAGCAGCAACATACTCTGCTTCTGTTGTAGAAGTTGATACGCAGTTCTGTTTCTTGGATGTCCAACTCACCAGTTTATCTCCAAGCAATTGACAGCTACCAGAAGTACTCTTTCTGTCATTCCTGCATCCTCCATAATCTGAATCTGTATATGCAATAAGCTCGAAACCAGAATTAAGAGGATACCAGAGACCCAAAAATTGAGTCCCTTTCAGATATTTAAATATGCGCTTGACAGCAGACAAATGGGATTCTTTAGGGTTCGCTTGAAATCTGGCACAAAGACAGGTTGCAAACATTATGTCAGGTCTGCTTGTAGTCAAATACAGAAGTAACCCTATCATGCCTCTGTAGTTCTTGACATCCACAGATTCACCATTAAGGTCAGAGTCAAGTTTGACTCCAGTGGCATGGGAGTTTTCATTGGATTTGAATTATTGAGCTTATACTTTTTCAAAATATCAGAGATGTATTTAGACTGACTTATAAAAGTCCCTCTGATGGATTGTTTTACTTGTAAACCAAGGAAGAAAGAAAGTTCTCCCATCATGCTCATTTTAAATTCACTTTTCATCAAATCCTCAAACCTATCACAGTATTCTTGCCTCGTAGACCCAAAGATAATGTCATCAACATATATCTGTACCAGAAGAATGTCATTTTTGTACCTTCTAAAGAATAGAGTTGTATCGACAATACCTTTCTCGAAGTGATTAGCCAACAGAAAATTTGACAGAGTTTCATACCAGGCTCTGGGAGCTTGCTTAAGGCCGTACAAAGCTTTGTCTAACTTGTAAACGTGGTCTGGAAACTCTGGCTTTTCAAAACCAGGTGGTTGTTGGACATAAACTTCTTCTTGGAGTTTGCCATTCAGAATGGCCGATTTCACATCCATTTGGTAGACCTTGAAGCCTTTATGAGCATCATAGGCTAAGAAGATTCTGATTGCTTCCAGTCTAGCCACAGGTGCAAAAGTCTCGTCATAATCGATACCTTCTTCTTGGCAATATCCCTTTGCAACCAGCCGAGCTTTGTTTCTGATGATAATCCCATCTTCATCTTTCTTATTTCTAAACACCCACTTGGTTCCAATGGCATCTTTTTCTTTAGGAAGTGGAACCAAGGACCAAATTTTTTTTTCTTTCAAATTCCAGAAGCTCTTCTTGCATGGCTTCAATCCAGTTTGGGTCTTCCAGGGCTTCAGAGATTTTCTTCGGTTCAATCATGCTTAGAAAATTAACAAAGAAAGCTTCATTGATTGTGGCTGATCTTGTCCTCACACCATCTTCAGCAGCACCAATGATTAGATGATGGGGGTGATCCTTTGTCCATCTTGTCATGGGAGCATGGACAACAGGTGGAGTATGTGCTTCTGATGGGAAAAGACGAACTTCAACATCAGAGCTCTGTAGATTGGGACCAGGGCTCTGTGGCACACAACTCTGGAGAGTGGCCTCATTAATCTGTGATGTCCCAACAGGGCTCTGCGAAGGTGAGCTTTTAAACAGGGAATCTCTCCCAATATTTGTCAACATGGGTGATGATGGCTCTTACTCAGGTTCTCTTACATCTGGTTGCGGTTCCTCATTTCTCTGAATAACACCTGTAGACAGAGAAGTAGATGGTGAAAAATTGGAGGGACCTGTAAGAGTTGTACCTGTCAGATTCTGTTCTGTTGAGTTCTGAGCCTGATTGCCTCTGGTGATGTTATCAGAGGAATCATCATCATCGAAGAAATCGTTGAACACTAAGTTGATATCTTCTTCCCTTGACTTTGAAGAACTTGGTTTCTTTTCTTTCTGTGTCTCCTCTGGTGTTTTGCGATCAGAGGAACTTGATGTATTTTCATCAAAAGACACATTTATGCTTTCTTGAATGACTCTGGTTCTGGTATTGTAGACTCTGTAGGCTTTAGAGGTTAAGGAATAACCAATAAAGATTCCTTCGTCAGCCTTCTTATCGAACTTGCCCAGTTGTTCTCTGTCATTCAAGATATAACACTTACAGCCGAAAACATGAACATATTTCACATTTGGCCTTCGATTGTTGATGAGTTCATAGGGAGTCTTCTTAAATCTTTTCACTATTACAGCTCTGTTTTGGGTAAAACAGGCTGTTGAGACTGCCTCTGCCCAGAAATTGATTGGAAGGATAGAACCTGCCAACATGGTTCTGGCGGCTTCTACCAGAGTTATGTTCTTTCTTTCCACCAATCCATTCTGTTGTGGAGTTCTTGCAGCTGAGAAGTTCTGGGAAATACCTTCCTCTGATAGGTAGGCATCAATTCTAGCGTTCTTAAACTCTGTCCCGTTATCACTTCTCAACTTTTGGACTTTGAGATCTAACAGAACCTGTATCTTCTTCAACAAACTTATCAAAATTTCTAGGACATCAGATTTTACTCTGATGAACTCAATCCAAGTATATCTAGAAAATTCATCTATTAAAACAAGAATATACTTCTTGCCCGACAGACTTTGCACAGAGATCCACATGAAGCATATGCAAAGGTCTGGGACAATTGTGATCACTCTTAGTTCTATGTGAAGATCTTTTCATTTTGCTCATTTCACACGTAGAACAGAGATGGTCTTTGTCAAATTTAAGTGAAGGCAGACCTTTCACTAAGTTCAACTTCACGAGTTTGTCAAGATTTTGGAAATTTAGATGGGCAAATCTTTTATGCCAGAGCCAGGCATCTTCCTTTTTCAAAGACACTAAACAGAGTTTTTCTGTTGTAGAGTTTTGGTTTGGATTAAAATTCTTTTTGTACAGATTGCCTTTTCTGTCGGCTCTTAAAAGTTCTTGACCAGACTCGGAAAGCAACAAAGAACAATACTTCTTTCTAAAATTGACACCGAACCCATGATCACATATTTGACTTATACTAAGCAGATTATGATTTAATCCTTCAACATAAGCAACTTCAGAAACTGAAACACCACCATTATTTAAAGTACCATAACCTTTAATCTGTCCACCATTATCTTCTCTAAAGGTCACTGCACTTCCCTTTTTGTTCTTGAATGAAGTCAGCAGCTCCTTGTTGCCTGTCATGTGCGTGGAACATCCTGAATCTAGGTACCAGATCTGCACATGAGGCTTCTGCAAGACAGATTAGTTCTTTTTAGGTACCCATTGCATAATGGGTCCTTTCTTGTTAGACTTGGGGGTGTTGATGGGTTTACCTGCTGGCTTTCCATTCTGGGATGGTGTGCCAGAGGGTTTTCTCTGTGTGTTCTGAACCGTCTTAGGATTTTTTTCCTTGGGAATGACTGATTCAGGACACAGTGGGGACCATTCAAATGATTCCGTAACTTTAACAACAGTTGAATACAATTGCAATTTATGGAACATGAAGATTGTTGATGCAAATTGTTGTTTTTATTCAAAAATTGTTGTTTGAATGGTGCTTGGGATTGAAAAACTTTAGGACCAGATGTCTTTGCATACAATCTGTCCTGGTTTGGTTTCTTGAAATTGTTGGTTTTCCTTGGAACAAATTCACTTGGCCAAAAAGAGTTTCTTCTTTGATTTACAGCAGAGTTGGGCATAGGTTTGTCATTGACTATCCATTTGCCCTTCTGCTCTGGTGTAAATCTGATTGGTTTATAAGCAAATGGAACTGAAGTTTGATTCACAGAAACACTTTTAGCTTCCTCTCTTCTCTTCTCTTCTCTTCTATCTTATTAGAAGAAAGAATTCTGATACCCTTGTTTTGAAAATTAGGAACCGATATGAATATGGATTGTTTCTTAAAGAAAGATACATTTTTCAAAGGTTCAGATTCAGCAGTTACTAGCTTTGGTTTGTGTAAAACAGTCTTTTGAGCACAGAAAATTTGCTCATCTACCTCAGAATCAGAGTCACTGTCAGAGCATTGAAAGTCTCTGGTGGCTCTGGTGGAGGTGTTAGACTCTTGGGGTATCACTGAGATATTAGCTTTGGCAGACTTGAACTTTCTCAGCTTGGGTTTTAATGCATCAGAAACAGCATTTTCCTTCAGAACTCTTTTCAAATCCTCCTCAAAAGATGTTCTAATTGTTTCAGAAGTAGGAGAGAAGACTGGGGCTTCAGGGTTGAGCTCGCTCTGTGGTTTATCATCAGAGGATTCAGTCACAGAAGTAACAGACTTCTGTCCTTTGAAAGAGTTGAAATTAAAGATCTCTTTTGTATCTAGACTTTTAACAGAATTAGGAAGTATGATTCTAGCTCTTCCTTGATCAAGAATAAACTTTGAATATGGTTTTGTAACCTTTTCTTGATCCAAGGAATCATAGCTGACATTCCTGAAGTCAAGTCTCCTGGTCCTTGAAGATACATCTGAGGTTTTGATTCTTTTGAAAACTGCAGTACCAGGGATCACATCCTCCTGGATTTTCCCAACACAGAAGGCAGAGGACAGAGATGTCTTCTGTAATAATCGGTTTTCATTTAACCGATAACTGAGGAATTTTGGATGAAATTCGAAGTTTAAGAAAGTTATGTGGTCTAAGTGTGAAATACTGAAAAGTTTGGTGCTCTTTGTGAAGGTATAAAAGGATGAGAGAAACCCTAAATTTCTCATTTGGTAGTTTTGTTCAGTGTGTGTGTTGTGTGTGTGGCTAAGAGAAAGAGCAAGAGAAGGATTATGACAAATTGAAGAAGAAGAAATCGATTTCAGCTAAGCTGTTGGGGAAAAACTCCGGAATCACCCAGGTAAATCAATCCTAGTTTTCTCTAAGTTTGTGTGTGTTGTTAGTAATTAGAGAAGAAACTTGGATAATAGTGGGTTTATTGTGTTTCCCCATCAAATCTGATTAAGGGGAGTTGTATTGTGGGATAATGTGTAGCTATCGAACCATATTGCTGATCTGGAAGTGTTGAGGGAATTGGGACATGAGAAAATGCAATTTTCTGCGTTTTTGGGTTTTCCCGTCACGTCCGAAAACCTTCAAAATAAGGTAGTGTCCGGACGATTTGTGGTGTTCGGATAGTTTAGTTGTACGGGTAGAACGTCCGGATAGTTTAGTTGTCCGGGTAGAACGTCCGGATAGTCTGGTTGTTCGGGTAGTGTGTCCGGATAGTTGGTTGTCCGGGTAGAACGTCCGGATAGTTTAGTTGTCCGGGTAGTGCGTCCGGATAGTCTGGTTGTTCGGGTAGTGTGTCCGGATAGTTGGTTGTCCGGGTAGTTTTGGCTACTCGGATACAGTTTCCGGAAAGTTGTGGTGTGACATAGCAGTGCCGGTTGTTTGAGTGTGTATTTCCATCAAGTGGCTTATCGTAGTAGTATGTACCCTTATAGGTGTAGTTGAAGGGAGAACTCATCTAGCGTGAGGATTAAGCGGGACGACAGGTGAGTTTTTTTGACTTTAAATCCTTTTAAATGTGGAACTTTATGCATGTTACATTGGTAAATGCTCGTACTATTCTTTTAACCTTGCATGGAAAGTGTGATTTTATTGAGTGGATACAAACTACTTTTATTTCAAAGCAAATAGTAAGTGTGTGACAATATGTGTGATTTAAATGTGTGTGTGACCATGCTCTGGCTTTGGTGTGAAATGGGGGTATGTCCCATATGGTTTGATATATGAGTCCTTATGCATAATTAATGGTAAGTGTTCATATTATCATTTGCTCATGAATGGAAAGTGTGATTTAATCGTGTGGACCTAAACTACTTTCATGTGGACGAGCTATGGCTTTGTGTGAGATGGGGGTGTGTCCCATATGGTGTGATATATGAATGTGTTTCATATATGGGCGGTGTGTGCCCCTTTTTACGATGTCACGGTGTGTGTGACCATAGCGTGTACTAGTAGCTCGTCATAGTGTGCTGATCATAGTGTGCTGATTATAGTGTGCTGATCATAGTGTGCTGATCATAGTGTGCTGATCATAGTGTGCGGATCATTATGTGTGTTTTTATCAAGTTTTGTACAATTATTTCTTACTGAAAGTTTTCCATAAACGGTATTATTGTGGCATGGCTTTTGAGGGAACTCACTAGACCTCATGGTCTAACCCTCGCTTTTCAAAACTAAAACCTTTTCAGGTAAGCAGGTAGTCGAAAGCTTGCTTAGAAGTTGGCAAGGCGTGAGACGGAGGTTGCATACAGAAGTTTTAGAGGGCCTTCCTTTTACCTCGTAGTACGATCTCAGTTGTAGTTAGGGTTATTTCCGCAAACCCAGTTTGTAATCTGTTTAATGTATTACATTGAGCCATCTTTGACGTTTTATTTTAAAGGTATAGCTTTTGGGTATGATAGTTTGGTGTGGGTTGTTACAGTTGGTATCAGAGCCCTAGTTTAAGGGATTTAGGTGACCGGATGGGCCTAAACTTAAACTGTGGAGTAGGAGGACACGGATGAGATATAGGAAGCCTTTAGGAAAGACCTTAATCACTGAGAATTTAGGACGATGGTAGTGAGGACTCTCATGTAAGGTAAATTCAAATCACATCTGATCAATGTCATTATGAATTTACAGGTGCATGGGTGTGCTTGCTTACCGTTGTTCTGATATAGTGTGTGGAGTGTAGTGGATTGAGTGTGGAGAATAACAGTAGTGTGTGGAGTGTGGTGATTAGTGTGTAAAGCTTAACCTTGTCACTATGACAACGGTTTAGTGTGCTGTGCAGATTATTCTTGGTGAGATTGGTAATACTATATAGAAGAAGCATTGTTTGAATGTTCGGTGTGAGTGTCCGTGTGAAGTAGAACCTTTAGGGTTCTTAAGGAATTAATTGATTGGAGGTGAGCTCCTAATCTCTGAAGAGTCTTTATTCTGGGTGTCTCCTGATGTCGGTAAATAGAGATCTTGAGCGTTCAACTCAAGGGTCGGATGATAGGGAGGTGTTTTCTTACTCTCTAGTTAGTGGAAGAGTGTTAAGGGTGGTTGAGTAATGCTAGACGTGTGGATTGATAACACTAGTGTTGGTTAACCTATTTGGGGTCGAGGTGAAGCTGTATTATTACGCAGTAGTAGGCAAGTGGTAACTGCGAGGTGGGAGCCTCCAGGTGTGTGAGAAGTATCGATACCGATGATCGTTTCAAATATAAGGAACCTGATGGTTGGTTGGGAGTAGGGTGTCGGCGTTATTGTGCTGTAACTGCAAACGGTTGACCTTGCTCGAGCGAATAGCCTTCAATGTAAAGCAAGCCATGCGTGGTGTTTTCAAAACAAGTTGCGTAAATCTTTTATGTCAGAATGTGTGAGTGTGTGCGCGTGCCTTGCAAACTTCTGATTTTGAAAATGAGTCGGCATGTGCAAGTGTGTGCTTGAAGGAAAAGATAAATTTATTTACGTGGTGTGATAAATTTTGAATTTGGGGAAATAGTAAATTATTTCACTTCTTTATGAGTAAGTTAAACCTTGTTGTATAAATCATAACAACATTTGATCGTATGGTTTTATGGGTGCAAACGATGTGAACACGTTTTTGACAAATCGGCAAGTGTGTGAGTCGGTTGACCATCCCAGCGTGGACGATTTTGCGGTATTTTAAAATTTTGCACAAAGAGAGTTTCGATGTGTACACTTTCAGTAGATGGACCAGGTTGCGAGACGTCATGGGTTGCGCGTGAGCGATCCTTGAGATTAGTGTGTGTGTGGTTGTTCTTTTTGGGGGTATCGTGCCTTGCATATCAAACCTTGTTTTGTGAAATATTTCGAGTGTGTAAAACGATTTAAATCATTATGTTGTCATGCATAGAGGCTATGAGCTCGCTAAGCGGTAAGAGATATTGCACTTATTAATGTGCGAAGTTTCGAGAGTGGGAAGTGCGGTTAAAACGTCGATGGTCGATTTGTGGCTTTAGAGTTACCGTTTGGGGATGGCGGCGTCTCACCGTAGTTCCAGTCTTGACCTTAGAGATGCTTGTGTGATGGTAGTCTTTTCTCTTGTCTGGTAAGTTGATGTGTGGCTGACAGCGGGGGCAGTGTCCCGGGGGATCTCGAAGCAGGCAAAATACCTCGAAGGGTAGCGTTGTGGTATGTGGATGAAACAGTATCGGCGTGGAGCCGGAGTTAAGGAGAACTTGTGTTTAGACTAATTGTCAGGCATTGATATTGAAGTCAACGTCGGGAGTGGAGTTATTGTCGGGAGATTTGAAATTGAAAGGTTAACCCTTGTATGATTATTTAGTCAGGTGTGTGCGTGGAGATAAGAGGTCGGTTGGGAAGGTGTGAATCTGTCAGGAGGGTGGACCGCCTTTTTATGAGTATCTTGGAGGTGGAGAATTGATAGTTGGCTAGGTGATTCTTCCTTGTGATTGTTATGTCGTTTGCAAATGAAGTAATTAGCACAACCCGTGTGAGACATGTGGACTAGGTTGGTTTGCAAAGGAGCGTTCTACTGTTTGATTTTTTTGAGCGTGTCTTAAGTGGATTCCGATGAGTCGATCAGGGATAAAGACTCGATCGAGTGAGGTAGACGGTCATATTGTGCGGTACAGCTAGATTAGAGAAAGGCAAAGTTGTGAGTGTTCTAAATCAAAGCTTGGTGATACCTGTTTGATAATCGTTCATGCGTACTTATTATTGTGTGATTGCATATGGACTATTCGAACGGACTTGGTCTGTTCCCAAGGGCGGGTGTGTGCCCTAGATTGACCAAGTAGAAATTCCAGTTAATTGCGTGTGGATGTTGACTTGCAAAACTAATTAGTGCTTAATGTTTTCGCAACTCTTTCAAATCTATGTAGTGTTTGGTGTGGAGAAAGCATGGCCTAGTGTGTGCACAATTGATCGTGGGGATGGAACCTCTAGGGTGTGGGGTTGTGTGGATAAGATGGCGGCAACTTATAATTAGTAAGCATGGGAGGCATGGTGATAATATCTGGCTGTGAGGTTAAGTGATGGACTAGTGTTGATATGGGGTGAGCGTAAGTGGAGATCCTTGCTCGAATTTGTTTATAAGTTGTTCAAATGTGGCAGAATTTTGTGTGGCGATGCATGGATGTCTATGTGGCATGTGGTATTGTTACCCGAGAATAAAAGAGTGGGGTGGCAGTTGGTGGCTAGCTAAGAAGGAAATTGTGTGCTCTTGGACGGGTTAGTTATGATGTTTTCTAGTAGATACGAAATCTTTGGGATTGTAAGCTAATCCTTGTATGTTAAGGAAATGTAAAGGAGTGGATTAGTGTCGTTTGAGAAACGAGATGTGTGTAGTCGCTTCGAGCATTGAGTGTGATTTCAGATTAACTTGGTTGAATTTCTCGTATGAGCGATGATGGAACTGCTGGTTAGGCATAGTAACCGTTAAAATTGCGTTTATGTAGTAGTCAATGTTGGATGAGAAATGTTCCATACTAGCCTAAGGTAATTGGGACGGTAGATTGGATTAAGTGAGTAAGCGCGAAGTAGAAAGTGTGACAAGTGGCACAGAACGTGGGAAACAACGTTATCAGAACGTCACAATCGAGTGCATGAGCTTCTAGTGGGAGTATGAGAAAGAGGATTTGTGTGTATGTGTGATTGGTTTAAGCGTTGAAGGGAGCTAGCTTGCGTGATTGGTCAAGAGTGTGCACCTTCTAGTGAGTCGTTCCTTGGAATAATGTCTTATGTTTGAGACATAAGTGGAAGACAGTAGTCGAATGTAGTGCTCGGGGTGAAGGACCATTGGATTAGACTTGGTGGTAATATAGGAGTGACGTTGTGGTAAAAGCGTGTGAATTGATTGTTATCAATAGATGGTGGTCATCTTAATTAATGTGAGAAGGTGTTATCTGCCTTAGGCGTATTTTGTATTGGAGGAGTAATGGTAGAATTGTGTGTAATCTGTTAAAGAGAATCTTAACTGCGATTTAAGGTGATATTCAAGGTTGATTTTGTGATCAGTTGGCGAATTGAGCGTCGTTATTTTAATAAGGGTTGTATGTTGTTGTGACGTTAACTTCGGTAGAATTCATTCTTTAAGAAGGTGAAAATGATGTGTGAAACCTTAGTTTGGCGCGTTTTAAAACCATGAGACTAGATGCGTGAATGATTTTGTGTGAGACCGGAGGTCACACGGTTGACCACCGACAGGTCGAACATTTTTTTTTGCGAGAGGTTAAACGTGGCTCGAGACCGCCACTGGTTTATGTGAGCAGTAGGAAGAGTTTATCGAATTCAATGTAGGAGTCGGTGCGATGTTTAGAATAAAGAAGTGTCTATAGTGGGAGTTCAGTGGCGATTCCATAAGGGGCAAGAGGCAACTTGAGAGTTGGAATCAGACTTGAGGACTCGAAATCCTCGTTTGCTTGAAAATGGAATTCCGGGGACGGAATTCTTTTGAGGGGTGGATATTGTAATAACCGGTTTTCATTTAACCGATAACTGAGGAATCTTGGATGAAATTCGAAGTTTAAGAAAGTTATGTGGTCCAAGTGTGAAATACTGAAAAGTTTGGTGCTCTTTGTGAAGGTATAAAAGGATGAGAGAAACCCTAAATTTCTCATTTGGTAGTTTTGTTCAGTGTGTGTGTTGTGTGTGTGGCTAAGAGAAAGAGCAAGAGAAGGATTATGACAAATTGAAGAAGAATAAAGGGGAGTTTTATTGTGGGATAATGTGTAGCTATCGAACCATATTGTTGATCTGGAAGTGTTGAGGGAATTGGGACATGAGAAAATGCAATTTTTTGCGTTTTTGGGTTTTCCCGTCACGTCCGGAAACCTTCAAAATAAGGTAGTGTCCGGACGCTTTGTGGTGTCCGGATAGTTGATTTGTCCGGGTAGAACGTCCGGATAGTTTAGTTGTCCGGGTAGAACGTCCGGATAGTCTGGTTGTTCGGGTAGTGTATCTGGATAGTTGGTTGTCCGGGTAGAACGTCCGGATAGTTTAGTTGTCCGGATAGTGCGTCCGGATAGTCTGGTCGTTCGGGTAGTGTGTCCGGATAGTTGGTTGTCCGGGTAGTTTTGGCTACTCGGATACAGTGTCCGAAAAGTGGTGATGTGACATAGCAGTGCAGGCTGTTTGAGTGTGTATTTCCATCAAGTGGCTTATCGTAGTAGTATGTACCCTTATAGGTGCAATTGAAGGGAGAGCTCATCTAGCGTGAGGATTAAGCGGGACGACAGGTGAGTTTTTCTGACTTTAAATCCTTTTAAATGTGGAACTTTATGCATGTTACATTGGTAAATGCTCGTACTATTCTTTTAACCTTGCATGGAAAGTGTGATTTTATTGAGTGGATACAAACTGCTTTTATTTCAAAGCGAATAGTAAGTGTGTGACAATATGTGTGATTTAAATGTGTGTGTGACCATGCTCTGGCTTTGGTGTGAAATGGGGGTGTGTCCCATATGGTTTGATATATGAGTCCTTATGCATAATTAATGGTAAGTGTTCATATTATCATTTGCTCATGAATGGAAAGTGTGATTTAATCGTGTGGACCTAAACTACTTTCGTGTGGACGAGCTATGGCTTTGTGTGAGATGGGGGTGTGTCCCATATGGTGTGATATATGAATGTGTTTCATATATGGGCGGTGTGTGCCCCTTTTTACGATGTCACGGTGTGTGTGACCATAGCGTGTACTAGTAGCTCGTCATAGTGTGCTGATCATAGTGTGCTGATTATAGTGTGCTGATCATAGTGTGCTGATCATAGTGTGCTGATCATAGTGTGCGGATCATTATGTGTGTTTTTATCAAGTTTTGTACAATTATTTCTTACTGAAAGTTTTCCATAAACGGTATTATTGTGGCATGGCTTTTGAGGGAACTCACTAGACCTCATGGTCTAACCCTCGCTTTTCAAAACTAAAACCTTTTCAGGTAAGCAGGTAGTCGAAAGCTTGCTTAGAAGTTGGCAAGGCGTGAGACGGAGGTTGCATACAGAAGTTTTAGAGGGCCTTCCTTTTACCTCGTAGTACGATCTCAACTGTAGTTAGGGTTATTTCCGCAAACCCAGTTTGTAATCTGTTTAATGTATTACATTGAGCCATCTTTGACGTTTTATTTTAAAGGTATAGCTTTTGGGTATGATAGTTTGGTGCGGGTTGTTACATCTTCTTCCTTCCATTATAGGGAGCAAGGTCACTGAAACCAAGACCTTGTGTATCCATTTGGGAGTTTATCTTGATGTGTACATCTTGTGCATCCTGGTACTTTTTGATTTGAATCTCTTTTCTTTGCAGGGATTGATGCAAAACCTCCCTTTCTCTTTGAAAATAAACTTTTAAAGCAACAGAGTTAAGTCTTTATGTTTCTGACTTCGTAACCTCTTCAGTCTTTTGCTTCAAAACTTCCTCAAACTCTTTAACCTTTTCAGAAAAGGTGTTTTCCTTTTGTTTCTGCAGAATCTCTAGCTCAGACTTTTCTTTAAAAATTTCTTCCTTTTCCTGTTCCAAGAGAGTTTTCTCTCTCTTGTAGAAGGACAGATCTTTCTGAGCTAGCTTTCTCAATTCCTTTTCCTCTGAAAGTTTTTGTTTTAAAAGTTGAAATTCTTCTGTTAACAAAGAAACATGCATTTCCAACTCAGAGTCAGATTTTGATTCAGAAGCAGAACATACCTTGGCACTGGGTCTGGTGGTCTCCAATGCTTTTTCATTTGGCTCTGTTACAGCAAGAGCGTATGCATTTTGAGACAGATCTTCCTCTGTTGTTTTCTCTGGTATCTCTCAAGTCATCCAATCTGCTACCTCTAGACTTTCATCATCCACAGCAACTCCGCAGAAATTGGCCTGCTCTGGTTCGTCATCAGAGGACGAATCAGAGATCCAATTTTCCATCTCAGCAACATAGCTTCTTTCTCTGTAATTGTACTTGTATTTGTTCTTGTAGTAATCCTGGTCTTTTACCAGTTTACCTCTACAATTAGCAGAGAAATGGTCGGTTTTGCCACATCTAAAGCAACGTCCATCATTTTGGTTGATGGGTTGAGCAGCATCGGTTTTCTGAGGTGTTGGAGCATTATACTTCTGTTGTGGTTGTGGTCTTTGTTCTTGTGGAGCTCTGTTCTGATGGGTCGGTGCAGCATAACTTCTTTTCTCATCTTTCTCTTCTCTCTCGTACCTTCCTCTTCTATCAAATACCTTGTTACCAAATCTCTTGTTAAAATTTTGAGTTATTAACGCAAGAGATTGAGCGAAGGCATTGATATCATCATCCTCTGATGAACTTTCTTCAGCATCACTTTCAGCGACCAGACTCTTCTCTCTGCTAGAGCTCTCTCTGTTGGACTTTCCTTCAGTGGGTTTCTTTGAATCAGATATCAAAGCTATTGGACCTGCAATGGTGGATTTGCCTTTTTGCTTGACAACATCCTTCTCTTGTGCGGCAAGAGTGCCATACACATCAGTAAGAGACCATGCATCCAAATCTTGGTTAGCTTGTAAAGACATGGATAGATTTAGCCATTCATCATTTAAACTTTTTAAGAACAAAACATTGTTATCTTCCTTCGACCTAACAACCCCACACTTCTTACACTTGTTTATTAAAACGTTGAATCTGTTGTAGGTCTGTTGTAAGGTTTCCTCAGGAAGTGGCTTGAAATCATTGTATTCGTTAATACATTGGGTCCTTCTGTTCTTTTGGGTTTTGATACCACCCTCAAGTTGATTAAGAAGCTGATCCCAGATTTCTTTAGAAGTAACATATGGATCTAGTTCTTGAAATATATCGTTGGGAATGGCCATAATCAGAAGTCTAACTGCTTTAAGGTCATTTTCCATTTTTAGCGTCTCTTTATCTGTAAAACCAGTGGTTTTAACTTCGAAGTGAGCAGGAATCTCAGCAGTTGTTTGTGTTGCGGGTACACGAGGAACCAAAACCATGGGTTGGAATGGTCCATCTTTGACATATCGCATTAAATCTCTGTCCATTCCATCAAGGAAGTTAACCATCCTAATCTTCCACTGAGGATATTCATCTCTCAGAAGAGTAGGGGGTTTGGTCAGAGAACCATCAGTGTAGATGGCATTAATATTGTTATTAGCCATTTTGAAGAAAAACAAAGTAATATGGTTTCAAAAGAGTTTAAACTGAAAGTGAATGAATAGTAACCAATGGAACAGTAACTTTGAGTTGAGAAGATCTTTAAACTTGCTAGAAAGCCTTAAACAAAGTTAAATGAACTCTGAAAACTTGTTTTAAACTTTAACGGTAAAAAACAGAGTATTCTATGAAGCTTTAAGACACACAGACACAATCAACAACTATGAATCAACATTGGTAGATTGGATCGTTTGATTTAAGCAAATCAAAGGAGCTCTGATACCAACTGTAGGTTCCCAGATTCACGTTTTATCACATAAATGGTAAGAAATAGACAGCGGAAGCATTATATAAAGCCATTAAAATGTGAGTGATTGTGTAATACGATAATGTAACAGTGAGTATCAAATATAGAACCGTAGAATGATAACAAGATAAAATATAATAAGCTGCTCGTTTATTGATAATATGAATAACACCAAGAACACGTTCAAGTGTGTGTGTTCGGAAATCTCACAGGGAACAAGATTGTATGGAGGTAGTGCTATGGAATACTGCAGTGTATGCTCTAACAATTGTGGAAAACTATTCTTCCAAAAGCTTACAATTGTTGTTCCACTACCTCTCTATTTATAGCATGATAAAGCATTAGACAGTGTACTATCTAACCCTGGAATGACACGTGGAAAGTGTGTATTCGTCCTTTTAGGGCTTACGTGGAAAGTACGAACACGTGTCTAACACTTAGAGATTTCTACGAGACTTAGGCTTCACAGAGGTCTTCAGTCACCAGAGCTCTTACACCAGAGCTCTGTTGGTCTTCTGATGGTGAACAGTTCTTCTGTTGAATAGAAGAAGTCTTCTGCCAGAGCTCTGATGAGCTCTGTTGGTTCCACCAGAGCTCTGTCGAGCTCTGTTGGTCTTCTGGTTGAACTTCTTCTAAGTCTTCTGCTGGATCTCAGGTGGTCTTCTGACTTGTACTATTTTCAATACTTTTACATAAGAGATACTTGGGGCTAACACAAATTATGACTGTAAGACATCAGCCCTGATTAAACCTCGGAGTATCTTCAACAGCTTCCCCATTTTGAAGAATATGGGGATTTTGGGCTCTATTTTTGCTCCAACATCTTCTCCAAAACTATCTCCAAAATGGAGAAACTAAGAGAGAGAATGGGGTTTTCTCCAGATATGGAGATCACTTCAAAAATGATTACCAAGTGAGATGACCAAAAGGAAACTTTGAAAATAAATATGTAGAGAGAGAAATAATATTTTAATAGATGAATGAATTATTTTAATATTATAATCAATGTTTTTTTCTCCAAAATGGAGAATCTATTGGAGATAAATGTAATATGTTTTTGGGATTTTGGCTTTTGGTTCTCCATTTTGAAGAAATTTTGAGGAAGTTGTTGGAGACGCTCTCAGTGGCCACAATTGTTGTGTACGCCTAGATTAGAACCTTGGATAGATGGGATATTCCACCATATCCCCCACGGCCTTAACCAGTACGCCATAACCCTTGTGGTTGCGCATACAAGGAAGGAAAACAAATAAAGACGATCTCCTCAGGTAGTTGCAAGGTGCAAAAATAGATTTAGGAGTTTACGTATTAGACACGAGAAAGAGAAAACAAAGAAAGTAAAGTGTTGAAGCTATCTTTTAACCAAAGTCGGAGACTCGATGAGTGAGTGAATGATTAACATGCAGTTACATAAGGTGAGTGAGAAGATTGGTGTGGGCGACGACACGTCCCAATAGTTAGACAAAGTGTTCGAAACCGTGTATAAAGATTAGATATTGATGAAAAGAACTTGGATAATATGTGGATCGTGAATGTAATGTATGTGTGTAAGTAATATTTCGATCTTATTTCGGGCATGGGTATCATGGAATTTACTCAGGGATAATCCAACTATACAGTCTGGGTTTGAAGGAAAAGTGAGAGCAAAAGCAGACAAATTATGCTTTTCTATGTTATAATGAGATCGAATATCCCCTTAAACAGGTAGTTACTAGCCAATTTATTTGGAATGGTTAAGTAGCTACTAAAGATAATACAATTATAAAATAATATCAAAGGATAAGATCAACAACAATTACTACACCAAAGTTTAGAATGCCACTTGTCTTCCAAATCTAAATACCATATTCTAAAATGAAATTTAGAAGGTTATACACACCTTCTAAACAATAGTTTAAATGGCTACACACCTTCTAATTAAAAGGTTCATGAGGCTACGCCTTATGAATATCATTTAGTGCATATAGTAAAGGGAAGTGTATTAAAGTATCGGGACAAACATGCTCATTGACAATACATTATTGAAAATAAAATGCAATCTCAATTTCAAAAGATGAAATGAATAAACATTTGAAACTCTGAACAAACTTTACATGTACCAAAAAGCTAACAGAAATATGTAATCAGTTATCACATTGTTTAGCAAATAGCTCACCTCGAACCTAGGCAAATAAACTTTCTTTTTCCATAAACATAACACATCTATTTTATCCACTCACCTCATCATGTTAAAAACCATGAAATCAAATGTTGACATCGGGCATGAAAATTAATTGAAGTTCTAAAAAGAGGACGCATAGTAAGATTCCAAAGAATGTGTATTCCTCAATAAAGAAATCCATCACCAAATCCAATTATGTCACGAACTTGAACTGTGGTAACATTATTATTCTTGGGGCCATGGGTATAGACCCGACACCTAGAAATCTCTTATACGAGCGGTTGGACACCTGTTTGTAAAGTACCCTTTATCTTTAACTACAAATAACGACTCCAATGAAGATATGAGACGATATTTGAGGTCTGAATCATGTGGGCAGTGGTTACTCCGGGTTAGAAAACATACCTTTAACCCCTAAACATGTAACACCCTCGAATTGAGAAAGAACAACTAAATAAAAATTTCGATAATACATCCAAAATAACAGAGTTTCTCCCTATAAACTAATACGGGAAATACCTCAATTCAAAGTCTATGATTAACCTCAACAAGTTATGACCCAAAATTCATTACAAGGACTTGTTTAGGCAAAAAATACCAGTCTCGACCACGACCAAGACACTAAGAACATTTATTGCACTTCCCTCATAACTAAGTCAAATCATGAACACTTGATCCTTTAACCAAAGATGAAGTTAAAAATACCCCTCGACCTCGACCGTCGTGACATAGCTCACGACTTCGACCGACTAACATGCGACATTTCTGTTATGTTTTTCTCATTCAATGCAGGGTCAATGTCCTTTATGGCCAACAGACGTAACCGACAGAAGTAATTATGGGCATTTACAGCAGTGACCGTTGCGACCGTTACTCCTAAAATCATGATGGTCAATTAAAGCCACGAAGACTATAAATACGAAGATTACAATCCCATTTGAGGACATCGGCTTTCCAAAGAACACCCGAAGCAAAGAAATCTATCTCAACAATTCGCTCTCGACGCACGACTCCCACGCTCGACGCATAACTTTCATACACGACATATAGTTTTCACACACGACACACTCGTTTTTACATTGGAAACACTTGTTACTTTACATTTAAAGTCTCTTCTTTCATTTGTATTGTAATCTCTGTACGATTGACATCCGAAACATAAGGATATCGCCCCTGTTTGGCGATCATAGTGCAGCGACGACCCCCAAAGTCGTCCGCGGGTTTTTTCCTCGTTGAGGTTTTTCCCGCGTCACCAAAATCTTTGTCCCTTTTACGTTTTCTGTCTTTGTCGCACGATTTGTCGCTAGATTCTTTTCTTTAGTTTTTAAGCTCCACAATCAACCTTAAGTTATCCTTCTGGACGATTTTTGGCATTAACAGTTTGGCGCACACCGTGGGGCCCCATCTAGAGAAAATCTTCGACAAACGTGCGTTTTACTAACGGTTTTTGGGAGTTTCTTCTGTTTTCTGTTTCAGGAAAAATGCAGCCCCTGTAAATCAAGAGCATATCATTGCCCAGATGTATCAAGAATTGGAAGTTGCGCGAAATCAAATTAATGCCATGGCTGAGCAGAGTCGAAGAGCAGCTGAGGAAATCGCGCGGCTGAGGAATCCTTTCGGACCATAGAACGGTCCAAGACCATTCGTCCAGAATCCGGGTCAAGGATCGTTCGGTCAGAACCCAGGAACCGCTCCATTCATCCATAACCCTGGTTCGGCTCCATTCGTCCGCAATCCAGGACCAGGTCCGTTCATGCAGAACCAACAACCGGGGACGTTCAACCTAAATCCTCAGGCCGGGACAATTCCTCCCCAGTACATAAGGCCACCACCCATACAGAATGGATCTCAACCATTTCAGAATGGGTTGCAGCCGTTTCAGAATGGATCACAGCCGTTTCCGAATAGATCTCAACCATTTCAGAATGGATCGCAACCGTTTCAGAATGGATCACAGCCGTTTACGAATGGATCGCAGCCGTTTCAGAATGCGTTGCAGCCGTATTTTGTCCCTTTCAACGGGGACGCCAACGGCTCGTCATATGGCAATGGCACCACTTCAGGAGTTGATCCGTTGGTAGGTGCGAATCCAGACCCCAGTGACCCTGTCGTCCAGCGATTAAAGATGCTAGAAGACCAGAATGAGCGCGTCCTATCTCTGCTCGCTAAGCTACCAGGGGCAGCCGTGATTGTTTACGTCGAGCCTCGTTCAGGGTATCAGGCGTCGTCTTTCGTCGACAAGATCGCGACCGTCGACGTCCCAAAGAAATATAATAACCCCGCCTTCACGCCCAAGTATTCGGGGGTGACCGATCCAACGGAGCACATCGCGCAGTATAAGCAGTTCATGTGGACGGTCTCGATCCCGCACATGTATCAAGAAGTATGTATGTGCAAGAGTTTTGGGGCGACCCTCACAGGTCCTGCCCTCCAATGGTTGATCAATCTCAAACCCAAATCCATCGGGTCGTTCGCCGAGTTGGTCAACCAGTTCTCCCAGCAATTCGCCAGTAGTCGCAAGATGGAGAAGCAGACCAGCGATTTGTACTATGTCGTGCAAAAAGTTGGGGAGTCGATCCGAAGCTACTTCAATAGATTCAATGCAGAGATGATCAGTGTCCGCAACTGTGACGTCAAGACCTCGATTGAATCCTACAAGCGTGGTCTAGACGACAGTTCAGGTTTATACATCGATCTGACAAAATATCCACCGGAGAATTTCGAAGACGTCCGAGCCAGGACCCTCACTTATATGAGGGTAGAGGATGATGCTGCCTTTCGTCGTAAGCATACTGACGACAAAAGATTGCTAAGCGTGAAGAAGCCAGAATTCAAGGTAAAGGCAGTGTCTAAGGCAGAGCCCTCGCGACAAATCTCGAACGTCCGATTCAAGACAAAAGCAGAGTTCAAGACCGCGACCAAATTCCCTCAGTACCCTAAGATATCCTCCTACGGATTCAAAGGGACCACTAAGGACTTGGTCGAGGCTTTAAAGACCGTCCAGGCGACCATCCGAGGGCCAAAGAAGTCCGACCAAAACGATGATAAGAAGGATAAATCGAAATGGTGCGACTTCCATGTCGACCATGGTCATGCGACAAATGATTGCATAGCTCTCAAAAAGGAGTTAGCATATCATGTTACGAAGGGCAATCTCAAAGATATCATCGATGATGTCGTTACTCCAGGTAACGACAATCGGCCGCCAACCCCCGAGCATGCAAATGTTGTCAACTGCATCACTGGTGGTTCCGACGTGTGCGGTCTGACCTATTCTGCAGCCAAACGTCATGCCAGTCAAGCACCTGACGATCGACCTATCCCGCGTTCGTCAAGACCAAAAGGAGATCTGGAGTTGGAAGCCATGAAGATTTCATTCGACCAAGACGACCTCGACGACTCGTATCAGAAGCATCATGATGGGTTGATCATTCAACTCATGATTGGTAATTGTTTAACCATGCGAGTCTTGGTCGATGGAGGCAGTTCAGCGAACGTCATCTTCCTTGATACCATCAAGGCCATGGGAATCGATCAATCGAAAATCATCTGACGCTCGATGACCTTGGTCGGTTTTAATGGAGAAGCGACGAACACCTTTGGACAGATTACCTTGCCTGTCTATGCAGGTGGAATCAATAAGCAGACCAAGTTCAGTGTTATTGACTGCTCGTCGGCCTATAACGTCATCTTAGGCCGACCATGGATCCATGAAATGAAAGCAGTCCCCTCGACGTACCATCAGACCATGAAGTTTCCTACGCCGTGGGGAATCCAGGAGATCAAAAGTGAGCCGAAAGTCGTCCGTGACTGTTATAAGACCACCCTGAAACCGCGAAAGTAGGCCATCTTGCAGTCACAGATCGACACAGGCATCCTAGATCAAAGCAAGCACGACCAGAAAGTCTTGACAGGTTCGTCTCTCGATCCCTATTCTAAAAACAAACTAATATCTTTCCTACGGGAACATACCGATTGCTTCGCCCGACCGCATGGTCGACATAGACCTTGGCATCAATTCACAACAACTCAGGGTCGAACCCGTCATTTAAACCTATTTGCTCCTAAAGAGAATAAGGTGTTAAATGACGAGGGGCAAATATCCCCTCCCCCTTAGACGAAAAAAATATGAGAAGGTAATAAGGTAATCTTTTCTGAAATTCTTTTCCTTCTTTCATACGATTTTTTACGACGATTACTGACTTAAGCATCGGAGGGTCGTTGGCTATCCAACGACCAACCTCTGACATTGTTTTATCCCAGATCACACGACATAAGATTGCAAAGTCTACTACACAACTTTAATTTCGCAAGGTCGCATGACATAAGTGTTCAGGTCTATGACTTGAATATTCTATCACAGGGGCATTCGACTCAAGTTTCGTCGTACGATCTATTCGTACGATCGTCTAGTCTAGCGACCCATGATCTAAGTTTCTTAACTTAGACAAATTTCATGTTCTGAATGAATGCTTTGATCGCATGTACTTATGTATGCCAACATAATCTTAAAGTATGAAAATCTTATGACTTATGTGCTAGTCTTGGTAATTACAATGGATGCCTAAGTCGCACGATTCCTTGTTTGTTCTATACTTAACGAGTTTCACAGTTGATGTTATATCTATCTACGACATGTGTAAATCGACATCGTACATACGAAAAAGTAAAATTTCATTCATAAAATATACGATTACATCGAAACATCTCAACCACCAACGGTCGAGCATTCAAAACTAAGACAAAAGGAAAAATTCTCTAAAGATCAGAAGGAGCGCCGGGAGCATCCTTGCCCGAAACTTCACCTTGGGGGACCTCGTCTACAACCTCTTCTTCCTCAACCTCTTTCTCGTCATCAGAGTCAAGATCCCTTGTGGACCCGACCTCACTCAGGAAGTAAGCAAGTTCGTTCGAGGCCAAGGCAAGAGGATTTTTCCCCGACAAATGCTGCCGCATAATCGCCGCTCGTGTAGTCAATCGACCTAAGGCAAAGGTCGACGCGGCCTCGTCCTTTAGCTCTTTCACCTTCTTCTCCAGGTCCGCCACCTTGGACTTGGACCCCTCGACATCCTTCTCCTTCATGTCCAAGGACGCCTGCCTCCTGTCCAACTCCTCTCTCTGGTCGGCGATTATAGAGCAGGATTGCTTCAGACGAGCGTTCACGTCGGTCCTCGCATGTTCGACGGTTTCCAGCTCGTCTAGGGCTTCGTCGAGTCGTTTCGACATACCTTCGACATGCGCTAGGGTGGACTTCTCCCTCGCCAATGCCGCATCCTCTCTCTTAATAGCAAAGGATACTAGACCCTCAATCTTCAACGTCTCGGCATGCAGAGCCAAGGAAGATTGAAACGTCTGAAACATATGAAAACATGTTAGTAAAATACCCGACAACGACAACAACAACGACAAACGAAAAACAAAGTCTTGAAAGATAGACTTACCATAAACGCCAGTCCGGCAACATAGGACACTGCACTATCAATGGAGACTGTTTGGGCAAAAAATCACGTCGTATGACCACGACCGGAGCAGGTAAGACGCACGTTATAATCCAAATCTTGTATTAAGATAAGGTCTCGACAAGAACCCAGAAAACATCCATCGTCTCCCGTAAAATTTAAGTCGTACGTCCCTCATGACGCTCGACCATGGTATCGCCAGTTCCGCACGACCGTCGCATAGAACCATGCGATCGAACTAACGTTAACCATGACTGTTACGTTTGTTAAGTGTTTAATGCAGGAGTCAAAGTCATTAAAGAGCAACGGATATAACCGACGCAACCATTAACGATCGATAGCCGTAACGGACGAAGACTATTATGAACATTCATCTCGGCGACCGTTTCTAGCCGTTGTAACCGTTAAAGAGAGCATTCATGGACTTAATTAATGACGCGGAGACTATAAATATCAAGTTCAAGCAACCATTTCAGGACATCTGAGACAACACAGAAGAACTCTACAGCAAACTCAAGTGAAGCATTCTCTCTCGAAGAACTCACTCTCGACGCACAACAATAGCCCTCGACCAGAAGTTTACACTTTGTATTCACACACGACAAACACCTGTTTTTACATTTAAAACACTTGTACTTTACATTTCGAAGCTTTTTCTTCATTTGTATTGTAATCATCGTACGATCGACACCAGTACCAAGGAAATCGCCCCGGATTGGCGACCATAGTGCAGCGACGACATCCCCTGTCGTCCGCAGGTTTTTTCCTCGATTGAGGTTTTTCCTGCGTCATCAAATCCCTTGTCTCATTTATTTTTTTCTCTCATCGCACGTCTCGTCGAAAGATCCTTTCTTTAGTTGATTAAGTCCACATCGACCTTAAGTTGTCCCTTTGGTGCGATTTTTGGCATTAACAGTTTGGCGCCATCCGTGGGACCTCATCTAGAGAAAATCCTCGACGAACGTGCACCCTACTAATAGTTTCTTGGAGTTTTTTCTGCTCTCTATTACAGGAACAATGGCAGCCCCTAGAAATCCGCAGCAAGCTGTTGCTCAGATGTATCAGGAGCTCGAAGTCGCCAGGAATCAGCTCAATGCAATGGCAGAGCAGAATCGCAAAGCAGCTGAAGAGCTCACGCGGCTAAGGAGTCCTTTTGGATCCCAGAATGGTCCTAGACCATTCATCCAGAATCCAGGTCCGGAACCAGGCCCGCCCGCGCAGAATCAACATCCAGGTCCATTCATGCAGAATCAGCAGCCGGGTCCCGTTCATTCCGAATCCCCAGTCTGGGCAGATTCCCCTTCAGCACATCCGACCACCACCCTTGAACAATGGATCCCAACCATTGCAAGGTGGCACCCAGCCATTTCAGAATGGATCCCAGCCGTTTTCCCAGCCGTTCCAAAGTGGTCCGCAACCTTTCCAGCAAGGATCGCAATCTTTCCAGCAGAGATCGCAGCCATTTCAGCAGGGACCACAGTCGTTTCAGAATGGACCGCAACAATTCCACTATGGGTCATAGCCATATTTTGTTCCATTCAACGGGGACACCAATGGTTCGTCACATGGTAATGGCACTAGCCCAGGGACCAATCCCTCGACAGGGGCAAATCCTGATCTTAACGATCCCGTCGCCCAACATTTGAAGATGTTAGAAGACCAAAATGAGCGCGTCATGTCCTTGCTCGCCAAGTTGCCTGGGACAACCGTGCCTGTCGACATCGAGCCTCGCTCGGGGTATCAGGCGTCGTCCTTCATCGACGAGAAGAAGTATAACATTCCTGCCTTCATTCCCAAATATTCTGGTGTGACTGATCCAACCGAGCATGTCGCACAGTATAAGCAGCTCATGTGGACAATCTCGATTCCACACATGTACCAGGAAGTATGCATGTGCAAGAGTTTCAGGCCGACTCTCACCGGTCCAGCTCTCCAGTGGTTGATCAATCTCAAACCCAAATCTATCGGGTCATTCGCCGAATTGGTCAACCAATTCTCCCGGCAATTCGCCAGCAGTCGCAAGATGGAAAAGCAGACTAGTGATCTGTATTATGTCGTGCAGAAGACCAATGAGTCTATTCGAAATTATTTCAATAGATTCAATGCTGAAATGATCAGTATCCGCAATTGTGACATCAAAACTGCGATCGAAGCTTATAAGCGTGGTCTAGACAATAGTTCAGGTCTATATATTGATCTGACCAAGTATCCCCCAGAGACTTTCGAAGACGTCCGAGCCCGAACCTTGGCATATATGAGGGTCGAGGATGATGCCGCCTTTCGTCGCAAGCATACTAACGACAAGAAGTCGTTAGGCGTCAGAAAGCCAGAGTTCAAGACAAAGGCTGTTTCCAGAATAGAGCCAGCGCGCCAAATTTCAAACGTTCGTTTCAAGACAAAAGCAGAGGCCAAGACCGCGACTAAGTTCACTCAGTACCCCAAGATATCTTCTTACGGATTCAAAGGATCTGTAAAGGACTTAGTCGAAGCTCTGAAGACCGCTCAAGCTACCATTCGATGGCCAAAAAAGTCTGACCTGGACGATGCTAAGAAAGACAAATCAAAGTGGTGCGACTTCCATGCCGATCATGGTCATGCGACAGACGACTGTATCGCATTGAAGAAGGAACTAGCATATCATTTCCCGAAAGGAAATCTCAAGGATATCATCGACGATGTCGCTGTTCCAGCTAATGGCCATCGACCGTCGACTCCCGAGCATGCAAAAGTTATCAATTGAAATTCCCTACGCCATGGGGAATCCAGGAGATCAAAAGCGAGCCAAAAGTCGCTCGTGAGTACTACAAGTCTACCTTGAAGCCGCGAAAATAAACTGAAGTCGCAAGATCAAGCTCTCGACAGGTTCGTTCTTCTATCCCTAAATTAATATCTTTTCCACAGGGATAAATCTACTATGGTGCCTCGTCGCACGACAACATAGTCGACCGCAGGACAATATTTCTCCGTGTCATTCTGTCATTGAAAACCTATCTTTTCCTCCCAAAAAGGATACGGTAATAAATGACAGGGGGCAAATAGAGAGAGTCTGAAGTGGTAAGTTCTCTAACTCTTTCTCATTCGATTTTTTCTCACAAAACGTTTACTGACTTAAGCATCGGAGGGTCATTGGCTAGCCAACGACCAACCCCCGACATCGTTTTATCGCAGAATCGCACAGCAGATTATCGCAGAATCGCACGTCAGTAATCATTAAGTCTACTATATGACTTTAGTATCGCAAGGTCGAACGACATAAACGATCAGGTCTCTAACTTGATCATTTCTCCACAGGGGCATACGACACAAACTCACTGTACGATCTGGTCGTACGATCACAGAGTCTAAACGACTTTACCCCTAAGTCTCTTAACTTTTATACACTGAATGGATGCTTTAATCGCGTGTTTTTATATTTGTTTTACGTTCTTATCATCGTATTACAATGAATACCTTAGTCGCATGATTTCGTATGTATTTTATGATCAAATTCATAACCAATGTGATTTGAATAAAGCACAAGTTCAAACAAAAAGTGCATTTAAAAAGATCGTCAGGTACACGCTCGACCACCAACGATCGAGCAGCAAAGCAAACAAAATAAAATTCTTAAATTAAAGGAGGAGCATCCGTCGCATTCATGCCCGAAGTCCCGTCCTGAAGGCTTTCGCCTGCCACCTCCTCCTCAGCATCCTTCTCATCGTCCGAGTCAAGATCCCTCTCGGTCCCAACACCATTCAGATAGATGTCCAACTCCTCCTTCGCCGAAGCAAGAGGATCTTTCCCCAGCAAATGTCGTCGCATGATCGCCGCCCGAGCAGTCAGACGAGCTATGGCAAAAACTGACTTACCCACGTCCTTTGCAGCTTGCATTTCTTTCTCCAAACTCTCTACCTTGGATTTATAATCCTCAACCTCTTTTGAAACAGCGACCAAGGATTCCTTAATTTTTTCCATCTCCTTCCTTTGTTCAGCAGTCATGGACAAGGATTGCGTCAGACGATGACTAAGATCTTCCTTGGCAAGATGAACGATCTTCAAATGTTCTAAAGCATCGTCAAGCCGCTTTGCAAAAACCTCAGCACGACTTATAGAGGCACTCGCTCTATCCAGCGCCGCTTTCTCTCTTTCACGTGCAGCAGACAAGAGATCTTTCACCTTCGCCGTTCCACTTCGTGAGGCCAAGGAAGCTTGAAGTGCCTGCGAAAACATAAAAAACAGACATCATCAGTGGACAATGACAACGACAATAAAGTCTGGGCCTAGACAAACTAAGTCTTGAAAGAAAGACTTACCATGAACGACAAGCTGGCTACATGGGCACCCGTCTCCTCGATAGGAAACCCCTCAAAACGCTCCCTAAAAGATGGAAGCAGGAATTTATCCAGGTGAGGGAACAGGTTCGTCCTGTCTAGGACATCACCTATCATAAAGTCCAATGGCAGCGAAAAGTTGACCGTCGTGACCTTCTCCCCCCCGTCGAGTAATCCTTGCCCTTGTCGGCTGACAAAGGATTCGACACGGCAGACGGGGACTTCACCGTTTCCGCCGGAGGCGCAGAATTGATAGGTGTCGCTGCAATCACCTTCTTAGGTGATCTGACCCCTACCTTCTCAGGTGAAGCGACTCTCGACGAGTCATTAACCCCAGCCGACGACTCCCTCGGAGTCGTCGTCCTCGTCTTCTTCGGGATTTCAGGGCCAGCAGACATGGCTTTTAGCCTCCTCTCCCTGCCCTGACGAGCACACTCCAGCTCAGCTGCTCTCTTAGCAGAAACCTTCAACACTTTAGGTTGAGACTCTCCTGGAAAAAAGGAATGTCATAAAGCACGCAAAGGAAAAAAACTCGAAGTAACATAAGAAGAAAAGGAAAGTAAAACTTACCCGTCATCCCTCTCCTTCCTCTCGACTTATCTTCTTCCTCTTCTCTTCCTTTCTCTTCACACTTCCCCCCCTGATTCTCTCCTGAAGATTCTAAATCGTCGTCATCCGCCGAGTGTCGCACGACGAAAGACCTCTCGGCGACGCTAAATTCTAAAAACGAATTGATCTTCGCTTGAGAGTTAGCGTCTGGCTTCACGACCTCGAATTTTATGGCTGTCGACATACAAAAAAAAATTAAAAATCATATGTAAATCATCTACAGCGCACGCCAGATGAAATAACGAGGCTCACCCGACGTATTCCGGCTCATCCTAATCCACTCACTCTCAGAGTCAAGGGACAACATACACACGAAAACATATCGAGACTTCCACCCACGGTCGTTCACACCCGTTCCTAAGACCAAAACGCGATCGCCCTTGAATCTAGAATGTAAACTACATCGATGACATCCGTCCATCTTGGCTTGATAAGCCAAGAGGAGGTCATGTTCATTCATGGGAGAATCCCATTTCTTAGTAGCACGCTCGATCACTCGTACGACTCGCCAGAACTGGGGCATCAACTGACTCGGTGCAAAGTCAAACTCTAACATAAACGCCTTGGCCAGAGGAGAAAAAGGCCATTCGAAACTTATCTTAAAAGGGTATTCATAGATTACGATGTACCCCTCGGGACACTCGTTTGATCGGATCTGGCCTGGACGGATCAATTCGACCCACGCAGGAATTTTCGCTAACTTTCTAAAGTCCCGGAGGTCCGATGACTCTTGAATAACACTCTCAGGATCCCTCGACATTTCTAAACAAAATTTGCAGAAGTCAGAGAAATCGTACCTTACTTATAGGCGCGTTAACCCTCGAAGAAACCTAACCAAGTCAGAGATTTTCACAAGTTCGGAAGATATCAGACAAAGAATGGCAAGGAAATCACAGCACAAACTCTTCAAGGGCGAAATAAGGAAATGATCCGTCAAAATCCCTATTTAGACCGAAAAACAGGGTTGGATCGAATCCCTGGATAACGGCTGCGCATCCCCGTCCTTTCGTATGACCGCAGGGATCGTAGACACCTGTCATCGACAGCTGGTAAGCATCATCGTACGTCAGCATGACGTCACAACCTCGTTCCTCTTTCGACTTCTCGTTCAGTTAAAGGCGAACCGGTCCAGTTCCACGACAACCAGGTAAGTCCCTCAACCCAGGTCACAAGTCTAAGCGTTCGACAAGCAAAATTTAAAACTTAAATTTGACATTCAATTTTTAAATTTTGGGGGCAAACTGTTTGGGCAAAAAATCACGTCGTACGACCACGACCGGAGCAGGTAAGACGCACGTTATAATCCAAATCTTGTATTAAGATAAGGTCTCGACAAGAACCCAGAAAACATCCGTCGTCTCCCGTAAAAGGTAAGTCGTACGTCCCCCATGACGCTCGACCATAGTATCGCCAGTTCCGCACGACCGTCGCATAGAACCATGCGACCGAACTAACGTTAACCATGACTATTACGTTTGTTAAGTGTTTAATGCAGGAGTCAAAGTCATTAAAGAGCAATGGATATAACCGACACAACCATTAATGATCGATAGCCGTAACGGACGAAGACTGTTATGAACATTCATCTCGGCGACCGTTTCTAGCCGTTGTAACCGTTAAAGAGAGCATTCATGGACTTAATTAATGACGTGGAGACCATAAATATCAAGTTCAAGCAACCATTTCAGGACATCTGAGACAACACAGAAGAACTCTACAGCAAACTCAAGTGAAGCATTCTCTCTCGAAGAACCCACTCTCGACGCACGACAATAGCCCTCGACCAGAAGTTTACACTTTGTATTCACACACGACAAACACCTGTTTTTACATTTAAAACACTTGTACTTTACATTTCGAAGCTTTTCCTTCATTTGTATTGTAATCATCGTACGATCGACACCAGTACCAAGGACATCGCCCCTGATTGGCGACCATAGTGCAGCGACGACATCCCCTGTCTTCCGCAGGTTTTTTCCTCGATTGAGGTTTTTCCTGCGTCATCAAATCCCTTGTCTCGTTTGTTTTTTCTCTCGTCGCACGTCTCGCCGAAAGATCCTTTCTTTAGTTGATTAAGTCCACATCGACCTTAAGTTGTCCATTTGGTGCGATTTTTGGCATTAACAGAGACCCCGTTGAAGCGCTCCCTGAAAGAGAGGAGCCAAAACTTATCCAAGTGGGGAAACAAGCTCGTCCCGTCCAGGATATTATCCACCATGAAATCCGACGACAACGTGAAGTTTACCGTCGTTTCCTCTCCGAAGCCCGTCTGCGTACCCTTGCCCTTGTCGGCCAATGAGGGGCTTAACGTGGCATCAGGAGCCACCGTCAATTTCGCCGGATGCGCAGGAGCGACAGGTGTCGTGTCAACCATGTCGGAAGTCTTCTCGACAGATACGGATGACACCTTCGCCTTCTCAGGCAAGACGACTCTCGATGAGCCGCCCGTCTTCAAAGACGGTTCCTTCAGGATGGATGTCCTCGTCCTCTTGAGAACTCCCGACCCAGTAGTCGGAGCCTGTTTTCTCTTAAGGACCCCCGAACCAGCTGTCGGGGCTTCCTTCCTTCTTTCCCTCGCCTGGCGAGACAGTTCGGCCTGAGCCGCCCTCTTAGCCATTACAGACGATATCTTCGGCTGTGGTTATGGGATTCTCCTGTGAAATAAAGAAAGAAGAACAGTTAGGCGACTGAAAAGAAGAGAGAAGCATGTTGAACAAAGTAAGGTACACTTACCAGTCATCTCTTCTTTCGTCTCCTCGGTATCCTCAGACTCGTCCTCCTCTTCTTTCTCCTTTTCTTCTTTCTCTCTCTCCTCTCGACCTAACTGTATCTTATCACTCAAGAAAACCGCGTCCTCGTCCTCGTCTATTAGATGGCGTGTGACGAACGATCGATCGTCTGTGCTAATTTCCAAGAACTTCTCGATTTTAGCCTTGGAATCGTCGTTGGGCTCTACGCTGTCAAAATTGATGTCTAAAAACATAGAGAAAGAAGATTAGCCAAAAAGCAAAGTGACAAATATAACAAAGCAGACGCTCGACCACAGCTAAAACTCACCGGCCATGTTCCATCCAGGCCTGATCCAATCACTGTCAGAGTCCAGCATCGCTACTCGTACAAAGACGTACCTGGTCTTCCATTTGTGGTCGTTGACCGCAGTTTTTTGGACCAAGGTACGGTCGCCCTTATACCTCGAGAAGAGGTTGTAGCGATGGTACGTATCTTTCTTGACCTGATAAGCATCCAAAAGGTCTTTTACGTTCATCGGCGACTCCCAGTGTGAGGTAAGTCGCTCGATGACCTGGATCACCCTATAGAATTGGGGCATCAGTTGTCCAGGCGAGAGGTCAAACTCGCACATAAAAGACTTTGCCAGAGGAGAGTAGGGCCACTCGAAGCCTATTCTAAAGGAATACTCGTATATCACGACGTACCCCTCGGTACACATCTCCGGTCGAATATTACCGGCCTTGCTCACAGTAATCCCCGCAGGGATTTTTGCTAAAGTCCTAAAGTCGTCTAGAGCGTCCTAATCCTGGATGGTACTCCTAGGCTCAGTCGACATCGCTAATCCCGTCAGTAAGATTTGCCGCTCTGAAAAACCCCAAATATCCAGTTCTTCCTAGGTTTCCTAGCAATCGACTTACGACGCATACAAAGACTAGAGAGTCGTACCTTATATAGGCGCGCTAAAACCTCGAAACTCTAACAGGTCAAAGATCTCTTACAGTTTTGGGAAAGATTCGGCGAAAGAACAGCAGGAAATCGCAAGAAATCTCTTCTAAAAACTCTATGAAATCGTAAAGTAGAAAAGATTCATCGAAGGTCGCTATTTATGTGAACGATCATGTCAGGTCAAACCTCTCGATAATCGACACGTGCCCCTGCCTTTTCAAATACTCGACAGATCGTCGACACCTGGCGTTTACAGCTGTTGTGCACGACCGTACGTCAGCATGACGTCACGACCTTATCACCTTTTCGACTTATTCTTTAGTTGGAATTGGACTGATCCAGTTCCAAGGCAGCTGAAAATATTTTTAAACACGTGTCACGACCCTAGACGTCCGACTAGCAAAATTTAAAAACTTTTGCTTTTTAAATTTTGGGGGCAAACTGTTTAGGCAAAAAATCACCAGTCTCGACCACGACCAAGACACTAAAAACATTTATTGCACTTCCCTCATAACCAAGTCAAATCATGAACACTTGATCCTTTAACCAAAGCTGAAGTTAAAAATACCCCTCGACCTCGACTGTCGTGACATAGCTCACGACTTCGACCGACTAACATGCGATATTTCTGTTATGTTTTTCTCATTCAATGCAGGGTCAATGTCCTTTATGGCCAACAAACATAACCGTCAGAAGTAATTATGGGCATTTATAGCAGTGACCGTTGCGACTGTTACTCCTACAATCATGATGGTCAATTAAAGCCACGAAGACTATAAATACGAAGATTACAATCCCATTTGAGGACATCGGCTTTCCAAAGAACAACCGAAGCAAAGAAATCTCTCTCAACAGTTCGCTCTCGACGCACGACTCCCACGCTCGACGCATAACTTTCATACCCGACATATAGTTTTCACACACGACACACTCGTTTTTACATTGGAAACACTTGTTACTTTACATTTAAAGTCTCTTCTTTTATTTGTATTGTAATCTGTGTACGATCGACATCCGAAACATAAGGATATCGCCCCTGTTTGGCGATCATAGTGCAGCGACGACCCCCAAAGTCGTCCGCGGATTTTTTCCTTGTTGAGGTTTTTTCCGTGTCACCAAAATCTTTGTCCCTTTTACGTTTTTTGTCTTTGTCGCTAGATTCTTTTCTTTAGTTGTTAAGCTCCACAATCAACCTTAAGTTATCCTTCTGGACGATTTTTGGCATTAACAGGACTAAAACCACATCGGGTGTTACTTAACCCAAGAACACGTTTCTAATCCCAAAGATGAATGCGGAAGACTTCACTTAAACAATTCACCTCTCGAGCACACTACTAGCACACGACCTCTCGCAGTGTCACTAGGACTACTCCCAACCTGAACCTGTTGCACATGCCGACAAATAAAAAGGGTTAGGCTAACGCCTAGTGAGTTCAAGAGTTTATAACATGATTTAAATAATTCTTTGAATAAAAGTTTGCGACATAGATTATAATTTCCAAAAGAGTTTATGAGAAGGATGTAAACGACTCAATTTCCAACGCACCCAAAATCTATGAGAAAAGTTCCCAAAATGTACAAAGCATTTTCCAAAAATGAAATCCAATCCAATCTCACTCAACACGTGAATAGATCTATATTATGCAGAATCTTTAAATATGGTTGACGATATAATACTCAACCCACAAATCATGGGAGAATAGTTCATATAAATGAAATACTTCACCAAAACATGATACAAACCAATACTCACACGAACGTAAAATGTAATGAAGTCCAAATACCCTAAATATGGAAATGACATGCTTCATTTAAACTTTAATATACATAGAGGGGAACCCAATATTTAAGTCATCAAATTGCAGTCAATCGTACAAGGCCAACGATAATAAAACATGGACATTATAAACTCCCAAGTAATGTAAACGTGAGTAAAACTCCAATATTTAAAACATCCAATAAGAATGCGACACAGAACTCCGCCAATAAACCATGAAAACAATTCATATAAATAAAATGCGTCACCGAAAATATGGATAAAAGCATATACCAAAAAACAACACCTTTCGGTGACGGGGGAGACCCGATTCCATCGAAAGTGACGGGCACACAAAGTTAGGTCACTTATGATGTTACTGGATTACACCTCAAGTCCCGGTCTTAGTTCTCATGCCATAAAGACATCACAACCTCAAACCTTTCCCATGCCTTTATTGCCTACTCCGTCGAGTTACACCTCAAGGACTTATGGGACCACATTGTCTATCCAGTCTAGACGAGTTACACCTCAAGGACTCCAACGTCCCCCATTGCCTACTAGCTAGTGGCCTCGAACGGCTGTTAATGGCAAAAATCATCCAGAAGGATAACTTAAGGTAGATTATGGAGCTTAACAACTAAAGAAAGGAATCTTTCGACAAACCGTACGACAAAGGCGAAAAACGTAAATGAGACAAAGATTTTGGTGACGCGGGAAAAACCTCAACGAGGAAAAAACCCGCGAACGACTGTGGAAGTTGTCGTTGCACTATGGTCGCCAAACAGGGGCGATATCCTTATGTTTCGGGTGTCGATCGTACAATGATTACAATACAGATGAAAGGAAATACTTTAAATGTAAAGTAACAAGTGTATCAAATGTAAAAATGAGTGTGTCGTGTGTAAAAACAATGTGTCGTGTGTGTGCGTCATGAGCGATCCTTTGAGAGAGAATTCTTTGCTTCGAATGTTCTTGAGAGCCTAGTTCAACTGAGGTGATGTGTGATGGAGATTGAGTGAGATCAGATGTCCCCGAAATGATGGTTTGAGCTTGGTTTTTATAGTCATCGTATCATTCAATGTCCTTCATAAATGCTTCTGATAACTGTCGTAACGGACGCTGGATTGAATGCTCATAATTGACCTTGTCGGTTATAGCCGTTGGTCATTAATGACATTGATTCCTGCATTAAACAATGAAAAAGTAGCAGAAATGTCATACGTTAGTCGGTCGAGGTCGCAAGGTTCCACGCGACGGTCGTGTGAACTAGGCGACGTCGTGGTCGAGTGTCGTGAGGTGAATAACTTTCGCTTTCAACTTTAATCAAGGGATAAAGTATTGTGATTTTACCTTACTATGGATAAGTGTAATAAATGTTTTCCTTACCATGGTCGTGGTCGAGACTGGGGAATTTTTACCCAAACAGTTTGCCCCTAAAATTTGAAAATAGAAGGACAAATTCGAATTTTAAATTTTGTTAGTCGGACGTCCAGGGTCGTGACACGTGTTGAAAGTCACTTTGGTTGCCTTGGAACTGGATCGGTCCAATTCCAAATAAAGGGGAAGTCGAAAACGGGATAAGATCGTGACGTCATGCTGACGCACGATCATGCTTAGCAGCTGTCATTGCCAGGTGTCGACGATCCGTGTGGTTGTAATACCCCAGGTAAGTTCGTTAGTTAAATGTTAGTTCCGTTAAAATTATTTAACTTTATAATTGATGTTTTGGGTAAGTTTGGGTTAAATTAGGAGTTAAAGGTGTTTTAGTCATTAATGGTTAGTTTAGGGGCTAAAGTGGTAAAGTGAATTAGATATTATCCCTTAAGATAATCAGATATTTCATAATTCATAAATATCCAGATTCAATCAGTGTGTGTGTGTGTGAGTTTTTTTGAGAGAGAGCAAGAAGAAGAAAGAAGGGTTGTGGCTAAGAGACTCAATTTGGTGTACTTGGAAGAGGAATTAAGGTATGGTTCCTTTGTATTTTGTGTTTGTAATTGCTTTTAGAAGGTTTCTATCGGATTAGAATAATCAATTATACATCTGGTAATGATTCAGTCGAATTCTGGGTAGATGTTATGCAAACCGACAGTAGTTTCCGGACACGATGAATGTGTTCGGGTAGTTTTGTTGAAGGTGTCCGGATGGTGTTCTAAGGTGTCCGGACGAGTCTTTTATCCGGGTAAGTCTCTCTTTTTAATGGTTTCCGGATGACATAAGATACCGGATGGTATCCGGGTTACCTTGGTTCCCGGGTGTTGTCCGGATTGTTTAGGTTGTCCGGAAAGGTCATGTTGTCCGGAAAGATCTGCTGTCCGGATTGTTTTATTTGTGTTGTCCGGATACTTGAGCTGTTCGGTCATTTTTGAGAATTCAGACACTTTTGATTATCCAGTTTGTGTTTGGTTGACTCTTGGAAAGGGAAGGAATGAGGATTGAATATACTGTGGACTCGACTTAAGTTCGGGTTTGGGGGTAACATTTGAGGATAGAGTTATCTAAGAGCCTTTAGCTTTAGTAAGTCTTATGTGTTCTATTTGGTAAAAAGATACTTGTATCTAATTGTTTCAGATATTGTGAACTTGGAGTGAAAGCTGAATCTTATGGAAAAGACTGGAAAGAGTTTTTGATAAGCAAACAGGTGAGTTTTACCTTAAAAACGTTTTAAACTGGAATACATATATGCGTGGATTGAGAAAGTGATATATGATGTGCTTATGTGTTTATGTTGTAATATGATATAATGAGATATTGTATTTACATAAGCATTGTACTATGTGAGAGTACGTTGGTCGGGTTTTAGGATAGGCAGAATATTGGCTGTAATTGTCGTACAGCGGTGTTGGCTGTAATTGTCGTACGTCGGAGTTAATTTATTAGTTGGCTTGCAACCAACTAATATGGCCAAGAGATTGAGTAAGGAAAGTACACGATGCATGAGTCGTGTGTGGTAGTTATATGTGTGTTATGTATATAGTGGTTGTGAAATGGTTTTACTTCAAGTGACAGGGATTTTCTCACTTAGACCGCTAGGTCTAACCCTCATTTTTGTTTTAAAATATGTATTCCAGGTCGTGGAGCAAATAGAGGCAAGGGATAGGAAAATCTGTGAATTTCTTTTGAAGATATATGCTTAATGAAGATCCATGAAGTGTTATGATCTATTTTGTTTAAGTAATGATCATGTAATTATTAGCAAAAAGTTTGTACTGAAATAGTCATTATGTTGTTAAAGACTATGGGACCGTAAATGAAATATGATCTATTTTGGTTATGAGACTTTGTTATGCAAAATGTGTAATTTGATGTGTGTTTGGGAACCGGGATGTTACAGATGGTATCAGAGCCCTAGTTTAAGGGATTTAGGTATTCATATCTGTACCTAGACTTAAACTGCATGTGAAGTAGGATGTCCCTAATATTTTAGAACCTTGGGATGATTAAGTATAAAAGGTAGAAGGAACATCATGTAAGGTAATTTCATATTACACCTGGCCAGTGTAATTGTGATCTTACAGGTACATGTTTGAACTGGAATACCGTGTTATATGGGGTATGTGCTTATGTGTATATTAACCTTGTTTGAATCAACAGAATGGCAAGTGGTACTAGACAAACGAATCGAGGGGGAAGAGGAGATCAGGATAGAACAAATCCAACAGTTGGGGTAAGATGAAGAGGGGGAGAAAGAGGTAGAGGCAGAACAGGCGGCAGAGTTCAGCCGCGAGGTACTGAATTTGTAACAAGGGACGATCTAACAACTGAAATGGGAAGGTTACAAGCAAATATTCAAGCCATGTTTAACCAGACTCGTAATACTGAAACGGAAAGACCAGATCCTTACCTGGAAGATGAGATGCCTATCACACCTACTGTCGTACCAGTAATGAAAAAGTGTGATTATAAAATGTTTCTCAGTTGCAAGCCTCCTACGTACTCAGGAGATCGGGATCCAGTGAAAGCTATGAAGTGGCTGAAGGAAATAGAAGCTATCTTCAAGACTAGTAAATGCGCTGAAGAGGATAGAGTACTTTATGGAACCGCAATGTTAAAAGGCGATGCTTTATACTGGTGGGAAGCTCATATTTCTTCGGGAGGGTTTGACATATATTCTACTTTCTCTTGGGAAGAATTTGTTATAGCTTTCAGGAAACAGTTTTGTCCTCAAGCCGCAGTTAAACAATTGGAAGGGGAGTTTATGAACTTGCAGTAAGGGAATTTGTCAGTTCGGGACTACACCGCTCGTTTTCTAGAAAAGTCTCGTTTCGCGGAATACTACGTTGCCACGGAGGCAATGAAGATTGAAAGGTTTATCTTTGGGTTGAATGCAGAAGTCAGAAGTTTTGTGATTGCTAAAGGACCAGAAACCTTCTCTGCCGCAGTAGACGCAGCGGAAACCGTGGAACAGGATAAAGGGAGAAACGCTAGTGATAAAAGTATGGGGAAAAGAAAATGGGAAGGACCGCAGTATGATCCAAAGAAATCCAGGTTTCAGAGGTTTGATAGCCGTCCGCCTTTCCGACCAGCGGATAGACCGTGTCCGAAATGCAACCGTATCCACCAAGGAAATTGTCAAGTTGATTCTCGGGTTTGTTATAGATGCGGGAAGACCGGACATGTTGCTAAAGACTGTCGAGTAACGCGGTTTTGTTTCTTATGTAATTCTCCGGATCACATTCAGTCTGATTGTCCGAGGGGAAGAGTACAGCAAGGGGGTACGTCGGGGAGACCAGCGGGTGTTAGACCAGTAGTACAAAGGCCAGAACAACCAAGAGCAAAGGGCCGTGCATTTCAGATGACATCACAAGAAGCGGAGGAAACTCCGAATGTGGTTACAGGTACATTTTTAATTAACTCTACACGTGCTAAAGTGTTATTTGACTCCGGTGCAAACCGATCGTTTGTGTCTCCTTCATTTGCTTCTTATATGCATTTAAAGCCTAAAGTGTTAGATCATGCTCTAATGGTAGAAACTGCAAATGATAGTCAAGTATCCGTTAAAGAGGTTTTTGATAGTTGTGTTATAAATATAGAGGGGTGTGGAGTACCTATTCAATTGTTTCCTATAGCCTTGATAGAGTTTGATGTAGTAGTGGGGATGGATTGGTTAGCCGAGAATCAGGCTAACATAGTTTGTGATAAGAAATTAATCAATGTTGTCTTGCCTGAGAGGGGACCGGTAGTGATTTATGGTGATCGTAAGAATAGTCAGTCTTGCCTTATTTCTATGATGAAAGCTCGGAAGAGTGTTAGCAAAGGCTGCCAGAGTTATTTAGCTTATGTGATAGATACTAAGCTAGAAAAGAATAAGTTGGAAGATATTCCGGTTGTGTGTAAATTTCCAGAAGTTTTCCCCGAAGACTTGACTAGTCTTCCGCCCATTAGACAAGTAGAGTTTGGCATAGATATGATTCCTGGAGCCGCTCCTATTGCTCGTGCACCGTATCGTTTAGCGCCACTAGAGATGAAAGAAATGATGACGCAACTGCAAGATCTTTTCGATAAGGGCTTCATCAGACCCAGTTCTTCGCCGTGGGGTGCACCAGTTTTGTTTGTGAAAAAGAAGGATGGTTCGGTGAGAATGTGTATTGATTACCGGGAACTGAATAAGCGCACGATCAAGAACAAGTATCCGCTTCCCAGAATTGATGACCTCTTCGATCAATTAGTTGGAGCTTGTTATTTCTCCAAGATTGATCTAAAATCTGGTTATCATCAGCTGAAGGTTAAAGAAGAAGACATTTTGAAAACTGCTTTTCGCACAAGGTACGGTCACTATGAATTCCTTGTAATGTCGTTTCGACTGACGAACGCTCCAGCTGCTTTTATGGATCTAATGAACCGAGTATGTAAGCCATATCTAGATAAATTTGTTATTGTGTTTACCGATGATATCCTTATCTACTCCCGATCCAAAGAAGATCACGCACAACATCTTCGTTTAATTATGGAATTGTTGAAGAAGGAACAGTTATACGCTAAGTTCTCTAAATGTGAATTCTGGCTACGGGAAGTTCAGTTTCTCGGACATGTAGTTTCCGAGAAAGGCATTCAAGTGGATCCGATGAAAGTGGAAGCGATTGAAAAGTGGGAACCGCCGAGAACGCCAATCGAAGTACGTAGTTTTCTGGGTTTAGCCGGCTACTATCGAAAGTTTATAAAGGACTTCTCTCGTATCGCTACGCCGTTGACCAAGCTGACTCGAAAGAATATAAAGTTTGAATGGAAAGCGGAACAGGATGAAGCATTCAGAGTTTTGAAAGAAAGACTTTGTAGCGCACCGATTTTGTCACTACCGGAAGGTTCCGAAGACTTTGTTGTTTATAGTGATGCTTCCAAACTGGGATTGGGATGTGTACTTATGCAGCGTGGAAAGGTTATTGCTTATGTTTCTCGTCAGTTAAAAGATCATGAAAGACAGTATCCTACACACGACATGGAACTGGCAGCAGTTGTATTCGCGTTGAAGATTTAGAGACATTATCTTTACGGCTCTAGATGTCAAATTTATATCGATCATAAGAGTCTCCAACATCTTTTTGATCAGAAAGAATTAAATATGAGGCAAAGAAGATGGCTAGAATTGGTGAATGATTATGACTGTCAAATCCTTTATCATCAGGGAAAGGCGAACGTGGTAGCTGATGCGCTGAGTCGTCAAGAAAGAAGTGGAACAATAAAAGCTATTGCACTATGAACTGAGCTTCTACCTAACATTTTCGACGAACTGAAGAAGTGTCAAGTAGAAGCCTATCAGGAAGAATATTTGAAATCAGAACGGTTAGTGGGGTTATCAGCATTGCTAGTGAAAGATGATCGTGGGTTATTGTGTCTGGGGAACAGAATTTGGGTGCCTCGTTTGGGTGGTTTACGTGATCGTGTACTACAAGAAGCTCATCAATCTCGATTCTCTATTCATCCAGGTACGAATAAGATGTACAAATACCTAAAACAATTCTATTGGTGGCCGGGAATAAAAAGAAGCATTGCTCAACATGTGGAAGGTTGTACTACTTGTAAGAAGGTAAAGATTAAACATCAAAAGCCATTTGGTCAGTTACAGCGATTAGAAATACCGATGTGGAAATGGGATCAGATTACTACAGATTTCATCACAAAGCTACCAAGGACTCCGAAGGGATTTGATTCTATTTGGGTGATAGTCGACAGGTTGACGAAGTCTGCACACTTTTTACCGATAAAGGAAAGTGATTCATTGGAACGATTAGCTAAATTGTACATTGACGAAATAGTAACTCGACATGGAGTTCCAATCTCGATCATTTCTGATCGTGATAGTCGTTTTACTTCAAGATTCTGGAGAAGTTTTCAAAAGGAAATGGGGACGCAGATAAAGTTAAGCACAGCATATCATCCTCAAACTGACGGTCAGAATGAACGAACGATTCAGACATTAGAAGATATGCTCCGGGCTTGCATTGTTGACTTTGGGGGATCGTGGGATAAGCATTTACCATTGATCGAATTTGCCTACAATAACAGTTATCATTCCAGCATTCAAGCGACACCGTATGAAGTTTTGTATGGTAGAAAATGTCGAACTCCTTTGTGTTGGAACGAAGTGGGAGAGAAACAGCTAGCGGGGCCAGATATAGTTCAGTTAACCGCGGATAAGGTTACTCAGATTCGAGAAAGATTGAAAGTGGCTCAAGACAGACAGAAAAGCTACGCCGACCGACGCCGGAAACCGTTAGAGTTCCAAGTTGGAGATTTTGTAATGTTAAAAGTCTCACCTTGGAAAGGAGTTATTCGGTTTGGGAAGCAGGGTAAACTTAGTCCGAGGTACATTGGACCGTTTGCAATTACCGAAAGGATCGGTGAAGTAGCATACAGGTTGGATCTTCCGCCAGAGTTAAGCAGGATTCACAACGCGTTTCATATATCGAACTTTCGAAAGTGTTTGGTTACACCAGATCAGGCAGTTTCTCTACCCGACATACAAGTTGATGAAAAGTTGATGAAAAGTTGATGAAAAGTTGAATTATGTGGAAGAACCTGAATCCATTGTTGACCGTAAAGTCAAGGTTTTGCGGAATAAGGAAATCAGACAAGTGAAGGTTCAGTGGCGACACCATAGGGGTCAGGATGCTACTTGGGAATCGGAATCAGAAATGAGAACTAAGTACCCGTATCTTTTTGGCTAACCGAATTCCGGGACGGAATTCTTTTAAGGGGGAGACGATGTAATACCCCAGGTAAGTTCGTTAGTTAAATGTTAGTTCCGTTAAAATTATTTAACTTTATAATTGATGTTTAGGGTAAGTTTGGGTTAAATTAGGAGTTAAAGGTGTTTTAGTCATTAATGGTTAGTTTAGGGGCTAAAGTGGTAAAGTGAATTAGATATTATCCCTTAAGATAATCAGATATTTCATAATTCAGAAATATCCAGATTCAATCAGTGTGTGTGTGTGTGTTTTTGAGAGAGAGGAAGAAGAAGAAAGAAGGGTTGTGGCTAAGAGACTCAATTTGGTGTACTTGGAAGAGGAACTAAGGTATGGTTCCTTTGTATTTTGTGTTTGTAATTGCTTTTAGAAGGTTTATATCGGATTAGAATAATAAATTACACATCTGGTTATGATTCAGTCGAATTCTGGGTAGATGTTATGCAAACCGACAGTAGTTTCCGGACACGATGAATGTGTCCGGGTAGTTTTGTTGAAGGTGTCCGGATGGTGTTCTAAGGTGTCTGGACGAGTCTTTTATCCGGGTAAGTCTCTCTTTTTAATGGTTTCCGGATGACATAAAATACCGGATGGTATCCGGGTTACCTTGGTTCCCGGGTGTTGTCCGGATTGTTTAGGTTGTCCGGAAAGGTCATGCTGTCCGGAAAGATCTGCTGTCCAGATTGTTTTATTTGTGTTGTCCGGATACTTGAGCTGTTTGGTCATTTTTGAAATTTCACACACTTTTGAGTATCCAGTAGCCTGTGTTTGGTTGACTCTTGGAAAGGGAAGGAATGAGGATTGAATATACTGTGGACTCGACTTAAGTTCGGGTTTGGGGGTAACATTTGAGGATAGAGTTATCTAAGAGCCTTTAGCTTTAGTAAGTCTTATGTGTTCTATTTGGTAAAAAGATACTTGTATCTAATTGTTTCAGATACTGTGAACTTGGAGTGAAAGCTGAATCTTGTGGAAAAGACTGGAAAGAGTTTTTGATAAGCAAACAGGTGAGTTTTACCTTAAAAACGTTTTAAACTGGAATACATATATGCGTGGATTGAGAAAGTGATATATGATGTGCTTATGTGTTTATGTTGTAATATGATATAATGAGATATTGTATTTACATAAGCATTGTACTATGTGAGAGTACGTTGGCCGGGTTTTAGGACCGGCGGAATATTGGCTGTAATTGTCGTACGGCGGTGTTGGCTGTAATTGTCGTACGGCGGTGTTGGCTGTAATTGTCGTACGGCGGAGTTAATTTATTAGTTGGCTTGCAACCAACTAATATGGCTAAGAGATTGAGGAAGGAAAGTACACGATGCATGAGTCGTATGTGGTAGTTATATGTGTGTTATGTATATAGTGGTTGTGAAATGGTTTTACTTTCAAGTGACAGGGATTTTCTCACTTAGACCGCTAGGTCTAACCCTCATTTTTGTTTTAAAATATGTATTCCAGGTTGTGGAGCAAATAGAAGCAAGGGATAGGAAAATCTGTGAATTTCTTTTGAAGATATATGCTTAATGAAGATCCATGAAGTGTTATGATCCATTTTGTTTAAGTAATGATCATGTAATTATTAGCAAAAAGTTTGTACTGAAATAGTCATTATGTTGTTAAAGACGATGGGACCGTAAATGAAATATGATGTATTTTGGTTATGAGACCTTGTTATGCAAAATGTGTAATTTGATGTGTGTTTGGGAATCGGGATGTTACAGTGGTTATACGAAAAGGCAAGGGCACGTGTCGATCATCGAAGGACTCGACCTGACACGATCATTTACATAAATAGCAACCCTTGACGGATCCTTTCCTTTTTACGATTTCAGAGAGATTTAAGAGAGAGATTTTCTTGCTTTTCTTTAGCGATTCGCTTCCAAACCTGCAAGAGTTAGAGTTTTCTAGGATTTATAGCGCCTATGTAAGGTACGATCCCTTATCCTTTATATGCGTCGTAAGTCGATAGCTAGGAAGCCTAGGAAGAATTGGGACATTTGGGGTTTATCAGATCGACAAACTTGGTTGACAGGACTATCGATGTCGACAGAACCTAGGAGCACCATCCGAGATCAAGATGATCTGGATGACTTTAGGATTTTAGCAAGAATCCCTGCGGGGATCACTGTGAGCAAGGCCGGTCAAATTCTGCCGGAGATGCGTCCCGAGGGGTACGTCGTGATATACGAGTACCCATTCAAGATAGGATTCCACTGGACATATTCGTCTCTAGCCAAGGCGTTTATGTGTGAGTTCGACCTGTCGCCGGGGCAGCTGATGCCCCAGTTCTGGCGAGTTATCCAGGTCATTGAGCGACTTACCGCGAGCTGGGAGTCGCCGATGAATGTGACGGACCTGCTGACGGCTTACCAGGTCAAGAAAGATACGTACCACCGCTACAACTTGTTTTCCAAACACAAGGGCGATCGTACCTTGGTCTTGAAAACTGCGGTCAACGACCGTAAATGGAAGACCAGGTACGTACTTATACGGGTGTCGACGCTGGACCCCGAAAGTGACTGGATTAGGTCCGGTTGGAATATGGCGGGTGAGTTTTCAGCTTTGGTCGAATGTTTTTATTACCTATATTGTTTTGCGTCTTGACTAATCTTCTTCCTCTATGTTTTCAGACATCGACTTCGACAAGGTAGTGCCCAACGACGACTCCAAGGCTAAGATCGAGAAGTTTCTGGAGATCAGTACAGACGATCGGTCGTTCGTCACACGTCGTCTGATAGACGAAGACGACGACTTAGTCTCCTTGAGCGAGAGACTTCGGGAGAATCAAGGGGAAGAGGAGGAAGAAGAGGAGACAGAGGAGATGGAGGAAGAAGAGAAGAACGAGGAGTCGAGAGAAGAGGTAGAGATGACTGGTAATTGTAACCTACTCTGCTCGACTTACTATTTCCACTACTTTAGTTGCTTAATTGTTCTTCCTTTCTTACTTTACAGGAGAATCTCAGCCGAAAGCTCCGCCTACGATGTCTAAGAAGGTGGTTCAAGCCGAATTAGCTCGCAAGGCGAGGGAGAAGAGGACGGAGGCCCCGACAACTGGGTCGGGAGTCCTAAAGAGAAAAGAGGCCCCGACTACTGGGTCGGGAGTCCAAAAGAGGATAAGGACGACGGTCCTGAGAGAACCGTCTTCGAAGGAAAGCGACTCATCGAGAGTCGTTAGTCCTGAGAAGGCGAAAGAGGCGATCGCGACTTCTGAGAAGACGAAGATGTCTTCCGACGCGATTGACGCGACGTTGGTCGATCCGGCGCTTCAGGTGAAAAAGACGACGCCTGCGTCTGCGACGTCGACCCGTACAGTGGCCGACAAGGGCAAGGGTCATGCAACCAAGGACAAAGAAGTCACGACGGTTAATTTTACATTGCCGTCGGACTTCCTAGCTGACAATGTCCTAGACGGGACGAAATTGTTTCCCAATCTGGGGAAGTTTCAGCTCCCGTCTTTCAAGGAGTGTTTTAGAGGGGTCTCCGTCGAGGATACGAGTGCGCATGTTGCCGGACTGGCGTTCTTGGTAGGTCTTTCTTTCGAGACTTATTCTATTTTATCGTTGTTTAACTTTGTCAAATGTTTGCTAACTTGTGCCTTACATTTCTTCAGACATTTCAGTCTTCTTTGGCCCTGCACGCCGAGACGACGAAGATTGAAGATCTTATGTCCTATGCTCTTAAGAGAGAGGACGCGGCATTGGTGAGGGTGAGATCTGCTTTGGAACGTGCCGAGGGCCTGCCGGTGCAACTCGATGATGCCCTAAATACGTTGGAAGCCGAGGGTCACGCTAAGGATGGGGCGAACCATCGCCTGAAGCTTTCTTTATCCCTGCTCACCGATCAAAGGAAAGAATTGGACAGGACCAAGGAATCTCTGGCTGCAAGTGAGAAAGAAGCTGGAGATTCTAAGTCCAGGGTGGAGAGCTTGGAGAAAGAGGTGAAGGAGCTGAAGGACGAGAATAAGTCCGTCTTTGCCTTAGCTCGACTTACTACGCGTGCGGCGATCATGCGACGCCACCTATTGGGCAAGAATCCCCTGGCTTTGGCGTCGGACGAGTTGGACCTCTTCTACAGGGAGGTCGGGACCGAGAGAGATCTCGACTCGGACGATGAGAAGGAGGTCGAGGAGGAGGAGGGTCCCTAGGGCGAGGCGTCAGGCAAGGATGCGACCGACGCTCCTCCCAAGCCTTAGAAAATATCTTTGTTATTTTTGTTTCTTGCTGCTCGACCGTTGGTGGTTGAGTTATTTGGGATGTAAATAATAGTTTATCCAATGAATGAAACTCAACTTTCTTTTGGACTTGTGTCTTATATATTTTGTGAATAAATACAACATCAATTGAGAAATTCACCAAGTATGGAATGAACAAGAAATCGTGCGACTTAGGCATCCATCGTAATATAACGATTATAACATAAGTCGTAAGACTTTCATACTTTTAATTCGCATTGGCAAACATAAGCACATGCAACCGAATCATTCATTCAAAACATGAAATTCTCTTAAGTTTAGAAACTTAGATCGTGGGGTCTTTAGACCATACGATCGTATAACTAGATCGTACGATGACCTTGAATCATGTGTTCATGCGAAAAGATAACAAAGTCATAGACCCAATCATTTATGTCGTGCGATTTTGCGAAACAAAAGTCGTGCTTAGCAATCGATGCCGAGCGATCCTGCGATAAAATAAGGTCAAAGATTGGTCGTTGGCTAGCCAACGACCCTCCGATGCTTAAGTCAGTAATCGTCGTGATAAAAAATCGTAAGAAGGAAAAGGACTTAGAAAAAATACCTTCTCAGATTTTTCCTGTTTAAAGGGGGGGGGGGTATTTGCCCCTCGTCATTTATCACCTTATTCCTTTCAGGAGCAGATAGGTTTAAATGATGGATCAACACTGAGTTTTTGGGAATTGATGCCAAGGTCTACGTCGACCATGTCTTCGTGCGACCAGGCAAAACAGTCGGCATGTTCTTGCAAGAAAGACATTAGTTTGTTGCTAAGGTTAGGGACAGAAAGACGAACCTATCAAGATCTTATGATCAGGCCTGCTCTGGTCCAGGATGACTTCCTCGACCCGTGACTGCTAGACGGCCTACTTTTGCGGTTTTAGGGTGGTCTTGTAGCAGTCACGGGCGACTTTCGGCTCACTTTTGATTTCTTGGACTCCCCACGGTGTAGGAAACTTCATGGTCTGATGATACGTCGAGGGAACGGCTTTCATTTCATGGATCCATGGTCGACCTATGATGATGTTATAGGCTGACGCACAATCAATGACGCTGAACTTGGTCTGCTTGTTGACTCCTCCGGCATAGACGGGCAAGGTGATCTCTCCAAAGGTACTCGTCGCGTCTCCATTGAAACCGACCAAGGTTGTCGAGCATCGGATGATTTCCGATCGATCGATTCCCATGGCCTTGATGGTATCAATGAAGATGACGTTCGCTGAACTGCCTCCATCGACCAAGACTCGCCGGGTTAAACAATTACCAATCGTGAGTTGAATGATCAACCCATCATGATGCTTGCGATATGAATCACCGAGGTCGTCTTGGTCGAACGAAATCTTCATGGCTTCTAACTCCAGATCTCCTTTAGGTCTTGATGAGCACGGGATAGGTCGATCGTCAGGTGATTGACTGGCGTGACATTTGGTTGCGGAATACGTCAGGCCGCACACGTCGGAACCACCAGTGATGCAGTTGATGACCTTCGAATGCTCGGGGGTCGGCGGTCGATCGTCGTTAGCTAGAGTAACGACATCATCGATGATACTCTTGAGATTGCCTTTCGGGACATGATATGTCAGCTCCTTTTTGAGAGCAATGCAATCGTCCGTCATATGACCGTGGTCGACGTGGAAGTCTCACCACTTCGATTTATCTCTCTTATCGTCGTCTTGATCGGACTTCTTTGGCCACCGGATGGTCGTCTGGACACTCTTCAGGGCCTCGACCAAGTCTTTAGTAGTCCATTTGAATCCGTAGGAGGATATTTTAGGGTACTGAGAAAATTTGGTCGTAGTTTTGGATTCCGCTTTTGTCTTGAATCGGACGTTCGAGATTTGTCGCACAGGCTCTGACTTGGATGCTGCCTTTATTTTGAATTCTGGCTTCTTAACACCAAGCAACCTCTTGTCGTCGGTGTGCTTACCACGAAAGGCAGCGTCATCTTCTACCCTCATATAAGCAAGGGTTCTGGCTCGGACGTCTTCGAAGTTTTCCAGGGGATACATGGTCAGATCGGTGTATAGACCCGAACTGTCGTCTAGACCACGCTTGTAGGCTTCGATTGCGGTCTTGATGTCACAGTTACGGACACTGATCATCTCTGCATTGAACCTATTGAAATAGCTCCGAATGGATTCATTGGCCTTCTGCACGACATAATACAGGTCGTTGGTCTGCTTCTCCATCTTGCGACTACTAGCGAATTGCTGGGAGAACTGGTTGACCAACTCAGCGAACGGCCCGATGGATTTGGGTTTGAGGTTGATCAACCATTGGAGGGCAGGACCTGTAAGGGTCGCCCCAAAACTTTTGCACATGCAGACTTCTTGATACATTTGAGGGATCGAGATCGTCCACATTAGCTGCTTATACTGCGCGATGTGCTCCTTCGGATCGGTTATCCCCGAATACTTGGGAGTGAAGGCGGGGATATTATACTTCTTTGGGACGTCGACGGTCGCGATCTTATTGATGAAAGGCGAGGCCTGATACCCCGAATGAGGCTCGACGTCGACGGGCACGGCTGCCCCTGGTAGCTTAGCGAGCAAAGACAGGACGCACTCGTTCTGATCTTCTAGAATTTTCAATCGCTGGGCGACGGGGTCATTAGGATCGGGATTCGCACCTGCCAACGGATCAACTCTCGAACTGGTGCCATTGTCGTACGACGAGCCATTGGCGTCCCCGTTGAAAGGAACAAAATATGGCTGTAACCCATTCTGAAACGGCTGAGACCCATTCTGAAATGGCTGAGATCCATTCTGAAATGACTGCGACCCATTCTGAAATGGATGAGATCCATTCTGAAATGGTTGAGATCCATTCTGAAATGACTGCGACCCATTCTGGAATGGCTGAGACCCATTCTGCATGGGTGACGGCCTTATACACTGAGGAGGAACTGTCCCGAACTGGGGATTTGGGTTGAACGTCCCCGGCTGCTGGCTATGCATGAATGGACCTGGTCCTGGATTATGGACGAACGGAGCCGAACCAGGGTTATGGACGAATGGAGCGGATCCTGGATTCTGACCGAACGATCCTTGACCTGGATTCTGGACGAATGGCCTTGGACCGTTCTGCGGTCCGAAGGGATTCCTCAGCCGCGCGATTTCCTCAGCTGCTCTTCGACTCTGCTCAACCACGGTATTGATTTGATTTCGCGCAACTTCCAATTCCTGATACATCTGGGCAATGATATGCTCTGGATTTCCAGGGGCTGCCATTTTCCTGAAACAGAAAACAGAGGAAACTACAAGAAACCGTTAGTAAAACGCATGTTTGTCGAAGATTTTCTCTAGATGGGGTCCCACGAATGGCGCCAAACTATTAATGCCAAAAATCGTCCAGAAGGATAACGTAAGGTAGATTATGGAGCTTAACAACTAAAGAAAGGAATCTTTCGACAAACCGTACGACAAAGGCGAAAAACGTAAATGAGACAAGGATTTTGGTGACACGGGAAAAACCTCAATGAGGAAAAAAACCCGCGGGCGACTATGGAAGTCGTCGCTGCACTATGGTCGCCAAACAGGGGCGATATCCTTATGTTTCGGGTGTCGATTGTACAATGATTACAATACAAATAAAAGGAAATACTTTTAATGTAAAGTACCAAGTGTATCAAATGTAAAAATGAGTGTGTCGTGTGTAAAAACAATGTGTCGTGTGTGTACGTCGTGAGCTATCCTTTGAGAGAGAATTCTTTGCTTCGAATGTTCTTGAGAGCCTAGTTCAGCTGAGATGATGTGTGATGGAGATTGAGTGAGATCCGATGTCCCCGAAATGATGGTTTGAGGTTGGTTTTTATAGTCTTCGTATCATTCAATGACCTTCATAAATGCTTCCGATAACTGTCGTAACGGACGCTGGATTGAATGCTCATAATTGACCTTGTCGGTTATAGTCGTTGGTCATTAATGACATTGATTCCTGCATTAAACAATGAAAAAGTAACAGAAATGACATACGTTAGTCGGTCGAGGTCGCAAGGTTCCACGCGACGGTCGTGTGAACTAGGCGACGTCGTGGTCGAGTGTCGTGAGGTGAATAACTTTCGATTTCAACTTTAATCAAGGGATAAAGTATTGTGATTTTACCTTACTATGGATAAGTGTAATAAATGTTTTCCTTACCTTGGTCGTGGTCGAGACTGGTGAATTTTTACCCAAACAACGGCCTATCGCGTAAAACCATACGTTCCAATAGTCCACTCCTCGTGCACAAAGAGATAGACCATCAATTAAAGACTCACTTACGTGCCTATGGATTCAATGCAACACATTCTACAATAACATGCCAATCCCGGAATGACTAAAGCACCCGAGCATATAAATATCAATAATATGCAATATGTTACAATAAATGCATACCATAAAATAAGACTCCACATTGAGCCACCGAAATCAGACAAAAATGTCCCCAAGACTTCCTCAAAGTCAAAACCGAGCAAATGTTCAAAACCCATTAGACCCATAAATAACGGTCCTCAAAATATAAATGCATCAAAACGTCATTTAAGTAAACGTATAACATAAAATCCCATTAACCCAAAACTCGTCACGGATTAATATAAATGGATTCCCAAAATGGACTCATACTCTTAAAATTCTAAAAAACAACTCATGACACAAAATTGTGCATTTTCCCAAATGGTTTATAAAATCAGTTATACCCACATGATTAAACCATTAAATAAGCTTCATTTGAGCAATAAATCATTTAAGGACATAATTATGATTTCTACTCATCAAATATCCAAAATTCCCAAATATGGTTGTTTTACAAACTTTATAAAGTTAATGTAACACCCTAAAAACAGGGCCAATTTAAACCTTGAATAATACTCAAGTTATGATCATAAAACTTCAAACTTTGATAACCTGAGGATCAATTGTAAAGGTTTTATATATACAACACGTCAAACTCAAATAACCTATTAATCTAATCATACATCATAATCAGATTAACTAAGTTATCTAGTCCTTCGTCCCAAAAGCATCAAAAGAATAGCTAGATCCTCTGTCATCTCTAAGTTTGAATCTTTCCAAAAGTCCTCATCACACATCCCCGCTTACTTCCCGGAGCTTGTACCTGGTAAGAAGATTCAACTTGAACAATTAGGCTTTCGCCTAGTGAGGATTTTCAAATCAAATTAAAATTAACAAATAAAATATCAACATATAAGTCAAACCTGTTTTCACCCATCTTACCGTACAACAACTCCTTCCAACAATGGGAATCTACCCCACTCCCATACTTATGACTAATTTATCTAGCCATAATTTCACTACCAAGAGTTTACCATGAATAATCCCATATTCAAGGTTAATACTCTTATTCAAGAAATTACAAGTCAAAACCTGCCTATTTCTTAATCCGGAAGTAGAGATTACAAATTACTTTATGCCTATCTCTAATCTTCCTTTCACAATTGGGAAATCTCTGATCTTCCCTGTAAAAATGGAAATCTCCGATCTTCCATTCGAAATGGGAATTACAAATCAAAATCTGCCTATTCCACATTTCACATCCTCCCCACCTCAGAATCAATGGCCCCAATGGGATTTAATATATCGCGATACACAACCGGGGCCCCCGATGATTCAAGGTACACTCATCACTAGAAATCACATCCCTTTGGTCAATGGCTAGTAATCGGTTCCCATTAGACCGTACTAAGGTGCCCCCGATGACCGGATGCCTATTTCTAGCAACCGCAACATAATACATAAGTATTATAACTCTTACTATCGTATGTGCATAACATACAATATATTTTATATCTCAAAACATATTCTATATATATACATTTATAAAGAATATTAATCTCTCGACATCTCGACTTCTCAACTATCCCCTCTTTGCTATTTAGCATGGGGATCAGTATAGCATAACTCATAGTCATCTATTTGGACTCGTTACTGATTAATACAAGTCCTTACAACTATCGACAAATTATAAGAATCAGTTTTTGTCACAGAGGGAGAATTGCGCAACCAACTGTCACGAAATACTCCACTTCTCGCAACCCACAGTAGCGAGATACTCTACTTCTAGCAACCCACAGTAGCGAGATTCTTCCTTTGCGCTACAGAGGCTTGCGAGATACTCAATTCTCGCAACAGTGGCTTGCGAAATATTCACTTTGCGCCACAGTGGCTTGCGCAAAGTAACATTGTGCGAGCACTGTTCATTCGTCTTCTTCATTTAGCCGGTTCACAAAATCAACTTATTAAGCCTACTATTTTTCAATTAATTCATACCCAAGCATTTAGACATAGTTTAAAACATACCTATATCAATTTCAATGGCTAATTTTAGAGTGAAGTGAATAAACTCACCTGGATGTTTTTCTGAACACTGTGTTCTTCACCAACAGCTTCACTTAAGCTTTTCCACAAAATCTGAACAGTAAACTAAGATTAACTTACTAATCCCTTGAAAGAATCATAAAACCCATTCAGATTTCCTTACCAAAATTCTCCAAAATCAGCCTTTTCTTTCTTCTGCTTCTTTTTCTTCTTCACGGCTCTCTCTCGATTTCTCTCTATCTAATTGCAAAAGTGACCGACTCCAATTTAGATTACCTCATTAAGAGGCAATTAACTTTTCCAGTAATTGCAATTCAACCCCTCAAGTTACATTTCACAAATAACTCCATACTTTAATCAAATTACAAAATAACCCTTATGGTTAATAATTATAATTTACAAAAATACAACGGAAATTCGAGATGTTACAATACTCCCCAACTTGAAAATGATTTCGTCCCCGAAATCAAAGCTAAGCAAACAAATGGGGATATCTATTCCTCATATCTTCCTCCGTTTCTAACGTCACGTTAGCACCTCGATGATGTTTCCATTGCACTTTTAACATAGACACCTCTTTACCACTTCGTAATCTCTTAACTGACCTTTCCAAGATTGCCTCCGGTTCTTCAACACATCGGCTCCTTTCATCCACCCTAACATCAGTAAGTGGAATCACATCTTGTTCTTCGGCTAAGCATTTCCGAAGATAACACACATGAAATGTATTGTGGATTCCTTCCAATTCAGGTGGAAGATCTAATTGATACGCTTGTAGACCAACTCTTTTGGTGATAGTGAAAGGTCCTAGAAAATGAGGACTCAACTTCCCACGCTTTCCAAACCGTATCACACCTTTCCATGGGGATACTTTAAGCATTACGCGCTCCCCAACTTGAAATTCTTTTGGTCTTCTTTTCGGATCAGCATAGCTTTTCTGTCTATCTTGAGCCGCTTTCATATGCTGCCGAATTTCCTTTACTTTGTCCGCAGTTTGTTGCACAAGTTCCGGACCAGCAAACTGTTTCTCTCCGGCTTCTAACCAGTACACCGGTGTTCTGCATTTCCTACCATACAATGCCTCGAAAGGTGCTCTTCCAATACTGGAATGGTAACTGTTGTTATAAGCGAACTCTACTAATGGCAAATGTGAATCCCAGTTACCTCCAAAATCTAGCACACACGATCTAAGCATATCTTCCAAAGTCTGTATTGTTCTTTCGCTTTGGCCGTCAGTTTGTGGGTGATAAGCAGTACTTAGATTAACTCTCGTACCCAATTCTTCTTGAAGCGACTGCCAAAACCTGGAAGTAAATCGGCTGTCACGATCAGACACAATAGACACCGGTATACCGTGTCGTGACACTACTTCATCAATATATAGCTTCGCCAACTTATCTATTGGTGATGCTTCTTTCATAGCTAAGAAATGAGCACTCTTAGTCAAACGATCGACGATTACCCAAATGGTATCGTTACCTCTTTGCGTCTTTGGTAACTTTGTCACAAAATCCATGGTAATCTTATCCCATTTCCACTCCGGAATTTCCAAAGATTGAAAACTTCCGTATGGTCTTTGGTGTTCTGCTTTTACTAATGAACAGGTTCCGCATTTCTCTACTATTCGTGCCATATCCACTTTCATAGCCGGCCACCAATAGTGCAATTTCAAATCTCTATACATCTTAGTACTCCCCGGATGTATAGAATACTTAGATCTATGCGCATCTTCCAAAATCAACTCTCGATTTCCACCTATCTTTGGTACCCAAACACGACCTTGGAACAACTTAATCCCACGACTATCTTTGGTCAGTTGAAGATGTTGCTTGCTCATTACTTCTTCTTTCAAGTTGTCCTCCAACAAAGCTTCCAATTGAGCAGCTTTTATTCTTTCCATCAAACATGACATTACGTCAATTCTGGCGTTTGTCGTTTTCAAGCACCCACTATACTCTTTTCTACTCAAGGCATCGGCTACAACATTTGCTTTACCAGGGTGGTAATTGGTACGAACGAAATATGTGTTTTAATCGCAGTGGGTTGCAAACTGTCCACAGTGGGAAGTGCAAGTGTACACTGTCCACTATGATCGTCACAGCAAGTAATAGTTGGTAAAATACCAGAATCGAATCCACAGGGACTGGACAATCAAGACAATACGGTTCTTATGAGCTCCTTTTACAAGTTTCAATTAGAGAGGGAAATAATACTTTGGTTTGGTTTGGTGAAATAGCTACTTTAAACGATTTACTAAAGGTTAAAAAGGAGGAATGTAGGTTGGATTTTCCCTAGATTTTATATCAAATACTCGATCCTTAGAAGTGATCCTCGTATTCGTGGTGGACATTTTCGCTAGAAAAGCCCGGTTACAAAATACTCACACCGTTAGATAAAAATCCCATACTCTTAGTACTTGTTGTTTTGTCAATGGTAATCTCTAAATGGACCTTTTCAGGCCTCGATGGAATGTGTAGAGACAAATACTCTAAGTGTTTTTAATACACAAATTAGCTTGCCTACTACTCCAGTGGGCAGAGATTAGCTCACTGTGCCGACCTCACTTTCGTAAGTGTCATAAGAATTCTTTCGAATCCCCTAGCATCATTCAAGCTCGTGTCACTGTGTTCTACTCATTTCTAAGTTAAGAACTAGACTTTAGATCCTTGCAAGTGATCGTCTTGTTCGCATCTTTGGGTAAATATCGAGAATGAATGACCAAAACAACAAATATTCTAAATATAAAGATTACTCAAGCATTTTTAATAAAATCCAGGTACTTCTCCTTCCTACATCCCAAAGGATGTTTAGCCTAACATTTCCAAAGTAAAGAAAACAAAAGATAAAGATTTGCACATAATAAAACTGATAGTGGATTGAATAGTACTCACAGTGGGGAATGAGAATTCGTCCCTGTCCACTGTGTTTTACGAACTACAATTAACTAGGAAAGGAAATTACAGAAATTAAAGCTAAGTTAATGCATTAAATAAGAGACTAAAACTAATGTGGTAGATGAGAGAAATTAAAGCTATTCAACTATCTAAACTTAACCCAAGATGATTGTAAGATTCCAAGATTGTAATAAATGAACCCAAGTGCTCCTTTATATACTAGGAGAAAGAGTTGGGTATTACACAAAAGAGATGAGTCTTCCAATGGGTAAAAACTGCTGTGTTGTGGTAGAAATCAGCACCTTGTGCAAACCAATTACCCAATGGACCCTTTTCCAAGTCAATCTACAAGTACATAAAGGAGTACTTGTTGCAATCTTCAATGTAGATGCCATTTTGTACTTCCTCCAGCCATTTTCCTGCTAATGAACCTTCTTCCTCCAGCACATTAAGTCCCAACTAGTAGTTTCTTTTGTCTTTCTTGATCAGCTCGAATAGTGGGCAGCCGGAGTGGGCACAACAGTGATCACTGCAGGATAAAATGTGAAAAACACCCAAAATCTACCAAATAGTTTATTAAACACTAAGGTTCGCTTCTTTTGCTCATTTCGAGATTTATACCAAGAATGGGGGTTTTGAGAGGCGGAATGGCTAAATTTGACAGAATAAAATAGGAAATACAAGGAAATAATAACTCTAAAAATAGAGTTATCATAACCTCAAACTTAAACCATTACTTGTCCCCAAGTAATAAAAATAATGCACTTAGAGCTTTTAGGAACTTGCCGACTTCTCATCTTGAATGGACGTTGATCTCCCTCCTTGGATACTTCTTTCGATTCTAACACTTTAAAGTTTCACTTTTGTCTTTGACGAAATCTTCCCTTGTTCACAATTGATCAATAGGGCCTTTCTTGGGTTCGAAAGGTTTTGTGGCTTTGAGTGTTTGTCCCAAGGGTTTTGGCACGCAATCCCAAACATAGACCGAAGATCTCGCTTTGAGATTTTTATTTTGAGAAGTGAGTGGTTTAGATTTTTCATGGGTATGGGCGCACACTTTCAGGCTTTATTTGGGTATGGCTGTTTTTGTGAGAGTGGGCATTCTGATGGTCCAGAAAAGGCACACCATCTTTTTTCTGTGGGAGTGGTCACTTTGATGGTCCAGAAAAGGCACACCATCTTTTTTTGTGTTTTTTTTTTTTTTTGGAGGTGGGTACGGCTTACCCACCTCAAACTTAGACTTCACAGTGTCCCCATTGTGGGCAGACTGGAAGTCACTCTGGAAGTCCCCACCTCAAACTTAAAACGGCACAGTGTCCCCACTGTGACTTGAATATTGGGTTCAAAGAGGTGGTTTTTGGTGTTACAAAAATAGGTCGTGTTTGGATGCAAAGATGGCCTAAATCATTTCATAGCGTCAAGTTTAAGACTCGTACTTACAAAAGTGACCCTTTTATGTTGGAAACCGAAAGTTGTACCTAGAACTGGAAACGAGATCAAACAAACATACAAATTCGAAGTGAGTTAGTAACCAAAAGCACCTGCTAAACATAGCAGGGATCCATGCATCATTAACCAAAAGTATTGAAAGCAGCAAATTGTGTCAAGAGCCTAGCCATAGGCATCATACAGAAAAATTAAAATTGTTTTGAGAGCATAGGGAATGAAACCAAAGTGTTTAAAACAAACCATTACGGCGTTTGGGTTGCCTTTGGTGAACTGTCGGCCAAGTCTTCCTCAAAATCATCCTCACTTGCCATAGTGGGGCAGATCCCCTCTGGAAATTCTGGGATTTGTGCGGCAAGGAGAGGATCGGCAGCCATGTACATTTGGTTCACAACCTCATCACGATCGCGGTTGTACATCTAGACTGATTCAAGGGCGCGGTTGACATGCTTCTGCTCAGCTGCGAGGAGGTCGACTTTGTACGTGAGTGCTGAAATGGCGTGCAGAATGGCGGTCATCGGGTTGACTGTGTCGGTGCTTGCTTCTCCTGTAGTCTTCGAACGCAGTGGGGTACCCTTCTTCTCCACAGTGGGCAAGTCAGTGCCCACTATGTGCTCGTCGGCTATTCGCACATTGGGCTGTACCTGGGCAGGCTCATCAGACTGGCCTCCTATCTCTCTTTTCATCTTCTTAATGGTCTGAACACTGATGTTTTTCGTGGAAACGATCCACTGGTCCTCTTCAGCTGTGGGAACTCCGGTATCTATTAGCAATAGTGTAATAAGGCAAGGAAGTGGTAGGATTACCTTGGTTCATGTTCGGGCCTGATGGATGGCACCATGCATAACGATTCCCAGATTGATCTTCTTTCTAGTGAGAACGCAGTAAAGCATGGCACACTTATGCATGGAGAGAGTCGTGTCGTGTGATGTTGGGGCCACAGAGGCCCAAAGGAATTGGAACCACACAGCAGCCTCAGTTGTGAGGGAGCCAGCGTATAGACACCTCCTCTGGCCATCTTGATTCCATGGCCTTCCCTCTATTGCTATTTCTTTTAAAATCAACTCCTCATCAGCCGGAGTCATCTTTGCCAGGAACTGTCCGAAAGCACAAGGTTTCGGGGCTCCTCTACCTAACACTCGATTTATTTGACCTGGAGTATAGTCCACAACCTTTCCTCTAACCTTCACAAACGATTCTTTGGCTTGGGAGGCTTCAGCATAAAATTCCCGGACTAATGATGCATTAGCGCGGCGATTGGCAGTGGCAATGGTTGCCCAATCTTGCGCTATTAGTTTATCTTTGATAAAAGGATTGGCTTCTACGAAGTCGGGGTCGAAACCCCTCTCTAAATTCAACTTCTGAGTGCAAATACACTCATAGTGGGCTCTAGCTGCGGGGGAAGTGAACTGCCTCGGTTTCCCACTGGGGGCATGAGCAGTCCCCACAGTGGACAGATGTGGATTTTCAGATGGGTTTTTGTTCACTCCCCGTATTAGTATCACTAGAAGAAGAACTTAAAGAGGGTTCGATACCCTTACCTTTTCTCGACGCTTTTCTTTAAGGCTTTGCGGATGATGCCTTCTTGGTTACACCAGATCGTGTAACCACTCCCCTGCTCCTTTGGAGTGCTCTGGTCGGGGTTTCCTCACTGTGGGCAGTGGTGTGGACATCCTCCACACTATCAGCATTTTTGTCTTGGGGAATTTCTACAGTCTGAGTCTGCTCCTTAATCTTTTTCTGCCTTTCTTCGTCGACTCTTTTTCTTTCTTCTTCCTCACGTGCCAATCGCTCCTCTTCTGCTTTTTTTCTTTTCTTGCTCGAGAATCCTTGCCCCCTCAGCCTTCTTTCGTTCTTCCTCCTCTATTCGTTTTCTCTCCTCTTCTTCTCTAGCCAATCTTTCGGTTTCTTCCCTCTTCAATCTTTCATCCTCTTCTCGTTTTAATCTTTCTTCTTCCTCTCGGCGCTTTCTCTCGGCTTCTTCCTTCCTTATCTTGATTTCCGCGACCCTTTGGTTGTATTCCTCTCGTAACCTCTGCATTTCCTCATCCTCCTGTAAATCTGTATCATCAAAAGGGTTTTGAACAGAGTCCGAGACCCTTGATGAAGATACGGCTTTTGGACTCTCTGGTTTGGACGAACTTGCGTCTGCAACATTGGAGATGACCGGAGGTTCGCCGGAGATCGGTGGGGTTTTATTAAGATCGCCGGTGACGGCCTCCGGTGGTTGGTCTTCGTTGGTTCGGCGGCGGACCGCCGGACGTGTGGGTGCCTCGGGATGAGAGGCTAATCTTTTGCTTCTAGCCATTTTAGGGTTTTGGGATTTGTCTGGTTCGTGAAGAAAGAAGAAGATGAAAAGTGTAGGTGGTTTATGGAGAGAGAGAGAGACTTTATTTTTGAAAAGGAGGGGTTTTTGGCTTTTGAGAGGGAACGATTTTTAGGAGAGAGAGAGAGAGAGAGAGAAGGACAATGATGGTTTCTCTTGGGAATAGGTGGGGAAAGGACAAGTGGCATGAAAGGATGACATATGTGTAAGAAAAAGTATGATGTGTGTTAGCCTTGGGCCCCCCAAACCATCTCTTCATAAGTCAGACCGAGAGTGAGGAGCGCAGTGACCAGCCTCTGCCCACTGCGAACCTTTTTGTTCCAAAAAGTGATAAAATTCTCCTACACACATAGAAATAAACTACCATGCAGAATTAAAAATACCAAAATTAATAAAAAGACAACAATTAACTGAAATAAAATATTTACAAACAGTGTTGACTTTCTCTAACCATAGTGAGGTGGAGAGTGGGCGGGGATGTGGGCACTCTCATGCAGAAAATGCTTTACCCTTTGTCCATTGACTTTAAAGGTCTGACCCAATTGTGGAGATTTCAACTCTACTGTTCCGAAAGGACTCACCTTGACAATGGTGTATGGTCCCGTCCATCTTGATTTTAGTTTACCTGGAAAGAGTTTGAGACGGGAGTTGAACAATAGTACCTGTTGTCCTTCCATGAACTCCCTATGGTTGATCCTTCGATCGTGCCACATCTTGGTCTTCTCTTTATACAACTTTGCGTTCTCATAGGAGTGATATCGCAACTCCTCTAGCTCATGCATTTGTAAACTCCTTTTGATTCCCGCAGCATCCTCACTCATGTTAAGCTCTTTAAGGGCCCAAAACGCCTTGTGCTCTAATTCAATTGGTAAATGGCAAGCCTTGCCAAAAACTAATTTAATCGGAGACATTCCCAAAGGAGTTTTATAGGCCGTTCGATAGACCCAAAGAGCATCATCAAGTTTGGTTGACCAATCTTTTCGGTGCGGTTTAACAACTTTTTCCAAAATTCCTTTGATCTCACGATTTGAAAGCTCGGCCAAACCGTTGGTTTGCGGATGGTATGCGGTGGTCACTCTATGATGTATGTCATATTTAGCAAGAACCGAGGCCATGAATTTGTTTATAAAATGGGTGCCTTCGTCACTAATCAATGCCCGTGGTGTTCCGAATCGAGTGAAAATATTTTTATTCAAAAATTTTACCACGGTGTTGGCATCATTAGAGTGACATGCAATGGCTTCTACCCATTTCGAAACATAGTCTACCGCAACCAAGATATAAAAATTATTGTTGGAATTTGGAAAAGGTCCCATGAAATCGATTCCCCAAACATCAAAAAGTTCAACCTCTAAAATGTTGTTAAGAGGCATTTCATTTCTTTGCGATATATTCCCCGTACGTTGACATTGCTCACATTTTTTCACAAATTCATACGAGTCTTTAAAAACAGTGGGCCAAAAGAATCCACTTTGCAAGATTTTTACAGCGGTACGGTTTCCACCGAAGTGGCCACCGTAGTGGGATGTGTGACAACCATGGAGTATTTTATGTTGCTCACTCCCATGGACACAACGCCTCAATATTTGGTCCGCCCCTATCTTGTACAAGAAGGGATCGTCCCAAACGTATTGTCGTGTGTCGTGTAAAAACTTTTTGAATGGTTGTCCACTCATCCCGTGGGGCTTAAGTCCACTTGCTAAAAAGTTTGCAATATCAGCATACCAAGGAATATTATCTTCACGATGTTGAGCAGATAATAATTGTTCATCGGGAAAAGTTTCTTTTACCGGAGTGGGATCAGGAGTGGGATCAACAGTGCCCACTGTCTTCTCGAGCCTGGACAAATGGTCGGCAACCTGATTGCTTGTTCCTTTTCTGTCGATGATCTCAAGGTCAAGTTCTTGCAGCAATAAAACCCATCTAATCAACTGTGGCTTGGAATCAGCCTTGTTGATCAAATATTTGATCGCTGCATGATCTGTGTGCACTATGACCTTAGTCCCTATCAAGTATGACCTGAAACGATCAAAAGCAAACACCACCGCAAGTAATTCTTTTTCAGTAACAGTGTAATTAATCTGAGCTTCAATCAGTGTTTTACTTGCATAATAGATGGGGTGAAAAACTTTGTTCTTTTTCTGTCCGAGAACAGCCCCCACAACCCAATCGCTGGCATCACACATCACTTCGAATGGGAGTGACCAGTCATGAGTGGTCACTATGGGTGTTGTGACTAATGCTTCTTTGAGTTTTTCAAAAGCTTCTCGGCATTCTTGGGTAAAAATGAAGTCTTTTTCATGTTGTAACAGGTTACATAGGGGTTTTGTAATTTTCGAAAAATCCTTGATGAACCTCCTATAAAAACCTGCGTGACCCAAAAAACTTCGAATACCTTTCACCGTTGTAGGTTCGGGAAGTTGTGCCACTACCTCAAGCTTGGCTTTATCAACTTCCAACCCTCTTTTTGAGACAAGGTGTCCTAAAACAATACCCTCTTCGACCATAAAATGACATTTTTCCCAATTTAAGTCTAGGTCGTGGGTCTCACATCTCACTAGGCTTTTCTCTAAATTTCCCAAACAATTGTCAAATGATGTCCCTATCACAGAAAAATCGTCCATAAAAACTTCTATGGTATCTTCTATCATGTCGGTAAAAATGGCCATCATACAACGTTGAAAAGTGGCGGGGGCATTACACAATCCAAATGGCATTCTCCGGAATGCAAAAGTGCCGTAGGGACAAGTAAAGGTGGTCTTTTCTTGGTCCTCGGGTGCAATGTGGATTTGGTTGTATCCGGAGTATCCATCTAGAAAACAATAAAATTCCTTTCCCGCTAACCTATCAAGCATTTGATCGATGAAAGGTAAGGGAAAGTGGTCTTTCTTAGTGGCCAAGTTGAGTTGTCTATAGTCCATGCATATCCTCCATCCCGTGACAGTCCTAGTGGGAATGAGCTCGTTCTTTTCGTTCTTCACTACAGTCGTCCCTCCCTTTTTAGGGACACATTGGACGGGGCTCACCCAACTACTACTAGCAATGGGATAGATAATACCGGCATCTAACCACTTCAAGACTTCTTTCTTAACTACCTCCTTCATGATGGGGTTCAACCTTCTTTGAGGTTGGACTTTCCCCGGGTGGTCACTCTCCAAGTTAATCTTATGTTGACATAAAGAGGGGCTAATTCCTCGAATGTCCGCTATGGTCCAACCAATTGCCTTCTTATGCTTCATCAATAAATCTATCAGAAGTTGTTCTTGTTTCTCGCTAAGTTTTGAAGAGATAATAACGGGAAGCTTATTATTCTTAGCGAGATAAGCATATTTCAAGTGGGAAGGCAATGGTTTAAGCTCTAACTCGGGGGGTTGTTCTATTGAATGGGGTTGAACATCTCTATCCTTAAAGTCCAGAGGTTCAAAGGCTGCTACTATGGCGTTACACTCATCCTCAAAAGTGTCATCACTCTCAGATTCAGAGTGCTCACTCTTACTGCCCACTGTGGGCACTGTTTCAAAATCGTGGATTTCATTAATCAAACTCAAAGCAAAACAGTCCTCGGTATTTATATACTTAAGAGACTTAAAGACATTGAAGGTCACTTCTTGGTCATTAACTCTCATCGTGAGTTCTCCTTTGTGCACATCAATCAAAGTTCGTCCGGTTGCTAGAAACGGACGTCCTAAGATGATTGGGAATTCTTTATCGGCCTCATAATCTAGAACTAGAAAATCGGCGGGGAAGATAAATTTATCCACTTGGACCAAAACGTCTTCTATTTTTCCCTTGGGATAGGCAATGGACCGGTCGGCTAGTTGTAATGTCACGGTTGTGGGTCTAGCCTCTCCAATACCTAACTTCTTAAAAATGGACAGCGGCATCAAATTTATACTAGCTCCCAAATCACAAAGTGCTTGACCTACTTCTTGTCCTCCTATTGTGCATGGAATGGTGAAACTACCCGGGTCTTTCAACTTAGGTGGAATCTTGCTAGTAAGAAGGGCACTACATTCTTCGGTCAAAGCCACAGTCTCAAATTCACCCAACTTCCTCTTTTTGTTCAAAATATCTTTTAAAAACTTAACATAGTTTGGCATTTGCTCAAGAGCTTCTACCAAAGGTATGTTAATATGAAGCTGTTTAAAAATGTCTAAATTTTTTTAAACTGAACCTCGACATTTTTAAGCTTCATTCGGTGAGGAAAAGGTATGCTTCGTGGGTCAATCTGAGTTTGTTGTGGTATTGGCTTTGGAACAGTAGGTATTGGCACAGGTCCAAAAGTGGGAAGGTCAGGGATGTCGGTCCTCACTGTGGGGACCACAGTGACCTGAGGAGTGCCCACTGTGGGAACCACAGTGGGTATTTGAGGCGAATCATCAGATTCGAAAACGATATCTTGCAGATCCTTTCCACTCCTTAGTGTTATGGACTTGATATGTTCAGGTCCTTTTCCTATTACCCTAGCGTGTTCGGTATCACTAGGTAACGTTCCTGGTGGTCTATTCTTAACTTCAACGGCTAACTGTCCTACTTGGGTCTCTATATTCCGAATGGCTGCTTGAGTTTGATTCATAAAACCCTTGAGAATTGATTCAAGTGACAGTTGGGTCTCAGCGGGTTGAGTAGAGCGTGATTGGTATTGTTGTGAGGATTGGCCTTGGTGAAAGTTTGGTGGGGTCTGCCCACTGTGATGTGAGTTCTGCCCACTGTGATGTTGCTGAAATCCAGGGGGGTGTGTGGTCTTTGCTGGATATGACTCGGCCCTTGGGGTTGGAGTCCTTGATTACCAGACCAAGAGAAATTCGGATGATTTCTCCAACCTGGATTATAAGTCTGCGAATAAGGGTTGTTCCTCGGGTTGGTCCCTATGACATTAACAGATTCGGGATTTGCTGGACAAAAATCAAAAACATGCTCCTCTCCACAGAGGGAGCAGTTTTCGGCGAGATGGGTTGCGGAATTAACTTGGCCTCTATTTTGGTCAAGGCTACTAACTGCACATTCATGGTTTTAAGTGCTTCAGAATCGATGGTGTTGGTCTTTGGCATGGGTGCTCTCGGATTTGACCATTCGGTATTGTTGTTGGACACTTTTTCTAAGATTTGATATCCTTCGTTGTAAGTCATACTCGTAAATGTTCCACCGGCTGTTGCATCTAAGATGATTTTGGCTGCATTGGAAAGACCATTGTAAAAGGTCTCCAATTGGATGCAATGCGGGATGCCATGGTGTGGGCACTTTCGAAGTAATTCTTTAAATCATTCCCATGCATCCGAAACAGCCTCATCTTCTTCTTGTCTAAACAAAATAATATCATTTCGAAATCTTACATTCCTTGTGGGAGGAAAGTATTTTTGTAAAAATTTATCCGCAAGATCTTGCCAAGTGATTATCGAGTGAGGTGCATGTGCGTTCAGCCAAGATTTCGCCTTGTCCCTTAATGAAAAAGGGAAAAGCCTTAGTCTTAATGCCTCATCACTAACACCTTGCAACTGAAAGGAATCGGTCATTTCTAAAAAAGATTTTAAGTGCGAGTGCGGATCCTCAGATGGCGATCCTCCAAATTGACCCATGGCTTGGATCATTTGAAACATCACCGGTTTGAGTTCAAAATGCGTTGTTTCAAGGACGGGCCTTCGAATCCCGGAGCCTAAATCACTAACTCCGGAGGTAGCATAGTCCCGTATTTTTCGATCTTTGCTATCGGAGATCATGATTGTGGTCTCCACTACAGGTGGCGGTATTGCAGCCATGTTTACAGTGGGGATCACAGGGGGTTGTCGATTTCTGTTTCTGCGTCTTCTTCGAAAAGTTTTCTCTATTTCAAGATCGATTGGTAACAAAGGTTCGTGTTGTTGCCTTGGCATGCAACACGAAAAGCTTAGAAAAACGAGTTACTCGGGCTCGAACAAAAACTAATGTCTTGAGATTTAAAATCACGCCAGTCCCCGGCAAAGGCGCCAAAAACTTGGTACGAACGAAATATGTGTTTTAATCGCAGTGGGTTGCAAACTGTCCACAGTGGGAAGTGCAAGTGTACACTGTCCACTATGATCGTCACAGCAAGTAATAGTTGGTAAAATACCAGAATCGAATCCTCAGGGACTGGACAATCAAGACAATACGGTTCTTATGAGCTCCTTTTACAAGTTTCAATTAGAGAGGAAAATAATACTTTGGTTTGGTTTGGTGAAATAGCTACTTTAAACGATTTACTAAAGGTTAAAAAGGAGGAATGTAGGTTAGATTTTCCCTAGATTTTATATCAAATACACGATCCTTAGAAGTGATCCTCGTATTCGTGGTGGACATTTTCGCTAGAAAAGCCCGGTTACAAAATACTCACACCGTTAGAAAAAAATCCCATACTCTTAGTACTTGTTGTTTTGTCAATGGTAATCTCTAAATGGACCTTTTCAGGCCTCGATGGAATGTGTAGAGACAAATACTCTAAGTGTTTTTAATACACAAATTAGCTTGCCTACTACTCCAGTGGGCAGAGATTAGCTCACTGTGCCGACCTCACTTTCGTAAGTGTCATAAGAATTCTTTCGAATCCCCTAGCATCATTCAAGCTCGTGTCACTGTGTTCTACTCATTTCTAAGTTAAGAACTAGACTTTAGATCCTTGCAAGTGATCGTCTTGTTCGCATCTTTGGGTAAATATCGAGAATGAATGACCAAAACAACAAATATTCTAAGTATAAAGATTACTCAAGCCTTTTTAATAAAATCCAGGTACTTCTCCTTCCTACATCCCAAAGGATGTTTAGCCTAACATTTCCAAAGTAAAGAAAACAAAAGATAAAGATTTGCACATAATAAAACTGATAGTGGATTGAATAGTACTCACAGTGGGGAATGAGAATTCGTCCCTGTCCACTGTGTTTTACGAACTACAATTAACTAGGAAAGGAAATTACAGAAATTAAAGCTAAGTTAATGCATTAAATAAGAGACTAAAACTAATGTGGTAGATGAGAGAAATTAAAGTTATTCAACTATCTAAACTTAACCCAAGATGATTGTAAGATTCCAAGATTGTAATAAATGAACCCAAGTGCTCCTTTATATACTAGGAGAAAGAGTTGGGTATTACACAAAAGAGATGAGTCTTCCAATGGGTAAAAACTGCTGTGTTGTGGTAGAAATCAGCACCTTGTGCAAACCAATTACCCAATGGACCCTTTTCCAAGTCAATCTACAAGTACATAAAGGAGTACTTGTTGCAATCTTCAATGTAGATGCCATTTTGTACTTCCTCCAGCCATTTTCCTGCTAATGAACCTTCTTCCTCCAGCACATTAAGTCCCAACTAGTAGTTTCTTTTGTCTTTCTTGATCAGCTCGAATAGTGGGCAGCCGGAGTGGGCACAACAGTGATCACTGCAGGATAAAATGTGAAAAACACCCAAAATCTACCAAATAGTTTATTAAACACTAAGGTTCGCTTCTTTTGCTCATTTCGAGATTTATACCAAGAATGGGGGTTTTGAGAGGCGGAATGGCTAAATTTGACAGAATAAAATAGGAAATACAAGGAAATAATAACTCTAAAAATAGAGTTATCAGTAATGCAATTCACAATCGTAGTCCTTCAGTAACTCAAGCCATCGCCTTTGCCTCATATTCAACTCCTTCTGATCAAAGACATGCTGCAAACTTTTATGATCAGTGAAGTGTATACACTTCGTCCCATAAAGATAATGACGCCACCGTTTTAAAGCAAACACGACTGCTGCTAATTCCAAATCGTGGGTAGGATAGTTCTTTTCATGTTCTTTAAGTTGTCTTAACGCATAGGCAATCACCTTGCCTCGTTGCATCAATACACATCCTAAACCCATCTTTGATGCGTCACTATAAACTACCAAATCTTCAGTTCCTTCTGGCAGTGCAAGAATAGGAGCTTCACACAACTTCTGTCGTAAGGTTCTAAAAGCTGACTCCTGTTTTTTGGTCCAGACAAACTTCACATTCTTACGAGTTAACATAGTCAAAGTAGAAGCAATCTTTGAGAAGTCTTTAATAAATCTCCTGTAATAACCTGCTAGACCCAAGAAACTTCTTATTTCAGACGCGCTTTTCGGAGTCTCCCAATTCATCATTGCTTCTATCTTTGCCGGATCTACTTTCACACCTTCCGATGAAATCACATGCCCGAGAAATTGTACTTCTTTAAACCAAAATTCACATTTAGAGAATTTTGCATACAATTTCTTTTTTCGTAACACTTCTAAAACTTCACGAAGATGGCGTTCATGGTCGTTTTCATTCTTCGAATAAACAAGTATGTCATCAATGAAAACGATAACAGACTTGTCTAAAAACGGTCGACATACTCTATTCATCAGATCCATGAATATAGCTGGAGCATTAGTCAACCCAAATGGCATCACAAGAAATTCGTAATGCCCATATCTCGTTCTAAAAGCCGTCTTCGGAACATCTTCCTCCCTTACCCGTACTTGGTGATACCCCGACCTTAGATCAATTTTGGAAAAGCATCCCGCACCATGGAGTTGATCAAACAAATCATCAATCCTCGGAAGCGGATACTTATTCTTTATCGTCACCTTATTCAGCTCTCGATAATCTATGCACATTCTCATAGTGCCGTCTTTCTTCTTAACAAACAATACTGGAGCTCCCCAAGGCGAAGAACTCGGTCTAACAAAACCCTTATCTAACAGCTCTTGCAGTTGAGACATCATTTCTGTCATTTCAGCTGGCTCTAGACGGTAAGGTGCACGAGCTATCGGTGCTGCTCCAGGAATAAGATCAATGCGAAACTCTACTTGCCTTTCAGCTGGTAGACCTGAAAGATCATCAGGGAATACATCCAGAAATTCACGTACCACTTTGATATCTTGCACTTGTTTCTTTTCTAACTTCGTATCTATAACATAAGCTAGATATGACCAACATCCCTTCAATAAACATTTACGCGCCTTTGCCACAGAAATCAACGGGATATCTCCTTTCTGCTTTTCTCCAAATATGAATACATCATCTTTTTCGGTCATTGGAATTCGAATCAGCTTCTTTGCACACAAAATTTCTGCTTGATTGACTGTCAACCAGTCCATTCCCACAATAATATCGAATCCCCCAATTTCCATTAACAACAAGTCAATCGGAAATTATGTTCCCTCTATCACAATTTTACAATCATCCATTCTTTCCTGAACCAAAGCTCGACCCCCATTAGCTATCTCAACTACTAAGGCATCTCCTAAAGTAGTGACAGGCATAGCTAACTTATGATAGAACAATTTGGACACAAACGAAAAGTTCGCACCACAATCAAATAACACATGTGCAGGAATGGAATTTATAAGAAAAGTATCTGAGACAACATCTTTAGATCCTTTCGCCTCTTCAGCAGACATTTGAAATGCACGGCCAGTTGGTTTAAGGATAACCAACTTCTTTCCCTGATCTCCTTCCTTTAACTTCGGACAATCTCTCCGAAAATGACCCGGCTGCCTACATTCAAAACACACTGATCCCGGCATTGAACATTTCACCGCTATATGTCCCGCCTTCCCGCACTTGAAACATTCATTTCCAACCACCCGACATGGACCAAAATGTTTTCTTTTACATTTCGAACACCAGCTTGGTTCCCTGCGAGAATCGTATCGAATATTCTTGCCAAACAACTTGGTTTTCTGAGAGGTTTCCGAACGACCTTCCCACTTTCTTTTCTCTCCCACATGCGCTTTCTCTTCTTTGTCTTTAGCATACGTTTCTTCTATTAGTTTGCTTCTTCAATTGTTTCCCTCAATGTAGCAGCTCTCGAACTTCGAACCCTCGTCATCATATCTGCCGGTAAACCCTTCAAATAAGACTTAACTTTATCTTTTTCAGCTGGAGCCACATGCCCCACAAGGTTCAGCTTCTCCATGAAGGATTCCGTATACTTTCTTACAGTTGAATTACCTTTCTTGAGATTTCGAAATTCCTTTTCAATTCGGTCCATTTCGGTTTCGTTACAATACTCCTCCATGATCTTTGCTTTGAACGATTCCCAAGTCATGGCATTCAGAACTGAAGCTGACACAGAAGATGATAACACATTCCACCAAGACAATGCGTTACCGCGTAACATCTGTGATCCAAATCTAACTTTCGACTTTTCATCACAACACTCACAAGCTCGAAAAGCTTGTTCAATTTCTCTTAGCCAATTCATACAGGCTATTGGGCTATCTTCTCCTTTGAATTCTGGTGGTTTACAGCTCAAGAAGGTTTTGTAGGAGCAATTTCTTTCAACCCTTCTTTCCGTCTCTGGCCTTGGGTTACCAGTTGGATTTATCACACTAGTATCAATTCCTGTTCGCCTTGGTTCCGTACTTCGATCATTGAACATTTTCATAAACATTTCTGATTGTCTTCCCATGGTGGTGTTCATCATTTCAGCTTGTCTTTCCATTGATGCATTCATCAATTTGGTTACATTATCCATAATACGAACTTATATACTTGCTTCTGGTGTTGCTTGATCAGCAGAACTGGTACCCACTCTATGTACCGGATTACGCACTCCTCCTAAAGAAAGAAAACCCGGTGGCGTCTCATTAATTCCGCCTACTCCAGTTTGTCTTTCTCCCGTCTCATCAATCCAAGTCCTATCCATAGAAGAAATAGGAGACCTTGGAGGTGTATTTACCATTGTTCTGGATGAGCACAAAAGAATACCCATCAGTAATGGTTTATACATAATTACATAAATGATACGTACTTTACCGCTCATTAGTCACTGTAACAATTAGAAACAAGTATGCTTGTGTAACAATATATTAATAATAACAGTAGCTAATTGAAATTGCGAACATATTATACATGAGAATCCTCATTACCATCGTTACAGTACTAACTTCGCGTATTTCCGTCGACTCTAAGACTACCCAGTCTTAGCAATTCTACCCATACCTCACAGATCATAACTTAATTCATCACAGCTTAAGTCTAGGTATCTCAAAATCATACCTAGTCCGCTTAACTTCTGCTCTGATACCATATTGTAACACCCTAAAAACTGGGCCAATTTAAACCTTGAATAATACTCAAGTTATGATCATAAAACTTCAAACTTTGATAACCTGAGGATCAATTGTAAAGGTTTTATATATACAACACGTCTAACTCAAATAACCTATTAATCTAATCATACATCATAATCAGATTAACTAAGTTATCTAGTCCTTCGTCCCAAAAGCATCAAAAGAATAGCTAGATCCTCTGTCATCTCTAAGTTTGAATCTTTCCAAAAGTCCTCATCACACATCCCCGCTTACTTCCCGGAGCTTGTACCTGGTAAGAAGATTCAACTTGAACAATTAGGCTTTCGCCTAGTGAGGATATTCAAATCAAATTAAAATTAACAAATAAAATATCAACAGATAAGTCAAACCTGTTTTCACCCATCTTACCGTACAACAACTCCTTCCAACAATGGGAATCTACCCCACTCCCATACTTATGACTAATTTATCTAGCCATAATTTCACTACCAAGAGTTTACCATGAATAATCCCATATTCAAGGTTAATACTCTTATTCAAGAAATTACAAGTCAAAACCTGCCTATTTCTTAATCCGGAAGTAGAGATTACAAATTACTTTATGCCTATCTCTAATCTTCCTTTCACAATTGGGAAATCTCTGATCTTCCCTGTAAAAATGGAAATCTCCGATCTTCCATTCGAAATGGGAATTACAAATCAAAATCTGCCTATTCCACATTTCACATCCTCCCCACCTCAGAATCAATGGCCCCAATGGGATTTAATATATCGCGATACACAACCGGGGCCCCCGATGATTCAAGGTACACTCATCACTAGAAATTACATCCCTTTGGTCAATGGCTAGTAATCGGTTCCCATTAGACCGTACTAAGGTGCCCCCGATGACCGGATGCCTATTTCTAGCAACCGCAACATAATACATAAGTATTATAACTCTTACTATCGTATGTGCATAACATACAATATATTTTACATCTCAAAACATATTCTATATATATACATTTATAAAGAATATTAATCTCTCGACATCTCGACTTCTCAACTATCCCATCTTTGCTATTTAGCATGGGGATCAGTATAGCATAACTCATAGTCATCTATTTGGACTCGTTACTGATTAATACAAGTCCTTACAACTATCGACAAATTATAAGAATCAGTTTTTGTCACAGAGGGAGAATTGCGCAACCAACTGTCATGAAATACTCCACTTCTCGCAACCCACAGTAGCGAGATACTCTACTTCTCGCAACCCACAGTAGCGAGATTCTTCCTTTGCGCTACAGAGGCTTGCGAGATACTCAATTCTCGCAACAGTGGCTTGCGAAATATTCACTTTGCGCCACAGTGGCTTGCGCAAAGTGAACATTGCGCGAGCACTGTTCATTCGTCTTCTTCATTTAGCCAGTTCACAAAATCAACTTATTAAGCCTACTATTTTTCAATTAATTCATACCCAAGCATTTAGACATAGTTTAAAACATACCTATATCAATTTCAATGGCTAATTTTAGAGTGAAGTGAATAAACTCACCTGGATGTTTTTCTGAACACTGTGTTCTTCACCAACAGCTTCACTTAAGCTTTTCCACAAAATCTGAACAGTAAACTAAGATTAACTTACTAATCCCTTGAAAGAATCATAAAACCCATTCAGATTTCCTTACCAAAATTCTCCAAAATCAGCCTTTTCTTTCTTCTGCTTCTTTTTCTTCTTCACGGCTCTCTCTCGATTTCTCTCTGTCTAATTGCAAAAGTGACTGACTCCAATTTAGATTACCTCATTAAGAGGTAATTAACTTTTCCAGTAATTTCAATTCAACCCCTCAAGTTACATTTCACAAATAACTCCATACTTTAATCAAATTACAAAATAACCCTTATGGTTAATAATTATAATTTACAAAAATACAACGGAAATTCGAGATGTTACAGTTAAACACTTCAAAAGAGTCAAACTTACCAAATAAGTCAACAATTGATAATTGTAAGTAAAACACACAAATACTTGGAAAATAACATTTTTGGCATGTACAAAGTTTTCACAAATCAACTTGAACTCACCTTGCTAGATTTAGGCTAAATCTAGATTTTCCCCAAACGTAAACTCCTTTGAAGAAACTTGAATCTTCAAGCCAAATCTTCCATAAACCTAGATCCACAAGTTTTCAACCATGAATATTCATATTCAACCACTTTAAAACCATTCCCCAAACATCTTATATCAAAATCTCCATTTTGACCCAAACCCCAATATTAACCTAACTTCCCCAAAATCATCCAAACCACGATTTAATAAGCATACAAACTAGGAAGCCATCAATGGAGCATTTATAACTCATATGAAAGTATATAAAACGTGGGAGGATGAACTCACCACTTAGGTTTTGATGAAAACCTAGAAAACCCCAAAAATCTCTAGTATTGTGGATGATGTTTGGGTAAAAACTCACAAGCCTCGACCACGACCGAAAAAGGAAAAATGTTTCTTACACGACACATTTTCATGTTAAGATAAAATCATACACACATTATCGTCGGACCTAAGTTCAAGTCAAGAGTTACTCACGACACTCGATCGTCAGACCTAATTGGAGAACACCCACTGCATAGCAAAAAGAATTTAAAGCAAAGAACTCTCTCTCGAAAGATCGCTCACGACGCACGACACTTTGTTTCTGCACACGACGCATTTGTTTACTTTACAATTAAGCTATTTCTAATACTTGTATTGTAATCACTTGTACTCACGATGCTTGAAACACAAGGACGTCGCCCCTAATTGGCGACCATAGTGCAGCGACGACCTCTACTGTCGTCCACGGGTTTTTTCCTCGTTGAGGTTTTTCCCGCGTCACCAAAATCGTCTCGTCTCTTTTGCTTTTTTGTCTTTGTCGCACTGGTTTGTCGAACGATTCCTTTTCTTTAGTTGTTCAGCTCCACAAGCAACCTTAAGTTATCCTTTTGGACGATTTTCAGCATTAACAGTTTGGCGCCCACCGTGGGGCCCCATCTTGAGAAAATCTTCGACAAACGTGCGTCCGACTAACAATTTCTTGGAAGTTTCCTCTTTTTTCTGTTTCAGGAAAATGGCAGGTTATGGGAACCCAGAGCAGATCATCGCCCAGATGCATTGGGAGCTGGAAGCTGCGCGTAATCAGATCGACGCCCTTGCTGAGCAAAGTCGAAGGGCGACTGAGGAAATCGCGCGATTGCGGAATCAAAATCCGATTGGATCATTCGGACAGCAGAATGGTCCACGGCCATTTGCTAGCAATCCAGGATCAGGACCATTCGTTCAGAATCCGCAACAGGGATCGGTCGTCCAAAATCCTCAGTTCGGGCCGATTCCTCCTCAGCATCTGAAACCACCGCCCCTGCATAACAGATTTCAGCCGTATTTCGTCCCTCTCAATGGGGACGCCAATGGATCGTCTTATGGAAATGGATCAAATTCAGGGATCAATCCTCCAGCAGGTGTGGACCCCATCGCTCATCGACTAAAGATGTTGGAAGATCAGAATGAGCGTGTCCTGTCCTTGCTCGCAAAATTGTCGGTGGCAGTCGTGCCCGTCGACGTCGAGCCTTGTACGGGGTTTCAGGCCGTTCCTTTCGTCGAAGAGATTGCTCTAGTCGACGTCTCCAAGAAATACAGCATCCCGACCTTCACTCCAAAATACTCCGGTATCACGGATCCCACAGAACACGTCGCTCAGTACAAACAACTGATGTGGACTGTGTCGATCCCTTACCAGTATCAGGAGGTTTGTATGTGCAAGAGTTTTGGAGCGACCCTCACGGGTGCCGCCCTCCAATGGTTGATTAACCTCAAGCTCAAATCCATCGGGTCCTTCGCGGAGTTAGTCAACCAATTTTCCCAACAATTCTCTAGCAGTCGTAAGATGGAAAAGCAAACCAGCGATCTATATTACGTCGTCCAGAAGGCCAGTGAATCTATCCGGAGCTATTTCAACAGGTTCAATGCAGAAATGATTAGTGTCCGTAACTGCGACATCAAGACCGCGATCGAAGCCTACAAACGCGGTCTGGACGACAGTTCGGGTCTATACACTGACCTAACAAAGTATCCTCCAGAAAATTTCGAAGACGTCCGAGCAAGAACCCTAGCTTATATGAGGGTGGAGGACGATGCTGCCTTCTGTCGAAAGCACTCTGACGACAAAAGGCCACTGAGTGTAAAGAAGGCATAGTTCAAGACGAAGATGATGTCCAAATCAGAGCCAGCACGACAGATCTCGAATGTCCGATTCGAGAAAAAGAAGACCGCGACCCCGACCAAATTTCCTCAGTATCCTACGATATCCTCCCACGGATTCAAGGGAACTACTAAGGACTTGGTCGAGGCCCTGAAGACCGTCCAGGAGACCATCTGGTGGCCAAAGAAGACAGAAAAAGACGACGACAAGAAAGACAAATCGAAGTGGTGCGACTTCCACGTCGACCATGGCCATGTGATGGACGATTGCATAGCCCTCAAAAAGGAGATGGCATACCACGTCCCGAAGGGCAATCTCAAGGAAATCATTGATGACGTCGTTACCCCAGCTAACGGCGTTCGACCGCCGACTCCCGACCATGCAAAGGTCGTCAATTGCATAACTGGGGGGTCCGACGTATGCGGTCTGACATATTCCGCAGCCAAACGCCATGCCAACCAAGCACCTGACGACCGACCTGTTCCTCGCTCATCAAGACCCAAAGGAGATCTGGAGTTAGAAGCCATGAAGATTACGTTCGACCAGGACGACCTCGGTGACTCGCATCAAAAGCATCATGATGGGTTGATCATTCAACTCACGATTGGTAATTGCCTGACCCGACGAGTCTTGGTCGATGGGGGCAACTCAGCAAATGTCATCTTCCTCGATACCATCAAGGCCATGGGAATTGATCGATCAGAAATCACCCGACGCTCGACAACCTTGGTCGGTTTCAATGGAGACGCGACGAGTACCTTTGGAGAAATTACCCTGTCCGTCTACGCCCGAGGGATCAACAAGCCAACAAAGTTCAACGTCATTGATTGCTCGTCGGCCTATAACATCATTTTAGGTCGACCGTGGATCCATGACATGAAAGCCATTCCTTCGACGTATCATCAGACCATGAAGTTCCCTACGCCGTGGGGAGTCCAAGAGATCAAAAGTGAGCCAAAGATCGCCCGCGACTGCTACAATAGGACCCTGAAACCGCAAAAGCAGGCCATCTAGCAATTACAGGTCCAGGATGCTCCTGGGACAGCCAACGACTACCGCCTAGAGGAAGTCGTCCTGGACCAGAGCAAGCCTGACCAGACCGTCTTTATAGGTTCATCCCTTGACCCTTGCCTTAAAGAAAAGCTAATATCTTTTTTGCAGGAACAAGCCGACTGTTTTGCTTCGTCTCACGAAGACATGGTCGGCATAGACCCCGACGTTATTTCTCATAAGCTCAACGTCGACCCATCATTTAAGCCTGTCAAGCAAAAGCGCCGAAAATTTGCTCCTGAACGGAATAAGGTGATTAATGACGAGGTCGACAACCTCCTCAAGACAGGAAAAATTTGAGAAGTGAAGTACCCTGACTGGCTTGTAAATGTCGTGGTCGTGCAAAAGAAGAATGGTAAATGGAGGGTCTGTATTGATTTCACAGATCTCAACAAAGCTTGTCCAAAGGATCCTTTTCCATTGCCACATATCGACGCCATGGTCGACGCGACAACAGGACATGAACTATTGACGTTCATAGATGCTTATTCTGGATACAATCAAATCCTTATGCATGTCAAGGATCAAGAAAAAATTGCCTTCATGACAGATCGAGGTATTGATTGTTATAAAGTTATGCCCTTTGGTTTAAAGAATGCAGGTTCTACCTACCAGCGTCTGGTGAACAAGATGTTCAAAGAACATGTTGGCGACACGATGGAGGTGTATATTGACGATATGCTCGTCAAGTCGAAGCAAGCAGTCAACCGCGTCGAGCATTTGAGGCAGTCGTTCGACATCCTTCGAAAGTATAACATGAAGCTGAACCCGACGAAGTGCTCTTTTGGCATCAGCGTCGGGAAGTTCCTGGGCTATATGGTTACTCGACGAGGAATCGAGGCCAATCTAGATCAGATCAAGGCCATTATCGAGATCAAATCCCCAAGGAATTTTTAAGAAGTCCAAAGGCTCACTGGTCGAGTAGCAGCCCTGAACAGGTTTATCTCTCGATCATCGGATAGATGCCATCTATTCTACAATGTCCTGTGAAAAAATAAAGGCTTCAACTGGACCGACGATCATGAGCAAGCACTGCAGAAACTGAAGGAGTACATGACATCGCCACCTCTGCTGTCTAAACCTCACGATAATGAGGTCTTGCATCTATATTTGGCTGTCAGTCCTAATGCGATAAGTGTTGTCCTGGCGCGAGAAGATAAAAAGCAGCAACTGCCGATCTACTATGTAGGTAAATCACTTTTGGACGCCGAAACCAGGTATTCCTCTATGGAAAAACTACTTGTGTCGCTAGTTACAGCTACAAAGAAATTGCGACACTATTTTGAATCGCACCATATTACTGTCGTGACTAACTTTCCTCTTAAGTTTGTCTTGAGGAAACCTGAGTTGACAGGTCGATTGGCAAAATGGAGCATATATCTCAGTAGTTACGACATCGATTTCAAGCCCAGGACAGCGATCAAATCGTAAGCTTTGGCAGACTTCATCGCCGACTTCAGTCCTAAGCTAGAAAAAGAAGCAGAGCTCGAGGTACTCACTGTGGCGACTCACGACGACGTGTCCTAGACTCTACATGTCGATGGGTCCTCCAACATTAGGGGTTCAGGACTAGACGTCATCTTAAAGTTGTCACAGGGGGGCAAGATGGTATATTCCGTACGATGCGATTTTAAAACTACCAACAACGAAGCCGAGTACGAAGCCTTGATCGTGGGAATGAATATGGCCTGCGTCTTGGGGGCGACCGCACTACATATCAAAAGCGACTCTCTCCTGGTCATAAACCATATGAATGGAGAGTTCGCGGCCAAAGATTCAAAGATGACAGCGTACCTAAAGGTAGCAAAAGCAAAATCAAAAGTTTTCAAACACTTCTCCATCGAACAGATTCCAAGGGACCAAAATACTCAAGCTGATGCTTTAGCAAACCTTGGATCTACACTCAGTGAACCATTATTCGACAACATTCCTATAATCCACCTGGCGACATCGTCCATCGAAGATGTCGACGTCGCCCTGATAGAAGACCAAGAAGATGATTGGTCATGCGACATCAGAAATTTCCTTATGCACCTACCAACTTCCAGAAGACAAGATGGAAGCTCGGAAGATCAGGTTCAAGGCGTCCAAGTACGTCGTGATCGGAGATAGACTCTATCGACGATCATCGACGGGCTTGAACCTGAGATGTGTCATCAGCAAAAGTCAAGTTCAAAGAATCCTTCAAGAGATGCACGACGGAGAATGTGGCAACCACTCAGGAGGTCGCAGTCTGGCCAATCGTATCTCTCGACAAGGCTACTTTTGGCCGACGCTGTGACAAGACGCCGCCAGGTATGTCCAGAATTGTGATCCATGTCAACGACATTCAGGTACGTCCCACAAACCTTCTGAACCTTTACATTCGACATCAATCCCTTGGCCCTTCATGAGATGGGGAATGGACATCGTCGGCAAGTTACCACCTGCCCCTGGGCAGAAGGTATTTCTTCTCGTACTTACAGATTATTTTTCAAAGAGGGTAGAAGCAGCTGCCTTTTCCCAAGTCCGGGACAAGGAAGTCGTCTCTTTTATCCAAACTAACATCATATACAGGTTTGGGATCCCATCCGAAATTGTCTGCGACAATGGATCCCAGTTCATAAGCAACAGAACTCGACAGTTCTATGAAGACCGTAATATCAAGCTGACGACCTCGACACCCAGGTATCCCCAGGCAAATGGACTTGCAGAATCGAATAATAAAACCATTATTGCCTCAATCAAGAAAAGATTGAAAGCTGCAAAAGGAAAGTGGGTCGAAGAACTCCCTTCAGTCATGTGGGCAAATCGCACGACGCCTCGCACGTCCACAGGACAAACCTCTTTCTCTTTGGTCTATGGTTGTGAAGCAGTTTTGCCGGTCGAGGTCCAGCTCCCAACCTCGAGGCATACTTCTGTCGACCATAACTTGGCCGATCTAAGTTATGACCTCGACGCCCTTGAAGAACTTAGAGAATCAGCACTGATCAGAATGGCGTCACAACGACAAGCGGTCAAGCGACATTTCAACAAGAACGTCAAAGTTAAAATCTTCCAAGAAGGCGACTACGTCCTCCGACGAGTGTTCCAGAGCACTCAAGAGCTCAATGCAGGTAAACTTTCCACTAAGTGGGAAGGTCCTTATCGTATCTCAGAAGTCGTGGGCAAGAGTGCTTACAAACTCTAAACCCTCGACAATCGAGATATCCCACGTAGCTGGAATGCAACACATCTGAAAAGGTATTTCTTCTAAACCCTTTTTTTCCATACGATTTTTCATTCATCACGAAGATTACTGACTTAAGCATCGGAGGGTCGTTGGTTAGCCAACGACCAACCTCTGACCTTGTTTTATCGCAGGATTGCACGACATAAGTTACTAAGTCTATTACACAACTTAAGTACATTTTCGCAGGATCGCACGACATAAGCAACAAGGTCTATCATACGACTTGATTGCACGATTGCAGGAACACACGACCCATATTTGTCACACGTCCTAAGTTTCTCTAACTTAGAAAAATTATCATGTTTTGGGTGAACGCTTTAGTCGCACGTGCCTATGTTTGCTTTACACGACTCAAAGGTCTAAAGATCTTACAACTTATGTTCTAATCAGTGTATTACAATGGATGCCTATGTCGCAAGTCTTTATGTTCATTTTCATACGAATGTATGTTTACTTGGTAATACAAAATGAATAAGACAAAGTGATGCATGAGTTCAAAATAAAGATAGATTTCATTCGTCAATAGTCGTTTACATCGAAAGACTCGACCACCAACGGTCGATCAGTAAAAAACTACAAAAATTTCCTAAGGTTGGGGAGGATCGTCGGCCACATCCTTGCCAGAAGCTTCGCCCTTGAAGCCCTCATCCATCTCCTCCTCCTCGACCTCCTTCTCGTCATCCGAATCGAGGTCCCTTTCAGACCCGACGCTCGACAGGTAGAAAGCCAACTCTTTCGACGCAGAGGCAAGAGGATTCTTGCCCGATAGGTGCTGTCACATGATCGCCGCTCGTGCAATCAGTCGAGCAAGGGCGAAGACGGACTTTAGTTCGTCTCTTAGCTCCTTCACCTCCCCCTCCAACTCCGACACCTTGGACTTGGAATCCTTGGCTTCTTTTTCATTCACAGCCAAGGACTCTTTTGTCCTGTCCAGCTCAGCCCTCGAGTCGGCTATCAAGGTCAGGGCCTGCTTCAGACGACGGCCCGCCTCGTCCTTCTCGCGTTCAATGACCTCGAGGTAATTCTGAACGTCGTCGAGCTGAATAGATAAGGCCTCGACACGCGTCAGGGCGGCTTTCTCCCTCTCCAGTGTCGTTTTCTCTCTTTCGAGAGCTGCGGACACTAAACCCCTTGTCTCCTCTATTTCGGAGTACAGAGCAAGGGAGGACTGGAACGCCTGAAACACAGAGAAACATGAGTTAGTAAACACTCGACAAAAACTACGAAAAGTACAAGTTATCGAAAACTTACCATAAACGCAAGACCGGCGACGTGAGACCCCGTCTCCTCGACCGGGACCCCCTGGAAACGCTCCCTGAAAGAGGGGAGCCGATATTTCCCCAGATGGGGGAAAAGCTTCGTCCCGTCTAGGACATTATCCACCATGAAGTCCGACGGCAACGTGAAGTAGACCGTCGTGACTTCAGCCTCTCTCGTCGAGACGCCCTTGCCCTTGTCGGCCGACGAAGGGGTCGACGTGGCAGATGGAGACACCGCCGTTTTCGCCGGAGGCGCCGAGCTGACCGGTGTCGCGTCGATCGCATCGGAAGACGTCTTCGTCTTCACAGGGGATGCGACCGACACCTTCGCCTTCTCAGGGGAGACGACCCTCGACGAGTCGCCCGCATTTGAAGACGGTCTCTTCGGGACCGTCATCTTGGTCCTCTTCAAAAACCCCGACCCCGTGGTCGAGGTCCCCTTTCTCTTCTCTCGGCCCTTGCGGGCCAACTCAGCTTGGGTCGCCCTCTTGGCGGCCACAGACGACGCCTTCGCCTGAGATTTTCCCCCTGGAAAAACGAAAATAAAAGAGGAACGTTACACAATTGAAAGAGTGGAAAGACTAAGTCTAGCAGAAAGGTCAAAGTACACTTACCGGTCATCTCTTCTTCCTCTTCTCTCGACTCCTCTTCTTTCTCTGCCTCCTCTTCCTCTCGTCTCTCCTCTCGATTCTCACCCAAGTACACCACGTCCTCGTCCTCGTCTATGAGATGTTGTGTGACGAACGACCGCTCGTCGGTACTGAACTCCAGGAATCTGTCGATCTTGGCATGGGAGTTGGTGTAGGGCTTCACGTCCTCAAACTTGATGTCTGTCAACAGATAAGAACGAAAAAGGTAAGTAAAAAACAAGTCGACTTAATACAATACAAGATGTACGACAAAACTAAAGAATCTTACCCGCCATATTCCAGTCGGCTGTAACATCCCTTATATTCATATACACAATACATCACACAAAGTAACACAAATAGATATAACAAACAAGCTTCACTTTACATGTACGGTCCAGTAGTCTTTTACAATAGAAATAAAGACATTTGAAATACAATCCTTGTGCTATTTGCATCCATAACATTTAACATTCCATTACAACTACTAAATAAGTCAAAAGCTTCGTCTTATAGTCCTCTTTACTAGCCATCCATCTCATACTCTACTTACTTGCCCTTACTTGATCCTCCACCTGGAATACATATTTTTAAAACAAAATGAGGGTTAGACCTGTTGGTCTAAGTGAGAAACCCCTGTTAGTTTAAAAACCATTTATACAAACTTCATTCATATAAATCACGCCACATAGTTACATATATTCAATTTAAACTCACACATCATATACCTTTCTTTCTCACTTCTTCCTGGCCATATTAGTGGTAGCAAGCCAACTAATAAAATACAACGTTGTACAACATCTACAGCCAAACAACGCTATACAGGTTCTATAGCCAATCACACCGGTCTTAAAACCCGGTCAACGTATTATAACACATTTATAATACACATGTAAATATAATACCTCACTATATTATAATTCACATATAAACACATAGTCACCAACTATTTCATTCCCAGTCCACACATATACGTATTCCAGTTAAAAACGTTTTTAAAGTAAAACTCACCTGATTGCTTATCAACACGTTTCCATGCCTTCTAAACAGGTTCAGTCCTTTACCCAGAATTCACAGGATCTGTAACACATAGATACAAATATCTCTTTACCACATAAACCACATAAGTCTTACTAAGGCTAAGAACTCTAAAGAACTCAAATCCTCAAATGTTCCCCTAAGGCGACTTAACACGGGGGTTCCGCTAACCGGCTAGCGGATGGGGTCAAGGGGCAACGCCCTTGCGGGGTCTGGGGGCAGCGCCCCCAGAAAATTTTCAGAAAACCTTATTCAGTCCTCATTCAAAAACTAGATAAAAATAACCAAACAGCTAATGTATCCGGACACATCAGAGTTTTCCGGACAACACCAATAATCCGGACAACATGCCTTTTCCGGACAGCATGTCTTTTCCGGACAGCATAAGTAATCCGGACACTATCCGGAAACATCCTTCATCCGGACAATCAAGAAAAGAGAACTTACCCGGAAAAAGACTTGTCCGGACACCTTCAACTATCATCCGGACACATTCATACTGTGTCCGGACACTACTGTCGGTTTGTTCCAAATTGCCCAGAAATCCGACAGAAATCAACTCTAGACTAGATGTGATGATTCTAATCCGATAGATACTTCATACTAACCATTATAGACATAAATTGTACTAGAAACATACCTTAATCAGTTCCAATAACTCCAATTTGAGCCTTTACCCTTCTTTCTCCTTTCTTTCTTCTTCTTTTTGCTCCCAACACACACACACACCTTAATCTGAGTTTTGTTATTCTGAAGACATCTGTAACCCTAATTCAGATATTATCAACTAATGTTACACTTTTAGACCCTAATCTATTCAATAATATTCAAAGTACCCTTAACTTAATAATTCATCTCAACTTACCCAAAATAGTAACTTTAAAGTTAAATAATTTAACGGAATAATATTTTTAACTAACAGACTTACCCGGGGTATTACATCGGCCCTGATCCAGTCGCTCTCAGGGTCGAGCGTCACTACGCGCACAAACGCGTACCTGGCTTTCCACTTACGGTCGTTGACCACAGTTTTCAGGACCAAGGTACGATCGCCCTTGAACCTCGAAAAGAGGCTGTAGCGACGATACCCGTCCATTTTTGACCTGATAGGCCGTCAGGAGATCACGCACGTTCATGGGAGAATCCCAGTCATTGGTAAGTCGCTCGACGACTTGAATGACGTGCCAGAATTGGGGCATTAATTGCCCCGGTGAGAGGTCGAACTCACACATGAATGCTTTGGCGAAAGGGGAATATGGCCACTGGAATCTTATTTTAAACGAATATTCGTATATCACGAAATATCCGTCGGGACACATCTCTGGTCGAATATGACCGGCCCTACTCAGTGTAATCCCCGCAGGGATTTGTGCTAGTTTCCTAAGGGAATCGAGATCATCTTGATCTCGAATGGAACTTGCAGGTTCGGTTGACATTGCTAACCCTGTGAGCCAAATTTTTAGGTTTGAAAAGGCAAAGAGATCCCAGATTTTCCTAGGCTTTCTAGCAATCGATTTACGACGCATATAAGGGAGAAAGAGTCGTACCTATATAGCCGCTCTATATCCTCGAAAGCTCTAAGTCGACTCAAGATTTTGCAGGTTATGGAATGGATTTGCTGAAAGATAGCAAAGATCGGAGAAGAAAATGCGCTCTAAAAGGTTTCTAAAAGTGTAAAATGGGAAAGATCCGCTAAGGGTCTCTATTTATGTAATCGATCGTGTCAGATCGAGTCGTTCGATGATCGCCACGTGTCCACGTCTTTTCGAAAACTCGACGGATCGTCGACACCTGGCATTCACAGTTGTTTAGCATGATCGCACGTCAGCATGACGTCATGATCTTATCCTCTTTTCAACTTCCCATTCAGTTGGAATTGGACCGATTCAGTTCCCAAGCACCTGGAACGACTTTTGAGACGCCCTTCTGACAAAAATTTAAAAATTCGAGATTTGAATTTGCCACTCTATTTTTAAATTTTGGGGGCAAACTGTTTGGGTAAAAACTCACAAGCCTCGACCACGACCGAAAAAGGAAAAATGTTTCTTACACGACACATTTTCATGTTAAGATAAAATCATACACACATTATCGTCAGACCTAAGTTCAAGTCAAGAGTTACTCACGACACTCGATCGTCGTAAGATACCTTACGACCTCGACCAACTAACGTACGACATAACTGTTACGTTTTGTTTGTTTAATGCAGGATCAAAGCTATTAATGACCAATGGCTATAACCGACGAAGATCATTACGAGCATTAAACCTCAGAATCCGTTACGACCGTTACTTAAACTTTTATGGGGTCATTTAATGCCGCGAAGCCTATATAAACAAAGATCCCAGCCTCATTTGCGGACATCCGAATTGGAGAACACCCACTGCATAGCAAAAAGAATTTAAAGCAAAGAACTCTCTCTCGAAAGTTCGCTCACGACGCACGACACTTTGTTTCTACACACGACGCATTTGTTTACTTTACGAATTAAGCTATTTCTCATACTTGTATTGTAATCACTTGTACTCACGACGCTTGAAACACAAGGACGTCACCCCTGATTGGCGACCATAGTGCAGCGACGACCTCTACTGTCGTCCGCGGGTTTTTTCCTCGTTGAGGTTTTTCCCGCGTCACCAAAATTCTCTCGTCTCTTTTGTTTTTTTGTTTTTGTCACACTGGTTTGTCGAACGATTCCTTTTCTTTAGTTGTTAAGCTCCACAATCAACCTTAAGTTATCCTTTTGGATGATTTTCGGCATTAACAGATGAAACTTGCTTTTGCATCAATAAATGAAACCACTAGAATAAAATGGAGAAGGAATGCATTAATCTCCATGAAAAAGCCCCAAAATCAGTTAGGGTTTGTGAGGAAAGAGGGGAAACGATTTGGAGAGAAGAGAAGAGATTTGAGAGTGAGAAATGAGAGACTTACCACCACCAAACACCCTTGATTCTTCCAATGAACTTCAAAACTAACACTTTATCCTTGAAAAGCTCTAAAAATCGAAATCATGGCACTTTGAATCGCCAAAAACGGAGGTGAAATGAGTGAGATATGAGGAAATGAAGTTTAGGGCTAAAAATCTCGTATTTATGCTCATCAAACGCTCCGCGCGGATCGTCGAGCGGATGCACTAGCGCCAACATCAGCGCCAAGCACTTGTCATCAGACGCTTCGCGCGGATCTTCATACGAGTCCACTAGCGCCAACACCAGCGCCAAGCATTGGTCGCCCGGTTTCTTCCTAAACACTGTTTTGGCCATAACTTCTTCGTTTTAGCTCCGTTTTCTCTCCGGAAAGGACCGTTGGACTTGTATTTGAATTTTCCATCCAACAAGACCATAAAATATAGGATTCAATCCAAAATCCTATTTTTCAAATTTATCTTAAAAGATCGATTCCTTCCAGAAATCGGGGTGTTACAATCCTCCCAACCTTAAAAGAGATTTCGTCCTCGAAATCTAGTTCCCATATACTCAAGTGAATGCTCAACTCACTAGAGTAGCTTCCAATCAACAGACTTTGGTTGTCTCCCAACCTTAAGTGATTCATACTTCCCCAAAAGCAGATCCCGACTACCAATCAGTCCAGATCTACACTCTTATAAACGTTTTCTCTTACCATCCCAAAGTATGTTTGCCATAGTAACTAACATTAAATTCCCCACTTCAGTTGTTCTCATTATCGAATTGTCATCTACCTCTAACGAGTGCTATTAGACTCTAAACAGACGGTCGTCCTTGATCCATTGATTAAACCACTTCACGAATACACCCAAATACCAATCATCCAATCGACAGGTTCTTTACCATTCAAGGAAAGTCATCCGACTATAACTACTTATCACAGACTGGATTTCATAAGATCACTACAACCGTTACCATTATTTCTTAAAAAAAAATCGGATTACAACCCTCCGAATACACTAACGGTTCTTGACCTCGGACCCCAAAAGTTGACACCTAGTCATACCACCAAGCTTTGACGCCCAACAGAACTCCTTACACGAGTTTCATCCATCAAGTATTCCCACAAAATTAAGGTTATCAATTCGGTGTCTAAAGGGTCCCTCATGCGGAAATTGACCAAGACCCAAATAGGTTGCCGACAAGAACGGTTACCACCAACCTCAATATACGATACCGCAAATCTAACCCTTCAGTTACAACAAGTACATCAACTCTGCCACCGATACCATCCGACCTATAGTACCATCACGCGTCGAAATACCCAACTTTTCATAGTCGAAGTTCTACACACACTTACTCTTAATCGGGGTTACTTAACCTTTCCAATGTCCTATTGAGTTCAAGGTTCTCAAGTGAATTATTTAACAAATATGCCAATCAAAAACTTTTTATAGAAATTTTGAACACAAAGGTTTTCGTATCAAATTAATCGTACGCATAAAAACTACTACTATCTATTCGGTAGTTGCGCAAAAATGGACATTCTCGTCCCATATATGAAAATCATATTGAAAACTATTTCAGTGCAACATAGATTATTAACAAAACGCAAAAGCGTAATAAACAACTTCTTTGAAGGAACTGCTACGGTCCTAGCTTGGATTGATTTATGTCATGCACGTAAAGTAATGTTCTACTTTAAATAATGTGCAACAAAAGGTTTGTACGTACTTCAAAAGAAGTTTAAACAACACCTGACTCCAAAATCCCTTTTTAACCATAAAATGGCATGGAATAAGGTTCACCAACAAAATTTGCACACGTCAGTTTATTTAGCAAAACGACGAAACGATTCATAAACGCACTTTGGTTAACACGTAAAATGATTTGCGGTGATTTCGAGTTTAAGGTCAAAATAACAACATGCTTTCATTCTTTGAAGATAACGGCTAAAATATTGTGACAGAATCTCAAATCATAATATGCATGCAAACTGGTAATACTCTCCTAGTAGTTTTCTTGAAATGAAATAACATGCATCAACAGCTCATAATAAAATTTCAACAGATGAAATTCTTTAAATCAAATTTCAAAATTCCCTCATCCAGTCATATAATGACATATGAGTAAAACATTTTTGACAAGGCTCACACACATTAATGTGTTTTCCCAAAACTTAGGAGAATATGAGTGTTAGTAAATGGTGGACACCAAAAAGTGCTTTAGATCGACTTCCAATTTCGAATCATACAAACAGTGCGCATTAATGTTCCGAAATATTAAATAATTCCATGCACTCTAGGTTGGGACAAACGATTTTTCCAAAATCCCCATCACAGAGCATTTACGCTGAAAAGTCTTTCACTTGTAATACAAAATGTTAAAATGTCGATGCTTAAAATTTACTCATTAAAACACACAAAATACACCTTTTCTCTAAACCCAAAAAGGTTTACAATTTTCCAAAATATCCATCAAACCAAAATTGACCAAATGTCAACGACTCACTCATTCGTGTTTTCAAAATGTACCGTATCGTAAACCATGCATGATCCCCACAACACTAAAACATACTTTGACCAAATGACTTCCACTAGCGCATTAATCTGATAAAACATTTTCATTCACGATTCATTTATCAAAGTGTCGAGGATTAATGTCTACCAAGTTATGCATATCCCTAGATCAAAACCATGCGTTTGCGTGAAATGATAGTAAAATAATCATTTAATCAAAAGAGTACAAAGCAAATCGTTAAGAAATACAGTCAGGATGTTCTTTCATGCACTACTTACGTCACGTATAAATCAATCCGTACACTGAACAAGTTGCAACAAAATGTGTTAACACAAATCTTTGAAAGAGAAATTACACGACACCAAAGTTCCAAAACTCATCCCTTTTGGTCGTCTTATGGCATAAAATAATATTTCCCAACAAAACCCGAGTGGGACAAAATGCCCAACATAACTCATAAATTCCCACATAATAAATGGAGTATGCACATTATGAAATTGCACTCACGCGACACAAAACGTCGTAAGACCAAAACTCCATGAAACTCAATGGGGCTCAATGGCCTCAAATCAGCAAAATGACACCAAACATTTCGCTTCCAAAAATTGAATTGCAATCAGCAAGATCATGACTAAAATGTCAGAATTCCAAAAATTCCCTTTTTGTTGTAATACACTATAAACAACACTTTTCAATAAATCATGCATTAAATAAAGTTTCCAATAAAGCTTGTCATAGACATAATGGAAGATAACTTTCCGTCCAAACCTTAACATATGTGGATGAGATCCAATGTTAAAGTCATAAGCCGTAGTTACTTGTCCAACACCTCAAATAACATTAAAACATGGATACCACTGTATCCGAAAGTAACGTTGGACAACAACAAAATAAAGCAAGTCACAAACTTTGCAATTTCCCGCAATAAAATAACTTCATGCATCTTCAAAACCATGATTCAAAATCTTGTGTGTGCTGAACGTGTTTCCGATATTTTGTAACACAATCCACATGAGGATTGAAAACACAAGAAATAACTGATGCAATTTATCTTAAAATAAATTTTGTGCATGAACTTAGTTGGCACTCAACATCTCAAACCATACTCCTCTAAATCCCTCAGGTCACACTACCGTCATCCGGATGCTCAAACCTCTTAAGGCAAAGTTAGGAATTACATCGATTAACCTTACGATTTCTCCTCGAAATAAGGTCGATTTCAATAAGTCTATGGTTCTAATACAACCATCAACTTCGACACGAAATGGTCCACTTAATACAATTATCATGCTTATTGTCACTTTAAGTGACTAATGCTAAAATCGTCCATCTATTCCAACGACCACTCGTTTAGAAACTTTTTCACTACCCCAACGGTCATCACATTAAAGTGGTTCAAGTATGCACATGTAACTAGTAAGTTCACCATGACACTGGCCAGGTGAAATTTTGAACGTATCGTACATGATTATCCTTGCTACTCTCGGCGCGATTCTCGTTTCTAACGACTCCATCGACCTCAAAACATCCTATCTTAAAGTGATTAATGGTGAAATTTCACTCTCATTTACTTAAAAGAACACTAGTTTGAGTCTAGGTATCCGAAATCAACACCTAATTCTCTCAAACTTATGCTCCGATACCAACTTGTAACACCCTCGAATTGGGAAAGAGCAACTAAATAAAAATTTCGATAATACATCCAAAATAACAGAGTTTCTCCCTATAAACTAATACGGGAAATACCTCAATTCAAAGTCTATGATTAACCTCAACAAGTTATGACCCAAAATTCATTACAAGGACTAAAACCACATCGGGTGTTACTTAACCCAAGAACACGTTGCTAATCCCAAAGATGAATGCGGAAGACTTCACTTAAACAATTCACCTCTCGAGCACACTACTAGCACACGACCTCTCGCAGTGTCACTAGGACTACTCCCAACCTGAACCTGTTGCACATGCCGACAAATAAAAAGGGTTAGGCTAACGCCTAGTGAGTTCAAGAGTTTATAACATGATTTAAATAATTCTTTGAATAAAAGTTTGCGACATAGATTATAATTTCCAAAAGAGTTTATGAGAAGGATGTAAACGACTCATTTTCCAACGCACCCAAAATCTATGAGAAAAGTTCCCAAAATGTACAAAGCGTTTTCCAAAAATGAAATCCAATCCAATCTCACTCAACACGTGAATAGATCTATATTATGCAGAATCTTTAAATATGGTTGACGATATAATACTCAACCCACAAATCATGGGAGAATAGTTCATATAAATGAAATACTTCACCAAAACATGATACAAACCAATACTCACACGAACGTAAAATGTAATGAAGTCCAAATACCCTAAATATGGAAATGACATGCTTCATTTAAACTTTAATATACATGGAGGGGAACCCAATATTAAAGTCATCAAATTGCAGTCAATCGTACAAGGCCAACGATAATAAAACATGGACATTATAAACTCCCAAGTAATGTAAACGTGAGTAAAACTCCAATATTTAAAACATCCAATAAGGATGAGACATAGAACTCCGCCAATAAACCATGAAAACATTTCATATAAATAAAATGCGTGCACCGAAAATATGGATAAAAGCATATACCCAAAAACAACACCTTTCGGTGACGGGGGAGACCCGATTCCATCGAAAGTGACGGGCACACAAAGTTAGGTCACTTATGATGTTACTGGATTACACCTCAAGTCCCAGTCGTAGTTCCCATGCCATAAAGACATCACAACCTCAAAACTTTCCCATGCCTTTGTTGCCTACTCCGTCGAGTTACACCTCAAGGACTTATGGGACCACATTGCCTATCCAGTCTAGACGAGTTTGATAACGCCACTTTTTGGCGTTATTTTCAGTTCTTAAACCAACGAGATTGGCTTGTATTCAAGTAGAAAAGCGGAATTTTATGGTTTTATCTAGTGAAATATACAGGTTATCTAAAAGGCGGCAATCATCGAGAAAAGAAGCTAAAAAGAGCCCAAAACGAGTCCAAACGAAGCCTAACGGAAGCCCAAAAGTCTAGCCCAAGACCCGCGACCGAACCAGGACCCGAACCACGAACCAGAAAACGACCCACGTAGCCAAAATGACACGCGCGACTTACCACGCGACTTACAAGTCGCGTGGCAAGTGGCGTAACCCACTGTTTCGCGATTTTCAGTATTTTAATTCGGGTTTTAGGTCACTTTTCGATACGCAACTCACACACGACGGCCAGAGCAGTTCCGAGGGCGATTTTCAGAGCCGAGTGACACCCGTTGGAGCCACGATAGAGGGAGGATCAGATACACGTTCATCACGCGAAGTAGAGACGAGCACGATAGAAGGGAGTAACCATTCCATTTACAGTTACCACGATTATCATGTCTACATACCTGTTTCCATCTTTTTCTATTGTGTTTGAATCCACCACCGACATGAACTAACCGGTTCATGTTGGGGGTTGGAATGAATGTGGTTTAAGCTTGTAAACAGATGACCTGAGACCTTTATCAGTTTTCCTATTTTAATGAATGAATGCAATTTGGTGTTTAATGCTTTTGTGAGATTAGCTACCTTACAATTGTTTTATTGCTTTCAATTTATGTTCGAGAGAAGTAATTGAGAAATAGAATTAGGAATTGCATGCCTAAGGTAAGAAAGGATAGAGATATACCGAGTAAATCTTAGTCCCGTTTGAATCTTAAGCTTAATGCGTTTTGAACCCTATATGTTGAGATCGAAAGATAAAACTTATGTTTTCAAAATAGAAATCACGGTTGCTTGAAAAAGAACCATGCTTTGCAAATAAAATCGTTGTAGCTTGAGAAAGAACAATGATTAGATAACGATTGGGTATTCATTGATAGGAATAACTGGTATTTGAATTGAGTCAGACGTTTGTATGCGAGAACCATAGGATTTCCAACCCTCAACTGTTTTCTCTATCTGTTTTTCCAAAACTGTTTACTGTTTTGTCTTGTGTTTGATTTATTTCTTGCAAATAGTAGTTTAATACCAACCTCTCAATTTTCGATAGTTCAGTTAATAGCAATTATAGTAATTGTGATATTTAGTTCCTAGTTCCCTGTGATTCGATACTCGTACTTCTCTAAGTACTATTACTTGACTTCGACCCGTACACTTGCGGTTAGATTCTCGGGGTGTGAAAACCTCGTATCAAGTTTTTGGCGCCGTTGCCGGGGAACTAGTTGTAACTAATAGCACTACCAGCTATACGCGCTATTAGATTGAGCATTTTTATTTTTGTTATTTTACCTTATAACTTTCAGTTTTGGATTACTGACTTTGCTTTCTTTCGTTTCAGGTACCACTTGGTTTATGCCAAGGACGACCCGAGGGAAAGAGATTGAAGAATTCGATCCGGAGATTGAAAGAACCGCTCATCGCCTACGTCAAGAGACCAAAGCTAAGCGACAATTACAAATGGGTGATGAGAGACCTGTCAACGAGAGACCTCCACGCAATGATCCACCGCCACCTCCGGAAAGGGTACCTATGCGGTCGTTTGCCGACCCAAATGTGGCAGCGACACGCATAGGCATTCAAGCGCCCGCAACTGGGGCGAACTACTTTGAGCTGAAGCCAAGTACCATCGTGATGGTATAGCAAAACCAATACGGAGGGACGCCGACAGAAGATCCTCATGCACACCTTCGGGCATTTGAACGGATATGCAATACGTTCAAGATTAATGGCATGAACGAGGACGCGATCAAGCTGAGATTGTTTGGATTTTCACTCAAGGGCCGAGCCGAGACATGGACCGAGAGTATCCAGCCAGATTCAGTTACTACATGGGCGCAACTGAAGGCCGCCTTCCGTCAAAAATTCTTCCCGCCAAGTCGAACCGCCCAACTAATGGCCGAAATCACACATTTCGCACAATGGGATCAAGAAACGCTATATGAGGCTTGGGAGCGCTACAAGGACATGATCAAGAAGTGTCCTCATCACGGGTTGCAAGGATGGGTGATTATTCAGACCTTCTTCAGTGGACTTCACCCGCAGTTTAAAAATGACATCACTGCTGCCGCGGGTGGAGCACTGATGGATAAATCATATGAGGAAGCGTGCAAGTTGATCGAAAATCTGGCCGAACATAGTTTTTCCACTCCGAGATCAGCGGTAAGAAGAGTTGCAAGTGTCCAAGAAAATGACGAGATGAAGGAACTGAAGGCTCAACTAGCCTTTATCACGAATCACCTGAAAGGAAGCAGTCCTCAAGAACCTGATCAGGTTCATTTTGTGCAAAACCGGAACCAACCGAGAAACGATCCTTTCTTGAACACTTATAACGAGGGGTGGAAGAAGCATCCCAATCTTTCATGGAATCAGCCCGGTCAACCACAGCAAGGTAATTTGTCTAACTCTTCTAATTTTTCTCATACTAATAATGTGTACCGTCCTCCAGGTTTTAATCAAAGAAACGAAGGATCAACCGGAGAGAAGAAGCAGGAACTCGAAGACATGATGATGAAGTTCATGTCGAAAATGGACAGCACGGTCGAGGGATTAGCAAGCACGATCAACACGGTGAAAGCCGCAACTGATCAAAATACAGCCTCAATCAAAATTCTCGAGAGGCAAGTGGGGAAGATTTCTGAAGCCCTACAAAACCGACCTCCCAGAGCATTCCCGAGTATGGCTGAAAGGAAACCGAGAGAGGAGTGTAACGCCATATACCTGAGAAGTGGTAAAGAGCTGACTAGAGACTCTACACGAGAGCCGTTACCAAAGGAAGCCGAGAATGATGTGGAGATCATTGACATGGATGCATTGGAGGCTGATGAAGAGCGTATGAGGAAAGAGATCCCGAGGGAGGAAGAGAGCAAGCAGTGTGAAGAGCCCAAGCTGAAGCAACCACCGGTCAAGTCGGTGTACCGAGAGTACCTTACCCGAGCAGGCTGAAAGCAAATAAGGATGAGGTCAATTTTTCAAAATTTATTGAAGTATTTAAAAAGCTAACGATCAATATTCCTTTTGCAGATGCTCTCGCCCAAATGCCCTCTTACATGAAATTCATGAAAGAGATCCTTTCCAAAAAGAGGGCAATTGATCACCAATCGACCGTTGCACTCACTGAAGAGTGTAGCGCTATCTTTCAGAATAAGCTTCCCCAGAAGCTCAATGATCCAGGGAGTTTTTCTATCCCTATCCAAATCGGGAAGTTCTCTTTCAATAAAGTTTTGTGTAATTTAGGGGCTAGTATTAATTTGATGCCCCTTTCTATTTTCAGGAAACTTGGATTGGGCGAGGTGAGTCCAACGTTCATGACGCTCAAGCTTGCTGATCGGTCAATAAGATACCCGTACGGCGTGATTGAGGATGTGCTGATAAAGGTGGGAAAATTCTATTTCCCGGTGGACTTCGTGGTCATAGACATAGATGAAGATGTAGAAGTCCCGCTGATTTTGGGGAGGTCCTTCCTGGCTACTAGTAGAGAACTGATAGACATGGAGGAAGGAGAGATTACCTTCAGAGTTGGTGGCGAGAAGGTCATCTTCAAAATGTTCGAGAAGGTGCGAGTTGGAGTAGAAAAAGAATCCGGAGCTGGTCATGGAAGGCCAAATGAGGAACAATCCGCGGGGAATCGCAAGTGTGGGCGATTCGAGTCAGCAGATACCGAGCCGAGCTGAAACCACATAGTCGTGCCACGACTTTAAATAAGGCGCTGGGTGGGAGGCAACCCACCAAAGTTTGTTTCCTTTTATTATTTTTAGTTTGAGTGTGTTTTTATTTCCGAAAAAACCATAAAAATCGAAAAATTGAAAAATAAAAAATAGCTGGAACAGGGACATACGCGACTTGCCACGCGGTTTGCATACCGCGCAGCAAGCCGCGAGACCCTCTGTTTGTTTTCTGAAACAGTAGGTTACGCGGTTTGCCACGCGACTTGCAAGTCGCGAGCTAAACCGCGGGAGTCCCTTGTGCCCTGTTCGTTTTTCGTGCAGTTTTTATTCCTTTCTTGCTTTGTGTGTTTCATTTTCATGTTTTTTTCGTCGTGTGTTTTGTGCTTTGATTTCCTTTATTTTGCATGTTCTCCCTATCTCCTCCGATTGATGCTCAACCTTTCAAGAATCCTCCTTCATCCGGGCAAACAGGTATGTTCTAAACTTGTAGTTAACGAGTGGTATTGATGGTTTGTGCCTTATTAAGTTAAACGAGATACAACAAACCTAAGTTTCACTTAGGTTTGGGGTGCCTCGATTTTCAACATCTCTACACACTCACTCTTATCCCTGTGCAAACCTCGGTTTCACCGAGGTTTGGGGTGGCCGTTTTTTTTTTGAGGATTCGCTCTTTGTTGCTTCATGTTATGTTATGTCTTACCTATCTGTAACTGCCATAACTGCACAATGACTCGAGTCGCATCACCTACGACTTTACTTGCACATTGGGGACAATGTGTGGGTAAGGTTTGGGGTTGCCCAATCGGGCCCAAGTTATGCACGTAGATTTCCTGCACTTCTGAGTGTCTAGATCATAATAGCTAAATTTTTTTGTTTTGAATGATTGAGACCAACCATTGTGGGAAGAATCTTGTGATAGTGACGTGACCGTTAGGGAAGGACCGGGAAAGGACATGACTAGGGACATTAGTGGAGACCACCCGATAGTGAGTTTTGAGCCTAAAAGACGTTTTTCATTTCGAGGGATTCATACACTTAAGTCACATACACTTTTTCGAATTCTTTGTCGTGAATGTAGAATGATCTCACTACATTATTGCATTAAGTAGCAAAGACGAACCTCGGGATATTGGGTAAGGGTATAGTAGACCATATCGTGTGGACCTTAAGATATGATTCCAGGCATTATGTGTTTTGTTTTTAACCATTTTAGCTATTGTTACCTTTTACCCTTCTGTGTGTATCCATAACCCCCTTTGCAGCCAAACACGCACCTTAATTCTTTCTAAACCCACCATTAAACCTTTAGCCAAAAGCCTTAGCCAACCCTTATCCGAAAGTGTGTCAATTAGAGGCGGAAATGAACTACGAGAGATAGAGCAGAAGAGGAGAACAGGCCAGTCATGAGAATAAAATGAGTCAATGTAATCCGAGAAATAGAAAAGACAAATAAAGAGGACCAATGAAGTCCCAACTGAAAAAAAAATTAATAATGCAGTTAGTCAGATAGTATTTATAGCAGCTGAATAAGAGAGTCAAAGCGACTCCAATAGTGACAAAGAGGGCCAAATGATAGAGGCTGAAGTAGAGAAGTTCGGAACTGCCAATGATGGACACACCAAGGATCTTTGAACCATTTTACCCTTCGTTTCTCAGCCATAGCCCTAGCCCCATTACAACCCTTGTAAAGACCTGGACGATCTTTTGGAAAACGTGATTAGAGTCTATGACCACCTTTACCGATATTCCCTGTCGTGCTACTTGATTCCTTCTGAGATCAAACTTTTGGACAATTGTGCGTCTTCCCTTAGAGTTGTCATGTAATAATTTGAGTATTCTTGTACATAACCTCCTTAAACATGACAACACGAGCGATAACCTAGGTTCGAGTGCAAAGAGAGTATCCCGTGAGGTAGGGTCGAGGCGAAATGTGTTCCCTAGTATGTTTGGACCTAGTCTAACCCGAACGTAATCGAAACTGTCACGAGTTCAACTCACAATGGAAAGTCATAGATCAAACAAAATAGAGATGAGGCGAGAGTGAGATAGATATTCACGGGTATGGGAAATCACCGATGCATCACTTGGTACCGATTGGGAATTGTGCAGTCATTATTATTTCTCTGTGTGCTTTTATTCTATTTTTATCGCTAATTTGCTTGGGGACAAGCAACGCTCGGTTTGGGGTTGTTGATAACGCCACTTTTTGGCGTTATTTTCAGTTCTCAAACCAACGAGATTGGCTTGTATTCAAGTAGAAAAGCGGAATTTTATGGTTTTATCTAGTGAAATATACATGTTATCTAAAAGGACTCCAATGTCCCCCATTGCCTACTCGCTAGTGGCCCCGAATGGCCTACCGCATAAAACCATGCGTTCCAATAATCCACTCCTCGTGCACAAAGAGATAGAACATCAATTAAAGACTGACTTACGTGCCTATGGATCCAATGCAACACAGTCTACAATAACATGCCCATCTCGAAATGACTAAAGCACCCGAGCATGTAAATATCAATAATATGCAATATGTTGCAATAAATGCATACCATAAAATAACACTCCACATTGAGCCACCGAAATCGGACAAAAATGTCCCCAAGACTTCCTCAAAGTCAAAACTGAGCAAATCAAAACCAATTAGACCCATAAATAACGATCCTTAAAATATAAATGCATTAAAACGTCGTTTAGGTAAACGTATACCATAAAATCCCATTAACCCAAAACTCGTCACGGATTAATATAAATGGGTTCCCAAAATGGACTCATACTCTTAAAATTCTATAAAACGACTCATGACACAAAAATGTGCATTTTTCCAAATGGTTTATAAAATCAATTATACCCACATGATTAAACCATTAAATAAGCTCAATTTGAGCAATAAATCATTTAAGGATATAATTATGATTTCTACTAATTAAATATCCAAAATTCCCAAATATGGGTGTTTTACAAACTTTTTAAAGTTAAACACTTCAAAAGAGTCAAACTTACCAAATAAGTCAACAATTGATAATTGTAAGTAAAACACACAAATATTTGGAAAATAACATTTTTGGCATGTATAAAGTTTTCACAAATCAACTTGAACTCACCTTGCTAGATTTAGGCTAAATCTAGATTTCCCCAAACGTAAGCTCCTTTGAAGAAACTTGAATCTTCAAGCCAAATCTTCCATAAACCTAGATCCACAAGTTTTCAACCATGAATATTCATATTCAACCACTTTAAAACCATTCCCCAAACATCTTATATCAAAATCTCCATTTTGACCAAAACCCCAATATTAACCTAACTTCCCCAAAATTATCCAAACCAAGATTTGATAAGCATACAAACTAGGAAGCCATCAATGGAACATTTATAACTCATATGAAAGTATAGAACCTGGGAGGATGAACTCACCACTTAGGTTTTGATGAAAACCTAGAAAACCCCAAAAATATCTAGTGTTGTGGATGAAACTTGCTCTTGCATCAATAAATGAAACCACTAGCATAAAATGGAGAAGGAACACATTAATCTCCATGAAAAAGCCCTAAAATCAGTTAGGGTTTGTGAGGGAAAGAGGGGAAACGATTTGGAGAGAAAAGAAGAGATTTGAGAGTGAGAAATGAGAGACTTACCACCACCAAACACCCTTGAATCTTCCAATGAACTTCAAAACTAACACTTTATCTTTGAAAAGCTCTAAAAATCGAAACCATGACACTTTGAATCGCCAAAAACGGTGGTGAAATGAGTGAGATATGAGGAAATGAAGTTTAGGGCTAAAAATCCCGTATTTATGCTCATCAGACGCTCCGCGCGGATCCACTAGCGCCAACACCAGCGCCAAGCACTGGTCGCCCGATTTCTTCCTAAACACTGTTTTGGCCATAACTTCTTCGTTTTAGCTCCATTTTCGCTCCGGAAATGACCGTTGGAATTGTATTTTAATTTTCCATCCAACAAGACCATAAAATCTAGGATTAATCCAAAATCCTATTTTTCATATTTATCTTAAAAGATCGATTCCTTCCAAAAATCGGGGTGTTACAAAACACATTATCTATTTCTTTGTGCATACCTACATAAACACATGCGCGCGCACGCACATACACACACACAGACACATACACACAAGCACAAAAACATATGTGATCATGGCACGTCTTTGGCTGCGACCTAGGTTGCGAGTGAAGTCGCCACACACCCTTGCGTTGATTGTGGCGTGATTTCAGTGTAAAATCATGTGATTTGGCCGTTTATATGTTCTCTTATTTTGACACTCGTTTGAACTTGAACCTCCTTAAAATCTATGCATCCAATTTTTTTTCCTTTTTGTTAAGGTAATATGCAAATACCGTTGTTTAGAGTATAATTTTATATTCCACATGTTAATTTATGATACTAACAAACATACACGTATCACGGTTTTGTGTCTTTTGAAAATTTGTTAAAACGATGTTGTTTTGACTACCGACTAGTCAGTATACCCGCGCGATGCGGCGGGAGGTAAATTTTTATTGGAAACCACATGTCTTTGTCCCGACGGTATCTAGATATGTACCCGCGCGCGATGCAGCGCGAGTGTTAAACTTTTTTGTAAATTGTGATTGAAAAATTAATACCGTTATTTATAGAATGTTCTCTACCCTCTAAATTTCGTGGTTGTTTATAAGTAAAATGTTATCATAAAAGCCAAACGAAAAATACGAAGGTTGAATCTTATAAAAATCAATCATTTTATATAGTTTATTTGAAGAAATGGTTCATCTATTAAATCTCAATAGAATTTGAGGACTTTGTTTTTTACAACTTCATATTAATTGAATACAAATAGTAAAATGTCCTTTCAAAAATCAACGATCATATACGAACATCAAAATTATCATAATATCAAACTTTTCAAACAATTATTTGAAAAATGGTCCTTAGACCTTAAGTATAGAATAATACATGCTTGAATCGTCCTTATGTTTTTGCAAGAAAATAGATCTTGGTTTAACTGTCATAGCTTATGAGAGAAAGTTTAGACTTTAGAGTCTTCAATTCTCCTAAATAATCCTGGGTATCTTAAGATGACTCTCACTTCAGAAACTATTCCATTTAAGTTGCCCACTAAACACAACTTCATTGCTTCATCTAACGAATTCTCTTGATATCTGTATATTTTTCAGAGAAAGAAAACCTACTCACGGCATCACGATAAACAAACAATATTAGATCACGACGATGATGATTTCTGTGAATGAACCCACTTTCTTTATAAAGTAGGATAGGGGTTACAGGATAAGTGGTTTGAAGTTTCTTGATCAAAAGAGCTGCATCAGGCTAAAAGCTTGAAAAAATGATGTATCTGTCTTAGAAAAATAAAAAATGAAAAAATAAGGGATTAAAAGTAAATAGAATAACTAATTATAAGGGTATAAAGTGTAACTCAGAAATTGAAATTGTTTGGCTTTTAATATAAAGTTTTTAAATTTAAAAACAAAATATTTAAGAAAAAATTAGTTAATTAAATCCAAAAATGTTCTAATTTTGTGCTCATTTCGAAGCTACTGACGAGACGATTACAATGGTATAATTGTAAAAAAATGTATTTTTAATGCATTGTAGTTCATATACAATTATTTATGTTAATACGATAAGGGTGTAAAATAAAAAATGAAAAAGTAAGGGATTAAAAGTAAATTGAAAAACTAATTCTAAGGGTATAAAGTGTAACTTAGAAATTGAAATTTGTTTGATTTTTGAGAGACCTGGGAGATGTCAGCTTTTAGCATACTTGAATACAACCTGCCAAAAATAGAAACCAGAAAGAACCCATGAAATGCTAAAGCTTCTAATGACGGGAAAAAGATAGAGAAAAATAACTCTAATAGGCTTTTAATATAGTAGTATATATAATTACGTAAAAGTTTTTAAATTTAAAAACAAAATATTTAAGGAAAAATTAGTTAATTAAATCCAAAAATATTCAATATTGGGCTCATTTCGAAGGTATTGACGAGACGATTACAATGGTATAATTTGTAAAAAAATGTATTTTTAATGCATTATAGTTGATATACAATTATTTATGTTAATAAGATAAGAGTGTAAAATAAAAAATGAAAAAATAAGGGATTAAAAGTAAATTGAATAACTAATTTTAAGGGTATAAAGTGTAACTTATAAATTGAAATTGTTTGACTTTTAATATAAAATTTTTAAATTTAAAAACAAAATATTTAAGAAAAAAATAGTTAATTAAATCAAAAAATATTCACTATTGGGCTCATTTCGAAGGTATTGACGAGACGCTTACAATGATATAATTTGTAAAAAATGTGTTTTTTTAATATATTCTTGTTCATATACGATTAATTATGTTAATATGATAAGGGTCTCAAAGATGGAGATTCTCGTTGTGATCCCGTAATCATCGATGCTTCCGCCATCAAAGCAAATCTGCTCATTTGCCTTGGCAGGATGATCCATCAAAGGGAATTGTTTGATGGAGAACAACAAATCACCCATGAATATCAAAGTGCCAATTTGCTCAACCAGCAAATTCTCGACTTGGAGGTCCATTATTACCCTTTTTGTTTGAAAACATAAAATTCCCATGTTTGCTTTCTTAGAAAGATGGGTAATCTAGTACGAAAACATCAACAAGTGAACATGGGTCCATTCTTACACTTTTTGGAAAGCGTTCCGGGTCATTTACCTTACCAGATGAACATGGAAATGATTGAAATCTTACCCGACAAAAGTGATGATAAGCACTATGAGTGTTACCCTATTTTGATGGACTACAATCTTACCCGTCAGGCACCATATAACTTCAACATGTTCTTTTATTCTTTCGTTGGACTATGACATGGTAATCAGCCAAAGAAAAGAGATTTTGCTATCTTAGCAAATTTAAATCATCTACGCTCCACCATCTTGCATACATACCTGAGATCTTCAAACCACATAAAACCCATATCAAGATTCCCACCATCTCACATCCTGAAATATTCAAAAAAATGTAAAAAAAGACCAATGGAAACATGGAAAATTAAAATACTTATGCTTTGGCATTGGATGATTTAACACAACCTCAAGAACATATGGTTCATTGGCTGAACAGTATTAATGAACTCGAGAGGCCTTTACAGATTGATCATTAACAAAGCTAGATTAAAAATTCTCATATGTTAGAGCAAAATCAAACATATTCATGTAGAAACACATTGCATCAAATAATCAAGGGCTAACGAACGGTAGAGATGTGTATGTGTTCAGGCGGTGTAACTGTGTGAGAAAGACAGGCGACAAAGACAGGCGACAAAGACAAATTAACCGACATACAGCTAATGATGGCGCATCCAGGGACCATCTTTATAAAGATCACAACCAAAACAACCGTCGTCAATCCCTCTACCATGTCTGCTCTTCCACCTTCACCACGACTCCTACCACCAAATGACAAGAATCACAATGTAAAGTAGTCTTGATTAAGTATACATTATATCATATCTTCTAATAATAGTTGGTGCTTCTAACAAACATTACTTGAAGGTTAAATATTGTAAAGGTTGAAACTGTTCTCATAGAAAGAACAGGATAAAACGTTACCTAGAGATTATTTACACGTTGAAGGAACTAAGCAGACATATTACTTATCCACTAAATTAAACTTTGGGGAGAGAAAAGCATTTTGCACATATGGCAGCTTCTAACAAAATAGTAAATCCTAATTAAAACGATTCATTCAAATCATTTTAAAATCCATTTCCATTGCCATGTGCATTTCTATTTTTGGGTGGAGATTCAACCTCCAGACTTTTTTTGTATAGCCCCTGCATGTTATCTCGTATACCCACTCACAAGCCACCCGTTGCTGCTCTTTAGATATTATCAAGAAGAAGAAAAAAAAAGAGAAAACACACATCCATGTTACATTAGACTTCCATTTGGAATGCATGGGAAAATAAATCATATTCCTAAAAACCTTCTCTGTCATCTTAACAAAAGGTGCATGATCATTCATACAATTTACAATTTAGTTGTCGTGAAGTTTGTGTTCCATACTTGAGCAAAGGCAACAGGCTATTAACTAAATCTAATGAATCTTCATTCAATCAAAATTCGGTCTAACTATATGTTGTGAAACACGATGTCAAGACAACCCATGATGTAGTAGGATAATTTCTAGTTATATTCCCTTTCTAAAACTTTATGGCTAGAGCCTTCAAATTTTGTGCTAAGCCAACCCACTATCTCATAGAACACACAAGAACAAGAAACATAAAAAATAGAGAAAAATAGTACTACCACAAATGGTAAAAAGAACAAATAAAATAAATTATGCATGTTTTGAAAACTGGGAATCATCAAGAACTTGAATCAAGATTAGATGAAATCTCACATGCAGCTCCAATGGAAAGCTAATAAACTTGTTTAAAAGATAAAACGAAAACTCTAAAAAACAAAAACAAAAACAGGAAACAGAAAACAATGGCATAGCAATGGCGGATAAGGAAAAAATAGGTTAAAATGAGGTTTCTTTTAGACAAAGAATACCAACTTCCATCCTACTTCCAACCACCCATCCCCATAAATTAACATAATCTAGAACTTGCTAAAAAAGAGCATTAACATAAATGAACACAGATCCTTTTTTCTTCCCCTAAAAAACCCAGATCAAAAAGAGCATTTTCAAATCTAGAAAACTTTCTTCCCTGAAATTAACTTCCCAAACTCCGTTATTGATAGATTGCAATCTCCTGGACGTCAAATTTAATCCTTGTTTCAAACACAATAATCATATAGTTTACCATAAGAAAAACAAAAGGATTTTCTCAATGGCATGTTAATAAACAAATAGTAAGCATTTAGAAAATCGTGATGAATGATGATATCATAAAAGCTAAAAAAACGATGAAACAGAAATGGGTTTTGAAAATTAGAAGAAAAAACAGGGATGAATGAAAAGAAATTACCTGGACATGAAGAAAAGTGGACCTTTTGCTCTCCTCCATTTGGAACCAAAAAGCCTGTGAATTGAAAATGGTTTTTGAGATGAAATTAATCTATAATCGACTATAAATGATAAAAGAAGAAGAGCTCCATAGTTGGTTCTCTCTCTTTCTGTTTGAAATGTATCTTTTTGGGTTATCACTTCGAAAAAATAAAATCTGTTCAAAAGTAAACCTTACCTGGACTCGAGCCAAATCCTTATCGGTTCAGAACCGATTGATACTAAAAACCTACATCCACACCAAACCAAAAACTTACCCAACAGGTTAAAACTTTACCAGAATTCAAAACAAAATTTCATTACATCGCTTCAAAACCCCAGCAAAAACCTTACCTCAAAATGAATGCCTTCAAGCAGGAGAAATCGGTTCAGAACCGATTGATACATAAAACCTACATCCACACCAAACCAAAAACTTACCCAACAGATTAAAACTTTATCAGAATTCAAAACAAAATTTTATTTCATTGCTTCAAAACCACAACAAAAACCTTACCTCGAAATGAATGCGTTCAAGCAGGAGAAAAGGAACCGGTCGGGAAATTCTAGGGTTACCAAGAAGTAGAAGAGTATATCAAATTGAAACCAAAATCAAAGATTTCAAAACCAAAATCAATCGATTTCAAAACCAAAATCAATCGATTTTGAAACCAAAATCGATTTCAAAACCAGATTTTGAAAACAGGAAACCAAACTTCTTAAAAATCTACACAAAATTAGGGATTTCATACCTGTGATCGACGTTCTTCTTCGATTTCCACCTGATGGGGTCTGATTTGGGAAATCAAAACACTGACATAGGAGGAGAGGCATGGAGCAGAATATATATGTTAGCAAACGTGGGAATGGAGGGGGAGGTCCGAGGTCGTGTGAGTGGGGAGAAGGAAGCTGAAGGAGATCGTGGGTTGCAGAAAATGGGGGAGAAGAAGAACTGGTTTAGAAATTAACCGAGTTTAGAAAAACCGTTTTTTAGAAAGTTAAAAACACTATTCTTTTAATAAGATAGAATAGATAATACTTGAGACTTAAGACCACCTTCAACAACAAACCAAACCAAACTATTTTCTAATAAGACAAAAAGTTTTCAATTAAAAGAAAAGAAAAATTAATTTCAAGCAAACCAAACCCTTGCAAACGGTTTGCTGGTGCAAACAAAGTTTGAGTAGTATTTTATTAATAAACTAGATTTTTGTAGATAAATGATATATTAGGTGTCAAATTGTAATTGGTTGGTTTAGATTTTATTAGGATAAATCTTATCTGATTAAAAAGATAATTTTAATAAAAAATAAAAAATTAAAAAATATACTAAAACTCATATTTTTCAATTCTCTACAAATAGAGACCAGTCTTGACATATTTTCAACACACCAATCTTTCTCTTCATTTCAATACTCTCATCCTCTTGAAAATTTCAAAGATCTTGATTTTCTTTTCAAGTTTTCTTCTATGGATCCAAACCAGCAAATTTTTTGGATTAACTCTCAACATCCTGATAACTCTCAGTATATCCCTTCTCAATATATCCCTGAAAATGTTCAAACCTCACAAAAAACCTCAAGAGCCGACCATCCATGGGACACTAAAGAAGATATGGCTTTAATGTCAGCATGGGTTTTTGTTAGCGAAGACGCTACTTGTGGCAAAAACCAAAAGAAAGGAGCGCTTTTTTCACGAGTGAAAAAAATTCTATAATGCAACTCGAGAAGAAAATCCAGAAGGAATGCACGAAAGGAACGAAAATCAAATGAAAGGTCGTTGGACTCGACTTAACGAAAATGCAAACAAATGGATTGCTGCTTACAAAGAAGCATATCGTCAAAAAAGAAGTGGAATGAGTATGGCAGATGTTGAGAAAGGAGCTCATGCAATTTATGAGGCGGGTGGGAAAAAATATTCGGCCCTAATAATTAACTATGTTATTTCCTTCTTTTAAATATGTAATTTCGTACTTCTTTATATGTATTTTCTTTTATTTATTTTCAATTGTAAGTTTTTTATATTTATAATTATGTTTTAAAATATGAAATTATTTTTATTTATTTTAATTGGAATTAAAAGATATATACATATATATATACTAAAATATTAAATATATAATTTTTATAATATAATTTTTAAGTTTGGTTTGGATTGTGAATAAAGTATAAAAAAAGTTAGATTAGATTGGAATTGAAGATTGAAGATTGAATAGGTGGAAGAGAGAGAAATTAGTTTTTTAATAAATATTGGTTTGGTTTGGTTTGTGAATAAACATAGTCTAAGTAGATGTGCACTTCGATAAAAGAAATGGGGGCAAATTATTGCTCATAATAACTTAAAGGAGGCGAATGAGTGATGATGAAAACTTAAGGGGCCAATGGTAAAATATCGAAGCAAATCAGGCGAACCACGAACGATGAGCTCTCCTCCCCTCACATAGTGGTGCACACAGTGTCACTGCTGCATCAGAAGTCGCCGTAAAAATCAATTCCAATGTTCAGATCTCTCAAACTCAAGCGATCCCTCCAATCCTTCATCATCCACCACAAAACCCCACATTTCAATCACACCCTCCAACCCCTATCTTCTTCACCCACCACTAAAACCCCTCAATTAAACCTCATACGCCAATTCTCTTCACCACCACCACCGCCAAACCAGCCACCGCTCTCCGCCGCGCCAGCCACTTCCTCCGAACTCCGAAAATACCTAGGATACTCCGCACTCCTCCTCAGCTGCGCCGTCGCCACCTACTATTCCTTCCCTTTCCCTGAAAATGCAAAACACAAAAAGGCTCAACTTTTCCGGTACGCCCCTCTTCCCGACGACCTTCACACGGTCGTGAATTGGAGCGGGACCCATGAGGTGCAGACCCGGGTCTTTCTCCAACCCGAAACTTTGGAGGAATTGGAGACCGTTGTGAAGGATGCTAATGAGAAGAAGCAGAAGATCCGACCTGTTGGGTCTGGGTTATCCCCGAATGGGATCGGGTTGGCCCGTGCTGGGATGGTGAATCTGGCTCTGTTGGATAAAGTTTTGGAGGTGGATAAAGAGAAGAAAACGGTTCGGGTTCAGGCGGGTATTCGGGTCCAGCAGCTTGTTGATGCTATCAAGGATTATGGCATTACTTTGCAAAACTTTGCGTCTATTAGAGAACAGCAGATTGGAGGCATTGTTCAGGTATGGATGCCATTTCAGGTTTTGTTAACTTTACCTCTTAATAGTTCCATTAAAGGCAACCTTTGAATGGTTAAGAGGTAAATCTTGTTTGGCAAAAAAAAGTATGCCTCTTAATGGTTCTAAAACCCCCTGAATGATTTTGTATCTTAGGCCTCCCTAACCTTTCAGTGCCCTGTTTTTATTCCGAACAATTATCAAACAACCATATTTTCATTTTGCACTATATCATAATAGCCTCTTAATCATTCTGACCCCTTAATCATTCTGCACCTAACCATTTAGCAACTGCCAAACATTAGTCTTTAGAATAAAAGCACAATCACATTCATTCTTGGGATGCAAAAGATGATTTTTTTTACCTCAAATGTATCTGAAATTTGAACTCTTAGGATGCAAAAGATGACTTTTTTTTAACCTCAAAATCACATTCATTCTTGGGTTCTTAACAGATCCTAGGATTTCTGTGGCAGTCTTGTTCATCATCTCAGTTTCAAAAGTTTTTTTCCCTTTTATTTCACTCTCTGAAATTTTGTATCTTAATGCAGTGGTATCAGGGTATATTTTTGTCATTGGATTTTGTAGTTGGTCCAAAGAAGAATATCTTCAACTCTTGGCTTTCATACAAAAATTTACTGTTTGCCCAATTGAGATTGTTCACATGGTTGGAATTTGTCCAAGATAATCTAGAGGCCCTGAGTTTAAATGCTGTTCTTGGGATTTAGATGACTTTTCTGTGGTTTCCTGGTTTCTTAAGGAAAAAAATCACTGATCATCGAAATCACAGTCCACACAACTACTAGTCATTAGTTGCGTTTAGGAATGCCAATCCACCTCCATGAGCTTCTCTAATCAATAAGTCTCGGTTTGAGCGTTTAGGAATGCATAAATTACCCATTTGACGAGAAACCCATCTTGAATAAGATATGGTTCTTTAGATGCATTTGGAGAACACTTTAAATAGGGACCAAAATCTAGGTCAACCTCATATAGCTCTTTCATAAAAAATAAAAACTCAAGGACTCTAGCTTCCAAGACGGATGACATGGATTGCTTCCAAGAAAGAGCATCTGCCACCACATTTGAGGAATCTGCCTTGTGCTTATACAAAAAGGAGTACATTTGTAGTAACTCCACCACTTGGCATGGAGTTTCTCTTGTTTTCTCTATTTTAGAGAAAAGTATAGAGAATCTGTTTTGGAGCAAAATAGAGAACACAATCTCCATTTTCTCTATTTCAGAGATCTTATAGAGATGCTCTTAGGACTTCATTTGTCAATCTCATGGAAGTGCTACGAGCATTAGACAAGCCGAATGACATACCAAGCCATTCAAAGAGACCACCCTTGTCTTTAAATGCTGTTTTTCATTCATCTCCTTCCTTCATTCCGCTTTGATGGTACCCACTACAAAATAACCTTGGACAACACATGTGAACCACGTAATTCATCCGAAAATTAGGTCTGATTTAGGTCGGCTGGCCCAACCGGTCTTGGAGAGGTCCTGCATGGGGCCAGATTTTTTCTTTTTTTGTATGCATGTATGTTTGTGTTGGTGGGGTTGGGTCCAGTGAGAAGTGCCAAATTTGGTGAGAAGCGTGAGAAGTGGTTATCAACTGTTGGATGAGAAATGGATGAACATTAGGATGAGATGCACCGAGATGCACCGGATCAATTCCCTTTTAAGCCGCAATTCATGGGAGGGTATTTGATTAAAAGTGATCAACGGTTTAAAAGTACTTCTCACAATTCTCACCATAAATGGCACTTCTCACATGATCCATGCCTGTGTTGGTGTGTCTATATATGCTCTCAGAGGGCCACCATTTGTCTTACCCCAAGCTCAATGTGAGCTTGTTCTAAGGTCATAGTTATTGGTGCAACCATTTTTCATGAAACCAGGTGTTTTGTGGTTAGAGATTCATCGTCGCTGGTTTAGAAAGAAGAAGAAAAAGTTATAGTTTTGGCTCTGATATCAAAATTTGATGTGAAAAATGTAATTAGTGGGAAGAAAGTTGTTGCTTGACAGAAACGAAAACATTGGTGATATGGGATTGTAAAACACGAAGTTAAATAAGGAATTATGGATAAAGAACCAACAACTCTAATCTTTAAAGAAAGATGAATCCATCAAGATTAAGAGACAAAGGGAAGACTTACCACCACCAAGATCAAAGATCAATAAAAGGAAGATGAAGGTTTCGGAAAGTAGAGGCTGCTCATTATTAATTTCCATATAATTCAAAACGAATTTTTTTACAATGCACGACCCTCTATTTGTAGGGCTGTAAATCTGTAATAGACAAAACTCTAGACAAAATTGTCCCTTCAAATAGAACAGAAGTTGTAATTATAGGTTATATGGAGTTGAGCACCAAAATTCAGCCAATAAGATTTTAAACAATATTTTGGGTTCAACCACTTTTTTTGTTTTTGTTGCTGAAAAGGTCCTTTTTTCTCCCTTTTGTATCTTTGTGGCAACAAGTGGGCTGAAAATTGAGACAGACCACGTTTTTGCAAGACTGGAACCGTTTGCATCACATATCAAGCCAGATAGATCACCAAAAACTACTGGAGCCACCCACACATGCTGCATGTGCATGGGCATTACTTATTGGAAGCAAGAAAAAGGATCACCCAAAATCTTTAATAGTAATTAGAATTTAGAATCACCCAAAATCTTTTCATAGCGACATACGGCAGGTAGGACAACCGTTGATTGACAATTTATTCGTTGTTGACAAACGCATGTTGGGTTGACCATTGAGAGAGCGGCATTGAAATGGTGAGGCTTAGGTGGCGTTTGGTTCACGGACTAGAATTTGTCAAATGAATTGGAATGGAATTTAATCGGGTTTGACTATGTGTTTGGTTGGCAGGAATTGGAACGGAATCTGTAAAAAGAATTGGAATCTGTTTGTTTAGTTCTCTAAATATAATTTCATAATTATAATAAAATAGTGATAAATTACCAAAATACCCCTTCATGATATTTTCATACTTTATTGCTTAATTAATAAATACTATATAATGATAAAATCATAAAATTAACAATAATAATATTAGTTGATGCCTTGATGGTGGTGGTGGTGTCCGTGGTAGTTGTGTAGTGCCGGCGGGAGTAGAGGTGACGATGGTGGCAACGCCAATGGTGGTGGTGAGTGGTGACTGTGCTGGTGGTGGCAGTGATGGTGGTGACATGATGGTGGTGGTGATGATCGCCATGGTGGGATGGAATAGATTAGAATAAATATAAGGCCATAATAGTCTTTTGTTAAAGGATTTGATGCAATAAATTTGAATTCCTTACTAAAACCCAAAGAATTTAAATTCCATCATACGTGGAATTGGAATTCCGTACCTAAATTCATAGAATGAACCAAACACATGAATGAAATTTGGTCTCCAATTCCATCAGATCCCAGCAAACCAAACGTCACCTTAGGATCAAGTATTCTTTGATGACATAGTTGACATCTTGAATTGGAAGTATTCTGCAACTTGATGCGAAGTTGATTAAGGAAGATGCCTATGAACATGTTCGTGTACTTAAAGTGTTGTGTTCAGCAAGTGTTCAATGTTTTTAATTACGTGCGACATAATTTAATACTTCTTGAACTTGTTTTTATTGCCGACTGTTATCTTAAATGCTCCTGTCCATAGGTCGGTGCACACGGTACTGGTGCAAAATTGCCTCCGATTGATGAACAGGTTATTGGCATGAAATTGGTTACCCCTGCAAAGGGCACAATCGAAATTTCAAAAGACAAGGACCCGGAACTATTCTTTTTAGCTCGTTGTGGGCTAGGTGGGTTGGGGATTGTTGCTGAAGTCACTCTTCAGTGTGTTGAGAGGCAAGAGCTTGTAGAGCACACATTTGTCTCTAACTTGACAGAAATCAAGAAAAACCACAAGTAGGTATCCGGTTTCAGTTTACAAACCCGATGGTTTTCCTTATGTGTCTTATGTTTTACATGAGAAATGCCGGAAAAATTGCTTTTTGTGAATATTAACAAGATTGGAACCATGGAGTAGACCCATTTTTATTCTTTATTCTTATTACATTTGTTCTTTTGGGTTGCAGAAAGCTTCTCAACGACAACAAGCATGTCAAGTACCTTTATATACCGTATACCGACACTGTTGTAGTTGTGACATGTAACCCTGTTTCTAAATGGAGGGGCCCACCCAAATTTAAACCGAAGTATAGTCCGGATGAAGCTTTACAGCCTGTTCGTGATCTGTATCAAGAATCACGAGAGAAGTACAGGTGGGTTTATCGTTTTTTCTTGTATTGATTGTTTGCCTGTTCACCTTAAATTTTGAATTTTGAACTTTGAATTTAAAGACAAGTTTTTGCAAACAAATTTTATCCTATCTTTAAGAAAATTTCTTTGTTTGCAGAGGCCAACGAATGGCAACTTCATCGAAGGGTGAAAATGAACCAGAAATTTCCAGCCTTACGTTTACTGAGCTAAGAGATAAACTACTATCCCTTGATCCTCTTAACGTGGACCATGTGCGAAAGATCAATGAAGCTGAGGCTGAGTTTTGGAAGAGATCGGAAGGATACAGGGTAGGTTGGAGCGATGAAATTTTGGGGTTCGATTGTGGTGGTCAACAATGGGTCTCAGAGACATGCTTTCCAGCTGGAACTTTATCAAAACCAAATATGAAAGACCTGAAATACATAGAGGATGTTGTGGAGCTGATAGAGAAAGAAGAGATACCTGCTCCTGCACCTATAGAACAGAGATGGACTGTTTCCACCAGAAGTTTGATGAGTCCAGCTTCAAGCTCATCAAATGACGATATCTTCTCATGGGTAAGTGGATAATATTGGTCTAGGGGTATTTTAGTAAAACCACTTTTCACAACTACAATCTACCGAGCAGTTAGACTCTTGAACAGTTGCTTGTTTGAACTTAAAACTACACATGATTTATGGTTATTGAGTCATTATATCTTTTGTGCAATGGCTTGCTTCCCTTTAATAAGCTCTTGTGTATTATCTTACGTAATATATTTGTTTTTTATGTGGCAGGTGGGTATAATCATGTATCTTCCTACAACAGATGCTCGCCAGAGGAAACAAATAACAGAAGAATTCTTCCACTATAGGCACCTGACTCAATCACGCCTTTGGGATAAATATTCTGCTTATGAACATTGGGCTAAGATTGAGGTATGTTTTACATGCCAGATATTCTTGTAGTAGTACATGTATGAATTATGAAATTAAGGTCAAAAGGACTAAGCTATATTAAGTTTGATTGAAAACAACGTAGGAGCTTAGTATCAAAAACATGAAACATATGTTATTGTCTGAACATTTTTTTAACCGTGGGTGTCCGGGTTGGCTTGCCAACCAAGAAACTTATACACTGAGGAGTCTTGAACCGGCGATCTAGGCGTAAATGGTTAAGTAGCTTGGGGGAAGTGCTTTATCTTTGACTGACCTAATGCCTATTTATAGTAAGTTTTCTAACAACCAAGCTTACAAGTTTGACTATGCGTACATGGGTCACTAAATAATACAATACATGCTTACTGATTATAGTCAACTAAATGCTAACTTATTTAAACTAATTTCGTTTAATATCAATACTTTAACACATGTTAAATGTGGCTAAGGAGGTTGCTTAGAGATTAAAATGACACATAAGATCGCAGAAACAATCATTATGCACAACAAACAGGGTTCAATGTTCGTATAGTATAGGGTTCGTTATGCATAAAGAATATAGATGAACCCTATAGAATACCACATTGAACTCTATGATATTGATCGAAACAGTAGCTCACAGGGGTCTGCACTTGAATGGACAGACTGTGGGGATAAGCAATATAGTTCAAGAGCTGGAATGCAGGGTTATTAACATGGATGTTAGTTGATATAGAATGTAGAAGGAGAGATTATTTATTGTGTTCAAGAAACTAAGGGGCTGTTTACAGACCTCTTGCTGCCTCTTATTGGTAAGAGGTGGAGTGTTTATTAACAAAAATTATTGCTTCGACTGCTGGTCGTGCTCTGACAGAATCTGATAAAGAAATGTCTTTTGCCGGAGTTAGGGGCTGCTTTGTGGTTGCTGAATGTTTGGTGCAGAATGATTAAGTGGTTAGAATGATTAAGAGGCTCTTATGATATAGTGCAAAATGAAATATGGTTGTTTGGTAATTGTTCAGAAAGAAATTAGGGCGCTTAATGGTTAAGGGAGGCCCAAGATACAAAATCATTTAGAGGGTTTTAGAACCATTAAGAGGCAGGCTTTTTTTGGCCAAACAAGATTCACCTCTTAATGATCCAGAGGTTGCATCTTAATGGAACTATTAAAAGGTAAACAAACAGCCCCTTAGAGATAAAGCTTTCCGTAATTACCCCTCCCCTCATTCCCACCACCTCCTTGTCCATCCCTGGTATCAAGACGTTTTGGTGAACTTCAACTTTGCCAATAGCTATTTGTCTTTGTGAGATGCGATGCTCCTATACCTACCACCATCTAGGATTCGCCATCCAAGTTGGAGATAGAGTGCTCCAAAGTCAATGTCGGTAAATTGAAGCCGAGGAAAACTGTGGGATATACTACACATTTCAAGATTCTCTCTATGGATTCTGATTTCTTTCATTACCACCTTCATTTTTCTTGATCGTTTTCCTTCTTCAAGAAGCAGAAATTTTGGGGAAAGACAGGAAGTTGAGAGATAAAGAGTGTCTGGGCTTGTTTTTTGAAGATGGAAGGGGATTTGGAATACTGGCTTGAAAGAAAAGAGGGTTTCCATGGTTTTAAAAATTAGTGGTTTTGGTTAAATATGTTGTCAACTTGTGATTGATTTTGAGAAGGGTGTTTTACTTGTGATTGATCTTGGAGGAATGTGTTGGTCAAATAATTTGAAAATGTAACCAAAATACTTTGTAAATAAAAAATTTCCAATCTATTATCTGATACAAAATATTTGGTAAACAATAATTTTCAATCAACATTATACGAAACATTTGGTAAACAACTATTTTCAATCAACATAAAAGGTACACCTTTTATCTTAGTCGGACCTCTTGTCCCAATCAACACTTGGGGGTCCATTTACCAAGGTAAGCACTTACAGGCAAGAGCACCACCTTCAGTTACCTTATCGGGTAACATTCTGAGCCATCAAAATGCATTGAAGGTAAGCGTCTTCTACCCCATAAGCGCTTATCGGGTAAGAGACTAAGAGACTTCTTTCTCACTTGCTAGGTAAGATTATCGATCCTTGCCATACCTCTTACCGGGTAAGATTCTAGGTCCTTGTTATGATCACTCGACAGTTAAGTTGACACCCGGTAAGCGTCTTTTACCCTGTAAGCGCTTATCGGGTAAGAGACTAAGAGCCTTATCCCTCACTTACTGGGTAAGATTATCGATCCTTGCTATACCTCTTACCGGGTAAGATTCTAGGTCCTTGTTATGATCACTTGACAACCGGTAAGTGACACCCGATAAGAGTTTGGTAAACGACCCCTTACACCATAAATTTTGGTAAACAACCCCTAAGTAGGTATGTGCAGAGTCTAAGGAACCTAAAACACAATTTTAAGTCACGGTACTTGGTCAAAAAAAGTAAACCCTTAGCAGTCGTTTGGTAATTCAATGAAGTTTGACCACACATTTGGTCAAGGTTTTAAAAAGCAGAATCGTGCCTCAAGGCGTTTTCCCTCAACGAGGCGAGGCGTACGCCTCGAGGCGGACGAGGCGTAAGCCCCGAGGCGGAATTATATATACTACACAAAATATATTTATACCAATATGCATTCCAGTGCTTTTACTCAGAAAATATATGCAATATATATAAACACACTTGACACTTGACACTTGACACTTGAGTACTAGACAAAACATACATATCATACTTATTACTAAAAGAATCTACACACTTTTTTCAATCGCTAAATATAGATATTGTGAAAAAGAAAAAAATATTGATCTATTCATAACATATATATGCATGTATTAATATGCTCACAGCTCATAAAGAAAAAATATTAAATATCAACACAGTAGGAGTAGAAGTGTGACTGTGAGCATGACACGTAGTAGAGACTAAATATAAAAGAATTGTATCCAATATATACATCATCTCAATACTCTAGTGAACCGGAGAGAATACAGGAAGAAAATGCAAAGAAAACGGGAGAAAATCGGAACTCACGAAGGACACAAACGAGTAGCAGCTAGGGCTTAGGAGAACTAGAGAAGAACAAGGTTTTCAAAAGCGAAATAGAGAAGGTTTCGGTCATTTTTAAAATAATTTAGCCTATGTATTGAGGCGTATGCCTCTCCACCACCTCACGCCTCACCGCCTCAGACAACCAAGGTGTACGCCTTGTCTGGGGATTGAGAGGCGCCGCCTCAGATGCGATTATGGACCACCTCGCCTCGAGGCGCGACACACTTTTTAAAACCATGCATTTGGTTGGAAGGAATTAGAATGGAATCTTCCAAGGGATTTGGAATTTTGGTTGGCAAAATGTAACTTCAAAATTGGAATGAAATAATAATAAAATGACCAAATAACCCATTATTACATTTTCATACTTTTTTGCTTAGATTATAAACTCAATATGTTGATAATATTAATTGGCGGTGTTCGTGGCGTCGTGACGGCGGTGGTAGTGATGATGGTGGCGTGGGGGAGGTGGCGGTGGTGGTAGCGATGATGGTGGCATGGGGGAGGTGACAGGGGCGGAGGTTGGCAGTTAGTTGGGCAAATTGGAATAGCGGTACCGCAAATTGCGGCGCTAAACACCGCAATTTGGTTTGAAATAGCGGTCGCTAATGGCGCAATTTTTTTGGGTATTTTGAGTGGGCTATTTTGTTTGAGACCTAAGTTGATTTTATTTGACCCAAAATTTACAACTTCTATGTGACCTACTTTTATTTGACCCCAAGTTTAAGGCTTTTATTAGGTTAAAACTTAAAATAACTCGATCATTTCCAAATCCTGACCAATTTCATGCATTGACTTCAACAACTCATGTCGGTGTTGGGATGTAGGCTTCAACCCATTGATCAGGAAAAGGGAGAGGCGCAGAATAGAGCCGGACCTAGGCCCTCTACCCTAGTTTCCTTAATTAGGAGTTTACCCTAATTATGTTTGTCTATATAATGATCCCATTGTACTTGTAAACATTGTAGCACCTAATAAGAAAAACCCTAGTTGCCCTCGTGGATTAGCATGATCACCCTGATCGTGTGAACCACGTAAATTCTCGTGTTCTTTTCTCGCTTTCGGTTGTGTGCGTATTGTGTGTGTAACGTATAACTTAACAATTGGTATCAGAGCTTTAGGCTCTTAATCTGTTACACTCAATCGCCGCTGCTGTCTGTCGCCGCCGCCGCTGCTGTCAGCCGCCGCCGTCGCCGCTACTGCTGTCAGCCGCCGCCGCTACTGCTGTCTGCCGTCGCCGCTGTCCACCGCCGTTGCTGCTCAAAAGGTTCTTTGTTTATGTTCTTTTATCGGCAACAGTTTTACATTATCGATCAGACTGATTGCAAAAGTAGTGTTCAATAGAACAGCCGTCAAGTTCAGGCAGCCGGCCACTGTTGTGTTTGGACACTATTTTCAGTCTTGACTCGATTTGTAAACCCTAACAGTTTTGGGATAATGGCTGAGGACGGAAAAACCAAAATTGAGAAATTTGATGGACAAGATTTTGGATGGTGGAAGATGCAAATTGAGGATCTGCTGTGTCAGAAGGACTTGGATCAAGCCTTGACTGGAATAAAACCCGAGAAGATGGAAGACGCTGAATGGGCTGCTCTAGACAGAAAAGCCATAGCTGTTATCAGATTTACACTGGCCAAGAATATGGCCTTTAACATTGTGAAGGAGACTACCGCATGTGGATTGATGAAAGCTTTGTCAAACATGTATGAGAAACCTTCTGCTTCTAACAAGGTATTTCTGATAAGACAGTTAGTAAACACCAGAATGAGAGAAGGTATGTCTGTTACCTCACACATTAATGATTTCAATACCATTATATCTCGCTTGTTATCTGTTGATATTAAGTTTGAGGATGAAGTCCAAGCTTTACTCTTGTTATCCTCGTTACCGGAAAGTTGGTCAGGAACTGTCACTGCCATTAGTGGTTCAGCTGGAACCTCTAAACTCACCTTTGAGGGCATACGTGACTTCATCCTAGGAGAGGACATAAGGAGACGGAGTTCTGGAGAATCATCCAGTACTTTGCTAAGCACTGAAGGTAGAGGTAGAAAATCAGAAAAGGGTAATGGCAGAGGCAGATCAAAGTCTAGAAAGAGGAGCCAGTCAAAACCAAGGAAAGACATCCAATGTTGGAAGTGCAAAGAAACTGGGCACTTCAGAAATCAATGTCCTAAACAATCAGATGGAAACAGAGAGGTGAACGCAGCAACTGAAGATTCAAAAGATGCCCTTATCTGCTGTGTTGAAAATACAGCAGAGTCTTGGATCATAGATTCTGGTGCATCTTTTCATGCTACCTTCAGCACGAAGATGATGAAGAATCTACGAACAGGTAACTTTGGTAAAGTTCGTTTGGCTGACCATCACACTCTTGATATCACAGGAATAGGTGACGCAGACATAAAGACTTCATTTGGTACCATCTAGACATTGAAGGACGTTCGGGTCATTCCTAGCCTTAAGAAAATGTTGATTTCTACTGGGCAGTTGGACGACAAACCACCTTTGGAGATGGGCAATGGAAGGTTGTCAAAGAAAACCTTGTAATCGCCCGGGGTAAAAAGTGAGGCACCTTATACATGGTTGATGTTCCTGCTAGCGAGGTGAATGCAGTGACCAGCGGACTGAATACTTCCAGATTGTGGCATCAACGACTCGGCCACATGAGTGAAAAGGGAATGAAGATGCTTTTTGCCAAAGGGAAGCTTCCTGATTTAAAAAGGGTGGATTCAGAGTTCTGTGAATCCTGTGTACTTGGCAAGAAAAAGAAGGTATCTTTTGTGAAGACAGGTCAGACGCCGAAAGCTCAGAAATTAGAGCTTGTTCATACGAACGTTTATGGACCGACACCAGTTTCTTCCTTGGGAGGATCAAACTACTATGTGACCTTCATCGACGATTCAACACGAAAGGTATGTGTTTACTTTCTTAAGAATAAGTTTGATGTTTTCAATACTTTTAAGAAATGGAAAACTGCTGTTGAATTGGAAACTAACCTGAAGGTAAAGTGCTTGAAGTCGGATAATGGTGGTGAATACATCAGCATAGAGTTTACTGACTATTGTGCTGAACATGGCATTCGGATGATAAAGACAGTTCCAGGCACTCCTCAGCAGAATGGAGTGGCAGAAAGGATGAACAGAACTTTGAATGAAATGGCCAGAAGCATGAGACTTAATGCCGGGCTTCCAAAGACGTTCTGGGCTGATGTAGTTAACACTACAACTTATCTTATCAACCGAGGAATATCAGTACCGTTGGACTTCAAGATACCAGAGGAAGAGTGGAGAGTGGAAAGGTGAAGCAGTAAAGTATGAACACTTGAAGGTGTTCGGATGCAATGTATGATCTGAAGAAAGATGGTGACAAGTTGGATGCAAAAGCCAAGAAATACACCTTCATTGGATATGGCTCAGATAGTATGGGCTACAGGCTTTGGGATTTTGAAAGCAGAAAAGTAGTCAGAAGTAAACATGCAACGTTCAACGAGGCTGAGCTTTATAAAGACAGGGGCACAGTAAACTCAAATGATCAGAAAGAACAAGTTGAGTTTGAAAGTGAGGACATCAGAATCAGAGGGCCAGAAGATACAGGATAGTGGGAGCACTGAGCCTGATTTTCAGAATAATGACGAGTCTGAAGATGTTCATGAAGACACTGTCAACAGTGAAAGCTCAGAGGATGAAGAAGAAACATCTTCTCCGGTACAACCTCAGCCAGTTGAATCACACTGGGTCAGGAGATCCACGAAAAATACATTCCATCAGTCAATTATCTTCTTTTGACTGAGAATGGTGAACCAGAAAGTTACTCTGAAGCAATTAAGCTAAAAGATTCGTTGCAGTGGGAGCGCGCAATGAAAGAAGAAATGGGATCTCTAAACAAGAACAAAACTTGGGCTTTAACCAAGCTTCCGCAAGACAAAAGAGCGTTGCAGAATAAATGGGTATTCAGAATCAAGGAAGAGCATGATGGGTCTAAACGGTACAAAGCCCGTTTAGTGGTCAAGGGCTTTCAACAGAAAAAGGGGATTGATTTCAATGAAACTTTCTCTCCAGTGGTGAAAATGACCACCATCAGATTGATCTTGAGTATTGTAGCTGCAGAGGGCTTACATCTAGAGCAGCTAGATGTCAAGACAACATTTCTACATGGTGACCTTGATGAGGATATCTACATGGCACAACCTGAGGGGTGAGGGGTTTCAGGTTGCTGGTAAAGAAAACTGGGTCTGCAAACTGAAAAGGAGCTTGTATGGTCTAAAACAAGCACCCAGGCAGTGGTACTTGAAGTTTGATAACTTTATGGAGAGGACTGGGTACAGATTTGAGACGGACCATTGCTGTTATGTGAAGAAATTCAAGGGCTCCTATATCATCCTACTTCTCTATGTAGATGATATGCTGATTGCAGGTGCTGATATAAAAGAGATCAGCAAGTTAAAGAAACAAATGTCTAAAGAATTCGAGATGAAAGACTTGGGTCCAGCCAAACAGATACTCGGTATGAGCATTACTCGAAACAAGAAAGATGGATCTTTGACACTATCCCAAGAGAAATACATCGGGAAAGTGTTAGAAAGATTCAAGATGAATGATGAGAAGACAAAGCCTAGAAACACACCTTTGGGAAGTCATTTCAGGCTTACCAAAGATCAGTCTCCTAGATCAGAAGATGAGAAAGCAGATATGGCTAAAGTTCCTTACGCATCTGCTATTGGTAGTCTCATGTACGCCATGGTTTGCACGAGACCAGACATAGCCCATGTCGTCGGGGTTGTTAGTCGTTTTATGTCAGATCCGGGAAGAGAACATTGGCAAGCAGTCAAATGGTTGCTCAGGTATTTGAAGGGTACTTCAAAGTTGGGATTATGTTTCACATGTAAAGATTCAGTTCTCAGAGGATATACTGATGCTGATTTGAGTGGATGCAAAGTGACATTTAAAAGCACTACAGGGTACGTCTTTACAGTGTGTGGAACAGCAGTTAGTTGGATGTCCAGACTTCAGAAAAGTGTGGCTTTATCAACAACAGAAGCTGAATACATGGCAGTTGTTGAAGCCAGTAAAGAGCTAGTGTGGTTACAGGATTTTCTTGAAGAACTTGGGAAAAAGCAAGCTGATTACTCGTTATACTATGACAATGAGAGTGCAGTGAAACTAGCAAAAAATCCAGTCTATCATGGGAAAACAAAGCACATTGGGAGGAAATATCATTTTGTCAGAAATTTGATCCGTGATGGTACGATAAATTTGAAGAATATCTCAGGTGCAAAGAATCCAACAGACATGTTCACCAAGTCTGTGACGCTGGATAAGCTGAAGTTAGAACTTCAGCTGGCCTTCAGGAATAGTGTTGAGAAGGCAGGTGGCAACTAAGGGGGAGCTCAAGCTCAGTCAGTGTTTACAGAAGTACAGAGGAGGTGATCGTGTTTTCGAAGCCTCCAAGTGGGAGATTGTTGGGATGTAGGCTTCGACCCATTGATCAGGAAAAGGGAGAGGTGCAGAATAGAGCCGACCCTAGGCCCTCTACCCTAGTTTCCTAAATTAGGAGTTTACCCTAATTATGTTTGTCTATATAATGATCCCATTGTACTTGTAAACATTGTAGCACCTAATAAGAAAAACCCTAGTTGCCCCCTTGGATTAGCATGATCACCCTGATCGTGTGAACCACGTAAATTCTCGTGTTCTTTTCTCGCTTTCGGTTGTGTGCTTATTGTGTGTGTGTAACGTATAACTAAACAGTCGGTTTCACTCTCAATTCGGTGGAAACTCCATCGATTTACACTCCAACGAACTCCCCTTCAACACACAACAGTTTAGCATGCAATATATTGTAATTACAAAGTAGTTTATTTTTCAATTTATCGTTTGACTTGATATGTATTAGTCATAAACGATATTAAGTTATATATATTCGTATTTATTTTATGAACCTAGTTTTTCTTTACCGCTATACCACTGCGATTTCAAATCTTAGTCGTGACCGTGGTTTCCGCAATCGACCATGTTATTTGCTTAGGGCGGTGGTGGTGGAAGCAATAGTGGTGTGGCAGTGGTGGTGTTGGCTAGGGTTTTTTGGGATAGTTGTCTTTTTGTAGAAATGGGTAGGAATGGATTTGAATTTCATCATGTATGTGATGGAATGGTAAAATCCGTGAACAAATGGAGTCTATAGCATTCAATTTCATTCAATGTGCAAACCACACGGTTAAATGGAATTTGGTCACCTAAATTGGCCATTCCAATTCCTTCAGATTCTCTAGGAATCCTGCTAACCAAACGGGGCCTAAGGGTTTTGAGAATAAGTTGGGACTAAAATGCGTTCACTCAAGTATAACTGTTTTTTCAGTTTGCATGCACCTCGACTAATCCCATAGGTCCCTTGAAAAATAACAGCCAGGAAAATCTGTAGTGGTCCCGAGGAGATTCAAAGTGCGACATATGGGGAAGAGCCCCAAGGCCTGAAATATAACTTCAGTCATGTCGATAAGGAAGTGAAAAATGAAAAAAAAAACATGTTGGAACAAAAAATAGCTAGGAAAGTTCTCTTTTGTTGTTTGTTAGCAGTAGTACAAATGAAGAGATGGATGTGTATGGTAGTAATTAGATGAGAGCCTGGTGGATAATTAGTTGGAGATTATGTATTACTTACTGCTGCCCTTCTCTAGTGGTTGTTTGGGTTACTTATAGTATTCGAGACCGCACCTCCAAGTGAAAGATACTGGGCTCGTTTGGTTTTACTAGGAAGGTTGTTGGAATCTTTTTTTTCGCTCACACATCTGCACAAGCCACGCTCTACCCTTTGAGGTAAGGGAGAGGTTCTCGTACATCCCACCACCAGACCCTACTTTGATGTGAGATAAACTGGGTTGGTTTGGTTTAGTAGGCATATAGATGTTGCGAAGTTACGTTCATTTTTTAGAAAATAAGATTTCTGGTTGTGATTAAAAGAGAATCGATTTCATAGCATTGCATCAATTTTTGGTGCCTAACATACCTATTACATGAGAGATGAGAAGGGAGGAATTGGTCCTAGAAGCTACTCCCTCTGTCCCAAAATAAATATCCACACACAGTTTGAGAAATGTGTAATTTTTACACCTTTTAGTTAACTAAATGACAAGTTTACCCTTAATAATAAAGGAAGTACAAAATTTCTCCATCTTGCAGTTAAATGGTAGAATTGGAAAGCAAACACTTACTTTTGAAAGTGGACAATATTTTTTGCAAAAACTAAAATAGAAATGTGGAAACTTATTTTGGAACAGAGTCACAAAGGGAATAACGTGCAATTCGATCGGGGGCAGACTCAGAAATTAGTTCAAATAGTGGGCACCATTTGACTATAAGAAACAAATATAGAGATATTTTTCACAAAATCAATATTGGTCCTGTGGTCGGTTCCTTGCCTTTTGAATATGAGGTCTCGTGTTCGAGTCCTGTTATTGCAAATTTTTTAGAAACATAATAAATCTGAAATTAAAAGCTAAAAACTAGGAAAATGACTCTTAACATGAAACCGGGTCTAAAGTGGAAGAAAAGTCTTGCAAACCAACTCTACCAAGGAAAACTTGTGTCCTTGTTGTAGACTTGTAGTTTCAAAATATATATGGTGGCACACAACAAATCGATACGGTTGCACCTTTCATAAACCTAATTTTTTTACCCTTTGAGGGAGGAATAATATGGTGGCACGTGCCACCGCTACAGGTCCGCCCATGAATTCGAAGCCAATCTCGTGTGTGATCATGTCTTCTTGACCATCTAGTTTTAAAATAATATTTGAAACACACAACTCTTGAAATTTCTACTTATGAACATCGTGTTTTCAGGTTCCAAAGGACAAAACCGAGCTTGCAGCGCTCCAGGCAAGGCTAAGAAAACGGTTTCCAATAGATGCATTCAACAAAGCACGAATGGAGTTGGATCCCAACCGGATCCTTTCCAATGGCATGCTGGAAAAGATGTTTCCATTAGATGATAATGGCGTTTCTTCCTCATAGTCATCGGTTGAAATTTAGGTGTACATTACATGAAGGGAATACAAGAACTAAAAGGGTATGAAACTATGAGGAATAATGTCTTCATATCCTACATATATGATATCATATGCTTATTGCATATTTTAGTATCATATAACTTAGCTTTTATGCGAGTTCGTCATAGTTCTTAGCTGTTCGTTACGAAGAATCTCTTTGGTACTATTGTATTATTGATTTTGTGTTCTTAATTAACGGTTAGGGTCTGGATTCGGATCCTGATTAATTACATTTTAACCCCGTTAATGCCATATCTAGTTACGTGGTGACACCTTTTGTCAGGATCTGTTATATCCTGTTAACGGACCGGTCATAACGTTTTGTCCATTGCTACATTAGGTGACCTTTTCAACTATTTTTGTTTTAGTTATTAAACTTGTTATCAATAGGATATAACTTAAAGTAACCAATATTAATTAAATAAAATTAGAAATTGTTAATTCTAGTGTTATATCTTTTAACATGGAGGGTAATGTCTGAAATTGCTTATCCAAGGGTTAGCATTATATAATATTATACCAAATACGTTTATGTTTAAAAATAAATGTTTATTATAAAAAATAAGAGTAAATTGCAAATTTGGTTGATGTGGCATTTACTCGAAGGAAACCCGCCACCCGCTACGGGTGGCCTTACAAACAATATACCACAAGGACCAAAATTGCAAATTACTCTATACCATTTATTTAAAATATAGTAATTATATAATCCGTGGGTGTTTCATTTACAAAGCATTCAATTCCAACAAACTATACAAACCAATCTTAGTCGCTAATCTAGTCTTAACTAATATCTAATTTTATTTTGTTTCCTAATCTTAAGCCTTGATTACAATTAATGAACCTTATCATCTTTCATATATATCTCAATCATAATTGATGAATCATGATAATTGTCCATAAATATCTCCATTGTTTTTTAGTATAATGGTTTATACGGTTTAGAATTATATACTTTGTAAAGAAAACATACTCTATATAATATAATATAATTAATAAATATTTATTACTTGATTTAAAAATAACTTATTCTATAATACGATACAATTTTAATTAATTAATAATTTGTTTAAGTTTCGTCGATCGAAATTATAATAAAATAATCTATATTTTGTTTTTACTAAATTCAATTTTAATTAAAAAATAAACTGTTCAATACAGGTATATCAATTTTTTTTGGTTACTTATATAAAATATAACATGTATAATATGAAAAAATATTGCATATTAAAACAATATATGGAATAGCTTTTAAAAATAGTAATTATAACTAAATTTATATCTTATTAAACTCGACTTTCTTTTAGATTTTTTAAATAAATTACCTTACAATTATTAAAATGATATAACATCAAAAAGATTAAAGTGAAGAATCAACATTCAAAATCTTTAAAAAAGAATTACATTCAATTTTAACAGATTTTCTATTTTTGCCATTACAACATTAATTATATGATAAAAATATTATATATACTATTAAGTTTATGTTTTTTTTATCAATCCTTCATCTCAAATATTTCTAATAAAATTCTTATCAAAAACTTGATGTCTTTAATTTATATTTATTGAATAATTTATTTTCTATTAAAAATGAAACGTAGTAGAAACAAAAATACAGATTATTTTATTATAATTTTGGTCGACGAAAGTTAAACAAATTATTAATCAATTAAAAATTTGTCATTTTATTGAATACGTTATTTTTAAATCAAGTAATAATTATTTTATAATTTTATAATATATTTATTATGTTTTAAACAAATGGTATAATAATAATAGAGTAAATTATAATTTTGGTTTTTGTGGTTTGTTATTTGTAAAAGGACCAATATGTCCTCATGTGCAAGTCATATGGAGGTTTTAACGAACGGAAGTTTGATGGAGTTAGTCAGAGGTAAGGTACCTAAACCAATCACTTTTGCATACTATAAGGGTTTTTTGCAATAAAATTTTGTAGGGAACTGAAAGTGTAAAAAACAACAAACCACATAAACCAAATTTGCAATTTACTCTAAAAATATATATAATTTTAGAAATGTGTAACTATTACACTTTTAATTAAGTAAATGATTATTTTACATTTAATAATAGAGGAAGTAATGAATTTCTCCATCTAATAATTAAGAGGAGAATTGAAAAGTAAACGCGTATTTTTTAAAACACTTAGGGGCTGTTTGTTTTTTCTAAAAAACCTCTTAATACCTCTGAAGTCTGAATCGTTCAGACGTTTATACATTCAGACTGTTTTTTTTCCAGACTTCAGAGGCTCTTAAGTCTGAAATACATCTGAAATTAGAAGAGGTAACCTAATGTCTTATAACCTCTTAAAGCGCCACCTCTTATTAATCAGGCGTGAAATAAGACTTCAGACTTCAGACCTCCTAAAAAACAAACGCCACCTTACTTAAAATGGACACATATTTTAAGACATACTAAAATTGAGGATACTAAAGAATCAATACGGAATAATGCTAAAGAATCAATACAAATAATACACATATTTTTCTTTCTAAGTATATAGTATGATGTTGACTAAAAACATATCTACAAAATGCCAAAGAATCAATACGGAATAAAAATATGTTGTCATAAAATCCGAAGTTCATCATTCTTGTCAACCAATTACGTGAATATACGCCGTGAATACACATCAATTTATAATAAATAGATTTATGAATGTATCTTAAAATGGTGACCTATAAAAAAGTTCTAAAGACCTAAATCTTATTGCATACCCACCAATATGTATTGAAGTTCTGTAATTATATGCCCATTAACAATTTTTTATTTAATAATAAAAATATTGTTGTTAAATAATCGAAGGATAAGTTTTGAGTGAAACCGAGTCAGATTTTATTAAATGATATGCATAATGTTTATAAATATATGTGTCATGTTACCAAAAAGTGATGATATAATACAAACGATTATCAAACTCAATTTCTTGTGAAGAAACTATCCTCGCCAATTGTGTAGAATATTGAATAATTCCCACTTGCCTTGGGTAATCGATTTATTCGAGTATATATAGAATATTAAGAGAGCTCCTAAAGGTAATTATCTACCGTATTGATAAGGATGATCCTTGCTAACAATATAAGATAGAAACAAGGAAATAATCTACAATAAAAATATTTACATGATCGTTTCCTAATACACCCCCGTAGTCGGAGCGGGAGGAGGTTGGACACTCAGGCTGGATCTGAAACGGGTGAATAAGTGTCGCGGTAAACCTTTTGGTGAAGATGTCGGCGTACTGATACTCGGAGAGGACATGGAGTACTCGAACTGCACCAATCCTTACTTTTTCCCGAACAAAATGTATGTCGAGCTCCACGTGTTTCGTACGCTGATGTTGAACGGGATTCCCCGAAAGGTAGATCGCGGATACGTTGTCACAGTAGACTAACGTTGCATGTTTGATAGGCACATGTAGGTCGAGAAGGAGATTACGCAACCAACTAGTTTCAGCCACCGTGTTTGCAACACCACGATATTCAGCCTCGACGCGGGATCGGGAGACTGTGGCCTGTCGTTTAGAGGACCAAGAGACGAGGTTGTCACCCAAATAAAAACACAAAAACCAGACGTTGATCGACGAGAGTCGGGGCAGCCACCCTAATCTGCATCAGAGTATGCGGTCAAAGCGTGAGACTTTGATGCAGAGAGTTGTAGACCATGATCTAGGGTGCCATTGAGATACCTCAAAACTCGTTTGAGGAAGTTGTAATGTGGTTCGCGAGGGGCATGCATAAAGAGGCAAAGTTGTTGGACGACGTATGTAATGTCAGGTCGAGTAAACGTGAGGTACTGAAGAGCCCCAACCAAGCTACTATAAAGGGTGGCATCTTTGACCAACGGACCATCTGTTGAGCTTAGTTTCGATGAGGTGTCGACTGGAGTAGTTGTGGGTTTGCAAGAGGACATGGAAGCCCGAGAGAGAATGTCTTTTGCGTACTGGCTTTGGGAGAGAAACAACCTGTTAGCATCTCTAGTGACTTTGATGCTGAGGAAGTGGTGCAAGACTCCAAGATCTGTCATAGCAAACTCACGGGAAAGTGATGCAATAATACGGGTCACCAAAGAGGTGCTAGAGGCGGTAAGGACAATATCATCGGCATATAAAAGTAAATAAGCCATGTCAACGCCGTGTCGATAGATAAATAAAGAGGTATCACAAATACTGCTTTGAAAACCTTGTGAGACAACAAATGTCGCAAACCGCTGATACCAAGACCGTGGCGCTTGTTTGAGGTCGTATAAAGATTTTCGGAGGTGACAAACATGGTGTGGCATTGACGGGTCCACAAAACCTGGAGGTTGGTGCATATAGACAGTCTCGGCAAGATCGCTGCGGAGAAACACATTTTTGACGTCCAATGGGTTAATGGGCCAAGATTGTGAGACTGCTACTCTCAACACTATGCGGATGGTGGTGGGTTTTACAACCGCACTGAAAGTGTCCTCACAATCGATCCCAACCTGTTGCGTTTTGCCGTTGACGACAAGTCTTGCCTTGTACCTTTGTAGTGATCCATTTGTATGAAACTTGTGATGATAAAACCACATGCACTGTATGACATGGGCTTCTGGTCGGGAAACCAAGTCCCAAGTGTGGTTGTCCTGCAAAGCACGATATTCGTCCTTCATGGCGGCTTTCCAATTTGGGTCATGGAGGGCGGCAACGGGGGACTTGGGTAGTGGGGATATCGAATGTGTGGTTGTGGTGTGTAAATTAAGGGGATGGTGAGGTTTAAAAATACCGTCTTTTGCCCGTGTAGTCATCGGGTGAGAGGGTTGTCTAGTAGGTGCTGGGTGGGTCGATGGGAAAGAGGAAGAAGGCTGGTCTGGGGATGGGTCTCGAGTGGGATTGGATTGTGAGGTAGTGGGTGTGGTTGACCCTTCGTTTTGGGTAGTGGGGTTGAGGCCGAGTGTGTCAAAGTGGATGGGAGATATAGGTGGAGTATCTTTGTCAAAGAAGGAGTATGTTAAGGGGGGTTTCTAGCATATGGGAATACATTTTCGTCGAAAGTGACGTGACGAGAGAGGATGACTTTTCCCGAGTAGAGGTCAACGATAACCACGGTAATTTGTGGGATAACTTAAAAAGACCCACTGGGATGGTGACTATCTAACTTGTAAGTTGTAACAACCCTTCCCAAACATACACCATATAACACTCGTAACATGCCAAACAGATACAACAAAAGATACATAATATATCACATAAGGTCCGAAAGTCTTAAAACTGTACATTACATAATGCAGTACAAACTTTTCGCTAACAATTTTAATTACTATTCATAAAAACTATCCATACAAAACGATCTTTAGAAATAGTCATAGATACACAGACTTCGTAAGCATATTACACCTTATCCTTGCCTTTTCCTTTAAAAGTTCATTGACCTGGAATATATATTTTTGAAAACAAAACGAGGGTTAGACCAATTGGTCTAAGTGAAAAAATCCTTGTCAGTTTAGTAATCATTTTGTAAAACACAGATATACAACAAGTATTAGGATACCAAGCATGACTCGTATGCAATGTGCACAACTCTTTCCCATGACCATATTAGTTGGTTGCGATAAACCAACTAATCAATTTACTCCGCTGCACTAAAATACAACCAACTCCGCTGTCCCTCCGTAGAACCAATACTCCACCGGCCCTAAGTCCGGCCAACGTGCACTCGTGTAGTGTAATGCTTATATAAATACAACATACATCTCAATATATCATATTTCAATCATAAGCACATCATCACACTACCTACCACATATTTATCCAGTATATATGTATTCTAGTTTGAAAATGATTAAAGTAAAACTCACTTGATTGCTATCAAAATACTTCCAAGCTTTTCTCAAATAATCCGATGATTCGACCTCTCACCAAAAGTCACATAATCTGAAATAAACTGAATAAAAGTATCCATTCACCATTCAAACATATAAGACTCACTAGCAGGCTAAGACTTCTAAATAAGCCTACCATACCCTTACCCAGAAAACACTCACAAATGCCCCCCTTTCGGCGACTTAGCACGGGGCCCCGCTACCCGATTAGCTGGTGGGGTCAAGGGGCAACGCCCTTGTGGGGGTCTGGGAGCAGCGCCCCGAGAAATTTTTTTAGAACTGAAAGAAGTCAGAAAGCTTCTGGATATGTAATCCAGGAACTTATCCGGATTACTCACCCGGACAACTCATCCGGAAAACCCAAATCCAGAACTCAAATCCGGAACCCAAACCCGGGAACTTTCCCGAAAACAAACACCCGGAATCCGGAAATACCATATCCGAAAACATGGTTCGGACAACCTATCCGGGAAACTTATCCGGGAAACCATCGGGAAACGTATCCGAGAAACCCATCCGGAAAACGTATCCGGGAAACATCCTACCCGGAAAACACTGAAATCTGGGAATCCTAGAGGAATCCGGATAAATCAAATCCGGACGATGTCCGAACCCAGACTCTGTCGATACTGCTTAAAACTTGAAATTTAACGAAACTAAACCGATAAATCTCCACTACTATCGATTAGAAACACAAATTGAAAAGAAATAACCTGGAAATCGAATTCGTGAATTTAATCGATCAAATCTTCTCCCCTTTCTTCTCGGCTCCAAAACACACACACACACACACACACACACACACACACTATGGAAGTCAAATTGCGAATGAAGGTTCAAACTTTACTAAAATGATGAATACACCCCTAAACTTATAAACCAACATAATTCACCCTAAATTATAAAAATAAATAAATAACTAACTTACCCGGGTCATTACATGAGTGCGAGTAGCGGAGATATTGGGGTAACGTGCACAACCAAAAACACGTAAATGATCATAGGACGAATGTCTGAGAAAAAGCGTTGAAGTGGGTGTTCTAAATTGAAGCAATCTGGTAGGGAGGATGTTTGAGTCGGGCATCGACCATTGACCAACATAATGCAATTTTTTGTGATCGAGATTAACTAGGATCATTGGAGTTCTCAAACTATAGATCTGGAGTGGTTGAACTTGATGACTCCATGAGCGATATACCTGAAGTTTGAGCTTGATGACTTATTAAACTATAGACTTGGAGTGGTTAAACTTAATTAACGATGGTCCATAGTGATGCTCGTATAACATAGATATGAGACCTCCTTTTGTGTTCCGTCACATTCAATGTAATCAGTTCTCCCTCGTTATTGGAGGGTGTTATTTTTGGATAAATGTATCATCCATGTTTTCGGCGTTGCTTTGAGTATGAAGAAGTGTAATCCACATGTTTGTAATATCTTTTGTGGTTCTTACGGTTTAGCCCCTATATAAAGAGGCATAATCAAATAAAAAACTAATAAAAAGTTACAAACCAATGAAAACCTTGTTTTACAAGATTTTTTCCCATCTACTGTTAGGATTTAATAATTTTTTTTATGTATGTGTGTTCATATTGAGAAAAAACTATATGTGAATTTTCTTTTCGATTTACATAGTAAAATAAAAAATACACATAAAATTTCAAATAAAACAAATATATGTGCATTAATATATACTTCGTATCCACAATAAAAGAGTAAATTATGGATTTGGTTTATGTGATTTACACTTTTTATTTTAATAGTTTTAAAATCAAAACAAATACAAGATTCTTGGTTCACATTTTTGTAAGTATTTCGTCCCTCCTAACAAAACCAGTTAACTCAAAGGGATATTTTGGTCAACTTCTCATCGTTTTGTCTTTTTCTTAAAAAACAAAAATAAATATATATATATATATATATACACACACAAATGGTGTCGTCTCAATGAAACCCTCCGCCACCCCTTTGACGTCCATCTCTGATTTCCCATGTGTTTCCAAGCCACACCCTCATCGTGACAACCTACCACCACCCAGGGGCGGAGCCAGGAATCTATACAAGGGGGTGCACCATATAGAATAAAAATAAAAGTTGACACTTTGAAAATGACAAAAGTATCGATAAATAGAGTCATCTAGTAAAGTAGTAATCTAGTAATCTAGGATCACTTCACAATTTTCAAAAAAAAAACCCTAACCTGCAATTTGGCGGCGAACAGCAGCGAACAACAGTCAGCAGCAGCGGCGCCGGCCGCCGACGGTCTGGCTCCGGCACCGGCGGTGTGTGTTTTCCTTGCTCAGTTGCTTGCTTGCGTCTCTCGTCCGTCGTGTGTGATATGTGTCCCCTGTTCGTGTCTCAGTGTGTGTGTTTTGCAAAATCACATTCACAGAAACGTGTTTGATAAATGATACTGATAGTTAATTAGTTATTGACTTATTGTATCTTATTAATTTGTTTGGGCTGATTTGTGGACCGTGGAGTTGTGGAGTTGTGGGCCTAAATGAATGTGTTTATTATTATTATTAATATGTTATATGTGGCCCTAAATAAATGAGAAGATACTTGGTCCAGGTGGAGCCAATACATCAATAAGCCCACCAAAAACTAATCTGTCTTTTAAGTCAGTAATAATAATATACTAAATTTTTTTTACCAAATAATGAGGAGGTACCAATGCATCTTCTGGTGCAAAGGTACCTCCGCCCCTGCCACCACCACCCTTATGTTTTTTGGACGTTGTTGAACCCTCCCCCCCAACTCCGGTAAAGCCATGGTGACAAATGCGTGTACCACCTCTCTTCTATTTTTATTTAGAAAAATAAAATAAAATAGTGAGAAATGAGCAAAATACCCACTTGAGTTAACTGATTTTGTTAAAGGGAGCGACCAAATACTTGCAAAAATGTGAACCAAAAGTCTCATTCTTATATTTATTTTGATTTTAGGACCACTGTGAATAGAAAGTGTAAACCACATGAACCAAATCCATAATTTACTCTCAGTAGAACATGATAAGCAACTTTAGACATGTTTAATATTTACACTTTTTATAACTTAAAAAAGTTGTACATTAATCAAAAAATAAATTTAAGAATTTAGTTTCTATTTCTAAACCAGAAGATTTATTTTAAAATAAAATAAATAAAATTGTAAACACTTGTTTTCAAAACGAATGAAATACATAATAATTGAATTGCTTACCAATACTGATTAAAAGGATATTTTATTATTTTATTTCTTCATAATATGTAATGGAAAGTGTCAAGTCGGTCATGGGCATGTCACTTCAAGTATGTTGGTCCAGTTTTATATCCAACGGGTGAATGCTTTATTGGAAACATACTCCATGTCCCAACATTTTTTTTGTTGCAAAAATCAAACAAACCCTTCATAAAGAGTACACGTTTAAAAGGGAAATGAAAGGACTTGTTGAGTTGTGAACAAAACCAGGTACTCATCAAAATTTCATGGAACTGAACCAGAGTCGGAATCGGTGGTTCTTAGAATGAAGGAACATAAACCATAATTAGTTAGAATTTTTTAGTTAAGATTTTCGTTGTATGTAAAAGATATTTGAATTGGTAAATCTATTAACTCAATTTTAGTTTTATTAAACATTTACATTTGATAAATTTACAAATACTTTTTTGTTAAAAATAGCGGGTACCTGTCGGTTCGGGTTCTGGGTACCAGCGGGACCGGGTACCCGGTCCCGGAATCGGATACCCAGTCCCGGAACCGGTCCCGGCGGGTAACGGTTCCAAAAAAATGAAAACCAGAACCGGAACCAGTCTTAATCGGTTCCGTATTGTAGGAACCGGAACCAAAACCAATCACACCAGTTTCGGTTCCGAAACTGGTAGTTCCGATTTCAAAGGCGGGTACCCAATTCTGATACTCACCCTAGTTGCCATTGCACATCCATGAAAACAATATGAATTTATAATAGATTATGGAGTTTATTACTTTTTTGGTCCTTATAGTTTGTTGAAAATTGTTATTTTTATTTCTATATTTGTAAAATTACAAATTAATTTTCTGTCGTTTTGATTTAAAACTCACTGTTAAAAAATACAAACTGCAAGTTAAAAATCTTAGGGATGAAAGATGCAATTTTAACACAATACAAACTGCAAGTTAAAAATCTTAGGAATAAAAGATGCAATTTTAACACGCCATAGAAATGGAAAATGTAACAACCCAGATCCAAGAATAAAGCATAACGATCAACATTTAATAACTAGCCATATGGCCCCGAAATTTAGCTTTAAACAACCAATACATCATAAGGTTTGCGGAAACAACCTTTATACACAACAATTTCGAATGTATGCATACGAAAACTCAACCTTCTTACAACCTCTTACCATCCCAACTGATTGACACAACAATTTCGAGAATGGGGCCCACCAGAAACTAGGAGCGTACCCTTAATCCGTTGTTCATCCATTTCGAACCCAAGAAGTTCTACCTTTGGTCGATTCATTCCTGCCCTGACCAATACTCCTTCTAGGGGTGTCATCAGTTACACCATGAGCGACCTCACACATCGCATCAAAACCTTCGCTATCGCCGCAAGGCTAAAATTTACTTCACTCCACCACCCCTCCATCGATTGTCTCATCAATAATAATCTTCCAGACCTGACAAGAACTAAACTAACCGCATATAACCAACATTCTATTGACAACCTCGCAAAATAAGGCAATTTGAGCACATACATGTACCTGTAAATTCACATTTACACTGGCCAGGTGTAATGTAAATTTACCTTACATGACAGTCCTTATTTCCTCTTCTTTAGTGCACTTAGAGTTATCTCCCTAAAGGCATCCTATGTCCCAGCTGTGTCGCTCTCTACCCCACAATTTAAGTTTAGGCTCATCCGGTCACCTAAATCGCTTAAACCATGGCTCTGATACCAACTGTAACAACCCATACCCAAGAATAAAGCATAACGATCAACATTTAATAAACCTCTCTACACAGCTGAGAAATTTCTAAACAAAGTCTTGATTTAAAAGTAAAGCAATGAAACTATCTTCTATTCCTCGCCTCAAGCTTTGACCTTCACCTTGCCCTAGCCCAAGCCTCCTACTAAATGCTTTCCTGAAAATGGGTTTAGTTTGGAAAAACGAGGGTTAGACCATAAGGTCTAGTGAGGTCCCTCTAGAACAACTTTCGCGCCAAACAATATAATAAGCAGTTCATAAACATTCATAACCATTTTAGTGCATTGAAACAATAAACTTTCATCAACAAGAAACCACACATGAAATGGTACACTGAAGTCCCGCACCCCGGTGACAACGTGTCAGTCTCATACTGCCTTACTGAAACACACCCTCCATGGCATAAACGGGACACCCCCGGTATGAGCACTTACGGGACCCCTCCCCCCGACTTAGCCGTATCATATCCACTTTCAAATGTATGCATACGAAAACTCAACCTTCTTACAACATAACAAACATGCAGTTTCATATAGGAAATCAAACATGCAGTTTCATAACATATCATGCGTAAAGATAATAGCATACTGATCAACTCATTTTCAGTTAGGAAAACTCACCTGTTGGCCTTACTTAAGCCTTCTCACTTACGCCTCAGAACTCTAAGTCGAACACCTACGATTACAACGGGAGTAATAAGTCACCCGAACACCCCTTGAGATCTACTCTCACTCTCACTCAAGCCTCTTCTTAACTCATCTCGCAAAGAAATCAAATTCTCTTATAGGGTGAAGTTAACAGACACAAAAGAGTGTATCCGGATAGCACAATCGGATAGCACGTCCGAATACTGACTTTCCGGATAACAACGTCCGGATACCTACTTTCCGGATAACAGCGTCCGGATTCCTACTTTCCGGATAACAGCGTCCGGATTCCTACTCTCCAGAAACCATGCCCGGGTACTATCGGATTTGGTCTCCCACACCGCTTTCCGGATACGAAATCCATTGGGATACCATTGTCTCCAGATTGCGACCCCTACCCGGATAGTGGCGACTGTTCGGGTAATCGCACTGTGCGATTTGGAAAAACCCCAAAATCCTGATTCGGTTCACTCCAAGAAGATTCAAGCCACCGAAAACAAAGAGTTTATAAACAAAAGCATTCTTATCGAAGATTTAGCATCTAATCACCCTCTTTCATCACAATCCTACCATATTAACCCCAAAAGCTCTGTAATCCCTTTAAGCATGAAAATCCACCCACAAAAGCAATAAGGGTTAGAGATTGAGAGTTTACCTTGAAGCAAATTGTTGTATGAGCTACCTCCAAACCAACACCCTCCTAGATTTCTGATTCCAAGTCTTCACCTCCAAAAATCGATACTGTGGATCCCATATTAGGGCAAAGTAATAGAAATCACAGAAAGATTAACAATAAATACGATATGATTTCAACTTGTCATCCCTCTTTCATTAACCATTCAGAGAATTTCAATAACGTGATTACAATGGTTATGAGACGATTTTTGGATGATTAACCTAAACAATAGGCTAAACACACTTTATATACTAAGGCCTAATCTACCAATGCCCATGGCCCATTACTAATATTAAGCCCATATAAAACAATTTACAAAATACACCCTTGAACTTCTATTCAATCAGATTTAATCCCAACAATCTCCCCCTTTGAATCGAAGTTGCGCCAGTTCGAAACGTATCTCTTTCGGAGTGCAAAAAGAATCTCGAAGCTTCGGATGGCTTTATGGAACTCAATGCGGTCTTCAACAATTTCCAAGGCATCTCGGGCGTTTGTTTCGTTTAGACTTGCGGCAAACGAAATCCGGAGTTCTTTTTCCTTGGTAATTATGTCTCTTAGCGCATCTCTGACCTTTAACAGAGTTCCATCGCAGAATCTTTCTACTTGACTGAAGCGGATAAAGTTTTTTTTTGTTCTGTTCATTGAGATAGACGATTCCGAACTCTGGTTGTAGTACCAGAATGTTGACTGGATACATCTTCAATTTAGGGACTTTCTGATCGGGTATCAGCAGGTTGATCTTTTTCGTCCGATGCTCGACTCCCATCTGAAAATCAGTAATGTAAGACATTGTTACCTTGTGTTTCAGAAATCGCTCTCCATCCCTAGGCTTCACAATTACACGAGGATTAGGCATGTCAAAGAATTCATCGTAAAAGTGCTCAAAAAGTAAATCTAAATCAGAAAGATGTGATTTTGACGTAGATGCATGATTTGGATTTACTGGGGTTTGTGTAGATCCTGAACGAGAGTGTTCAGAAGCTAACACGCTAGTTAAAGCGGGTTCTGAACCGAGTTGTTCAGAAGCCAAATCTGTAGCTTCGTCAAAAGTCACGTTTACGCTTTCGACGACGGATTTGGTTCGTTTGTTGTAAACGCGGAATGCTTTATCCTGCATTAAGTATCCGATGAATACTCATTCATCTTCCTTTGGACTGAACTTGCCAAGGTCATCCTTGTCATTTAAGACGTAGCACGTGCACCCGAATGCGTGGAAGTACTTGATATTCTGGATGCGGTTGTTGATGATCTCGTACTGGGTTTTGTTGAACCTCTTGTTGATGATGGAGCGGTTTTGTGTGTAACAAGCAGTTCCAACCGCTTCAGCCCAGAGAAAAAGTGGCAGCTTGGATTGTGATAGCATCGTGCGAGCATCTTCGACAAGGGTACGGTTCCGCCATTCTACCACCCTTGCGGCAGAAAAGTTGTGCAAAATACCTACGGATGTCAGGTATCCGTCCAACATTTAGTTCTTGAACCCCGTCCCGTTGTCCATCCTGATTGACGGAACTAGCTGACGGAGGTTCAGCTGAATGGTCTTCAGATGGGTAATAATCAGCTCCGGGGTCTCGTCTTTCGAGTGCAGAAACTTCCCCCATGTGTAGCACGAGAAATCGTCGACCATCACCAGGAAGTATTTCTTTTTGTTGATGCTCTGAACGCGCATCGGTCCACACAAATCCATATGGATGAGTTCGAGGGACCGAGATGTGCTCGGAGCGGCCTTCGGCTTGTGAGTAGCTCGCTTCATCTTGCCCATTTCGCATGCCCCGCAGAGTCTATCTTTGTCGAACTTGAGCTCGGGCATGCCTTTGACGTGTCCGCCTAGCACCAATTTATTGATATTCTTGAAGTTGATGTGCGAGAGTCGACGATGCCAAATCCACGCTTGTTGAGAGTTGTCCTTCAACATGAGACATACTGAATCATCGGTCTTCAGGGCAGAGAGGTCGATGGTGTAGAGGTTGGTTTTCCGAGTTCCAACGAGTAATTCCTTTCCGTCTTCAGTACGGACGCTACACCTTTTAGCTTTGAAGTTGACCTCGAGATCTTTGTCGTAGAACTGTCCGATGCTGAACAGGTTGTGTCCCAATCCCGCGACATATGACACCTTCTTGATTGTTATCTTATCTTGAACTATGTCGCCGTAGCCCATAATCGGTGCTTTGTCATCGTTCCCAAACCTCACGTCTCCGCAGTATTTCTCTTTGAAGTTCGTGAGTAGATCCCTTCTTCAGGTCACATGGTTGGAGCATTCTGAGTCTAAGTACCACACATTACCGTCCTGCAAAAACGAGATTAGGGATTTTTAGGTACCCATTTGAAAATGAGTCTTGGAGGGTTAGGTTTAACACCTGACTGGGGAACCCATTTTGAATTGGGCTTTCTTTTGGGATTACGAGATTTACGCTTAGGTTTTGAATTAAAAACATGATAAGAACCAAACCAATCAGATGCATAACGATTATCATCAAAATCATTCAATCCACAGTTAGAGCAACACAAGCAATCATGGGATATTTGAAGCAATTGTTGTATATAATAAAGTCTTAACGGAAATTTAATACTTTGTTCAACAGAATTATTCAATTTATGAAAACCATAATCATTAATGTTTTTCCTAGAATTGAAAGCAGAATCAAATGACTTTGACTCCGACTTGCCCTTGTTAGATCCTTTGGCTACCCACTTTGGTTTGTCTTGTTTTGCCCGACCATTTTTATCTAAAAAGTCATTAACGGCATGGTCAGCAGAGTTTGAGTAGGAAGGATTTCTATCATTTGATCGACCGGTCTTTTGCCGCGTCTGTGAACGTTTTTGAGAATGAGAATCGGTTTTAGAAACTTTGTTCACAGGCGGGGTCTTGAGTTTTGAAGAACACTAGCCTTTCAGAATTTTAACCGGACGATTGACTGCCTTAGAAAGAAAGTCGGTGTGGTTTGGAAGAGGTTTGTCAAATTCAAACTTAGGAAACTCTTCATCTTAACTGCCATCAGAATATGCTGAAAAATCTATATCAGGCACAGATGGACCAGGATTAGTTGAGGGTGGTGAGGAACACTTTGAGTCTGTGTTTTTGGAAGAATCTGGTGCAGAAGCTTTTTGAAATTCAGAGTTAAGATTCTTTTGAACACAGTTATCTTGAGACTCTTTTCATTTTCTAGAAGATGTTTTACCAATGAAGGCTTTACACGAAGATGTATCCGATGAGTCCGAGGAAGGTTCGGGTAGATTTACCTTTTCTTTTTGGAGTTGGTCAAACTTCTCTTGGAGTTGACTTTTACTCACTTGCTCTTGCATCACTTTTGTTGCCAAGGCAGACAGTTTGGATGTGAGTCTATTGATTTCTACCCGAAGGAGTTCCTTGTCCTCAACATATGCATGTTCCGTTTTGATGGATTTGAGTTTCTCAAGTTCAGTTAGAAGCTCTTGTTTTTCCTTTTGAAAAATAGTCGTTTCCTTTTCGAGTGTGTCCTCTAACTCGACCATTTTTTATTCCAAAACGGGAGGAGGAACATAGAGTTTAAACTCGTTCATCTCAGTTTTTAGGTTCAGGGGCTGAGGCCTCATCCTTTTTAGAGGAATCCTTGGGCTTTGCAACCTTATAGCCGTCAAAGAGTCATTCGAAAGATACTTAGATTTATTTTTCCTGTAGGAATAGTGAAGAGGTTCATACGCAAAAGGTAATTGCATTTTAGTGGTGTGTGCGATTTTTATTCCTCAGTTTCCTCTTCCTTCTCTTCGAGAGGTCCAGTCCATTTGATTTTGTATTCGGGAAACTTTTTGTCGAGACCAAGAAAATTAAATTCGTAAAGAGTAGGTCTCATTGTCAAAATCTTTTTCAAGTACTGTGGGTTATCGTACCCGATTCCCCATTCTTTGTTAAAATACGTGAATTCCTTACGTTTGTTCATGTGAATTGTTTGATCAGTTTGACCTCTTTTATGAAGTTTAGTTTCAAGATCATTTATTTTCGAAACAAACTCTTTGTGTTGAACTTGAAGAGAGGAGCATTGATAAATAATCTCTGCTTTCTCATCCTCACACTGATCAAGCTTTGAATTTTACTCAGATATCTTAGCCCTAAGATCTTTGGGTGCAATGGAAAGATTTGCACACTTTTCTTTCAGATTGGCATTGTCAGACTTATATTTTTCAATTATCCTCTTTTGAACATCTAGCTTTTCTTTTAAAGAGTTAATTTCAAGCAGTTGTTCATGAGTGGAAGCCTTATAGGAGTCTATTCTTTGAGCAAGTGGTTGCATCTGATCGACTAAGTTTTGATAGATAGGGGCACATATCTGACAAAGATTTCCTTGAGTTGGTGGAGGAGAGTGGTTGCCTATAAAATCATCAACATCTTCAGAATCGCTTTCATCGTCGGAACGGTTCAGCCAGAAGTCGTCTTCAACCAATAGTGCCTTTCCTGAAGCTTTCTGTTCAACTAACAACAATTTTGCCTTGTAGTAGTCCACGTTGCATACAATGGACTTTTGGAAGTCTTTAGCAAAGTGGCCCAATTTACCACAGTTATAGCACGTGACTGGCTCATCTTTGTTCTTTGACTCGGGCTTTCGTTCATTCTTCTCCTTATTATCTGACTGCTTGTGCTCGTCAGACTTTTTCTTTCCTTCATACTTCTATTTATAATCATGGCGTTTGTTGGGAGTAGTCGAGTAGCGCTGATTATTCGAGGAAGGTTTCTTGAAGAACTTCTTTTTCTGAAAAGACTTGGTGATCAGGGCCATAGCTTTCTTTATTGCAGTCAGCTCAGGGTCAGAGTTGCTTTCCTCTGTTTCTTCAGCTTCAGGTTCTGATTCACTGGACACTTGAGCTCTCTTGGAGTGTCGGTTGGAAGATTTGCCGCTTTTTGAGGATACAAGAGCGAGGGGATCGGCTTGAGATTTCAGATCGCTCATTGTCTCCATAACTTCATCCTCGTCTTGCATGAGCATCTCGTAAAGTTCATGGATTGGAACGTTCTCAATCAGATTATTGTGTTTGATATGAGACGCAAACACTTTCCATTATGGCAGGAGATTGTTTAAGAACTTGAGGGCATTCTCCGTATTAGATCAAGTGATCTTGTTCTTGTGGAGGTCGTTCAGAAGAAGGCAGAATCGTTCATATGCCTGAGTAATTGATTCGCCCTTGCGTTGCTTGAAACCTTCAAATTTGGTGATGCAGCTGTTGACCTTCAGCTGGTTTCCTACTTTACTCCCGCTCATCATCTTCTCAACTTGATCCCACATGCCTTTGGAAGTGTCCTTGTAGCTGTCAATGGCCGTGTAAATTTCGTTCGGTAGACTCTGAACTAGATATCTCTTGGCATGTTTTTCACCATCAAATCTGCGCTTTTCCACGTCGGTCATCTGGATGTAAGTCTTGGCCGTAGGTCGAGCTGCAGCACCTTCTGCTTGAGCTGGTACAGTAGTCATTGGAGTTTCTTGTGGGCCTTCAGTGAGAGCTTGCCAGATTAATTCGAATTTCTCTTTAGCTTCGATAAAGATGATAAATCTGTCTCGCCATTGACTGTATTCGCCTCGATAGAGAGTCGGAGGCTTGGCGTCGGTACCGATTGCTAGAAAGTCGCGAGACATCGTGAAGTGTGCACCAATGTGAACGTCAGACGGTAGGGTTGATTTAAAGATTGGAAATCCTAACGCAAGGCACTACAAGTGACAGTCGTAACGCAGGATCTAAGAGTGATACTAACTAGAACACTGGTAAGAAATCAAATCAGACTTATCGGATAGGAATCCGAATAAATGTGTCTGATCAGGAAGTGTCCGGTCAGAATTATGAGTGAAGTGTCCGAACAATTAGAGTAACCGGATAAAATAAGTTTACCGGATAACACAAGGTTACCGGGTAAAACAAACTTACCGGAAAACAGAAATGACCGAATAAAAATAAGGTTACCGAATAAAATTACTTACCGGATGGGGTGTCCGGGAAGCTAGAGTGTCCGAACAAGGAGTATCCGGGAACAATTACAATCCGGGTATATTACCGGATAGTTTAGGCAATCCGGACAAAATACCGGACACTTGTGACTTATCGGGAAATGTCAACAGTCCGAATAGGAATATCGGATAGTCAGGTTACCGGGAAGTGTAAACAACCCGGATAGACTTGTCCGGAAAGTAGCGTGAAATTAGGAAACTTCCCGGAAAGAATAAGATGTTCCGGATAGTGCGGCTCTGCGAGGAATTCTGACTTGGATGCGATTAGGGTTGTCGATTTCTTTCCTGAAAGGTTAGATTTTGACCAAAAACACAAAAACAACTACACCCAAATCGATTTCTAAGCAAAAACAATGATTTTTGAGGCAAAAATTGAACCTTTTAAAAGAATAGAGACTCAAGCTTGGAAAATTGATTTTGCTTGAAAAACATTCACTCAGTCGAATTAAACTTTGAAACGATGCAGTGTAAGGTTAGGTTATAGGACTCTATCTTTGCACAAGAAGTTGCATCTGATCGTATAAGGCTTGATGAATGGGAATACATACCTGGCAGGATTCTCCGAAGGGGGATGAGTCGTCATTTTCTGATTCGGATTGCTTGGTGTGGTTTCCCATCAAACACATGTGGGCATCGACATCTCCCAAATCTTCATCATCAGACAGATTCAGCCAGTGATCATCCTCATCCATCAACGCTTCTCCAGCTTCTTTTTGTTTGGCCAAGAACATCCTGTTCTTGTAATACTCAGAATTGCGTACTACAGGTTTTCGACATTCTTTCGCAAAATGTCCTAGTCGTCCATAATTGTAGCACTTCACGGGCTCATCTTTGTCTTTCTCCTCAGCCTTGCGTTCTAATTGTCGTGCCTCTTCTGATCTATTTCTTCCGTCGTACTTTTCTTTGTAGTCGTCGCGCTTGATAGAAGCAGTCGAGTAACGAAGGTTATTGGAAGTTGGCTTCTTGAAGTAAAGTCATTTTCTAGAAGGCTTTGAGCAGGAACACCATTGCCTTCTTGATGTCATCCAGCTCGGGATTAGACCCACTACCATCTTTATCTTCTTCAGGTTAAGATTCACTTACCACCTTCTCTTGCTTGGAACTGCGACTAGATGATTTACCTCGTTTGTCAGGAGCAAATGCTAGAGGATCAATTGGGGATTTGTCAACTGGCTTCTGATTACCCACCAGCTAAAGAACTTCATCGTCGTCTTGCATGGGCATCTCGTACAGTTTATTGATGGGAATATTCTGCAGATGTGATTGTGCTTGATATGAGATGCAAAGGTCTTCCACTCTGGTTGGAGGTTGTTCATGAACTTGATGTTGTTCTTGGTGTTCGTCCTCGCTATGCTGTTCTTATGGAGTTAATTCAGGAGCATGCAGAAACGCTCGTATGTTTCAGTTAAGGATTCTCTCTTCCTTTGCTTGAAGTTGTCATACCTAGTGATGCAACTATTGATCTTCAGTTGATCACCAATCTTGCTTCCCCTCATCATGCGCGCAACCTGGTCCCACATACCTTTGGTCATTGCCTTATGACTGTCTATAGCAGTATAAATGTCATTTGGTATGCCATGTAGAAGGTATGACTTTGCAAGCTTGTCGCCGTCGAATTTGCGTTGTTCGGCAACAATCATCTAAGCATACGTCTCTGAAACGCATGTTGCAGGAGTACCGTCTTCTTGAGCTTGAACATCTATCATCGGTGTCGACTGAGGTCCTTCTGAAACACCCTAAAATTCTGAATAAATTTAAACCTTAAATTCACAAGGTTTACAACTACATCTTCCAAAAACATTCATTCACAAATGGAGAATTAGTGACGAAGATTCATAATTACAAATGAAATATCATAAACAACCTACTAATCTAATCATATCCAAACGAGATCAGATTATAAAGTTGTCTATGGGATCTCCCAAATATCTTCGATATAAACTAATCTCTCCATTAAACCTTCAAAATCTATGACTCATGGGTCACTCTCCGCTCATCCCTTCAAATCCCTTCCGTGCTAGCACCTGGTAAAAAAAATTTAATTTGGAAACATTAGGCTTGCGCCTAGTGAGAACATCCAGTTTTAAAATCAAAACATGTATAAGCTTTGAAAACCAAGTCTGTAAATAAAGCATATAAAAGTAACCTCTTTGCCAATTCCATAACGTACACATAACATCTTTCGATGACGGGAATCATACCCGATTCCATGAGTATGACGAACACCAAGTAAGTCATAGTATCATGCTTACGAGCGCCACTACGAATCACTGAGGATCCTAGATTTCAGCTCATGCCCAAGAAATTACAATTAATCCATGCATATTTCTTGGTGTGGAAGTAGGGATTACAATTAAGCATGCATATCCCTTATTTTCCAATAGAAAACGGGAATTTCAATTTACCTTGCCTATTCCACGTTTTCACGTACTTCTTGTGCCTATAGATCGATTACACATGTGTAGACTTTCGTGCGACTATTATAAACATACCATTCTATGCTTAGAATAATATCATTTCATAATATAAACGAATCATGTAAAACCACTAGATTCAATATAATGAAGTCTCACCTATATCGTTTTTCATCAGGATAATACTATATATTTTCTTCGTAGTTTAATTCCAATTTCAACGTTTGGAATATATTCAGAAAAATACAAGTTCCGGAACCCAATTCGGAAATTAACGGGAAAACATATCCGGAACCAGATCCAGGAACAATCCGGAAAACGTATCCGGTAAACTCAATCCGGGAGTCTAGTCCGGGACTCAATCCGGGAGTCTAGTCCGAGTCTCAATCCGGGAATACCATCCGGAAACCAAATTCCGGGACCTATCCGGGAAAACCATCCGGGACTCGATTCCGGGAATCATCCGGAAAACCATCCGAACGTTTGATAAACTGACCTGACTCGTACCAAAAATCGTATTTCCACAGTTTTTCAATTCGATTTAACCATACTTTATTGATACATATAAACATAATTCAAAGTGTGACTTCAATTCCAACTAATAATTTCAACATACACATAGTATTAAAAAGAAGACGAACTCATGGTGATTAGGAGCTCAAAGCGGGTTGAACCGGAATCGATCAAACCACAGTTCCTATTTTACCAAATTAATCATCAGTCGCTTGAAATCTCCATCCGAATTGAGATTGCCAAGTCTTGAAGAAGAAGAATGTGGATCCCAGATTAACAAGTGCAATCAATGTAACCAACACAATAGCATATTAACCTCATAAATCTCACTTGATTGAATAGCAGAAAAGATGAACACTGTGTAGCTGTACAAGGTAATTAGAAACTAGTAGTTAGGTCATTAAACCCTAATCTAAACAAAACAAAGATATTTATATCCCAAAAGGGATAGTTACAAGAAATAGCATAAAAGGTCCCTGAACTTCTATTCAACTTACATTGATACCTAACAATCCCCCCCTTTGAATTGAAGTTCGATCTCACGCCAGTTCGGGACATATCGGTTTCTGATTGCAAAAAGAATTTCAAAATGTCGGATGGAGTTCCTGAAATCCATCATGTCTTCAATCTCCTTGAGGAGCTCTTTGGCAAGATACTTTCTGACGTTGGCGTAATTCTCTGACGAATCTCTTTCCTCTTCTTCAATAATCTTTCTCAGCACGTTCTGAATCTTCATCAAAGTCCCTTCACTTAACTTGTGCAACTCACTTATCCTCATAAAGCATTTCTCTCCCTTATCATTCAGATACACGATCCCTGTCTCTGGTTTGAGTAAGAGAGTATATACCTGTACGTCTTCAGTTTCAGGAAGAGTCAGATTGGGCTTCAACACATTCACTTTCTTCTGATTGCCTTCTATCCCCATTTGAAAGTCATTGATGTACGAGAGGGTAATGGTGCACTTCATGAACCTCTTTATCGTTTCAAGGGCTTTGGTATACGGCAGTGGTCGGATAGTGTGGGTCTTTAACTCTCAAAGAAGGACCGGAAAATCTTTTAAGTTCATATTTTTTAAGTCGGCTTCCGAGAATACCCATTCTTTTCCATTTTCTCGTTTAACAGTGAAAACCGGGAACCAAACCTTCAAGACTTTGTCGTACACGATCTCCACGATTTCTATGATCCTGTGGTTTGTTCTAAACTCATGGACCATTCTGCTTCTTTTCATCACCTCCAAATACTGAGAACGAATCGATTCACTTATATCAGAAACCCCGTGACACAAAACCGGGTCGAGTGGTCTGATCCAGTGAGCGAAGATCTTCTTATGCGATTATTCTAAGTATGGGACCAAGATTCGAACTCTTTCCCAACGAACTGGTTGAATAGGTTGGGGTTGAGCTGTTTCTGGATCAGGAATTGGAATTTCGGAGGTACTTGCAGTGTCACGTGTGTCATGCTGAGAATCTGTTACCTGTTCGCTTTGAAGGAGGAACTGATCATAATCTTCATCGTTCATGATGTCGTCGTCTGAGTACTCCCATAAAGCGTCTATCTCGGATTGAATGGCCAAAACGGCTTTCTCTCTCCATACCCGTTCAGCTTCTGGATTACCATCTGAGTCTTCATCGATCAAATCAAGAACTGGCCTTTTCGGAACTGTCAGCATTAGGTTTTCTTCTGGTTCTCCCTCGGGCTTTTCAACCACCGGGTCTGCTGATTCTGGCATTTGATCTCTGACCGGTGTAGATAACTCCATGTCCTGAACGATATCTGAGTCGTCTGGCTGTTGGTGTGGTTCAGTTTCAGCTGGAGTTTCGGTTAATGGTTCTGTCGCTGAGGTTGACAGCTCGGTCAGTCTTTGTCTTTTCTCCACCTCATGTTGGTCAGGATCATCCTAATCATCATGTCTTCTTTTCGAGCCCTGGCTTGACCTTTCTAGATGTTTTCGAGGCTGGCAACCCTCTCGGATAAGGTTTTGAGGGTGCGCTTAAAATCGGTTAGGGTTGTGGTAAGGGTATCAAGCTTAGTGTTTATTTGGGCTTGGGAATTGTTGGTCCTGAAGGGTTATACAAGTTTGTAGAAGGGGGGGGGGGGTTGAATACAAACACACATATTTTACTTTCTAAATTGTTTATTGATAAATCTCAAATAATTTACAACTTGTTGCGGAACAAGATTAAGGATTAACCTAATCTAAACAAGTTAAGAACACTAAGTTTCTTGCACTAGAAATAAGACAGAAAGGAGATAAGAATACTATGAGTAATATTCTAGCACTAAGAGAGAAAGAAGAAGATGGCCGAGCACTTCAATTCTGAAGTAGGGTTCTTCTTATATACTGCATGCATTTAATGCATTGCAGTACAACTTTACACATGGTAGCAGCTGATTGGTTGCATGGTTTGACCTTTGTAGACAACCTTAGTAGCCGCATGATGTACAATGTAGAATCAGAGTTGGTTGTACGATCCTGGACAGAAGGGATGTCCATTCTGACATTTCATACGGAGACGTGCAAGGGGATAAGTGTTGGTCTCGAGAGGGTTATACAAGTTTGTAGAAGGGGGGGGGGTTTGAATATAAACACACGATTTTTACTTTTCTAAATTGTTTATTGATACATCATAAAACAACTTACAACTTGTTGCGGAACAAGATAAGGACTAAGCCTGATCTAAATAAGTTAAGAACACTAAGTTTCTTGCACTAGAAGGAGACAAGGAAATTACGAATAATAACCTAACTCAAAGAGATAAGAAGATGGTCGGGCACTTAAGATAAGTGAGCGCACTTCAAAAACTAAAGTATGGTTATTCTTTTATACTGCATGCATTTAATGCATGACAGTTTTACTTTACACGTGGCAGCAGCTGATTGGTTGACCTTTGTAGACAACTTTAGTAGCAGCATGGTGCACAGTGTAGAATCAGAATTGGTGTACAATTTCAGACAATAAGGATGTCCGTTCTGACATTTCGTACGGAGACGTGCGAGGGAGGTTAAGACAATAGTAACTTGTACGGAGACTTCATGATCAGCTTTCGTTGAGTCAGTACTTTATCAGCGAATGATAAAGTTCATCGATTGCTGAAGTCTTCTACTTGATACTTCACGTTGAGTGGACAAATCTATGACTTCGCTGATATCCGCATCAGTTCATTAGAAGACTTGTCGCTGGTTCTTGAGCTTGATCTTCGACTTCAACGTAGAACCTTTGTTAACGTGAAACTTGTCTTCAGAGATCATAAGTAAACAACTAAGTTATCAGCTATCACCAATAGGACTGAACAGGCTCAGAGCTATATATGGTGAACAGTTACGCTGAACATATTATCAGCGATCATCACAGAGACTGAACAGGCTCAGTGCTACGGGATGAACAGTGTTCGCTGAATGTCTAATCTAAAGAGCGAGAGTTCCTATCAGCGGTACTGAAACAGTCTTAGTACTTATCAGCGATAGTGAAACTCTTATACATATTGTTTACTTACAATTTTCACTAAGTTGAATAGAGAGGGTCATTATCAAATCACTGAGGGTTTGGATCAACAATCTCCTCCTATTTGATATTGACATAGCAACAGAGAAAATTGCTAAGTATGAAAACATAAGGATAAAAAGAACTCATAAAATATTTGTCCCTTTTACTGTTTTCTAGGATCTTTTCAGTTCTGATGGAGTAAAGTACTTTCGCTTAAATCTTTCTTTAAACTTCGTATCAGATTACAAAGGGAAGTGGAAAAATTACAAGTACAACGATTTAATTTACAAGTACAGAAGATGTTAGTTGATAAAGATAGAAGAACAGGGCGATCCTATCAGCTACAGAGGTTCTTCCTTAATGAGAAGTTCATCAAGGGTCTTTGTCGTAGGGATCATCCAGTCAAGGACTTCTTTTCCCTGATTTCTTCTTTCTTGGGCTTCCTTGAAGATCAAGGGTTTCATGAAATGTCCGAGAAGGTCATCTCTGAATCCACACCAATAGATGAGATCTCTGAGCTGTTCGATTGGAGTGATGGGTAGCTCAGAGATACGTTGAAAACGTTGTCGTCCATCATAGTCAATAAAGAATATACCATAAGGATTGCTTATGACTTTGCCAGGGACAAAACGTTCACCATGTGACAGAGATGTGTCGAGGGCAGAGAGATCAGGTTCAGGACCAAGTACTTCAGAGCGAGAGAAACCAATACCTGTTTCACTTCGGATGGAAGGACCTGAATCTGATGGTTGTATCTTTTTCTTTCCAGAGGCCCTTTTTCTTTTCAGCGTTGGAGCGGCAGGATGAGGAATATCCACAACAGATGAAACCAAGTCAATCTGTCGATTTAGAAGTTTTTCGACATGATCTTTGTACTTTGAGCGTGAATTCTGAATGGCTATTCTGATCTCCAACCATTCAAAGAGACCATACTTCGTGATGGCATCAGCATAGAAGGTTTCAGTTTGGACGTTTTCTCTGAATAGCTGGACTTCAACAATTGGTACTCTGATGGTTGATCTTCCAGTGATGTGTACCTTGTTGATTCTTGCAGCCCGATATCGAAAATGTAGTTTCTCTTTTCGAAAATATTCTGGGCATCTTCCCATAGCTGACGTTGGACTTCAATGGGAGTTCTTTTCAGCTTGGGGTCATTCACCGATTATTGGACAAGCTGGATGGCGAGGGCCTTATCTTTTTCTTCAGCTTCCTTTCTTTCGGCGAGTAATCTTTCAGCTCTGAGGTGATCAACGAATTCTTTCTTTGATATCCTGAACTTTGTAGGAATAGGAGTGACTTTGGAGTGAGGGAGGATTATTCGCTGAGCCTCAAGTTTCTTGATCATTTCTTCTCTCCTTTTTTGATCCACTTCACTCAGCTTTTGTGGAGCCAAGGAAGGTCTGTGCTTGTGAGAGAGAAGTTGTTCTTCAGGTTCATCAGTCTCGGTGATTAAATCCAAGACTGGGATTATTTCTTCAGCAGTAGTTGCAGCTGGAATTATTTCTTCAGCGGCAGTTTCAGCTGGATGAACTTCAGCTGGATCCGCAAGCAGGGGAGAGGACTAGCTGAAACACAGCGATCTTTTGAGTAAGATTTGGGAAGAAAAGAGATAGAGAAAAGAATGGGGTTTAAGTGTATAGAGGTTTTATGGAGAGGAGAACTGAGAGTGAGAAGGGATAGAGGAGGGATGCAGTGTAAGGAAAGAAGAAGTAGTGTACCTGACGAACTGGCTTTTGAAGCAAGATCATCAGATTTTCGTCTGCAGCGACACCTTTGCCTTTGCCTTTGACAGCTTCAGATGCTGCAGGCTTTGTCCGCTCCCCTGAAGGTTCTTTTATTGAAATTCCTTTAAGAGCTGGAGCTTTCTTTGGTTGGACGAAGAAGAAATCATCATCATCATCAAAGTCATCATCATCATTGTTGCTGGATGATGGTTCATCGTCAGAGATGTCGACAGCTTCATCGTCTTCAGCTTCATCATCAGATTCATCCTCTACAGCGTAAGGTTCGGTCACATCAGCATCAGCAGCTTCAGTTTCCTCATCGAGTTGCTCCCCCTCAGATACAGAGGGAAGTTTCTCGGTTCCCTCAGGGTTTTCAACTCTCTAAGGTTCATCAGATGTCTTATTTGTCTCCCCCTTAGCATGATCATCATGGGGAAGACTTTCATTACTCTTCTCCCCCTCTTCATTATCATCATGGGGAAGGTCTTCTAGGCCAGATATACCAGGACTGATCTTTTGGAGACTAATCTGTCTTCTAGGACAGATATAGCAGGACTGATCTTTTGGAGATCTTCTCGGTCCACCTGAGTGAAATGTGAAGGAGCACATGTAGGGGCGTTCAGGCGATCGAGAATCTATTGAAGTAACCCGGTGGCAGTGATTCCATCCGTATTTAAGGAGGACACCTCTTTTTGAAGATTACCAACCACTGTCTTCAGCGTTGTGACCTCGCTGGACAGGGTTGAGAAGTTGAGATTGTTGTTGAAGAGAGTGTTGACGGAGGTGGAGTTTTCAGCAACAGCAGTAACAAGATTGCCAAGACTGCTTTCCACCTTCTCCAGATCAGCACTGGAGGCTTTCTTTTCCACTTTAGCAGTTAGCTTGCTAAGATTCTCTCCAGCGTTTGTTACAGCTGTAGAGTTCGCTGAGGGAGTTGTGGTGAGAGCTGTCATCTTTGTATCCAGATTCTTCAGGGATGTGTTGATATCTCCCAAATTAGGACCTGTAATAGTTAATAACTTATGAACAGAGGAAAGCTCAGAAGTTTGGGGTTGAGAGAGAGTGTGTATGGTTTTGTGTATACCTGCAGGTGGGTTGGGGAAGTCGTCAAAACTTCGATGAACTGAATAGTGTTCCATATCGTCAGCGAGAGTGCCTTGACGCATGGTAGATCCTGCAGGTCCTGAATGTGCATCCATCATTCTTTGTAGAGTATCAGCAGCTGTATCTTGTAGAATGATGGGCGTAGAGTCCAAAGATATAGAGGGAGGAGCAAAGGTTGAGAAGAGTTGTTGGGTGCGAAGTTCAGCGTTGGATCCGCTGAGAATAACTTCTTCAGTCCTTAGAGGGGCTGAAGGAGGTTGGTTCAGTTCCAAGTTAGTAACCTCAGTGTGTAGAGACGCTGAGGTCTGGATGGAAGGGATGGCTTGTTCAGATGTCGCACGAAACTATCCAACGAAACTATCCAACGACTATCCAACGACTCTTGTAAGAAGTGAGTCGTGGAGTCTTCAGCATGTGATTGCTGGGGGGGTGGCTCCTTGGTTTTCTTGATCCTTGCGGAGTCAAGTTTGGTAGTAGAGTGTTTCCTTTTTCGAGTGGATTTTGTGGCCTGGGTATCAACGAGGGGTATGGTCGCTGAAGTAGCCACAAAAGTAGAAGAAGGAGGATTAAGAATAGATAAGAGAGTAGAAAGACGTACCTCATTTGGAAGTGGCTTGAAGTCTAAAACTTTGGGGCCGACTTTAGAGAGTCTCAGGTCTCCTACCTTTGGATATTTTTCCTTCAGGCCTTGTGCTAAAAGAGCACTGATAAACCTGGGATAAGGAACCCATGCTGGTCGATCAGCAGCATTCACTCTGAACAGCATATCATCAAAAATGATCTGAGCCCAATCAACACGGAGACCCTTCAGCAGTGAGTACCCCATGGCTTGTTGAGGTTGAGAGGCTTGATCAGAGGAACCAGATTTGGCAGTTAAGCAGCTGATAAGATGAGCGAAGATGAAGTTCATTTCGCTTGGCATCTTGGATTTCTTCATGATGGTCAGCTTCTTCTCAGGAAGGCCGTCTCTCCCTGTGTCCCGTGCATAGTTCATTGCATCGAAGAATGCAATCAGGGCTTCCCTGTCAGATGAGTTTTTCTTGGGGTCAGGGAATGGGACAAAAGGTTTTTCTTTTGAGGCTGAGGGGAGGTTGAGGGCACACCTGAGGTTACCAGGTGTAATCTTAGAAGTGCCATGATCAGTGTCAAAAAGAATGACAGTGATGGTCTTTTTGGGGTTCTTGGAGGATGTGATCTGAGCACTTCTGGCAGAATTCCAGAACTGAGCTAGTAGGTGTTTATCAGCTGGAGGAGAGATGGTTAGAGCTGTGGACAGAGGTCATTTCTTCAGAAAGGTTACATCGTCATCCAAATGAGTGACCTGTTTCTTTTCAGGGAAGTCGAATAGAGCGTAGGGATTGTTGCTCTGAAAGATAACTTTCTCTAGACTGAATTTGACTTGTGGAGCCCAGGTGATTTCAGAAACTTCAGCAGCTGTAGGAGTGTCAGTGGATGCCATCTCTGCTATAAACACATAATCACCAAGAAGATGAACAACAAAATATCTTATTATGGAAAGAATTTCCAAAAAGATTTGTTTGAAATTTTGTCCATTTCATTCAGTCACAAGATGACTTAATGAAGATTTTGGGTTTTCATGTTTTTAAAAAGAAATACAAAACGTGAAGAGTATGTGTTTTCCAGTTTCTGTTTGAAGAAGAGATTCTGGAAAAACATATGAAGAACAAGTTTAAGATTTTAGATATAAACTTGAAGAACAACCATGAAGGTTGTATTCATAAAATCATGAGAGAAAATGATTTCATTTTAAGAAGGTTTTCTTTTGTTTGACCTGTTTAAAACAAGAATAAGATCAAAAACAAGTTAAAACAAATAGATAATAAGAATATTAACATTGTTTGTTCTTTGAAGAAAATGAACAGTTTCTTGAAAAACTTGAGTGTTCAAAATGCAACAGTAGTTCTTTTCTTGAAGAAGAAGGTTTTCGCGTGAGGAAATATACATACTCGAAGGAGTATATATAGTGAGAGTAGAGATAGAAAAACTATGAGTGGGAAAGTTTTTCATCATGACACGGACACCTGTTAGCATTTGATTTGATGAGAAAATGAAACGTGCCAACGTGTGTCAGAGAAACGTGCCAGGGGTTATCCTGTAAGGATGACGTCATAAACGTCCTTTCATATTTTAAGATGTCTCTGAGGTTTTGAAGAACTCAGGGATGTTTTGAAGAATATGAGGCACTGAATAGAAATATCAGTGAGGTTTTTAGAAATTTCAAAATATCACTGAAAAGAGTAGATATTCAGCGATGTAATTTGTTTTAAAATCTTGCATTTGTATGCGAGTGTCAGTGAGTAAAGAGAACGTACCTTAACATCAGCGAATCAAGGTTGTTCAGAGGGTAGATGAAGAATAGGGTTATACAAGTTGATTTTATCCACTAATTGATCAAATGTGAACCGCTGAAGATTTTACTCTTCAATGTTCAACATTCCAAGCTCGCTGATGAGAAAGTTGAATCTTGTCTCATCAAGAGGTTTGGTGAACAGATCAGCTAACTGAAAGTCAGTTGGGATAAAATGAAGTTCTATATCACCATTCATCACATGATCTCTGATAAAATGATACCCGATTTCGATATGTTTGGTCTTTGAGTGTAGCACTGGATTGTTGGCTATAGCGATGGCACTTGTGCTGTCGCAGTAGATTGGAATTTTAGAGAGCTGTAGGTCATAGTCCAGTAGTTGATTTCTCATCCACAAGACCTGAGAACAGCAGCTTCCAGTGGCTATATACTCAGCTTCAGCGGTTGAGGTGGACACTGAGTTTTGCTTTTTACTTGTCCAACTCACCAGCTTACCACCCAGGAGCTGACAACCTCCTGTGGTGCTTTTCCTATCCATTTTGCAACCTGCAAAATCACTATCTGAATAGGCGATTAGATCAAACCCTGAATCTTTGGGATACCAAAGACCTAGGTTAGGAGTACACTTAAGGTAACGAAAGATTCGCTTTACAGCGATCATATGAGATTCCTTAGGTTCAGCTTGATACCTTGCACACAAACAAGTTGCATACATGATATCTGGTCGGCTAGCTGTAAGATAAAGAAGAGAGCCGATCATCCCACGGTATGCAGTGACATTAACAGGTTTTCCTGAGGGATCCTTGTTAAGTGTCAGCGACGGTGCCATAGGGATTTTCATAGCTGAACTCTGAGTTAAATCAAATTTCTTCAGCATATCTTTAACATACTTTCCCTGATTAATGAAAGTTTCTTTTTCATTTTGTTTGATTTGAAGACCAAGGAAATATGTTAGCTCACCCATCATACTCATTTTGTATTCAACTTTCATCCTTTCAGAGAAACGAATACAAAGGTCAGGGTTAGTAGAACCAAATATATTATCATCGACATATATTTGAACAAGAATGATATGACCTGATACTTTCCTAAAAAATAGCGTTTTATCAATTTTACCTCGCTCAAAATTTTCGTTAAGGAGATAAGAGGATAGAGTGTCATACCATGCACGAGGAGCTTGCTTTAAGCCATAAAGTGCCTTATCCAGTTTATAAACATAACCTGGATGCTTAGGATCTGAGAATCCTGGGGGTTGTTCCACGTAAACTTCTTCATTCAGCTTTCCATTAAGGAACGCTGACTTGACATCCATTTGATAAACCTTGAAGTCTTTGTGTACAGCGTAAGCTAAGAAAAGTTGAACGGCTTCTAGACGAGCCACTGGAGCAAAGGTTTCGTCGTAATCTATGCCTTCCTCTTGTCTGTATCCCTGAGCAACAAGTCGAGCCTTGTTGCGGGTTACAGTTCCATGTTCATCCAACTTGTTTCTATAGACCCATTTAGTGCCTATCACTGACTTGTCAGATGGTCTTGGAACAAGATTCCAAGCTTTGTTTCTTTCAAATTCTGTCAGCTCTTCTTGCATTGCGCTGACCCATTTTGGATCTTTGAGGGCATCATCTATTTTCTTTGGTTCAATCAGAGAAATAAAGTTAACAAATAAACAAATGTTACCAGCACTTCATCGAGTCTGAACACCAGCGTTTGGATCACCAAGAATCTGATCAATAGGGTGATTAACAGTCCATCGCTGAGCCGGAGCATAAGTCGCTGACTCAACCTGAACTGGAGGGGCTGAAGATGAGACTTCAACAATTTCTGGTATATCAGCTAAGACAGGAAAAGGTGCAGATGGCATTTCATTCACTGATTGCTGAGAAGTAGATGGGATGTCTGAGGTAGACGGTTCAGAAGCAGGCATAGTGTTAAGAGGAACAGCTGAGACCCATGACGTTTCAGCTTCACTCGTCTACATGCTTGGGATGATGGTAGGATCATCATCTTCAGCGGTATGAGTATGAGATGGAGGAGTGGGAACATCTTCTGAATCACCAAGATGAGAAAACATCCATTGATTCAGTTCTTCAGTATCAGCAGAAGGTCTTGAGTTCGCTGAACGAGATTCGTCAAAAGTGACGTGAATAGTTTCTTCTACAGTCTGTCTTCTACGATCAAACTTTCCAAGGGCATCTCTGTTGTTTAGAATGAAGCACTGACAACCAAAGATGTGAAGAAAGCTACTTGAAGGCTTTCTCCCATGGAAGAGTTCATAGGCTGTCTTCTTGAATCTTTTGACTATCAGCGACCTGTTTTGCGTAAAACAAGCAGTGTTGACAGCTTCTGCCCAAAACTGAGTAGGCAGGTGAGAATCGCTGAGCATGGAATGTGCACCTTCGATGATAGTTCGATTTCTTCTTTCAGCGACTCCGTTTTGCTGTGGTGTTCTTACTGAAGAAAAGTTGTGAGAAATACCCTTACTCTCAAAGAAGGAATCACACTATGACCAAAGTATATTTCTTTCCAGCGATGGATTGTTTGTTAATAGGGCCAAACAAATCCATATGGAGTAGTTGTAGAGGATATGACACTGAGGAGACTTTCTTAGATTTGAAGCTTGCCTTGGTCTGCTTCCCTTTTTCACACGCTGAACATAAGGACTCTTTGGCGTATGAATGTTGAGGTAGATCGGAGACTAACTCTTTTGAAGAAAGAGTATTCAGTGTCTTGAAGTTGAGATGAGAGAGCCTCTTATGCCATAGCCAGTTGACATCAGATGAGGCTTTTGAGAAGAAACAGGAGTTCTCAGTGGTTGTAGAGTCCATGTCTATTACATAAACATTTTCTATACGATAACCACTGAGAGCTATCTTCTCCTTTTTGTCAGTGACAAAACAAGATTTCTTAGTAAAGATTACTTTGTTATCCATGTCGCAAAGCTGACTGATGCTTAGAAGATTATGCTTCAGCCCTTCAACATATGCGACTCTTCTGAAGGTTGTTGTACCATTTGAGAGTACCCCAAACCCTCGGGTATAGCCTTTTCCATTTCCACCAAAGGTCACTGATGGACTCTTTTCTTCTTTGTATTCAGCGAGCACGTTTTTCTTAACAGTCATGTATCTAGAGCATCCTCTATCGAGATACCAGATACCCATCTTAACCTGCAAACAAAGGAAGATTAGTTAGACTTGGGCACCCATATCATTTTGGGCTTAGGTTTGTCAGTGGTGGTAGAGGAAGTGGAAGGTTCAGCGATCTTCGCATCATTTGAAGATTCAGCTTTGTCAGTTTTCACTTTGGTTAATTTCTTAACCTCAGTGGTCTTCTTTGTCTTGGAGACATTGATCTTCACCTTAGCTAACTTTTCAGCTTTGGTGGCTGTGGGGCACTTACTAGCAATATGATTTGTAAGTCCACAATGATAACATTTCCTATAACTAAAAATAGTTTTAGGACCATTTGCATGCTGAGCCATTTGTTTAAAATGAGAAGGGCCAACATCAAGTATACCTTTGGTATTGGAAATAGGAGGAACTATCAGTTCTTCGGATTTCTTACCAGTTACATCCACTTTGATTCTAGGAGTAGATCGCTGAATAAATCCACGCTGAATATATCCAGGGATCTTGTTCTTTGAACAAGAGGGATGAGTCACTGAAGCTGTAGAAGCATTCAGCTTAGGTACAAAGGTACCCTTCTGAGGTTTTTGTTCAAAAGCAATTCCTTTACCTTTGTCTTTAGAGACTAAGGTAGGTTTTTCCTCAGGAGTTGGTGTTTTGAAAAGGAACACTGAGAAGATGAAGTATCAGGGATAGAGGAGACAAACATTCCGAATTTATGCATGGAATGGTCAGTGGTAGGTTTTTCAGCGTTAGCTTTATAACCACGACCACGTTTGTCATTCTGAGGAATCTGAGACTTAATTATCTCAGTGATCGTTGATGAGGATTTATACCATCCATCAACAGTAGCTTTTTCAGATTTTAATGCAGCGATAGCTTCTTCGCATTCAATCTTGACTAGCTGATTTATATGAACTTGATCTCTTAAATCTTTTTCAATTTTAGAAAGCTTTTCTATTTGAAGGTGACAATTTTTAAGTTGTTCAACGAGATCAATATTTTGATTTTCAACAATAGTTTTGCCATTCATAGCATCATATAAACTCATAGTCAGAAGATCGATCTTTCGAAGACTATCAGCTTCATCAATATTAGAAATATTGGTAAAGAAAGAAGGTGATACCTTAGAGGTAGAAGATGAAGTAGAGGGAATGTCAGACTTTTCTTCCTCTTCTTCGATTTTGGCCATGAGACAGAGATTGGCTTGATCATCATCTTCAGAGTCAGATGATGATTCTTCTTCTTCAGAGGCAGCCCAATCATAGTCAGCCATCAGGCCTTTGACTTTCTTCTTAAAGCTTTTCAGCTTTGCATACCTTTCTTTCAGCTTGGCGTACTTTTCATCTCTAGACCTGGGGTTAGAGGATTTTTTTTGGAGAAAGCTGAGTTTCTAACAACTTTCTTTGACCTGCACTCGCTAGCAAAATGTCCCATCTTTTCACAGTTATAGCAAGTAGCAGTAGCCTTATCAACAAAAGCTGATGGTCTTGGCTTGTCAGTAATAGCAAGAGGTTTATTCTTTCTGAAAATTTTCTTTTTGATAAGTCTCCTGAACTTGTTAGTTAGGAGAGCCAAAGATTCATCAAGATCTGAAGAGTCAGGATCTGATGAACTTTCAGAGTTACTTTCCAACTCAGTGATAGTGACCGAAGGTCGCTGAGCGGAAGGTGTCTCTGAGACTAAAGCAACAGGGGTGCTTTTGGAATCTTTCAGAAGATTCTTCTTAAGATGACTCGATTGCTCATGATTCAGCATCGTGCCATATAAGGTAGAGAGTCATAGATTTAAGATCCTTTGAGAGCTTGAGACACATAGAATAATTGTCCCAGCTTTCAGGTAAACATTCTAGGAACTTTGTCAGAATTTCAAAGTTAGAATATTCCTTACCAACAGTTTTTAGATCTATTATTAAACAGTTAAAACGTTGATGTACTTCAGAGAGAGATTCATTCTTACCACAAATGAAGCTTTCGTACTGTCTTACCAGGTTGATCTTTCGTGAGTCCTGGACTTCAGATGTACCTTCATACTGAACACAGATTGTGTCCCACATGGCTTTGGCTGTTTTCAGGTTCATGACGGAATGATAGACTTCGTCAGGAAGGGCCATGGAAAGAATGGATCTGGCTTTGGTGTCGAGACCCACTTTATTCTTATCTTCATCAGTCCCCATATGGATTTCATTAGGAACCAATCTTTCTGGAATAGCAGCTCTATTCTCAGCGGCTGGAACTTCAGGATCAATTCTAACAGGATGGACCATTTTCGATATAGTAAGGTATAGTTAGATCTACACCTTCTAAGAAGAGTATCATCCTATTTTTCCATAGACTGAAGTTATCTCTGGAAAATCTAGGGGGTTTTGCAAGAGAACCGTTGTCAATATAGTTTGTGTTTGTATTGGCCATTTTAATCTTAGTATAGATAAGATCTTGTTTATAAGATTAAACAAACACACGATTTTTACTTTTCTAAATTGTTTATTGATAAATCATAAAACAATTTACAACTTGTTGTGGAAAAAGATAAGGACTAAGCCTAATCTAAACTAGTTAAGAACACTAAGTTTCTTGCACTAGAAGGAGATACGGAAATTACGAATAATAACCTAACTCAAAGAGATAAGAAGATGGTCGGGCACTTAAGATAAGTGAGCGCACTTCAAAAACTGAAGTAGGGTTCTTCTTTTATACTGCATGGCAGTTTTACTTTACACGTGGCAGCAGCTGATTGGTTGACCTTTGTAGACAACTTTAGTAGCAGCATGGTGCACAGTGTAGAATCAGAGTTGGTGTACGATTTCAGACAATAAGGATGTCCGTTCTGACATTTCGTACGGAGACGTGCGAGGGAGGTTAAGACAATAGTAACTTGTACGGATACTTCATGATCAGCTTTCGTTGAGTCAGTACTTTATCAACGAATGATAAAGTTCAGCGATTGCTGAAGTCTTCTACTTGATACTTCACGTTGAGTGGACAAATCTGTGACTTCGCTGAAATCTGCATCAGTTCATTAGAAGACTTGTCGCTGGTTCTTGAGCTTGATCTTCGACTTCAGCGTAGAACCTATGTTAACGTGAAACTTGTCTTCAGAGATCATAAGTAAACAACTAAGTTATCAGCGATCACCAATAGGACTGAACAGGCTCGGAGCTATATATGGTGAACAGTTACGCTGAACATATTATCAGCGATCATCACAGAGACTGAACAGGCTCAGTGCTACTGGATGAACAGTGTTCGCTGAATGTCTAATCTAAAGAGCGAGAGTTCCTATCAGCGGTACTGAAACAGTCTTAGTACTTATCAGCGATAGTGAAACTCTTATACATATTGTTTACTTACAATTTTCACTAAGTTGAATATAGAGGGTCATTATCAAATCACTGAGGGTTTGGATCAACAATAAGACAAAAGTAACTTGTAGAGTAAACTTCATGATCAGCGTATGTTGAACAGTACTTTATCAGCGAGTGATAAAGCTCAGCAAACGCTGAAGTCTTCTACTTGAAACTTCACGTTGAGTGGACAGGTCTTGCTTCGCTGATATCCGCATCAGTTCATTAGTAGACTTGTCGCTGGTTCTTGGGCTTGATCTTTGACTTCAGCGTAGAACCTTATTGACGTGAAACTTGTCTTCAGGGATCATAAGTAAACAACTAAAACTTATCAGCGATCACCAAAAGTACTGAACAGGCTCAGAGCTTTATGGGCGAACAGTTTCGTTGAATGTCTAATCTAATAAGCGTAAGTTTCCTATCAGCGGTACTGTAGAGTCATAGTACTTATCAGCGATAGTGAAACTCTAATACATATTGTTTACTAACAATTTTCACTAAGTGTTTTAAAGGGTCATTATCAAATCACTGAGGGTTTGGATCAACAATCTCCCCCTATTTGATTATGACATAGCAACAAGGAAAATTGCTAAGTATGAAAACATAAGGATAAAAAGAACTTATAACATATTTGTCCCTTTTACTGTTTTCTGGGATCTTTTGTGTACTGATGGAGTAAAGTACATTCGCTGAAATTTTTCTTTAAACTTCATAAAGATTACAGAGGGAAGTAGAAAAATTACAAGTACAACAAACAAATTTACAAGTACAAAAGATGTAAGCTGATAAAGGATAGAAGAATTACAAGGGAATCCTATCAGCCAAAGGGTTCTTCCTTAACGAGAAGTTCATCAAGGGTCTTTGTTGTAGGAATCTTCCAGTCAGGGACCGTTACTCCAAGATCTCGTTTATTCTTTGCTTCTTCAAAGATCAGGGGCTTGAGGTGTTGACCGAGAATATCATTTCTGAATCCACACCAATAGATGAGATCCTTGAGTTGTTCGATAGGAGTGATGGGAAGCTCAGAGATGCGTTGGAAGCGTTCTCTTCCATCATAGTCGTGAAAGAAGATACCATACGATTCACTTATGACTTTTCCAGGAATGAAGCGTTCACCAGGGGGCAGGGAGGTATCAAGCGCCGAGAGGTCAGGTTCAGGACCAAGTACTTCAGCACGTGAGGAGGACCTGAGTCTGAAGATATTATCTTTTTCTTTGCAGAGGCCCTCTTCATTTTTCTGGATTTGTAAGAGGAGGAGGAATATCCACAGTAGAAGAAACCAAGTCGATCTGAGAGTTTATTATCTTCTCGACATGGCTCTTGAATTTTGAGCGAGATCGCTGAATGGCTATTCTCATCTCCAACCACTCAGAGAGACCGTACTTCTTAATAGCATCAGCATAGCAGGTTTCCTTGGTACCGTTTTCTCTGAATATATCGACCTCAACAACTGGAACTTTGATGGTCGATCTTCCCCTGATGTTTACTTTGTGAATTTTGGCAGCCCGATATCGAAAGGTCAGTTTTTCATTGCACCATTTCAAGGTAGATTGAGATACCTTGGTCTTTTCTTTGATGATCTTCTGGGCGTCTTCCCACAACTGGCGTTGGACTTCGATGGGAGTTCTTTTCAGTGCGGGGTCTTTCACCGATTGTTGGGCAAGCTGAATGGCGAGGGCCTTATCTTTTTCTTCAACTTCCCTTCGTTCGGCGAGTAGCCTTTCAGCTCTGAGGTGATCAGTGAATTCTTTCTTTGATAACCTGAACTTTGTTGGAACAGGAGTGACTTTGTAGCGAGGGAGGATGATTCGCTGATCCTCAAACTTCTTGATTATTTCTTCTCCCGTTTTATGATCCTCTTCACTTAGCTTTTGAGGAGCCAAAGAAGGTCTGTTTTTATGAGAGAGCAATTGTTCTTCAGGTTCATCGGTCTCAGTGATTAAATCCAAGACCAGAATTATGTCTTCAGCTCTTATGGCTGGGATTATTGTTGGTGCAGCAGTGGGGATTTCAGCAGGATCCTCAAGCAGGGGAGAGGACTAGCTGAAACACAACGATCGTTTAAATGAGATCATGGGAAGAAAGAGATAGAGAAAAGAATGGGGTTTAAGTGTATAAAGGTTTTATGGAGAGGAGAACTGAGATTGAGAAGGGATAGAGGAGGGATGCAGAGTAAGGGAATAATAGATATTGTACCTGACAAACTGGCTTTATCTGAAGGATAGACAGATTGCCTTCTACAGCGAGGTCTTTGTTCTTGCCTTTGTCAGCTTCAGACGCTGCAGGTTTTGTCTTTGTCGCCTCCCCTGTCTTTGTCACTGTCTTCTAGGCCAGTGATTCCCATGAAGGTTTCAATCACTGCGATTCTGTCTCTAGGCCAGAAACAGCAGGATTGAGGCTTTGAAGATTCTCTCGATCAGCCTGAGTAAAGTGAGAAGGGGCGCAAGTTGGGACGTTCAGGCAATCGAGTACTTGCTGAAGAAGATCTTTGATCGTGGAGACCTCACCCTTAAGAGAACCAACCTCTGTCTTCAATGATATGACTTCATTGGACAGAGTGGTGAAGTTTGTTGTGAGGGTGGTATTGGTGAGGTTGAGATCGTTGACGATTGTGGAGTTGGAGCGAGAGTAGTAGCAAAATTACCAATGCTGCCTTCTACCTTCTCCAGATCAGCACTGGAGGCTCTCTTATCAACCACATCAGTCAGTCTTTTGAGATTCTCTCCAGCGTCTGTAACCGCTGAAGAGTTGGTGGAGAGAGTGGTGTTGTAAGAGTCCACCTTTGTCACCAGATCTTTCAGGGAGTTTTGAATATCTCCCAAATTAGGACCTGCAACAGTTATTAACTTATGAACATAGGAAAGCTCAGAAGTTGGGGATTTTGAGAGAGTGTGGATGGTTTTGTGTATACCTGCAGGCGGGTTGGCGAAGTTGTCGAAACCTCGTAGACCTGAGAAGTGTTCCATGTCGCCTTCGAGAGTGCCTTGGCGCATGGAGGTGCCTGCACATCCTAAGTTTGCATCCATCATCATATGTAGAGTATCAGCAGCTAAATCATGTATGGTGACGGGTGTTCCAGAGATTGAGGGGAAAACTGGTGGAGTGTCCAAGGAAAGAGTGAGAGGAATGATGGTTGAGAATAGTTGTTGGGTGCGGGGTTCAGCGTTGGATCCGCTGAGAATCACTTCAGGCTGTAGAGAGTCTGAAGGAGGAGGGTTCAATTCCAGGTTTATAACCTCAGCGTTTAGAGACGCTGAAGTTGGGATGGAAGGGGTGGTTTGAGCAGCTGTGGCAGAGTGTACCACGAAACTATCCAGCGACTCTTGTACAAGATGAGTCACGGAGTCTTCAGCCATTGATGGCTTGGAGGGTTGCTCCTTGGTTTTCTTGATCCTTTTGGAATCAAGTTGGGAAGTAGAGTGTTTCCTTTTACGAGAAGGAGTGGAGGGTGCAGCCTGGGTATCAGTGGTGGGGATTTCCGCTGAGATAGCCGCAGAAGTAGAAGAAGGAGGTTTAAGAATAGATAAGAGAGTAGTAAGACGTACCTCGTTTGGCATGGGGCTGAACTCGAGCACCTTAGGGCCAACCTGAGAGAGTCTCAGATCACCCTCTTTTGGGTATTTGTCCCCGAGTCCTTTTAGAAAGACGGCGTAGATGAACCGGGGGTATGGAACGCATGTTGGTCTGTAATCCATATCTACCCTGAATGCCAGATCGTCGTAGATGATCGATGCCCAGTCAACTTGAAGACCTTTCAGCAATGCATATCCCATGGCTTGCTGACGTTGAGCGGCTTGATCAGAAGAGTCGGTTTTCGCTGTCATATATCTTATCAGGTGGGCGAAGATGAAGTTCATCTCGCTTGGCATCTTGGACTTTTTGATTGCGGTCAGCTTCTTTTCGGGAAGTTCATCTCTCCCTGAGTCCCATACGTACTTCATTGCATAAAAAAATGCAATGAGTGTTTCCCTATCAGCATGGTTTTTGGGGTTTGGGAGAGAAACAAAACGTTTTTCTTTGGTAGCGGCTAGGAGGTTCAGTGCACGCCTGATAATAGCAGGGTGTATTTTGATGGTGCCATACTTGGTGTCGCAAAGAATGACATCAAGTAGTTTCATTGGGTCTCTGGGTGAAGGAACCTGAGCTCGTCTGGCAGTATACCAGAACTGAGCTAAAAGAAATTTATGGGCAGGGGGTACGATAGTTAGGGCTGTAGATAAGCAGCAGGTTTTGAGAAAATTCACAGCATCATCCAGATGTGTGACTTGCCTTCGCTGAGGAAAATCGAAAAGCGCATAGTGGTTGTTGTGTTGGAAGGTGACTTTCTCAAGTTTGAACTTGAACTGAGGAGCCTTGGTGAGAACCACTTTCTCAGCAGCAGTGGGGGACTTGGTAGAAGGAGCTTCAGTACGAGATGCCATTTATGTTTATAATATAAGAATAATAATAGAAGATCTTAAAATGGATAAAATATCCAAAATAAGGGTTTTTGCACATTCCATTCAGACAAAAATGTCTTAATAGAGATTAGGGTTTTTCTAGTTTTGGTAAAGATTCAAAAACTAGTGAATGTCTTATTTTCCAGTTTTCCTTTTAAAATAAGGATTCTGGAAAAACATATGAAGAACAAGTTTAAGATTTTTGTTTTAAACTTGAAGAACAACCATGAAGATTGTGTTCATAAAATCATGAATAGAAAATGATTTCATTTTAAAAAGTTCTTTTGTTTGATCTTTTGAAAACAAAGATAAGATCAGAAACAAGTTAATGTAGGAAAATAATGAGAATATTAACCTTTGTTGTCGAAGAAGAAGATGAACAGTTTCTGGAAACGAGAGTTCAAAATGCAACAGTAATTCTTTTCTTGTAGGAGAAGTTGTTCGCGTAAAGGAAAAATATAAAATCGAATGGGTTTATATAGTGAGATTAGAGAGAGAAAAACTATGAGCGGGAAAAGTTTATCATGATGACACGGACACGTGTTTGCATTTGATTGGATGAGAAAACGAAACGTGCAAACGTGTGTCAGAAAAAGAACGTGCCAGGGTTTATCCGTTTGATTACGTCACAAACGTCCTTTCATATTTTAGGATGTCTCTGAGGTTTTTGAAAGCTCAGGGACACTTTTGAAAATACGAAGCACTGAATAGAAATATCAGTGTTAGATTTTAAAAATTTCAAAATATCACTGAAAGGAAGAGATATTCAGCGATGCAATTTGTTTTGAAATCTTTCAGTTCTAGGCGAACGTCAGCGAGCAAGAGAGAACATACCTTGATATCAGCGAATCAATTTTGTTCAGAGAGAAGATGATAGAATGGGTTATATAAGTTGGTTTTATCCTATCGCTTGATCAAATGTGAACCGCTGAAGATTTACTCTTCTAAGTTCATCATTCCAAGCTCGCTGATGAGAAAGTTGAATCTTGTCTCATCAAGAGGCTTGGTGATAAGATCAGCTAACTGAAAGTCAGTTGGGATAAAATGAAGTTCTATATCACCATTCATCACATGATCTCTGATAAAATGATACCTGATTTCGATGTGTTTGGTCTTTGAGTGTAGCACTGGATTGTTGGCTATAGCGATGGCACTAGTGCTGTCGCAATAGATTGGGATTTTAGAGAGCTGAAGGTCATAGTCCAGTAGTTGATATCTTATCCACAAGACATGAAACAACAACTTCCAGTGGCTCTATACTCAGCTTCAGCGGTTGAGGTGGACACTGAGTTTTGCTTCTTACTTGTCCAACTCACCAGCTTTCCACCCAGGAGCTGACAGCCTCCTGTGGTGCTTTTCCTATCCAATTTGCAACCTTCAAAATCACTATCTGAATAGGCGATTAGATCAAACCCTGAGTCTTTGGGATACCAAAGACCTAGGTTAGGAGTACCCTTAAGGTAACGAAAGATTCGCTTTACATCGATCATATGAGATTCCTTAGGTTCAGCTTGATATCGTGCACACAAACAAGTTGCATACATAATATCAGGTCGGCTAGCTGTAAGATACAGGAGAGAGCCGATCATCCCACGGTATGTCGTGACATTAACAGGTATTCCAGAAGAATCCTTGTTTAGTGTCAGCGGCGGTGCCATAGGGGTTTTCATAGCTGAACTCTGAGTTAAATCAAATTTCCTCAGCTTATCTTTAACATACTTTCCCTGATTAAAGAAAGTTCCCTTTTCATTTTGCTTTATCTGAAGAACAAGGAAATATGTTAGCTCACCCATCATACTCATTTTATACTCTGCTGTCATCCTTTCAGAGAAACGAGTACAAAGGTCAGGGTTAGTAGAACCAAATATAATGTCATCAACATATATTTGTACAAGAATAATATGACCTTTAACTTTCCTGAAAAATAGAGTCTTATCGATTTTACCACGCTCAAATATTTCAATCAGGAGATAAGAGGATAGAGTGTGATACCATGCACGAGGAGCTTGCTTTAATCTGTAAAGTGCCTTATCCAGTTTATAAACAACCTGGATGCTTAGGATCTGAGAATCCTGGAGGTTGTTCCACGTAGACTTCTTCATTCAGCTTTTCATTTAGGAACGCTGACTTAACATCCATCTGATAAACTTTAAAGTCTTTGTGTACAGCGTAAGCTAAGAAAAGACGAATGGCTTCTAGTCTTGCCACTGGAGCAAAGGCTTCGTCGTAATCTATACCTTCCTCTTGTCTGTATCCCTGAGCAACAAGTCGAGCCTTGTTGCGGGTTACAGTTCCATGTTCATCCAACTTGTTTCGATAGACCCATTTAGTGCCTATCACAGACTTGTCAGATGGACGAGGAACAAGCTTCCAAACTTTGTTTCTTTCAAATTCAGTCAGCTCTTCTTGCATAATGCTGACCCAGTTTGGATCTTGGAGGGCATCATCTGTTTTCTTTGGTTCAATCAGAGAAATAAAGTTAACAAATTAACAAATATTACCTGCACTTCGTCGAGTCTGAACACCAGCGTTTGGATCACCAAGAATCTGATCAATAGTGTGATTAATAGTCCATCGCTGAGCCGGAACATAAGTCGCTGACTCAACCTGAACTTGAGGGGCTGAAGATGAGGCTTCAACAACTTCTGGTATATCAGCCAATAGAAGACGATGTTCAGATATCATTTCATTCACTGATTGACGAGAAGTAGATGGTATGTCTGAGATAGAAGGTTCAAAAGCAGGCATAGTGTTTAGAGGAATAACTGAGACCCATGATGTTTCAGCTTCACTAGTCTGCATGTTTGGGATGATAGTAGGACCATCATCTTCAACGGTATGAGTATGAGGAGTGGGAATATCTTCTGAATCACCAAGATGAGAAAACATCCATTGATTCAGTTCTTCAGTATCAGCAGAAGGTATAGAATTCGCTGAACGGGATTCGTCAAAAGTGACGTGGATAGTTTCTTCAACAGTTTGTCTTCTTCGAATGAAAACTCTGAAGGCTTTGGAGATTGAAGAATATCCAAGAAAGATTCCATCATCATCCTTAGGATCAAACTTTCCAAGGGCATCTCTGTTGTTCAGTATGAAACACTGACATCCAAAGATGTGAAGAAAGCTAATTGAAGGCTTTCTCCCATGAAAAATTTCATAGACTGTCTTTTTGAATCTTTTGACTATCAGCGACCTGTTTTGAGTAAAACAAGCAGTGTTGACAGCTTCTGCCCAAAACTAAGTAGGCAAGTGAGAATCGTTGAGCATTGAACGTGCAACATCGATAATAGTTCGATTTCTTCTTTCAACGACTCCATTTTGTTGCGGTGTTCTCACTGATGAAAAGTTGTGAGAAATATCCTTACTTTCAAAGAAGGATTCAAGAGAACTGTTTTTGAATTCAGTCCCATGATTACTCCTTATTGAGCAAACGTTCATGTTGTTCAGGACTTCCATTTTCCTGACAAAGGTGATGAGTTCTTAAGGGGTGTCACTCTTAGAACGGAGAAACATTACCCAGGTATAGCGAGAGAATTCATCAACTATGACCAACGTATATTTCTTTCCAGCGATGGATTGTTTGTTAACAGGGCCAAACAAATCCATATGGAGAAGTTGTAGAGGAGATGACACTGAGGAGACTTGCTTTGACTTGAATCTTGATTTGGTCTGTTTCCCTTTCTCACACGCTGAACATAAGGACCCCTTGGCATATGAGTGTTAAGGTAGACCAGTGACTAACTCTTTAGAAGAAAGAGTATTCAGTGTCTTGAAGTTGAGATGAGAGAGCTTTTTTGCCATAACCAGTTGGCGTCAGATGAGGCTTTTGAGAAGAAACATGAGTTCTCAGTGGTAGTAAAGTCCATGTTTATAACGTAAACATTTTCCATACGATAACCGCTGAGAGCAATCTTCTCCTTTTTGTCTGTGACAAAGCAGGATTCCTTAGTGAAAATCACTTTGTTATCCTTGTCACACAGCTGACTTATGCTTAGAAGATTATGCTTCAGTCCTTCAACATAAGAAACTCTTCCAAAGGTTGTTGTACCATTAGAGAGTACACCGAAACCTCGGGTATAGCCTTTTCCATTTCCACCGAAAGTCACAGAGGGACCTTCCTCTTCCTTGTATTATGTGAGCAGGTTCTTCTTACCAGTCATGTGTCTAGAGCATCCGCTATCGAGATACCAGATACCCTTCTTAACCTGCAAACAAAGGAAGATTATTTTGACATGGGAACCCATTTCATCATGTGTACACACTTGTCAGTGGGGGTACAAGAGGTGGAAGGTTCAGCAGTCTTCGCAGCATTTGAAGATTCAACTTTGGTGTCAGTCTTCTTAGCCTTGGGGGCAATAATCTTCACCTTAGCTAACTTTTCAGCTTTGGTGGCTGTGGGGCACTTACTAGCAATATGATCAGTAAGTCCACAGTAATAACACTTCCTATAGCTAAAAGTAGCTTTAGGACCATTTGCATGCTTACCCTTAAATTTTAAATGAGCAGGGCCAACACCAAGTATACATTTGGCATTGGAAATGGGAGGAACAATCAGTTCTTCGGATTTCTTACCAATAATATCCACTTTGATTCTAGGAGTAGATCGCTGAATAAATCCACGCTGAATGAATCCAGGGATCTTGTTCTTTGAACCAGAGGGATAAGTCACTGAAGCTTTAGAAACATTCAGCTTAGGTACAAAGGTACCCTTCTAAGGTTTTGGATAAACAATTTTCTCTTTACCTTTAGAAACTAAGGTAGAGATTTCCTCAGGGATGGGAGGTTTTGAAGACGAACACTGAGAAGATGAAGTGTCAGGGATAGAGGAGACAAACATTCCGAATTTAAGCATAGCATGGTCAGTGGTTGGTTCTTCAGCGTTAGCTTTGTAACCAAGACCACGTTTGTCACTCAGAGGAATCTGAGACTTAATTATCTCAGTGATCGTTGTTGAGGATTTATACCATCTATCAACAGTAGCTTTTTCAGCTTTTAATGCAGCGATAGCTTCTTCTCGTTCGATTTTGACTAGCTGATTTATATGAACTTGATCTTTCAAGTCTTCTTCAATTTTAGAAAGCTTTTCTATTTGAAGGTGACAGTTTTTAAGTTGTTCAGTAAGATCAATAATTTGATTTTCAACAACAGTTTTGCCATTCATGGCATCATATAAACTCATAGTCAGGAGATCGATCTTTCGAAGACTATCAGCTTCATCAATATTTGAAATATTGGTAAAGAAGGAAGGTGATACCTTAGTAGCAGAGGTTGAAGTAGAGGGAATGTCAGAATTTTCTTCCTCATCTTCACGTTTGGCCATGAGACAGAGATTGGCTTCATCATCGTCTTCAGAGTCAGCTGATTCTTCTTCGTCAGAAGCAGCCCAATCATAATCAGCCATCAGGCCTTTGCCTTTCTTCTTAAAGCCTTTCAGCTTTGCGTACCTTTCTTTCAGCTTTTGGTACTTTTCATCTATAGACCTGGGGTTAGAGGATTTCTTGGAGAAAGCTGAGGGTTTATAGACTTTCTTTGACCTGCACTCGCAAGTAAAATGTCCTATCTTTTCACAATTATAGCAAGTAGCAGTAGCCTTATCAACAGGAGTTGATGATCTTGGCTTGTCAGTAATAGCTAGAGGTTTATTCTTTGTGAAATTTTTCTTTTTGGCGAATCTCCTGAATTTATTAGAAAGGAGAGCCATAGATTCATCAAGATCTGAAGAGTCAGCATCTGATGAACATTCAGAGTTGGTCTCCAACTCAGTGATAGTGATAGTAGATTGCTGAGTGGAAGGTGACTCTGAGATTAAAGCAACAGGGGTGCTTTTGTAATCTTTTACAAGATTCTTCTTAAGATGACTCGATTGCTCATGATTAAGCATCGTGCCATATAAGGTAGAAAGAGTCATTGATTTAAGATCCTTTGACAGCTTGAGACATATTGAATAACTGTCCCAGCTTTCAGGTAAATATTCTAAGAACTTTGTCAGAATTTCAATGTTAGAATATTCCTTACCAACGGTTTTCAGATCTATTATTAAACAGTTAAAGCATTGGTGAACTTCAGAGAGAGATTCATTCTTATGACAAATGAAGCTTTCCTAGACTTCAGACGTACCTTCATATTGAACACAGATTGTGTCCTACATGGCTTTGGAGGTTTTCAGGTTCATGACGGAATGGTAGACTTCGTTAGGAAGAGCCATGGAAAGAATGGATTTGTCTTTGGTGTCGAGAGCCACTTTCTTGTTATCTTCATCAGTCCACATATGAATTTCCTTTGGAACCAATCTTTCTGGAATAGCAGCTCTATTCTCAGCGGCTGGAACTTGAGGATCAATTCTGATAGGAATGTATGGACCATTTTCGATGTAATAAGGTATAGTTGGGTCTACACCTTCTAAGAAGAGTATCATCCTATTCTTCCATAGATTAAAGTTATCTCTAGAAAATCTATGTTGGTCCCGAGAGGGTTATACAAGTTTGTAGAAGGGGGGGTTGAATACATACACACAATTTTTACTTTTCTAAATTGTTTATTGATAAATCATAAGACAATTTACAACTTGTTGTGGAACAAGATAAGGACTAAGCCTAATCTACACAAGTTAAGAACACTAAGTTTCTTACACTAGAAGGAGATAAGGAAATTACGAATAATAACCTTACTCAAAGAGATAAGAAGATGGCCGGGCACTTAAGATAAGTGAGCGTACTTCAAAAACTGAAGTAGGGTTCTTCTTATATACTGCATGCATTTAATGCATGGAGGTTTTACTTTACACGTGGCAGCAGCTGATTGGTTGACCTTTGTAGACAACTTTAGTAGCAGCATGGTGCACAGTGTAGAATCAGAGTTGGTGTACGATTTCAGACAATAAGGATATCTATTCTGACAATTTGTACGGAGACGTGCGAGGGAGGTTAAGACAATAGTAACTTGTACGGAGACTTCATGATCAGCTTTCTTTGAGTCAGTACTTTATCAGCGAATGATAAAGTTCAGCGATTGCTGAAGTCTTGTACTTGATACTACACGTTGAGTGGACAAATCTGTGACTTCGCTGATATCCACATCAGTTCATTAGAAGACTTGTCGCTGGTTCTTGAGCTTGATCTTTGACTTTAGCGTAGAACCTATGTTAACGTGAAACTTGTCTTCAGGGATCATAAGTAAACAACTAAGTTATCAGCGATCACCAATAGGACTGAACAAGCTCAGAGCTATATATGGTGAACAGTTATGCTGAATAATTTATCAACGATCATCACAGAGACTGAACAGGCTCAGTGCTACTGGATGAACAGTGTTCGCTAAATGTCTAATCTAAAGAGCGAGAGTTCCTATCAGCGGTACTGAAACAGTCTTAGTACTTATCAGCGATAGTGAAACTCTTATACATTGTTTACTTACAATTTTCACTAAGTTGAATGGAGAGGGTCATTATCAAATCACTGAGGGTTTGGATCAACAATCTCCCCCTATTTGATTATGACATAGCAACAGAGAAAATTTATAACTATGAAAACATAAGGATAAAAAGAACTCATACAATATTTGTCCCTTTTACTGTTTTCTTGGATCTTTTCAGTACTTATGGAGTAAAGTACATTCGCTGAAATCATTCTTTAAACTTCGTATAAGATTACAGAGGGAACTGGAAAGATCACAAGTACAGCAAATTTAAATTACAAGTACATAAGATATTAGCTGATAAAGATAGAAGAACAGGGCGATCCTATCAGCTACAGAGGTTCTTCCTTAATGAGAAGTTCATCAAGGGTCTTTGTCGTAGGGATCATCCAGCCAGGGACTTCTTTTCCCTGATTTCTTCTTTCTTGGGATTCCTTGAAGATCAAGGGTTTCATGAAATGTCCGAGAAGGTCATCTCTGAATCCACACCAATAGATGAGATCTCTGAGTTGTTCGATTGGAGTGATGGGTAGCTCAGAGATACGTTGAAAACGTTGTCGTCCATCATAGTCAATAAAGAATATACCATAAGGATTGCTTATGACTTTACCAGGGACGAAACGTTCACCAGGTGGCAGAAATGTGTCGAGGGCAGAAAGATCAGGTTCAGGACCAAGTACTTCAGCGCGAGAGAAACCAATACCTGTTTCATTTCGGATGGGAGGACCTGAATCTGATGGTTGTATCTTTTTCTTTGCAGAGGCCCTTTTTCTTTTCAACGTTGGAGCGGCAGGAGGAGGAATATCCACAACAGATGAAACCAAGTCGATTTGTCGATTTAGAAGTTTTTCGACATGATCTTTGTACTTTGAGTGTGAGTTCTGAATGGCTATTCTGATCTCCAACCATTCAGAGAGACCATACTTCATGATGGCATCAGCATAGAAGGTTTCAGTTTGGCCGTTTTCTCTGAAAAGCTGGACTTCAACAATTGGTACTCTGATGGTTGATCTTCCAGTGATGTGTACCTTGTTGATTCTTGCAGCTCGATTTCGAAAATGTAGTTTCTCTTTACACCATTTCAGGGTGGATTGAGATACATTTGTCTTCTTTTCGACGATTTTTTAGGCATCTTCCCATAGCTGACGTTGGACTTCAATGGGAGTTCTTTTCAGCTTGGGGCCATTCACCGATTCTTGGACAAGCTGGATGGCGAGGGCCTTATCTTTTTCTTCAGCTTCCTTTCTTTCGGCGAGTAATCTTTCAGCTCTGAGGTAATCAGCGAATTCTTGCTTTGATATCCTGAACTTTGTAGGAACAGGAGTGACTTTGGAGTGAGGGAGGATTATTCGCTGAGCCTCAAGTTTCTTGATCATTTCTTCTCTCATTTTCTGATCCTCTTCACTCAGCTTTTGTGGAGCCAAGGAAGGTCTGTGCTTGTGAGAGAGAAGTTGTTCTTCAGGTTCATCAGTCTCGGTGATTAAATCCAAGACTGGGATTATTTCTTCAGCGGTAGTTGCAACTGGAATTATTTCTTCAGCGGCAGTTTTAGCTGGATCCTCAAGTAGGGGAGAGGACTAGCTGAAACACAACGATCTTTTGAATAAGATTTGGGAAGAAAAGAGATAGAGAAAAGAATGGGGTTTAAGTGTATAGAGGTTTTATGGAGAGGAGAACTGAGATTGAGAAGGGATAGAGGAGGGATGCAGTGTAAGGAAAGAAGAAGTAGTGTACCTGACGAACTGGCTTTTGAAGCAAGATCATCAGATTGTTGTTTTCAGCGACACCTTTGCCTCTGCCTTTGTCAGCTTCAGATGCTGCAGGCTTTGTCCGCTCCCCTGAAGGTTCTTTTATTGAAATTCCTTTAAGAGCTGGAGCTTTCTTTGGTTGGACGAAGAAGAAATCATCATCATCATCAAAGTCATCATCATCATTGTTGCTGGATGATGGTTCATCGTCAGAGATGTCGACAACTTCATCGTCTTCAGCTTCATCATCAGATTCATCCTCTTCAGCGTAAGGTTCGGTCACATCAGCATCAGCAGCTTCAGTTTCCTCATCGAGTTGCTCCCCCTCAGATACAGAGGGAAGTTTCTCGGTTCCCTCAGGGTTTTCAACTCCCTGAGGTTCAGCAGATGTCTCATTTGTCTCCCCCTTAGCATGATCATCATGGGGAAGATTTTCATCACTCTTCTCCCCCTCTTCATTATCATCATGGGGAAGGTCTTCAGTCTTCTCCCCCTCTTCCACGTGATGAGTGGGGGAGGAATGCCCAGATTCAGCAGCAACAACATCAGAGAGTATTGGTTCCCTGTCTTCTAGGCCAGAGATACCGACACATAGTTCAATCGCAACTAATCTGTCTTCTAGGCCGGATATTGCAGGACTGATCTTCTGGAGATGTTCTCGGTCCACCTGAGTAAAATGTGAAGGAGCACATGTAGGGGCGTTCAGGCGTTCGAGTATCTGATGAAGTAACCCAGTGGCAGTGCTGACATCCGTCTTTAAGGAGGACACCTCTTCTTGAAGATTACCAACCACTGTCTTCAGCGTTGTGACCTCGCTGGACAGGGTTGAGAAGTTGAGATTGTTGTTGAAGAGAGTGTTGACGGAGGTGGAGTTTTTAGCAACAGCAGTAGCAAGATTGGCAAGACTGCTTTCCACCTTCTCCAGATCAGCACTGGAGGCTTTCTTCTCCACTTCAGCAGTTAGCTTGCTAAGATTCTCTCCAGCGTTTGTTACAGCTGAAGAGTTCGCTGAAAGAGTTATGGTGAGAGCTGTCATCTTTGTATCCAGATTCTTCAGGGAGGTGTTGATATCTCCCAAATTAGGACCTGTAACAGTTAATAATTTATGAACAGAGGAAAGCTCAGAAGTTTGGGGTTGAGAGAGAGTGTGTATGGTTTTATGTATACTTGCAGGTGGGTTGGTGAAGTCGTCAAAACTTCGATGACCTGAATAGTGTTCCATATCGTCAGCGAGAGTGCCTTGACGCATGGAAGATCCTGCAGGTCCTGAATGTGCATCCATAATTCTTTGTAGAGTATCAGCAGCTGTATCTTGTAGAATGATGGGCGTTCCAGAGAACGGAGGAATTACTGGAGTAGAGTCCAAAGGAGTAGAGAGAAGCGAAGGATGAGAAAAGATGTGGTGCTTCAGATTCAGTGTTGGATCCACTGAGAATGACTTCTTCAGTCCTTAGAGGGGCTGAAAGAGGTTGGTTCAGTTCCAAGTTAGTAACCTCAGTGTGTAGAGACGCTGAGGTCTGGATGGAAGGGATGGCTTGTTTAGCTTTGGCAGAGCGTACTACAAAACTATCCAACGACTCTTGTATGAAGTGAGTCATGGAGTCTTCAGCATGTGATTGCTGGGGGGTTGCTCCTTGGTTTTCTTGATCCTTGCAGAGTCGAGTTTGGTAGTAGAGTGTTTCCTTTTTCGAGAAGGAATGGATTTTATAGCCTGGGTATCAGCGGTTGGGTTTACCACTGAAGTAGCTATAGAAGTAGAAGAAGGAGGATTAAGAATAGATAAGAGAGTAGAGAGACGTACCTCGTTTGGTAGTGGCTTGAAGTCAAGAACTTTGGGGCCGACTTTAGAGAGTCTCAGGTCTCCTACCTTTGGATATTTGTCCTTCAGGCCTTCAGGAACCCATGCTGGTCGATCGGCAGCATTCACTCTAAACAACATATCATCAAAAATGATCTGAGCCCAATCAACATGGAGACCCTTCAGCAGTGAGTACCCCATTGCTTGTTGAGGTTGAGAGGCTTGATCAGATGAACCAGATTTGGCAGTCAAGCAGCTGATAAGATGAGCGAAGATGAAGTTCATTTCGCTTGGCATCTTGGATTTCTTCATGATGGTCAGCTTCTTCTTAGGAAGGCTGTCTCTCCCTGTGTCCCATGCATAGTTCATTGCATCGAAGAATGCAATCAGGGCTTCCCTGTCAGATGAGTTTTTTTGGGGTCAGGGAATGGGACAAAAGGTTTTTCTTTTGAGGCTGAGGGGAGGTTGAGAGCACACCTGAGGTTACCAGGTGTAATCTTAGAAGTGCCATGATCAGTGTAAAAAAGAATGACAGTGATGGTCTTTTTGGGGTTCTTGGAGGATGTGATCTGAGCACTTCTGGCAGAATACCAGAACTGATCTAGTAGGTGTTTATCAGCTGGAGGAGAGATGGTTAGAGCTGTGGAAAGAGGGCATTTCTTCAGAAAGGTTACAACGTCATCCAAATGAGTGACCTGTTTCTTTTCAGGGAAGTCGAATAGAGCGTAGGGATTGTTGCTCTGAAAGATAACTTTCTCTAGACTGAATTTGACTTGTGGAACCCTGGTGATTTCAGAAACTTCAGCAACTGTAGGAGTGTCAGTGGATGCCATCTCTGCTATAAACACAGAATCACCAAGAAGATGAACAACAAAATATCTTAATATGGAAACAATTTCCAAAAAGATTTGTTTGAAATTTTGCCATTTCATTCAGTCACAAGATGACTTCATGAAGATTTTGGGTTTTCTTGTTTTGAAAAAGAAATACAAAACAAGAAGAGTATGTGTTTTCTAGTTTCAGAAAAGATTCTGGAAAATCATATGAAGAACAAGTTTAAGATTTTAGATATAAACTTGAAGAACAACCATGAAGGTTGTATTCATAAAATCATGAGAGAAAAAGATTTCATTTTAAGAAGGTTTCTTTTGTTTGATCTGTTTAAAACAAGAATAAGATCAAAAACAAGTTAAAACAAATAGATAATAAGAATATTAACCTTGTTTGTTCTTTGAAGAAGATGAACAGTTTCTTGAAAAACTTGAGTGTTCAAAATGCAACAGAAGTTCTTTTCTTGAAGAAGAAGGTTTTCGCGTGAGGAAAAATACATACTCGAAGGAGTATATATAGTGAGATTAGAGAGAGAAAAACTATGAGCGGGAAAGTTTTTCATCATGACACGGACACGTGTTAGAATTTGATTGGATGAGAAAATGAAACGTGCCAACGTGTGTCAGAGAAACGTGCCAGGGGATATCCTGTAAGGATGACGTCATAAACGTCCTTTCATATTTTAAGATGTCTCTGAGGTTTTGAAGAACTCAGGGATGTTTTGAAGAATATGAGGCACTGAATAGAAATATCAGTGAGGTTTTTAGAAATTTCAAAATATCACTGAAAAAAGTAGATATTCAGCGATGTAATTTGTTTTGAAATCTTGCATTTGTATGCGAGTGTCAGTTAATAAAGAGAACGTACCTTAACATCAGCGAATCAAGGTTGTTCAGAGAGTAGATGAAGAATAGGGTTATACAAGTTGATTTTATCCACTAACTGATCAAATGTGAACCACTTAAGATTTTACTCTTCAAAGTTCAGCATTCCAAGCTCGCTGATGAGAAAGTTGAATCTTGTCTCATCAAGAGGTTTGGTGAACAGATCAGCTAACTGAAAGTCAGTTGGGATAAAATGAAGTTCTATATCACCATTTATCACATGATCTCTGATAAAATGATACCTGATCTCGATGTGTTTGGTCTTTGAGTGTAGCACTGGATTGTTGGCTATAGCGATGGGACTTGTGCTGTCGCAGTAGATTGGAATTTTAGAGAGCTGTAGGTCATAGTCCAGTAGTTGATTTCTCATCCACAAGACCTGAGAACAGCAGCTTCCAGCGGCTACATATTCAGCTTCAGCAGTTGAGGTGGACACTGAGTTTTGCGTTTTACTTGTCCTACTCACCAGCTTACCACCCAGGAGCTGACAACCTCCTGTGGTGCTTTTCCTATCCATTTTGCAACCTGCAAAATCACTATCTGAATAGGCGATTAGATCAAACCCTGAATCTTTGGGATACCAAAGATCTAGGTTAGGAGTACCCTTAAGGTAACGAAAGATTCGCTTTACAGCGATCATATGAGATTCCTTAGGTTCAGCTTGATACCTTGCACACAAACAAGTTGCATACATGATATCTGGTCGGCAAGCTGTAAGATAAAGAAGAGAGCCGATCATCCCACGGTATGCAGTGACATTAACAGGTTTTCCTGAGGGATCTTTGTTAAGTGTCAGCGGCGGTGCCATAGGGGTTTTCATAGCTGAACTCTGAGTTAAATCAAAATTTTCAGCATATCTTTAACATACTTTCCCTGATTAATGAAAGTTCTTTTTTCATTTTGTTTGATTTGAAGACCAAGGAAATATGTTAGCTCACCCATCATACTCATTTTGTATTCAGCTTTCATCCTTTCAGAGAAACGAATACAAAGGTCAGGGTTAGTGGAACCAAATATAATATCATCGACATATATTTGAACAAGAATGATATGACCTGATACTTTCCTGATAAATAGCGTTCTATCAATTTTAGCTCGGTCAAAATTTTCGTTAAGGAGATAAGAGGATAGAGTGTCATACCATGCACGAGGAGCTTGCTTTAAGCCATAAAGTGCCTTATCCAGTTTATAAACATAACCTGGATGCTTAGGATCTGAGAATCCTGGAGGTTGTTCCACGTAAACTTCTTCATTTAGCTTTCCATTAAGGAACGCTGACTTGACATCCATTTGATAAACTTTGAAGTCTTTGTGTACAACGTAAGCTAAGAAAAGACGAATGGCTTCTAGACGAGCCTTGTTGCAGGTTACAGTTCCATGTTCATCCAACTTGTTTCGATAGATCCATTTAGTGCCTATCACTGACTTGTCAGATGGTCTTGGAACAAGATTCCAAACTTTGTTTCTTTCAAATTCTGTCAGCTCTTCTTGCATTGCGCTGACCCACTTTGGATCTTTGAGGGCATCATCTATTTTCTTTGGTTCAATCAGAGAAATAAAGTTAACGAATAAACAAATGTTACTTGCACTTCGTCGAGTCTAAACACCAGCGTTTGGATCACCAAGAATCTGATCAATAGGGTGATTAACAGTCCATCGCTGACCCGGAGCATAAGTCACTGACTCAACCTGAACTGGAGGGGCTGAAGATGAGACTTCAGCAACTTCTGGTATATCAGCTAAGACAGGAAAAGGTGCAGATGGCATTTCATTCACTGATTGCTGAGATGTAGATGGGATGTCTGAGATAGACGGTTCAGAAGTAGGCATTGTGTTAAGAGGAACAGCTGAGACCCATGACGTTTCAGCTTCACTAGTCTGCATGCTTGGGATGATGGTAGGATCATCATCTTTAGCGGTATGAGTATGAGATGGAGGAGTGGGAACATCTTCAGAATCACCAAGATGAGAAAACATCCATTGATTCAGTTCTGCAGTATCAGCAGAAGGTCTTGAGTTCGCTGAACGAGATTCGTCAAAAGTGACGTGAATAGTTTCTTCTACAGCCTGTCTTCTACGATTGAAGACTCTGAAGGCTTTGGAAACTGAGGATTATCCAAGAAAGATTCCATCATCAGCCTTAGGATCAAACTTTCCAAGGGCATCTCTGTTGTTTAGAATGAAGCACTGACAACTAAAGATGTGAAGAAAGCTAATTGAAGGCTTTCTCCCATGGAAGAGTTCATAGGTTGTCTTCTTGAATCTTTTGACTATCAGCGACCTGTTTTGCATAAAACAAGCAGTGTTGACAGCTTCTGCCCAAAACTGAGTAGGCAGGTGAGAATCGCTGAGCATTGAACGTGCAGCTTCGATGATAGTTCGATTTCTTCTTTCAGCGACTCCGTTTTGCTGTGCTGTTCTCACTGAAGAAAAGTTGTGAGAAATACCCTTACTCTCAAAGAAGGAATCAAGAGAACTGTTTTTGAATTCAGTCCCGAGATCACTCCTTATTGAGCGAACGGTCATGTTGTTCAGGGTTTCCATCTTCCTGACAAATGTGATGAGTTCTTCAGGGGTGTCACTCTTAGAACGGAGAAACATTACCCATGTAAAGCGAGAGAATTCATCAACTATGACCAAGGTATATTTCTTTCCAGCGATGGATCGTTTGTTAACAGGGCCAAACAAATCCATATGGAGAAGTTGTAGAGGAGATGACACTGAGGAGACTTGCTTAGATTTGAAGCTTGCCTTGGTATGCTTCCCTTTTTCACACGCTGAACATAAGGACTCTTTGGCGTATGAATGTTGAGGTAGACCGGAGACTAACTCTTTTGAAGAAAGAGTATTCAGTGTCTTGAAGTTGAGATGAGAGAGAGCCTCTTATGCCATAGCCAGTTGACATCAGATGAGGCGTTTGAGAAGAAACAGGAGTTCTCAGTGGTTATAGAGTCCATGTCTATTACATAGACATTTTCCATACGATAACCGCTGAGAGCTATCTTCTCCTTTTTGTCAGTGACAAAGCAGGATTTCTTAGTAAAGATTACTTTGTTATCCATGTCGCAAAGCTGACTGATGCTTAGAAGATTATACTTCAGCCCTTCAACATATGCGACTCTTCTGAAGGTTGTTGTACCATTTGAGAGTACACCAAACCCTTGGGTATAGCCTTTTCCATTTCCACCAAAGGTCACTGAGGGACCCTTTTCTTCTTTGTATTCAGCGAGCAGGTTTTTCTTACCAGTCATGTGTCTAGAGCATCCGCTATCGAGATACCAGATACCCTTCTTAACCTGCAAACAAAGGAAGATTAGTTAGACTTGGGCACCCATATCATTTTGGGCTTAGGTTTGTCAGTGGTGGTAGAGGAAGTGGAAGGTTCAACAATCTTCGTAGCATTTGAAGATTCAGCTTTGTCAGTCTTCACTTTGGTTAATTTCTTAACCTCAGTGGTCTTCTTTGTCTTGGAGACATTGATCTTCACCTTAGCTAACTTTTCAGCTTTGGTGGCTGTGGGGCACTTACTAGCAATATGATTTGTAAGTCCACAATGATAACATTTCCTATAACTAAAAATAGTTTTAGGACCATTTGCATGCTGAGCAATTTGTTTAAAATGAGAAGGGTCAACATCAAGTATACCTTTGGTATTGGAAATAGGAGGAACTATCAGGTCTTCGAATTTCTTAGCAGTTACATCCACTTTGATTCTAGGAGTAGATCGCTGAATAAATCCACGCTGAATATATCCAGGGATCTTGTTCTTTGAACCAGAGGGATGAGTCACTGAAGCTGTAGAAGCATTCAACTTAGGTACAAAGGTACCCTTCTAAGGTTTTTGTTCAAAAGCAATTCCTTTACCTTTTTCTTTAGAGACTAAGGTAGGTTTTTCCTCAGGAGTTGGTGTTTTCGAAAAGGAACACTGAGAAGATGAAGTATCAGGGATAGAGGAGACAAACATTCCGAATTTAAGCATGGAATGGTCAGTGGTAGGTTTTTCAGCGTTAGCTTTATAACCAAGACCACGTTTGTCACTCAGAGGAATTTGAGACTTAATTATCTCAGTGATCGTTGTTGAGGATTTTTACTGTTAGGTCTAGAGTTTTGTCAAAAACACAAGTGTTGAGTTCTGAGTAAGAAGACTAAAGAAGACTAAAGAAGACTCAGAAGTTCTGAGTAGAAGACTCAGAAGTTCTGAGTGAGAAATCTCAAAAAGATTCTAAGTGTTGGATTCTGACTAGAAGGTTCAGAGTTCTGAGTAGGAGACTCAGAACTTCTGACTATGAAGACAAATGTTCTGAAGCGCTTATTCAGAAGTATGTTCAGAATTCATATCTTGGGATATTATCTGTTATATTCAGTTACTAATTAGGACACGTGTAATTGTTCTATTAGTCTGTTTCTCATATGTATTGTAGCTTTAGCTATTCTCTACAGTATATATAGGAGTTAGCAATTGTAGCTAACTGAATCTTTTGGCTAACCTTTTAGATAACTCTTTACGCATAAATTTGTTAGATCTATTGAGAGAGAAATTCATTGTAATATCTTGTAATTCACAGATTGTTAATAAATCATATGACCAGTTGCTGTGAATACGATCTTAATTGTTCATATTTGATTGTAAGAGTGAATCCTGAACTTACAATTGGTATCAGAGCCAATCAACAAACAAATTCGTCCAAGAGTGTGTTTGATCGCGTTCTTGAAGTTTCTTGATCAATTCGACAATTGATTCCGCTGCTGCTAACAATTCTTGAATTCCTAACAATTCTTGAATTCGTTTCTATCATTGATTCAAGAAATTTGAATTTGTCTTTCTGTTGAATCGATATCTTACAATCAAGTCATCCAAAGATTTTCTCTCTATGCTGATTAATTCTCGAAATTAAACAAAGATCACAGGTATGTTTTCGAAATTCTTGATTGGTTTCTGGATCAAAGTGATTATATCTGCTGCATGTTGATTAGTATTCAAAATTTTTGTTGAAAAGAAGATTTCATTAATTCATGTACTCTAACTGTTTGATGAAATGCATGTGACAGATTTGATTAATTCTTGCATGTTCTAGATTTGTGTTGATTCTCATTTTTGATCATAATTCATAGTTGATATTCGAATTTGTCATTTCATCATGCCTGAGATTATTGAAGTTTTTGTGAGACCTGCAATTTCTATAACCAGTTCAGACAATTTACAAAAATTAAGTCCTGTAAAAGGAAAAGAAACAATTTCTGAACCAAAAACTGAGATTGTTCATTTTGAAAGCAAGATTGCTAATCTTCAAGCAAAACAAGACGAATATGCAAAAGTTATAAAGATTTTGCAAAAAGAGAAATCTGATTTTCTAAAGGATTTTGAAAAGGTTCAAGAAAACATAAAGTTGTTAGAAAAAGAGAATGTTGATTTGAAAGAGAAAGGCAATTTTAGAAGAAAGATGTTGACAGAGTCTGAAAATAGAATCAAATCATGTGAAATGAAAAATTGTCAACTCTTGAAACAGATCTATGATTTTGAACAAGTTCTTATACTTGAATGAGTGAAATTTGAGAAAGAGAGAAGAGACTTTCAAACTGAGAGGAAAGGTTTTGAAACAAAGTCTGTTGAATTATCTTTGAAAATTTCTGATTTGGAGAAAATTCTTGCAAAAGAAAGAAAAGAGTTTGAATGCAAGAAAAATGTTTTTCAAAAAGAAAAGAATGGTTTTGAGAAAAAGAAAACAGGAATGTTAAATGAGTTTTCTGTAAAAATAAATGAGTTGGAGAAAGAGTTAGAAGATGGAAGGAAAGAGACTGAAAAGAAGAAGGTAAATGGCTTTAAAGAAAAATGCTTAAAAGATGAGTTTGAGAAGGAAAAGAAAGTTTTTCATTTGGAAATAAGGAGGCTTATTAAGAAATTATCTGATTTATCAACTAAAATCATGATAGAGAGGAAGTCCAAATCTGATTTACAGTCAAGGTTTGATTTGTATGTTAAAAAGTTTAGGGAATTTGAAACGAAAGTTGTTGACAAATCAAATCATAGTTCAAAAGATCAGATTCGTTCTTCTAATCTGTTTTATGATTCTGCTATTGATAAATCTTATAATTGTTCTTTTAAAAAGATAAAAATGGAATGGAGAGTTAAAGGAACTACTTCCAAGAAAGAAGTGCCAAAATCAAAAGTTCCTAATTCAAATGTTAAGAAGAACAATACATTTCAAAGAAAATCTTTTGTTAAACCTGATGTGATTTATTCTGTAAATCAATTAGTCAGAGTTGCACAAAAGAAACTTTGTTGTTCATATTGTGGGACTAATGATTTTGTGAACAAGAATTTTATTCAGCACTGGTATGGTTCTTATAGAATATCTGCATATGCCACTGCACCTAACAGACCTGGACCCAAGTTCATATGGGTACCAAAGTCAACTTAATCTGTTTTGCAGGTTATTCATGTGTAGAGCTGAATGATAATACTGACACATGACTTAAAACCGATGTTGTGCTTAAATTGAGAATTTTGACTTTTGGATAATTCAGTCCAAAACTCGGTCTGAATGTGATTATGGACTTACAATTTGTCTCATCTTGATTATGGATTTCTGATTCATACAGATCAATTTGTTGATTTTGAAGCATTTTTTTTAAAAAGTTCAGTTTACTGTGGTGTAATCGAACTCATAGTTGTGGGTGTTTTTAGTAGAAAACATTACCATAAAATGTGTTCAGAATCACGTTTTAAGCAACCCTGCAAATTTTGGTTGAAAAATTCTGATTTTTGAGCAAGTTATGGTAATTTGAAGTTCAGAATGTTCAAAAATCACAAAATCCAAACATTTTTTCTAAGGCATTTTCTCTGGATAGTTTTATCAGAATTCTGACTCTGTTACTCAGAAGTTCTGACTCTACTACTCAGAATTCTGACTCAACTAATCAGAATTCTGACTCTGATACTTGGAATTTTGAACAAGTTACTCAGACTTCTGACTATACTACTCAGAATTCTGACTCAACTAATCAGAATTCTGACTCTGATACTTAGAATTTTGAACAAGTTACTCAGAATTCTGACTTTTCTACTCAGAATTCTGACTCAACTACTCAGAATTTGGATTTTTGATATCTAATGAGGAATCATCGTAGATGATTACCAAAATCTCTTGATTTTGCAGGATTATCTTGATTTCAGAGGAAGTATTGACTCAAAATTTGATCTGATTGTTTCAAGATAATGTTCAAAACCCGTGATTCAACGTTTTAGGTTTTTGAACATATCAGTTCAAAACCCGTACTTAAATGACTATGGCTTCTGAATAATTCAGTTCAGGACCCGTACTTCAGAGACTAAGACTTCTAAACAAATCAGTTTAGAACTCATACTTCTCAGGTGATATCCTTAACTGTCATATTTTTCTGTTTCAAGGAACAAGTGGTGAAAGGTAACATTGTATTATGTTTTATTTCTATTGCTTTGAATGTTTGAATCTTAACAATTTAATTCAATGATATGATTTTTTTTTAATTTTCATTCAATGAATAAATGTGTGTCAAAAAGTGATTTTACAAGTATTTTGTATTATCTGAGCTATATTTGTTTCAACTTTCACTTCTGAATTAAATCGAAAGGTAAGCAAAACATGAATGAAATTATGCCGAATGCTCAATGTTATGAAATCTATACTTATATAGATTATAATGCTCAAAAAGCCTAAATGTCAGAATGATGGATGTAAACAAAAATATGGGGGAAGTACTACGTTTTAGTACCAAGTGATTGAGATGAAATATAAATATATATAAAATCATTTAGTTTGAAAGTTTGTACCTGTGGCCTTTCTGGTTTGGGAGAGTAAGTCCTAAGGGGTGCTCGACACCTAGTCCCTAAGATCAACTGGTCTGGGATCGGCTGACCCAAATCCTGCAATAGAATCAGATAGAAAACCATGTTCTACTGGTACAAATGGGTTTAAGATATATCGATGTGGCCATTCTGGTTTGGGAAATTAAGTTCCAAGGGGTGCTTGTCACCTAGCACCTAAGACCAACTGGTCTGGGATATGCTGACCCAAATCCTGCTATAGAACCAGATAGAAAGTCATGTTTAACGATGTATCTTATTCTTACTAAACTTTTTGATTAAAAGATGCCAATGTGCACAAAATTAAAAGATGTCAATGAGCACAAAATTAAAAGATGCCAATGAGCACACATCTCTTGAAACTTTGGGAAAATTCAAAGTCGCAATAAACCTGTAAATTTGTGAAAATCCTGATTTTGGACAAATAGTGTGAGTAGAGAAAAGTATTCGTATATGTTTTTATAATTGCATATGCTTGAAGCTAATCATATTTCGCATGCTAAGCACACCAAATAGATTTAATAAAGGAATTGAAACTGAACATTTTTAACTCGATATGCAATGATGACTTGTATTTGAATCCAAACACATGCATTTGATTTCATTTGATTGAAAATCTGATAAATTTCATTAAGTTGGATTTCTTTTGTAAAGTTTTCAAATGATCAAATGTTAGTAGTTATCAAGTGTAGTTCAGTAAATCTTATTCTCCTTGTATAAATGTTTTCATTAAAGCACTATATTTGAAATGAATAATTTTAATGAAATATATGCATACTTTCAGGGGGAGAAAACAAACTGCTCCAGAATTCTTATTTTGAGGGGGAGCAAGGTTATTCATTAAGGAGGAGAAAAAGCATAGACTTCATTCGAAGAAAAAGCATCGCTAAAGTTTTGAAAATCAAGGGGGAGAAAAGCTAAAGATTTTGAAGATGATTTTGCTTTCCAAAACTTTAGGGGGAGAAAAGCTAAAGATTTTGAAGATTGATATGGTTTTTGTACAGAAATAACAAAAGAGAGAAATGTTATTTTAAGAAGAAGAAGAGGAAAAGGAAACTGGTCGGTTGTTTCTTATAAAGAAATCTTATGAAAGCTGAAATGAAGATGAGAATTGTCATTTCAAGGGGGAGCAAAGAAAAAGCAAATATATAACAGAAATCAATTTGGAAATCGTTGCTGCTGCTGATTAAAGACTGACCAGAAGTTGTTAACTAAGATTATTCAGAATTCTGAGCAAAAGTTGTCAAAGCATTCAGAAGAGCTCCTTCTGAAGATTGTTCCTGCTCTAAGAATTTGATGGTGAAAAGTACAAGTGTGTTTGACAAAAAGGGGGAGATTGTTAGGTCTAGAGTTTTGTCAAAAACACAAGTGTTGAGTTCTGAGTAAGAAGACTAAAGAAGACTCAGAAGACTCAGAAGTTCTGAGTAGAAGACTCAGAAGTTCTGAGTGAGAAATCTCAAAAAGATTCTAAGTGTTGGATTCTGACTAGAAGGTTCAGAGTTCTGAGTAGGAGACTCAGAACTTCTGACTATGAAGACAAATGTTCTGAAGCGCTTATTCAGAAGTATGTTCAGAATTCATATCTTGGGATATTATCTGTTATATTCAGTTACTAATTAGGACACGTGTAATTGTTCTATTAGTCTGTTTCTCATATGTATTGTAGCTTTAGCTATTCTCTACAGTATATATAGGAGTTAGCAACTGTAGCTAACTGAATCTTTTGGCTAACCTTTTAGATAACTCTTTACGCATAAATTTGTTAGATCTATTGAGAGAGAAATTCATTGTAATATCTTGTAATTCACAGATTGTTAATAAATCATATGACCAGTTGCTGTGAATACGATCTTAATTGTTCATATTTGATTGTAAGAGTGAATCCTGAACTTACATATACCATCCATCAACAGTAGCTTTTTAAGCTTTTAATGCATCGATAGCTTCTTCGCGTTCAATCTTGACTAGCTGATTTATATGAACTTGATCTCTTAAATCTTCTTCAATTTTAGAAAGCTTTTCTATTTGAAGGTGACAACTTTTAAGTTGTTCAGCGAGATCAATATTTTGATTTTCAACAATAGTTTTGCCATTCATAGCATCCTTAGAGGTAGAGGATGAAGTAGAGGGAATGTCAGACTTTTCTTCCTCATCTTCAATCTTGGCCATGAGACAGAGATTGGCCTGATCATCATCTTCAGAGTCAGATGATGATTCTTCTTCTTCAGAGGCAGCCCAATCATAGTCAACCATCAGGCCTTTGCCTTTCTTCTTAAAGCTTTTCAGCTTTGCATACTTTTCTTTCATCTTGGCGTACTTTTCATCTCTAGACCTGGGGTTAGAGGATTTCTTGGAGAAAGCTGAGTTTCTAACAACTTTCTTTGACCTGCACTCGCTAGCAAAATGTCCTATCTTTTCACAGTTATAGCAAGTAGCAGTAGCCTTATCAACAAGAGCTGATGATCTTGGCTTGTCAGTAATAGCAAGAGGTTTATTCTTTCTGAAAATTTTCTTTTTGATAAATATCCTGAACTTGTTAGTAAGGAGAGCCAAAGATTCATCAAGATCTGAAGAGTCAGGATCTGATGAACTTTCAGAGTTACTTTCCAACTCAGTGATAGTGACTGAAGGTCGCTGAGTGGAAGGTGTCTCTGAGACTAAAGCAACAGGGGTGCTTTTGGAATCTTTCAGAAGATTTTTCTTAAGATGACTCGATTGCTCATGATTCAGCATCGTGCCATATAAGGTAGAGAGAGTCATAGATTTAAGATCCTTTGAGAGCTTGAGACACATAGAATAATTGTCCCAGCTTTCAGGTAAACATTCTAGGAACTTTGTCAGAATTTCAAAGTTAGAATATTCCTTACCAACGGTTTTTCGATCTATTATTAAACAGTTAAAACGTTGATGTACTTCAGAGAGAGATTCATTCTTACCATAAATGAAGCTTTTGTACTGTCTTACCAGGTTGATCTTTCGTGAGTCCTGGACTTCAGATGTACCTTCATACTGAACACAGATTGTGTCCCACATGGCTTTGGCTGTTTTCAGGTTCATGACGGAATGATAGACTTCGTCAGGAAGAGCCATGGAAAGAATGGATCTGGCTTTGGTGTCGAGACCCACTTTCTTCTTATCTTCATCAGTCCACATGTGGATTTCCTTAGGAACCAATCTTTCTGGAATAGCAACTCTATTCTCAGCGGCTGGAACTTCAGGATCAATTCTAACAGGGATATATGGACCGTTTTCGATATAGTAAGGTATAGTTGGATCTACACCTTCTAAGAAGAGTATCATCCTATTTTTCCATAGACTGAAGTTATCTCTGGAAAATCTAGGGGGTTTCGCAAGAGAACCGTTTTCAATATAGTTTGTGTTTGTATTGGCCATTTTAAGATTAGTATAGATAAGATCTTGTTTATGAGATTAAACAAATCTGTTCTGATACCACTTGTTGGTCTCGAGAGGGTTATACAAGTTGTAGAAGGGGGGGGGGGGGGGGGGGTTGAATACAAACACACAATTTTTACTTTTCTAAATTGTTTATTGATAAATCATAAAACAATTTACAACTTGTTGCGGAACAAGATAAGGACTAAGCCTAATCTACACAAGTTAAGAACACTAAGTTTCTTGCACTAGAAGGAGATAACGAAATTACGAATAATAACCTAACTCAAAGAGATAAGAAGATGGTCGGGCACTTAAGATAAGTGAGCGCACTTCAAAAACTGAAGTAGGGTTCTTCTTATATACTGCATGCATTTAATGCATGGCAGTTTTACTTTACACGTGGCAGCAGCTGATTGGTTGACCTTTGTAGACAACTTTAATAGCAGCATGGTGCACAATGTAGAATCAGAGTTGGTGTACGATTTCAGACAATAAGGATGTCTATTCTGACAATTCGTACGGAGACGTGCGAGGGAGGTTAAGACAATTCGCTGATATCCGCATCAGTTCATTAGAAGACTTGTCGTTGGTTCTTAAGCTTGATCTTCGACTTCAACGTAGAACCTATGTTAACGTGAAACTTGTCTTCAGGGGTCATAAGTAAACAACTAAGTTATTAGCGATCACCAATAGGACTGAACAGGCTCAGAGCTATATATGGTGAATAGTTACGCTGAATAATTTATCAGCGATCATCACAGAGACTGAACAAGCTCAGTGCTACTGGATTAACAGTGTTCGCTGAATGTCTAATCTAAACAGCGAGAGTTCCTATCAGTGGTACTGAAACAGTCTTAGTACTTATCAGCGATAGTGAAACTCTTATACATTGTTTACTTACAATTTTCACTAAGTTGAATGGAGAGGGTCATTATCAAATCACTGAGGGTTTGGATCAACAACATTGGTGAACTTCAGAGAGAGATTCATTCTTACCACAAATGAAGCTTTCGTACTATCTTACCAGGTTGATCTTTCGTGAGTCCTGGACTTCAGACGTACCTTCATATTGAACACAGATTGTGTCCTACATGGCTTTAGAGGTTTTCAGGTTCATGACGGAATGGTAGACTTCGTCAGGACGAGCCATGGAAAGAATGGATCTGGCTTTGGTGTCTGATAACGCCACTTTTTGGCGTTATTTTCAGTTCTCAAACCAACGAGATTGTCTTGTATTCAAGTAAAAAGGCGTGTATTTTACGGTTTATCTAGTGTTTGATACAGGTTATCTAAAAGGCGGCATTCCTCGGGAAAAGAAGTTAAAAAGAGCCCAAACCGAGTCCAAACCGAGTCCAAACGAAGCCTAACGGAAGCCCAAAAGCAAAGCCCAAGACCCACGACCGAACCAGGACCCAATCCGCGAACCAGACGACGACCCACGCTGCAAAAATGATACGCGCGACTTACCACGCGACTTGCAAGTCGTGTGGCAAGTGGCGTAACCCACTGTTTCGCGAATTCCAGCTTTAAATCCGATTTTTAGGTCATTCATTCGAACGCAACTTACACACGATGGCCAGGGGCGATTTTGGGGCGATTCCTGGAGACTTTTCGGAGCTTTCGGAGTCACGATCGAGAGCCGATCAAGGAGACGTTCAACACGCGAAGTAGAGACGAGCACGAGAGAAGGGAGTTCATCATCTTACTGTTTATGATTGCATCTTTTACGCTTAATCATGTTTACATACACTTTCGCATATATTTCTCTTGTGTTTGAATCCACCACAGACATGAACTAACCTTATCATGTTGGGGGTTGGATTGAATTAGGTTTGTAAGCATGTGCACAGATGACGAGTGATTTTTATCAGTTTTTTCCTTAAGTAATGAAGTATGCAATTTTGTGGTTAATGCTTGTGTGAATTTGGCCAATTTACATTCGATTTGTTTGTTAGTAATTAAGTTCGAGAGAATTGATTGCTACTCAGAATTAGGAATTGCATGCCTAAAGTCTGAAAGGTGATAGAGATATACCGAGTAAGCTTTAGTCCCAATTAAACCGTTAGGTTGATATCGAGAGATAAAATCTAGCCAATTTAAACATAAATCGTGTACTTAATGTGTTTTGGAATCCATAGGTGAGATCGAGAGATTAAACTTATCCTTTTCAAAATAAAATCCGTTATTGCTCGAAAGAGAACGACGGTGATCTTAAAAGATTTGGGAATCATTAAGGGGATTAACTGGTAATTGTTTTGAGTCAGTTGTTTGCATGTGTTGAACCTGAGGATTTCCAACCCTCAACTTCTCTCTCTATCGAAGTTTCTAAGTCGTTTACTGTTTCATTGTGATTTTGTATTCGTTGCAATTATGTAGTTTTAAATCAAACCAATCTCCCAAATTCGACAGTTCAATTAATAGTTCTTATAGTAATTGTGATACTTAGTTCCCAGTTCCCGTGGATTCGATACTCGTACTTACCGTACGTTATTACTTGATTCGACACCGTACACTTGCGGTTAGATTTAGGGGGGGTGAAACCCGTCTATCAAGTTTTTGGTGCCGTTGCCGGGGAACTAGTTGTAATTAATAACACTACCATCTATAGGCGCTATTAGATTAAGCATTTTTATTTTGTTTTATTCCATCACTTTTAATTTCTGGATTGTTAATTCTGTTTACTCTATTTTTCAGGTACTAATTGGTTTATGCCAAGGAGCACCCGAGGGAAGAAAATTGAACCACTCGATCCAGAAATCGAAAGAACCGTCCGCCGAATACGCAAGGAATCTAAAGCCCAAAGGAAATTAGAGATGGTGACGAGAGACCTCGCAATAACCCACCACCACCGCCGGAAAGGCGTCCTATGCGGTCGTTTGCCGACCCGAATGTGGCAGCGGCACGCATAGGCATTCAAGCACCAACCACCGCGGCTAATTACTTCGAGATCAAGCCGAGTACCATCGTCATGGTACAACAGAACCAATTCGGGGGAGCACCGACTGAAGATCCCCACGCGCATCTACGGGCATTTGAACGGATCTGCAATACGTTCAAGATCAACGGGATGGAAGAGAACGCGATCAAGCTAACACTTTTCAGCTTCTCCCTAAAAGGTAGAGCTGAAATTTGGATAGAGGGCCTCCCATCAGATCTTATCACCACATGGGCAGACCTGAAAGCCGCGTTCCTCCAGAAATTCTTTCCACCGGGAAGAACCGCTCAGTTGATGGCCGACATCACGCACTTTGCGCAATGGGATCAAGAGACCTTATAAGAGGCATGGGAGCGATATAAAGATATGTTGAAGAAGTGCCCGCATCATGGATTACACGGTTGGGTGATAATCCAAACGTTCTTCGGAGGCCTTCACCAACAATTTAAGAATGACATCACGGCCGCAGCGGGTGGAGCTCTCATGAACAAGACGTATGAAGAAGCGGTTGACTTGATCGAGAACCTAGCCGAGCATAGCTATTCCACACCACGATCTTCTGTTGCACGGGTAGTGAGTGTTCGGGAATCGGATGAGCTGAAGGAACTCAAAGCTCAACTAGCTTTTATCACGGATCGACTGAAAGGAGGGAATTCGGGAGAACCTGAACAAGTTCAATATATGCAAAACCGGAACCAACCGAGGAACGATCTTTTCTCGAACACTTACAATGAGGGGTGGAAACGACATCCTAATCTTTCATGGAGCCAACCCGATCAGCAACAGCAAGGTAACTTCTCTAACTTTTCTAATGTTTCTAATACTAATAATGTGTACCGTCCTCCAGGTTTTCACCAAAGGAATGAAGGACCATCGATGGAGAAGAAACCGGGGCTGGAAGATATGCTCATGAAGTTCATGACGAAAATGGACAGCACGGTCGAGGGATTAGCAAGCACGATCAACATCGTCAAGGCGGCTACCGAGCAAAACACCGCCTCCATTAAGATCCTCGAAAGGCAAGTGGGGCAGATTTCCGAGGCCCTACAAAACCGACCTCCCGGAGCACTCCCGAGTATGGCTGAAAGGAAACCAAGAGAGGAGTGTAACGCCATTTATCTGAGAAGTGGCAAGGAGCTGAATGGAGAACCGTCATCAAAAGAGACCGATCCAAAAGAAGATTTCGAGATGGTAGAAATGGGGGAGTTAGAGAATGATGAATAGGTGGTGGTTGAAGTGAAGAAGCCAAAGGAAAAAGAAGTGACACCACCGGTCAAGCCGGAAATTCCAAGAGTGCCTTTTCCGAGCAGATTGAAAGCAAACAAGGATGATGTTCATTTTTCTAAATTTCTCGATATATTTAAAAAGTTAACTATTAACATCTCTTTTGCAGATGCATTGGCACAAATGCCCTCCTACGCGAAATTCATGAAGGAAATTCTAGCCAAAAAGAGATCGACCGATCACCAGGCCACCGTTGCACTCACTGAAGAGTGCAACGCAATTTTTCAGAATAAGCTTCCCCCGAAGCTTAAAGATCCAGGGAGTTTATCTATCCCTATTCAGATTGGGGAGTATAGTTTTAATAAAGTTTTATGTGATTTAGGGGCAAGTATTAATCTGATGCCTCTTTCTGTTTTTAGGAAACTCGGACTGGGTGAAGTGCAGCCAACGTACATGACGCTAAAGCTCGCCGATCGATCAATCAGATACCCATACGGAGTCGTAGAAGACGTGCTCATCAAGGTCGGTAAATTCTATTTCCTGGTGGACTTTGTAGTGATAGACATAGACGAAGACGAAGAAGTCCCATTGATATTGGGAAGGTCCTTCCTAGCCACGAGTAGAGCCTTGATTGATGTGGAGGAAGGAGAGGTGACCTTTAGAGTCGGCGGCGAGAGGGTGACTTTCAAGATGTCCGAGAAGACGAGAGGTCGGAGTGAAGAGGCATCCGGATCTGGTCATGGAAGGCCAATTGCGAGAGAATCCGCGAAGAACCGCAAGTGTGGGCGGTTCGAGTCAGCGGATACGGAGCCAAGTTGAAAACCGCACAGTCGTGCCACGACTTTAAATACGACGCTGGGTGGGAGGCAACCCACCAAGGTTTGTTGTCTTTTATTATTTTAGCTTTTGAGTTGCTTTTTAATTACGAAAAACCAAAAAATGGAGAAATTAGAAAAATCAAAAAAATAGCTGAAACAGGGGGTTGCGCGGCTTGCTGCGCGGCCTACATACCGCGTGGCAAGCCGCATGACTCCTCTGACTGTTTGTCAAACAGTGGGTTACGCGGGATGTGGCGCGGCCTGCAAGCCGGGCAGCAAACCGTGGGTGTCCCCTGTTCGTTTTTCGTGCAGTTTTTGTTTCCTTTCTTGCTTTGTGTGTTTCATCTTCCTGCATTTTGTCTTATGCTTTGATTTCCTTTGTTTTGCATGTTCTCCCTATCTCCTCCAATTGATGCTCAACCTTTCAAGAATCCTCCTTCATCCGGGCAAAACAGGTACGCTCTCAACTTTGTCTGTTTAACGAGTGGTGTATGATGTATGGTCTTTATTAGTTAAGCGAGATGCCACAAACCTAAGTTTCACTTAGGTTTGGGGTGCCTCATTTTTCATCATCTACACACTCAACTTTTTTACCCTGTGCAAACCTCGGTTTGGGGTTGGCTTTTATTTGGCAAACCTAGGCCACGGCCTAGGTTTGGGGTGCCCATATTAGAAACTTTGGGATTCCTTTTTGATGTTTTGTAATGCCTTGCCCGTCCTTTTGATAACTGTAAAAACTGCACAATGATTCGAGTCGCATCGCCTACGACTTTACTTGCACATTAGGGACAATGTGTGGGCAAGGTTTGGGGTTGCCCAATCGGGCCCAAGTTATGCACGTAGATTTCTTGCACCTCTGAGTGTCTAGATCATAGTAGCTAAAATTTTTGTCCAAGTTATGCACGTAGATTTCCTGCACCTCTGAGTGTCTAGATCATAGTAGCTAAAATTTTTGTTTTGAATGATTGAGACCAACCATTGTGGGAAGAATCTTGTGATAGTGACGTGACCATTAGGGAAAGACCGGGAAAGGACATGACTAGGGACATTAGTGGAGACCACCCGATAGTGAGTTTTGAGGCTAAAAGACGTTTTTCATTTCGAGGGATTCATACACCTAATTCTTATACACTTTTTCGAATTCCTTGTCGTGAATGTAGAATGATCTCGCTACATAATTGCATTGAGTAGCAAAGACGAACATCGGGATATTGGGTAAGGGTATAGTAGACCATATCGTGTGGACCTTAAGATATGATTCCAGGCATTGTGTGTTTTGTTTTAACCCGTTTTAGCTATCGTTACCTTTTACCCTTCTGTGTGTATCCATAACCCCCTTTGCAGCCAAACACGCACCTTAATTCTTTCTAAACCCACCATTAAACCTTTAGCCAAAAGCCTCAGCCAACCCTTATCCGAAAGTGTGTCAATTAGAAGCAGTAATGAACTACGAGGGATAGAGCAGAAAATAAGAGTACATGCCAGTCATGAGAGATAAAATGGGTCAATGCAACCCAAGAAATAGAAAAGAGGGCCAATGATGCCCCAATCAAATAAAGAGGACCAATGAAGTCCCAACCAAAAAAAATAAAAATTTTTATATATACAGTTATTTAGATAGCAGTTACAGCAGTTAAATAAGAGAGTCAAAGAAGAATCAGTTATAGTCAAAGAAGAATCAGTTAAAAAAAATAAAAAAATAAAAAAATAAAAAAATTTATATATACAGTTATTTAGATAGCAGTTATAGCAGTTGCAACCTTCAAAATCACTATCTGAATAGGCGATTAGATCAAACCCTGAGTCTTTGGGATACCAAAGACCTAGGTTAGGAGTACCCTTAAGGTAACGAAAGATTCGCTTTACATCGATCATATGAGATTCCTTAGGTTCAGCTTGATATCGTGCACACAAACAGGTTGCATACATAATATCAGGTCGGCTAGCTGTAAGATACAGGAGAGAGCCGATCATCCCACGGTATGTCGTGACATTAACAGGTATTCCAGAAGAATCCTTGTTTAGTGTCAGCGGCGGTGCCATAGGGGTTTTCATAGCTGAACTCTGAGTTAAATCAAATTTCCTCAGCATATCTTTAACATACTTTCCCTGATTAAAGAAAGTTCCCTTTTCATTTTGCTTTATCTGAAGACCAAGGAAATATGTTAGCTCACCCATCATACTCATTTTATACTCTGCTGTCATCCTTTCAGAGAAACGAGTACAAAGGTCAGGGTTAGTAGAACCAAATATAATGTCATCAACATATATTTGTACAAGAATAATATGACCTTTAACTTTCCTGAAAAATAGAGTCTTATCGATTTTACCACGCTCAAATATTTCAATCAGGAGATAAGAGGATAGAGTGTGATACCATGCACGAGGAGCTTGCTTTAATCTGTAAAGTGCCTTATCCAGTTTATAAACAACCTGGATGCTTAGGATCTGAGAATCCTGGAGGTTGTTCCACGTAGACTTCTTCATTCAGCTTTCCATTTAGGAACGCTGACTTAACATCCATCTGATAAACTTTAAAGTCTTTGTGTACAGCGTAAGCTAAGAAAAGACGAATGGCTTCTAGTCTTTCCACTGGAGCAAAGGCTTCGTCGTAATCTATACCTTCCTCTTGTCTGTATCCCTGAGCAACAAGTCGAGCCTTGTTGCGGGTTACAGTTCCATGTTCATCCAACTTGTTTCGATAGACCCATTTAGTGCCTATCACAGACTTGTCAGATGGACGAGGAACAAGCTTCCAAACTTTGTTTCTTTCAAATTCAGTCAGCTCTTCTTGCATAATGCTGACCCAGTTTGGATCTTGGAGGGCATCATCTGTTTTCTTTGGTTCAATCAGAGAAATAAAGTTAACAAATTAACAAATATTACCTGCACTTCGTCGAGTCTGAACACCAGCGTTTGGATCACCAAGAATCTGATCAATAGTGTGATTAATAGTCCATCGCTGAGCCGGAACATAAGTCGCTGACTCAACCTGAACTTGAGGGGTTGAAGATGAGGCTTCAACAACTTCTGGTATATCAGCCAATAGAAGACGATGTTCAGATATCATTTCATTCACTGATTGACGAGAAGTAGATGGTATGTCTGAGATAGAAGGTTCAGAAGCAGGCATAGTGTTTAGAGGAATAACTAAGACCCATGATGTTTCAGCTTCACTAGTCTGCATGTTTGGGATGATAGTAGGACCATCATCTTCAACGATATGAGTATGAGGAGTGGGAATATCTTCTGAATCACCAAGATGAGAAAACATCCATTGATTCAGTTCTTCAGTATCAGCAGAAGGTCTAGAATTCGCTGAACGGGATTTGTCAAAAGTGACGTGGATAGTTTCTTCAACAGTTTGTTTTCTTCGAATGAAAACTCTGAAGGCTTTGGAGATTGAAGAATATCCAAGAAAGATTCCATCATCATCCTTAGGATCAAACTTTCCAAGGGCATCTCTGTTGTTCAGTATGAAACACTGACATCCAAAGATGTGAAGAAAGCTAATTGAAGGCTTTCTCCCATGAAAAATTTCATAGACTGTCTTTTTGAATCTTTTGACTATCAGCGACCTGTTTTGAGTAAAACAAGCAGTGTTGACAGCTTCTGCCCAAAACTAAGTAGGCAAGTGAGAATCGTTGAGCATTGAACGTGCAACATCGATAATAGTTCGATTTCTTCTTTCAACGACTCCATTTTGTTGCGGTGTTCTCACTGATGAAAAGTTGTGAGAAATACCCTTACTTTCAAAGAAGGATTCAAGAGAACTGTTTTTGAATTCAGTCCCATGATTACTCCTTATTGAGCAAACGTTCATGTTGTTCAGGACTTCCATTTTCCTGACAAAGGTGATGAGTTCTTAAGGGGTGTCACTCTTAGAACGGAGAAACATTACCCAGGTATAGCGAGAGAATTCATCAACTATGACCAACGTATATTTCTTTCCAGCGATGGATTGTTTGTTAACAGGGCCAAACAAATCCATATGGAGAAGTTGTAGAGGAGATGACACTGAGGAGACTTGCTTTGACTTGAATCTTGATTTGGTCTGTTTCCCTTTCTCACACGCTGAACATAAGGACTCCTTGGCATATGAGTGTTAAGGTAGACCAGTGACTAACTCTTTAGAAGAAAGAGTATTCAGTGTCTTGAAGTTGAGATGAGAGAGCTTTTATGCCATAACCAGTTGGCGTCAGATGAGGCTTTTGAGAAGAAACATGAGTTCTCAGTGGTAGTAAAGTCCATGTTTATAACGTAAACATTTTCCATACGATAACCGCTGAGAGCAATCTTCTCCTTTTTGTCTGTGACAAAGCAGGATTCCTTAGTGAAAATCACTTTGTTATCCTTGTCACACAGCTGATTTATGCTTAGAAGATTATGCTTCAGTCCTTCAACATAAGAAACTCTTCCAAAGGTTGTTGTACCATTAGAGAGTACACCGAAACCTCGGGTATAGCCTTTTCCATTTCCACCGAAAGTCACAGAGGGACCTTCCTCTTCCTTGTATTATGTGAGCAGGTTCTTCTTACCAGTCATGTGTCTAGAGCATCCGCTATCGAGATACCAGATACCCTTCTTAACCTGCAAACAAAGGAAGATTATTTTGACATGGGAACCCATTTCATCATGTGTACACACTTGTCAGTGGGGGTACAAGAGGTGGAAGGTTCAGCAGTCTTCGCAGCATTTGAAGATTCAACTTTGGTGTCAGTCTTCTTAGCCTTGGGGGCAATAATCTTCACCTTAGCTAACTTTTCAGCTTTGGTGGCTGTGGGGCACTTACTAGCAATATGATCAGTAAGTCCACAGTAATAACACTTCCTATAGCTAAAAGTAGCTTTAGGACCATTTGCATGCTTACCCTTAAATTTTAAATGAGCAGGGCCAACACCAAGTATACATTTGGCATTGGAAATGGGAGGAACAATCAGTTCTTCGGATTTCTTACCAATAATATCCACTTTGATTCTAGGAGTAGATCGCTGAATAAATCCACGCTGAATGAATCCAGGGATCTTGTTCTTTGAACCAGAGGGATAAGTCACTGAAGCTTTAGAAACATTCAGCTTAGGTACAAAGGTACCCTTCTAAGGTTTTGGATAAACAATTTTCTCTTTACCTTTAGAAACTAAGGTAGAGATTTCCTCAGGGATGGGAGGTTTTGAAGACGAACACTGAGAAGATGAAGTGTTAGGGATAGAGGAGACAAACATTCCGAATTTAAGCATAGCATGGTCAGTGGTTGGTTCTTCAGCGTTAGCTTTGTAACCAAGACCACGCTTGTCACTCAGAGGAATCTGAGACTTAATTATCTCAGTGATCGTTGTTGAGGATTTATACCATCTATCAACAGTAGCTTTTTCAGCTTTTAATGCAGCGATAGCTTCTTCTCGTTCGATTTTGACTAGCTGATTTATATGAACTTGATCTTTCAAGTCTTCTTCAATTTTAGAAAGCTTTTCTATTTGAAGGTGACAGTTTTTAAGTTGTTCAGTAAGATCAATAATTTGATTTTCAACAACAGTTTTGCCATTCATGGCATCATATAAACTCATAGTCAGGAGATCGATCTTTCGAAGACTATCAGCTTCATCAATATTTGAAATATTGGTAAAGAAGGAAGGTGATACCTTAGTAGCAGAGGTTGAAGTAGAGGGAATGTCAGAATTTTCTTCCTCATCTTCACGTTTGGCCATGAGACAGAGATTGGCTTCATCATCGTCTTCAGAGTCAGCTGATTCTTCTTCGTCAGAAGCAGCCCAATCATAATCAGCCATCAGGCCTTTGCCTTTCTTCTTAAAGCCTTTCAGCTTTGCGTACCTTTCTTTCAGCTTTTGGTACTTTTCATCTATAGACCTGGGGTTAGAGGATTTCTTGGAGAAAGCTGAGGGTTTATAGACTTTCTTTGACCTGCACTCGCAAGTAAAATGTCCTATCTTTTCAAAATTATAGCAAGGAGCAGTAGCCTTATCAACAGGAGTTGATGATCTTGGCTTGTCAGTAATAGCTAGAGGTTTATTCTTTGTGAAATTTTTCTTTTTGGCGAATCTCCTGAATTTATTAGAAAGGAGAGCCATAGATTCATCAAGATCTGAAGAGTCAGCATCTGATGAACATTCAGAGTTAGTCTCCAACTCAGTGATAGTGATAGTAGATTGCTGAGTGGAAGGTGACTCTGAGATTAAAGCAACAGGGGTGCTTTTGTAATCTTTTACAAGATTCTTCTTAAGATGACTCGATTTCTCATGATTAAGCATCGTGCCATATAAGGTAGAAAGAGTCATTGATTTAAGATCCTTTGACAGCTTGAGACATATTGAATAACTGTCCCAGCTTTCAGGTAAATATTCTAAGAACTTTGTCAGAATTTCAATGTTAGAATATTCCTTACCAACGGTTTTCAGATCTATTATTAAACAGTTAAAGCATTGGTGAACTTCAGAGAGAGATTCATTCTTATGACAAATGAAGCTTTCCTAGACTTCAGACGTACCTTCATATTGGACACAGATTGTGTCCTACATGGCTTTGGAGGTTTTCAGGTTCATGACGGAATGGTAGACTTCGTTAGGAAGAGCCATGGAAAGAATAGATTTGTCTTTGGTGTCGAGAGCCACTTTCTTGTTATCTTCATCAGTCCACATATGAATTTCCTTTGGAACCAATCTTTCTGGAATAGCAGCTCTATTCTCAGCGGCTGGAACTTGAGGATCAATTCTGATAGGAATGTATGGACCATTTTCGATGTAATAAGGTATAGTTGGGTCTACACCTTCTAAGAAGAGTATCATCCTATTCTTCCATAGATTAAAGTTATCTCTAGAAAATCTATGTTGGTCCCGAGAGGGTTATACAAGTTTGTAGAAGGGGGGGTTGAATACATACACACAATTTTTACTTTTCTAAATTGTTTATTGATAAATCATAAGACAATTTACAACTTGTTGTGGAACAAGATAAGGACTAAGCCTAATCTACACAAGTTAAGAACACTAAGTTTCTTACACTAGAAGGAGATAAGGAAATTACGAATAATAACCTAACTCAAAGAGATAAGAAGATGGCCGGGCACTTAAGATAAGTGAGCGTACTTCAAAAAACTGAAGTAGGGTTCTTCTTATATACTGCATGCATTTAATGCATGGAGGTTTTACTTTACACGTGGCAGCAACTGATTGGTTGACCTTTGTAGACAACTTTAGTAGCAGCATGGTGCACAGTGTAGAATCAGAGTTGGTGTACGATTTCAGACAATAAGGATATCTATTCTGACAATTTGTACGGAGACGTGCGAGGGAGGTTAAGACAATAGTAACTTGTACGGAGACTTCATGATCAACTTTCTTTGAGTCAGTACTTTATCAGCGAATGATAAAGTTCAGCGATTGCTGAAGTCTTCTACTTGATACTACACGTTGAGTGGACAAATCTGTGACTTCGCTGATATCCACATCAGTTCATTAGAAGACTTGTCGCTGGTTCTTGAGCTTGATCTTCGACTTTAGCGTAGAACCTATGTTAACGTGAAACTTGTCTTCAGGGATCATAAGTAAACAACTAAGTTATCAGCGATCACCAATAGGACTGAACAAGCTCAGAGCTATATATGGTGAACAGTTATGCTGAATAATTTATCAACGATCATCACAGAGACTGAACAGGCTCAGTGCTACTGGATGAACAGTGTTCGCTAAATGTCTAATCTAAAGAGCGAGAGTTCCTATCAGCGGTACTGAAACAGTCTTAGTACTTATCAGCGATAGTGAAACTCTTATACATTGTTTACTTACAATTTTCACTAAGTTGAATGGAGAGGGTCATTATCAAATCACCGAGGGTTTGGATCAACAATCTCCCCCTATTTGATTATGACATAGCAACAGAGAAAATTTATAACTATGAAAACATAAGGATAAAAAGAACTCATACAATATTTGTCCCTTTTACTGTTTTCTGGGATCTTTTCAGTACTTATGGAGTAAAGTACATTCGCTGAAATCATTCTTTAAACTTCGTATAAGATTACAGAGGGAACTGGAAAGATCACAAGTACATCAAATTTAAATTACAAGTACATAAGATATTAGCTGATAAAGATAGAAGAACAGGGCGATCCTATCAGCTACAGAGGTTCTTCCTTAATGAGAAGTTCATCAAGGGTCTTTGTCGTAGGGATCATCCAGCCAGGGACTTCTTTTCCCTGATTTCTTCTTTCTTGGGATTCCTTAAAGATCAAGGGTTTCATGAAATGTCCGAGAAGGTCATCTCTGAATCCACACCAATAGATGAGATCTCTGAGTTGTTCGATTGGAGTGATGGGTAGCTCAGAGATACGTTGAAAACGTTGTCGTCCATCATAGTCAATAAAGAATATACCATAAGGATTGCTTATGACTTTACCAGGGACGAAACGTTCACCAGGTGGCAGAGATGTGTCGAGGGCAGAAAGATCAGGTTCAGGACCAAGTACTTCAGCGCGAGAGAAACCAATACTTGTTTCATTTCAGATGGGAGGACCTGAATCTGATGGTTGTATCTTTTTCTTTGCAGAGGCCCTTTTTCTTTTCAACGTTGGAGCGGCAGGAGGAGGAATATCCACAACAGATGAAACCAAGTCGATTTGTCGATTTAGAAGTTTTTCGACATGATCTTTGTACTTTGAGTGTGAGTTCTGAATGGCTATTCTGATCTCCAACCATTCAGAGAGACCATACTTCATGATGGCATCAGCATAGAAGGTTTCAGTTTGGCCGTTTTCTCTGAAAAGCTGGACTTCAACAATTGGTACTCTGATGGTTGATCTTCCAGTGATGTGTACCTTGTTGATTCTTGCAGCTCGATTTCGAAAATGTAGTTTCTCTTTACACCATTTCAGGGTGGATTGAGATACATTTGTCTTCTTTTCGACGATTTTTTGGGCATCTTCCCATAGCTGACGTTGGACTTCAATGGGAGTTCTTTTCAGCTTGGGGCCATTCACCGATTCTTGGACAAGCTGGATGGCGAGGGCCTTATCTTTTTCTTCAGCTTCCTTTCTTTCGGCGAGTAATCTTTCAGCTCTGAGGTAATCAGCGAATTCTTGCTTTGATATCCTGAACTTTGTAGGAACAGGAGTGACTTTGGAGTGAGGGAGGATTATTCGCTGAGCCTCAAGTTTCTTGATCATTTCTTCTCTCCTTTTCTGATCCTCTTCACTCAGCTTTTGTGGAGCCAAGGAAGGTCTGTGCTTGTGAGAGAGAAGTTGTTCTTCAGGTTCATCAGTCTCGGTGATTAAATCCAAGACTGGGATTATTTCTTCAGCGGTAGTTGCAGCTGGAATTATTTCTTCAGCGGCAGTTTTAGCTGGATCCTCAAGCAGGGGAGAGGACTAGCTGAAACACAGCGATCTTTTGAATAAGATTTGGTAAGAAAAGAGATAGAGAAAAGAATGGGGTTTAAGTGTATAGAGGTTTTATGGAGAGGAGAACTGAGATTGAGAAGGGATAGAGGAGGGATGCAGTGTAAGGAAAGAAGAAGTAGTGTACCTGACGAACTGGCTTTTGAAGCAAGATCATCAGATTGTTGTTTTCAGCGACACCTTTGCCTCTGCCTTTGTCAGCTTCAGATGCTGCAGGCTTTGTCCGCTCCCCTGAAGGTTCTTTTATTGAAATTCCTTTAAGAGCTGGAGCTTTCTTTGGTTGGACGAAGAAGAAATCATCATCATCATCATCATCATTGTTGCTGGATGATGGTTCATCGTCAGAGATATCGACAACTTCATCGTCTTCAGCTTCATCATCAGATTCATCCTCTTCAGCGTAAGGTTCGGTAACATCAGCATCAGCAGCTTCAGTTTCCTCATCGAGTTGCTCCCCCTCAGATACAGAGGGAAGTTTCTCGGTTCCCTCAGGGTTTTCAACTCCCTGAGGTTCAGCAGATGTCTCATTTGTCTCCCCCTTAGCATGATCATCATGGGGAAGATTTTCATCACTCTTCTCCCCCTCTTCATTATCATCATGGGGAAGGTCTTCAGTCTTCTCCCCCTCTTCCACGTGATGAGTGGGGGAGGAATGCCCAGATTCAGCAGCAACAACATCAGAGAGTATTGGTTCCCTGTCTTCTAGGCCAGAGATACCGACACATAGTTCAATCGCAACTAATCTATCTTCTAGGCCGGATATTGCAGGACTGATCTTCTGGAGATGTTCTCGGTCCACCTGAGTAAAATGTGAAGGAGCACATGTAGGGGCGTTCAGGCGTTCGAGTATCTGATGAAGTAACCCAGTGGCAGTGCTGACATCCGTCTTTAAGGAGGACACCTCTTCTTGAAGATTACCAACCACTGTCTTCAGCGTTGTGACCTCGCTGGACAGGGTTGAGAAGTTGAGATTGTTGTTGAAGAGAGTGTTGACGGAGGTGGAGTTTTTAGCAACAGCAGTAGCAAGATTGGCAAGACTGCTTTCCACCTTCTCCAGATCAGCACTGGAGGCTTTCTTCTCCACTTCAGCAGTTAGCTTGCTAAGATTCTCTCCAGCGTTTGTTACAGCTGAAGAGTTCGCTGAAAGAGTTATGGTGAGAGTTGTCATCTTTGTATCCAGATTCTTCAGGGAGGTGTTGATATCTCCCAAATTAGGACCTGTAACAGTTAATAATTTATGAACAGAGGAAAGCTCAGAAGTTTGGGGTTGAGAGAGAGTGTGAATGGTTTTATGTATACTTGCAGGTGGGTTGGTGAAGTCGTCAAAACTTCGATGACCTGAATAGTGTTCCATATCGTCAGCGAGAGTGCCTTGACGCATGGAAGATCCTGCAGGTCCTGAATGTGCATCCATAATTCTTTGTAGAGTATCAGCAGCTGTATCTTGTAGAATGATGGGCGTTCCAGAGAACGGAGGAATTACTGGAGTAGAGTCCAAAGGAGTAGAGAGAAGCGAAGGATGAGAAAAGATGTGGTGCTTCAGATTCAGTGTTGGATCCACTGAGAATGACTTCTTCAGTCCTTAGAGGGGCTGAAAGAGGTTGGTTCAGTTCCAAGTTAGTAACCTCAGTGTGTAGAGACGCTGAGGTCTGGATGGAAGGGATGGCTTGTTTAGCTTTGGCAGAGCGTACTACAAAACTATCCAGCGACTCTTGTATGAAGTGATTCATGGAGTCTTCAACATGTGATTGCTGGGGGGTTGCTCCTTGGTTTTCTTGATCCTTGCAGAGTCGAGTTTGGTAGTAGAGTGTTTCCTTTTTCGAGAAGGAATGGATTTTATAGCCTGGGTATCAGCGGTTGGGTTTACCACTGAAGTAGCTATAGAAGTAGAAGAAGGAGGATTAAGAATAGATAAGAGAGTAGAGAGACGTACCTCGTTTGGTAGTGGCTTGAAGTCAAGAACTTTGGGGCCGACTTTAGAGAGTCTCAGGTCTCCTACCTTTGGATATTTGTCCTTCAGGCCTTCAGGAACCCATGCTGGTCGATCAGCAGCATTCACTCTAAACAACATATCATCAAAAATGATCTGAGCCCAATCAACATGGAGACCCTTCAGCAGTGAGTACCCCATTGCTTGTTGAGGTTGAGAGGCTTGATCAGATGAACCAGATTTGGCAGTCAAGCAGCTGATAAGATGAGCAAAGATGAAGTTCATTTCGCTTGGCATCTTGGATTTCTTCATGATGGTCAGCTTCTTCTTAGGAAGGCTGTCTCTCCCTGTGTCCCATGCATAGTTCATTGCATCGAAGAATGCAATCAGGGCTTCCCTGTCAGATGAGTTTTTTTGGGGTCAGGGAATGGGACAAAAGGTTTTTCTTTTGAGGCTGAGGGGAGGTTGAGAGCACACCTGAGGTTACCAGGTGTAATCTTAGAAGTGCCATGATCAGTGTAAAAAAGAATGACAGTGATGGTCTTTTTGGGGTTCTTGGAGGATGTGATCTGAGCACTTCTGGCAGAATACCAGAACTGAGCTAGTAGGTGTTTATCAGCTGGAGGAGAGATGGTTAGAGCTGTGGAAAGAGGGCATTTCTTCAGAAAGGTTACAACGTCATCCAAATGAGTGACCTGTTTCTTTTCAGGGAAGTCGAATAGAGCGTAGGGATTGTTGCTCTGAAAGATAACTTTCTCTAGACTGAATTTGACTTGTGGAACCCTGGTGATTTCAGAAACTTCAGCAACTGTAGGAGTGTCAGTGGATGCCATCTCTGCTATAAACACAGAATCACCAAGAAGATGAACAACAAAATATCTTAATATGGAAACAATTTCCAAAAAGATTTGTTTGAAATTTTGCCATTTCATTCAGTCACAAGATGACTTCATGAAGATTTTGGGTTTTCTTGTTTTGAAAAAGAAATACAAAACAAGAAGAGTATGTGTTTTCTAGTTTCAGAAAAGATTCTGGAAAATCATATGAAGAACAAGTTTAAGATTTTAGATATAAACTTGAAGAACAACCATGAAGGTTGTATTCATAAAATCATGAGAGAAAAAGATTTCATTTTAAGAAGGTTTCTTTTGTTTGATCTGTTTAAAACAAGAATAAGATCAAAAACAAGTTAAAACAAATAGATAATAAGAATATTAACCTTGTTTGTTCTTTGAAGAAGATGAACAGTTTCTTGAAAAACTTGAGTGTTCAAAATGCAACAGAAGTTCTTTTCTTGAAGAAGAAGGTTTTCGCGTGAGGAAAAATACATACTCGAAGGAGTATATATAGTGAGATTAGAGAGAGAAAAACTATGAGCGGGAAGTTTTTCATCATGACACGGACACGTGTTAGCATTTGATTGGATGAGAAAATGAAACGTGCCAACGTGTGTCAGAGAAACGTGCCAGGGGATATCCTGTAAGGATGACGTCATAAACGTCCTTTCATATTTTAAGATGTCTCTGAGGTTTTGAAGAACTCAGGGATGTTTTGAAGAATATGAGGCACTGAATAGAAATATCAGTGAGGTTTTTAGAAATTTCAAAATATCACTGAAAAAAGTAGATATTCAGCGATGTAATTTGTTTTGAAATCTTGCATTTGTATGCGAGTGTCAGTTAATAAAGAGAACGTACCTTAACATCAGCGAATCAAGGTTGTTCAGAGAGTAGATGAAGAATAGGGTTATACAAGTTGATTTTATCCACTAACTGATCAAATGTGAACCACTTAAGATTTTACTCTTCAAAGTTCAGCATTCCAAGCTCGTTGATGAGAAAGTTGAATCTTGTCTCATCAAGAGGTTTGGTGAACAGATCAGCTAACTGAAAGTCAGTTGGGATAAAATGAAGTTCTATATCACCATTAATCACATGATCTCTGATAAAATGATACCTGATCTCGATGTGTTTGGTCTTTGAGTGTAGCACTGGATTGTTGGCTATAGCGATGGGACTTGTGCTGTCGCAGTAGATTGGAATTTTAGAGAGTTGTAGGTCATAGTCCAGTAGTTGATTTCTCATCCACAAGACCTGAGAACAGCAGCTTCCAGCGGCTACATATTCAGCTTCAGCAGTTGAGGTGGACACTGAGTTTTGCGTTTTACTTGTCCTACTCACCAGCTTACCACCCAGGAGCTGACAACCTCCTGTGGTGCTTTTCCTATCCATTTTGCAACCTGCAAAATCACTATCTGAATAGGCGATTAGATCAAACCCTGAATCTTTGGGATACCAAAGATCTAGGTTAGGAGTACCCTTAAGGTAACGAAAGATTCGCTTTACAGCGATCATATGAGATTCCTTAGGTTCAGCTTGATACGTTGCACACAAACAAGTTGCATACATGATATCTGGTCGGCTAGCTGTAAGATAAAGAAGAGAGCCGATCATCCCACGGTATGCAGTGACATTAACAGGTTTTCCTGAGGGATCTTTGTTAAGTGTCAGCGGCGGTGCCATAGGGGTTTTCATAGCTGAACTCTGAGTTAAATCAAATTTTTCAGCATATCTTTAACATACTTTCCCTGATTAATGAAAGTTCTTTTTTCATTTTGTTTGATTTGAAGACCAAGGAAATATGTTAGCTCACCCATCATACTCATTTTGTATTCAGCTTTCATCCTTTCAGAGAAACGAATACAAAGGTCAGGGTTAGTGGAACCAAATATAATATCATCGACATATATTTGAACAAGAATGATATGACCTGATACTTTCCTGATAAATAGCGTTCTATCAATTTTAGCTCGGTCAAAATTTTCGTTAAGGAGATAAGAGGATAGAGTGTCATACCATGCACGAGGAGCTTGCTTTAAGCCATAAAGTGCCTTATCCAGTTTATAAACATAACCTGGATGCTTAGGATCTGAGAATCCTGGGGGTTGTTCCACGTAAACTTCTTCATTTAGCTTTCCATTAAGGAACGCTGACTTGACATCCATTTGATAAACTTTGAAGTCTTTGTGTACAACGTAAGCTAAGAAAAGACGAATGGCTTCTAGACGAGCCTTGTTGCAGGTTACAGTTCCATGTTCATCCAACTTGTTTCGATAGATCCATTTAGTGCCTATCACTGACTTGTCAGATGGTCTTGGAACAAGATTCCAAACTTTGTTTCTTTCAAATTCTGTCAGCTCTTCTTGCATTGCGCTGACCCACTTTGGATCTTTGAGGGCATCATCTATTTTCTTTGGTTCAATCAGAGAAATAAAGTTAACGAATAAACAAATGTTACTTGCACTTCGTCGAGTCTAAACACCAGCGTTTGGATCACCAAGAATCTGATCAATAGGGTGATTAACAGTCCATCGCTGACCCGGAGCATAAGTCACTGACTCAACCTGAACTGGAGGGGCTGAAGATGAGACTTCAGCAACTTCTGGTATATCAGCTAAGACAGGAAAAGGTGCAGATGGCATTTCATTCACTGATTGTTGAGATGTAGATGGGATGTCTGAGATAGACGGTTCAGAAGTAGGCATTGTGTTAAGAGGAACAGCTGAGACCCATGACGTTTCAGCTTCACTAGTCTGCATGCTTGGGATGATGGTAGGATCATCATCTTTAGCGGTATGAGTATGAGATGGAGGAGTGGGAACATCTTCAGAATCACCAAGATGAGAAAACATCCATTGATTTAGTTCTGCAGTATCAGCAGAAGGTCTTGAGTTCGCTGAACGAGATTCGTCAAAAGTGACGTGAATAGTTTCTTCTACAGCCTGTCTTCTACGATTGAAGACTCTGAAGGCTTTGGAAACTGAGGATTATCCAAGAAAGATTCCATCATCAGCCTTAGGATCAAACTTTCCAAGGGCATCTCTGTTGTTTAGAATGAAGCACTGACAACTAAAGATGTGAAGAAAGCTAATTGAAGGCTTTCTCCCATGGAAGAGTTCATAGGTTGTCTTCTTGAATCTTTTGACTATCAGCGACCTGTTTTGCATAAAACAAGCAGTGTTGACAGCTTCTGCCCAAAACTGAGTAGGCAGGTGAGAATCGCTGAGCATTGAACGTGCAGCTTCGATGATAGTTCGATTTCTTCTTTCAGCGACTCCGTTTTGCTGTGCTGTTCTCACTGAAGAAAAGTTGTGAGAAATACCCTTACTCTCAAAGAAGGAATCAAGAGAACTGTTTTTGAATTCAGTCCCGTGATCACTCCTTATTGAGCGAACGGTCATGTTGTTCAGGGTTTCCATCTTCCTGACAAATGTGATGAGTTCTTCAGGGGTGTCACTCTTAGAACGGAGAAACATTACCCATGTAAAGCGAGAGAATTCATCAACTATGACCAAGGTATATTTCTTTCCAGCGATGGATCGTTTGTTAACAGGGCCAAACAAATCCATATGGAGAAGTTGTAGAGGAGATGACACTGAGGAGACTTGCTTAGATTTGAAGCTTGCCTTGGTATGCTTCCCTTTTTCACACGCTGAACATAAGGACTCTTTGGCGTATGAATGTTGAGGTAGACCGGAGACTAACTCTTTTGAAGAAAGAGTATTCAGTGTCTTGAAGTTGAGATGAGAGAGAGCCTCTTATGCCATAGCCAGTTGACATCAGATGAGGCGTTTGAGAAGAAACAGGAGTTCTCAGTGGTTATAGAGTCCATGTCTATTACATAGACATTTTCCATACGATAACCGCTGAGAGCTATCTTCTCCTTTTTGTCAGTGACAAAGCAGGATTTCTTAGTAAAGATTACTTTGTTATCCATGTCGCAAAGCTGACTGATGCTTAGAAGATTATACTTCAGCCCTTCAACATATGCGACTCTTCTGAAGGTTGTTGTACCATTTGAGAGTACACCAAACCCTTGGGTATAGCCTTTTCCATTTCCACCAAAGGTCACTGAGGGACCATTTTCTTCTTTGTATTCAGCGAGCAGGTTTTTCTTACCAGTCATGTGTCTAGAGCATCCGCTATCGAGATACCAGATACCCTTCTTAACCTGCAAACAAAGGAAGATTAGTTAGACTTGGGCACCCATATCATTTTGGGCTTAGGTTTGTCAGTGGTGGTAGAGGAAGTGGAAGGTTCAACAATCTTCGTAGCATTTGAAGATTCAGCTTTGTCAGTCTTCACTTTGGTTAATTTCTTAACCTCAGTGGTCTTCTTTGTCTTGGAGACATTGATCTTCACCTTAGCTAACTTTTCAGCTTTGGTGGCTGTGGGGCACTTACTAGCAATATGATTTGTAAGTCCACAATGATAACATTTCCTATAACTAAAAATAGTTTTAGGACCATTTGCATGCTGAGCAATTTGTTTAAAATGAGAAGGGTCAACATCAAGTATACCTTTGGTATTGGAAATAGGAGGAACTATCAGGTCTTCGAATTTCTTAGCAGTTACATCCACTTTGATTCTAGGAGTAGATCGCTGAATAAATCCACGCTGAATATATCCAGGGATCTTGTTCTTTGAACCAGAGGGATGAGTCACTGAAGCTGTAGAAGCATTCAGCTTAGGTACAAAGGTACCCTTCTAAGGTTTTTGTTCAAAAGCAATTCCTTTACCTTTTTCTTTAGAGACTAAGGTAGGTTTTTCCTCAGGAGTTGGTGTTTTCGAAAAGGAACACTGAGAAGATGAAGTATCGGGGATAGAGGAGACAAACATTCCGAATTTAAGCATGGAATGGTCAGTGGTAGGTTTTTTAGCGTTAGCTTTATAACCAAGACCACGTTTGTCACTCAGAGGAATTTGAGACTTAATTATCTCAGTGATCGTTGTTGAGGATTTATACTGTTAGGTCTAGAGTTTTGTCAAAAACACAAGTGTTGAGTTCTGAGTAAGAAGACTAAAGAAGACTCAGAAGACTCAGAAGTTCTGAGTAGAAGACTCAGAAGTTCTGAGTGAGAAATCTCAAAAAGATTCTAAGTGTTGGATTCTGACTAGAAGGTTCAGAGTTCTGAGTAGGAGACTCAGAACTTCTGACTATGAAGACAAATGTTCTGAAGCGCTTATTCAGAAGTATGTTCAGAATTCATATCTTGGGATATTATTTGTTATATTCAGTTACTAATTAGGACACGTGTAATTGTTCTATTAGTCTGTTTCTCATATGTATTGTAGCTTTAGCTATTCTCTACAGTATATATAGGAGTTAGCAACTGTAGCTAACTGAATCTTTTGGCTAACCTTTTAGATAACTCTTTACGCATAAATTTGTTAGATCTATTGAGAGAGAAATTCATTGTAATATCTTGTAATTCACAGATTGTTAATAAATCATATGACCAGTTGCTGTGAATACGATCTTAATTGTTCATATTTGATTGTAAGAGTGAATCCTGAACTTACAATTGGTATCAGAGCCAATCAACAAACAAATTCGTCCAAGAGTGTGTTTGATCGCGTTCTTGAAGTTTCTTGATCAATTCGACAATTGATTCCGCTGCTGCTAACAATTCTTGAATTCCTAACAATTCTTGAATTCGTTTCTATCATTGATTCAAGAAATTTGAATTTGTCTTTCTGTTGAATCGATATCTTACAATCAAGTCATCCAAAGATTTTCTCTCTATGCTGATTAATTCTCGAAATTAAACAAAGATCACAGGTATGTTTTCGAAATTCTTGATTGGTTTCTGGATCAAAGTGATTATATCTGCTGCATGTTGATTAGTATTCAAATTTTTTGTTGAAAAGAAGATTTCATTAATTCATGTACTCTAACTGTTTGATGAAATGCATGTGACAGATTTGATTAATTCTTGCATGTTCTAGATTTGTGTTGATTCTCATTTTTGATCATAATTCATAGTTGATATTCGAATTTGTCATTTCATCATGCCTGAGATTATTGAAGTTTTTGTGAGACCTGCAATTTCTATAACCAGTTCAGACAATTTACAAAAATTAAGTCCTGTAAAAGGAAAAGAAACAATTTCTGAACCAAAAACTGAGATTGTTCATTTTGAAAGCAAGATTGCTAATCTTCAAGCAAAACAAGACGAATATGCAAAAGTTATAAAGATTTTGCAAAAAGAGAAATCTGATTTTCTAAAGGATTTTGAAAAGGTTCAAGAAAACATAAAGTTGTTAGAAAAAGAGAATGTTGATTTGAAAGAGAAAGACAATTTTAGAAGAAAGATGTTGACAGAGTCTGAAAATAGAATCAAATCATGTGAAATGAAAAATTGTCAACTCTTGAAACAGATCTATGATTTTGAACAAGTTCTTATACTTGAATGAGTGAAATTTGAGAAAGAGAGAAGAGACTTTCAAACTGAGAGGAAAGGTTTTGAAACAAAGTCTGTTGAATTATCTTTGAAAATTTCTGATTTGGAGAAAATTCTTGCAAAAGAAAGAAAAGAGTTTGAATGCAAGAAAAATGTTTTTCAAAAAGAAAAGAATGGTTTTGAGAAAAAGAAAACAGGAATGTTAAATGAGTTTTCTGTAAAAATAAATGAGTTGGAGAAAGAGTTAGAAGATGGAAGGAAAGAGACTGAAAAGAAGAAGGTAAATGGCTTTAAAGAAAAATGCTTAAAAGATGAGTTTGAGAAGGAAAAGAAAGTTTTTCATTTGGAAATAAGGAGGCTTATTAAGAAATTATCTGATTTATCAACTAAAATCATGATAGAGAGGAAGTCCAAATCTGATTTACAGTCAAGGTTTGATTTGTATGTTAAAAAGTTTAGGGAATTTGAAACGAAAGTTGTTGACAAATCAAATCATAGTTCAAAAGATCAGATTCGTTCTTCTAATCTGTTTTATGATTCTGCTATTGATAAATCTTATAATTGTTCTTTTAAAAAGATAAAAATGGAATGGAGAGTTAAAGGAACTACTTCCAAGAAAGAAGTGCCAAAATCAAAAGTTCCTAATTCAAATGTTAATAAGAACAATACATTTCAAAGAAAATCTTTTGTTAAACCTGATGTGATTTATTCTGTAAATCAATTAGTCAGAGTTGCACAAAAGAAACTTTGTTGTTCATATTGTGGGACTAATGATTTTGTGAACAAGAATTTTATTCAGCACTGGTATGGTTCTTATAGAATATCTGCATATGCCACTGCACCTAACAGACCTGGACCCAAGTTCATATGGGTACCAAAGTCAACTTAATCTGTTTTGCAGGTTATTCATGTGTAGAGCTGAATGATAATACTGACACATGACTTAAAACCGATGTTGTGCTTAAATTGAGAATTTTGACTTTTGGATAATTCAGTCCAAAACTCGGTCTGAATGTGATTATGGACTTACAATTTGTCTCATCTTGATTATGGATTTCTGATTCATACAGATCAATTTGTTGATTTTGAAGCATTTTTTTTAAAAAGTTCAGTTTACTGTGGTGTAATCGAACTCATAGTTGTGGGTGTTTTTAGTAGAAAACATTACCATAAAATGTGTTCAGAATCACGTTTTAAGCAACCCTGCAAATTTTGGTTGAAAAATTCTGATTTTTGAGCAAGTTATGGTAATTTGAAGTTCAGAATGTTCAAAAATCACAAAATCCAAACATTTTTTCTAAGGCATTTTCTCTGGATAGTTTTATCAGAATTCTGACTCTGTTACTCAGAAGTTCTGACTCTACTACTCAGAATTCTGACTCAACTAATCAGAATTCTGACTCTGATACTTGGAATTTTGAACAAGTTACTCAGACTTCTGACTATACTACTTAGAATTCTGACTCAACTAATCAGAATTCTGACTCTGATACTTAGAATTTTGAACAAGTTACTCAGAATTCTGACTTTTCTACTCAGAATTCTGACTCAACTACTCAGAATTTGGATTTTTGATATCTAATGAGGAATCATCGTAGATGATTACCAAAATCTCTTGATTTTGCAGGATTATCTTGATTTCAGAGGAAGTATTGACTCAAAATTTGATCTGATTGTTTCAAGATAATGTTCAAAACCCGTGATTCAACGTTTTAGGTTTTTGAACATATCAGTTCAAAACCCGTACTTAAATGACTATGGCTTCTGAATAATTCAGTTCAGGACCCGTACTTCAGAGACTAAGACTTCTAAACAAATCAGTTTAGAACTCATACTTCTCAGGTGATATCCTTAACTGTCATATTTTTCTGTTTCAAGGAACAAGTGGTGAAAGGTAACATTGTATTATGTTTTATTTCTATTGCTTTGAATGTTTGAATCTTAACAATTTAATTCAATGATATGATTTTTTTTTTAATTTTCATTCAATGAATAAATGTGTGTCAAAAAGTGATTTTACAAGTATTTTGTATTATCTGAGCTATATTTGTTTCAACTTTCACTTCTGAATTAAATCGAAAGGTAAGCAAAACATGAATGAAATTATGCCGAATGCTCAATGTTATGAAATCTATACTTATATAGATTATAATGCTCAAAAAGCCTAAATGTCAGAATGATGGATGGAAACAAAAATATGGGGGAAGTACTACGTTTTAGTACCAAGTGATTGAGATGAAATATAAATATATATAAAATCATTTAGTTTGAAAGTTTGTACCTGTGGCCTTTCTGGTTTGGGAGAGTAAGTCCTAAGGGGTGCTCGACACCTAGTCCCTAAGATCAACTGGTCTGGGATCGGCTGACCCAAATCCTGCAATAGAATCAGATAGAAAACCATGTTCTACTGGTACAAATGGGTTTAAGATATATCGATGTGGCCTTTCTGGTTTGGGAAATTAAGTTCCAAGGGGTGCTTGTCACCTAGCACCTAAGACCAACTGGTCTGGGATATGCTGACCCAAATCCTGCTATAGAACCAGATAGAAAGTCATGTTTAACGATGTATCTTATTCTTACTAAACTTTTTGATTAAAAGATGCCAATGTGCACAAAATTAAAAGATGTCAATGAGCACAAAATTAAAAGATGCCAATGAGCACACATCTCTTGAAACTTTGGGAAAATTCAAAGTCGCAATAAACCTGTAAATTTGTGAAAATCCTGATTTTGGACAAATAGTGTGAGTAGAGCAAAGTATTCGTATATGTTTTTATAATTGCATATGCTTGAAGCTAATCATATTTCGCATGCTAAGCACACCAAATAGATTTAATAAAGGAATTGAAACTGAACATTTTTAACTCGATATGCAATGATGACTTGTATTTGAATCCAAACACATGCATTTGATTTCATTTGATTGAAAATCTGATAAATTTCATTAAGTTGGATTTCTTTTGTAAAGTTTTCAAATGATCAAATGTTAGTAGTTATCAAGTGTAGTTCAGTAAATCTTATTCTCCTTGTATAAATGTTTTCATTAAAGCACTATATTTGAAATGAATAATTTTAATGAAATATATGCATACTTTCAGGGGGAGAAAACAAACTGCTCCAGAATTCTTATTTTGAGGGGGAGCAAGGTTATTCATTAAGGAGGAGAAAAAGCATAGACTTCATTCGAAGAAAAAGCATCGCTAAAGTTTTGAAAATCAAGGGGGAGAAAAGCTAAAGATTTTGAAGATGATTTTGCTTTCCAAAACTTTAGGGGGAGAAAAGCTAAAGATTTTGAAGATTGATATGGTTTTTGTACAGAAATAACAAAAGAGAGAAATGTTATTTTAAGAAGAAGAAGAGGAAAAGGAAACTGGTCGGTTGTTTCTTATAAAGAAATCTTATGAAAGCTGAAATGAAGATGAGAATTGTCATTTCAAGGGGGAGCAAAGAAAAAGAAAATATATAACAGAAATCAATTTGGAAATCGTTGCTGCTGCTGATTAAAGACTGACCAGAAGTTGTTAACTCAGATTATTCAGAATTCTGAGCAAAAGTTGTCAAAGCATTCAGAAGAGCTCCTTCTGAAGATTGTTCCTGCTCTAAGAATTTGATGGTGAAAAGTACAAGTGTGTTTGACAAAAAGGGGGAGATTGTTAGGTCTAGAGTTTTGTCAAAAACACAAGTGTTGAGTTCTGAGTAAGAAGACTAAAGAAGACTCAGAAGACTCAGAAGTTCTGAGTAGAAGACTCAGAAGTTCTGAGTGAGAAATCTCAAAAAGATTCTAAGTGTTGGATTCTGACTAGAAGGTTCAGAGTTCTGAGTAGGAGACTCAGAACTTCTGACTATGAAGACAAATGTTCTGAAGCGCTTATTCAGAAGTATGTTCAGAATTCATATCTTGGGATATTATCTGTTATATTCAGTTACTAATTAGGACACGTGTAATTGTTCTATTAGTCTGTTTCTCATATGTATTGTAGCTTTAGCTATTCTCTACAGTATATATAGGAGTTAGCAACTGTAGCTATCTGAATCTTTTGGCTAACCTTTTAGATAACTCTTTACGCATAAATTTGTTAGATCTATTGAGAGAGAAATTCATTGTAATATCTTGTAATTCACAGATTGTTAATAAATCATATGACCAGTTGCTGTGAATACGATCTTAATTGTTCATATTTGATTGTAAGAGTGAATCCTGAACTTACATATACCATCCATCAACAGTAGCTTTTTAAGCTTTTAATGCATCGATAGCTTCTTCGCGTTCAATCTTGACTAGCTGATTTATATGAACTTGATCTCTTAAATCTTCTTCAATTTTAGAAAGCTTTTCTATTTGAAGGTGACAACTTTTAAGTTGTTCAGCGAGATCAATATTTTGATTTTCAACAATAGTTTTGCCATTCATAGCATCCTTAGAGGTAGAGGATGAAGTAGAGGGAATGTCAGACTTTTCTTCCTCATCTTCAATCTTGGCCATGAGACAGAGATTGGCCTGATCATCATCTTCAGAGTCAGATGATGATTCTTCTTCTTCAGAGGCAGCCCAATCATAGTCAACCATCAGGCCTTTGCCTTTCTTCTTAAAGCTTTTCAGCTTTGCATACTTTTCTTTCAGCTTGGCGTACTTTTCATCTCTAGACCTGGGGTTAGAGGATTTCTTGGAGAAAGCTGAGTTTCTAACAACTTTCTTTGACCTGCACTCGCTAGCAAAATGTCCTATCTTTTCACAGTTATAGCAAGTAGCAGTAGCCTTATCAACAAGAGCTGATGATCTTGGCTTGTCAGTAATAGCAAGAGGTTTATTCTTTCTGAAAATTTTCTTTTTGATAAATATCCTGAACTTGTTAGTAAGGAGAGCCAAAGATTCATCAAGATCTGAAGAGTCAGGATCTGATGAACTTTCAGAGTTACTTTCCAACTCAGTGATAGTGACTGAAGGTCGCTGAGTGGAAGGTGTCTCTGAGACTAAAGCAACAGGGGTTCTTTTGGAATCTTTCAGAAGATTTTTCTTAAGATGACTCGATTGCTCATGATTCAGCATCGTGCCATATAAGGTAGAGAGAGTCATAGATTTAAGATCCTTTGAGAGCTTGAGACACATAGAATAATTGTCCCAGCTTTCAGGTAAACATTCTAGGAACTTTGTCAGAATTTCAAAGTTAGAATATTCCTTACCAACGGTTTTTCGATCTATTATTAAACAGTTAAAACGTTGATGTACTTCAGAGAGAGATTCATTCTTACCATAAATGAAGCTTTTGTACTGTCTTACCAGGTTGATCTTTCGTGAGTCCTGGACTTCAGATGTACCTTCATACTGAACACAGATTGTGTCCCACATGGCTTTGGCTGTTTTCAGGTTCATGACGGAATGATAGACTTCGTCAGGAAGAGCCATGGAAAGAATGGATCTGGCTTTGGTGTCGAGACCCACTTTCTTCTTATCTTCATCAGTCCACATGTGGATTTCCTTAGGAACCAATCTTTCTGGAATAGCAGCTCTATTCTCAGCGGCTGGAACTTCAGGATCAATTCTAACAGGGATATATGGACCGTTTTCGATATAGTAAGGTATAGTTGGATCTACACCTTCTAAGAAAAGTATCATCCTATTTTTCCATAGACTGAAGTTATCTCTGGAAAATCTAGGGGGTTTCGCAAGAGAACCGTTTTCAATATAGTTTGTGTTTGTATTGGCCATTTTAAGATTAGTATAGATAAGATCTTGTTTATGAGATTAAACAAATCTGTTCTGATACCACTTGTTGGTCTCGAGAGGGTTATACAAGTTGTAGAAGGGGGGGGGGGGTTGAATACAAACACACAATTTTTACTTTTCTAAATTGTTTATTGATAAATCATAAAACAATTTACAACTTGTTGCGGAACAAGATAAGGACTAAGCCTAATCTACACAAGTTAAGAACACTAAGTTTCTTGCACTAGAAGGAGATAACGAAATTACGAATAATAACCTAACTCAAAGAGATAAGAAGATGGTCGGGCACTTAAGATAAGTGAGCGCACTTCAAAAACTGAAGTAGGGTTCTTCTTATATACTGCATGCATTTAATGCATGGCAGTTTTACTTTACACGTGGCAGCAGCTGATTGGTTGACCTTTGTAGACAACTTTAATAGCAGCATGGTGCACAGTGTAGAATCAGAGTTGGTGTACGATTTCAGACAATAAGGATGTCTATTCTGACAATTCGTACGGAGACGTGCGAGGGAGGTTAAGACAATTCGCTGATATCCGCATCAGTTCATTAGAAGACTTGTCGTTGGTTCTTAAGCTTGATCTTCGACTTCAACGTAGAACCTATGTTAACGTGAAACTTGTCTTCAGGGGTCATAAGTAAACAACTAAGTTATCAGCGATCACCAATAGGACTGAACAGGCTCAGAGCTATATATGGTGAACAGTTACGCTGAATAATTTATCAGCGATCATCACAGAGACTGAACAAGCTCAGTGCTACTGGATTAACAGTGTTCGCTGAATGTCTAATCTAAACAGCGAGAGTTCCTATCAGTGGTACTGAAACAGTCTTAGTACTTATCAGCGATAGTGAAACTCTTATACATTGTTTACTTACAATTTTCACTAAGTTGAATGGAGAGGGTCATTATCAAATCACTGAGGGTTTGGATCAACAGCATTGGTGAACTTCAGAGAGAGATTCATTCTTACCACAAATGAAGCTTTCGTACTATCTTACCAGGTTGATCTTTCGTGAGTCCTGGACTTCAGACGTACCTTCATATTGAACACAAATTGTGTCCTACATGGCTTTGGAGGTTTTCAGGTTCATGACGGAATGGTAGACTTCGTCAGGACGAGCCATGGAAAGAATGGATCTGGCTTTGGTGTCTGATAACGCCACTTTTTGGCGTTATTTTCAGTTCTCAAACCAACGAGATTGTCTTGTATTCAAGTAAAAAGGCGTGTATTTTACTGTTTATCTAGTGTTTGATACAGGTTATCTAAAAGGCGGCATTCCTCGGGAAAAGAAGTTAAAAAGAGCCCAAAACGAGTCCAAACGAAGCCTAACGGAAGCCCAAAAGCAAAGCCCAAGACCCACGACCGAACCAGGACCCGATCCGCGAACCAGACGACGACCCACGCTGCAAAAATGATACGCGCGACTTACCACGCGACTTGCAAGTCGTGTGGCAAGTGGCGTAACCCACTGTTTCGCGAATTCCAGCTTTAAATCCGATTTTTAGGTCATTCATTCGAACGCAACTTACACACGATGGCCAGGGGCGATTTTGGGGCGATTCCTGGAGACTTTTCGGAGCTTTCGGAGTCACGATCGAGAGCCGATCAAGGAGACGTTCAACACGCGAAGTAGAGACGAGCACGAGAGAAGGGAGTTCATCATCTTACTGTTTACGATTGCATCTTTTACGCTTAATCATGTTTACATACACTTTCACATATATTTCTCTTGTGTTTGAATCCACCACAGACATGAACTAACCTTTTCATGTTGGGGGTTGGATTGAATTAGGTTTGTAAGCATGTGCACAGATGACGAGTGATTTTTATCAGTTTTTTCCTTAAGTAATGAAGTATGCAATTTTGTGGTTAATGCTTGTGTGAATTTGGCCAATTTACATTCGATTTGTTTGTTAGTAATTAAGTTCGAGAGAATTGATTGCTACTCAGAATTAGGAATTGCATGCCTAAAGTCTGAAAGGTGATAGAGATATACCGAGTAAGCTTTAGTCCCAATTAAACCGTTAGGTTGATATCGAGAGATAAAATCTAGCCAATTTAAACATAAATCGTGTACTTAATGTGTTTTGGAATCCATAGGTGAGATCGAGAGATTAAACTTATCCTTTTCAAAATAAAATCCGTTATTGTTCGAAAGAGAACGACGGTGATCTTAAAAGATTTGGGAATCATTAAGGGGATTAACTGGTAATTGTTTTGAGTCAGTTGTTTGCATGTGTAGAACCTGAGGATTTCCAACCCTCAACTTCTCTCTCTATCGAAGTTTCTAAGTCGTTTACTGTTTCATTGTGATTTTGTATTCGTTGCAATTAAGTAGTTTTAAATCAAACCAATCTCCCAAATTCGACAGTTCAATTAATAGTTCTTATAGTAATTGTGATACTTAGTTCCCAGTTCCCGTGGATTCGATACTCGTACTTACCGTACGTTATTACTTGATTCGACACCGTACACTTGCGGTTAGATTTAGGGGGGGTGAAACCCGTCTATCAAGTTTTTGGTGCCGTTGCCGGGGAACTAGTTGTAATTAATAACACTACCATCTATAGGCGCTATTAGATTGAGCATTTTTATTTTGTTTTATTCCATCACTTTTAATTTCTGGATTGTTAATTCTGTTTACTCTCTTTTTCAGGTACTAATTGGTTTATGCCAAGGAGCACCCGAGGGAAGAAAATCGAACCACTCGATCCAGAAATCGAAAGAACCGTCCGCCGAATACGCAAGGAATCTAAAGCCCAAAGGAAATTAGAGATGGTGACGAGAGACCTCGCAATAACCCACCACCACCGCCGGAAAGGCGTCCTATGCGGTCGTTTGCCGACCCGAATGTGGCAGCGGCACGCATAGGCATTCAAGCACCAACCACCGCGGCTAATTACTTCGAGATCAAGCCGAGTACCATCGTCATGGTACAACAGAACCAATTCGGGGGAGCACCGACTGAAGATCCCCACGCGCATCTACGGGCATTTGAACGGATCTGCAATACGTTCAAGATCAACGGGATGGAAGAGAACGCGATCAAGCTAACACTTTTCAGCTTCTCCCTAAAAGGTAGAGCTGAAATTTGGATAGAGGGCCTCCCATCAGATCTTATCACCATATGGGCAGACCTGAAAGCCGCGTTCCTCCAGAAATTCTTTCCACCGGGAAGAACCGCTCAGTTGATGGCCGACATCACGCACTTTGCGCAATGGGATCAAGAGACCTTATACGAGGCATGGGAGCGATATAAAGATATGTTGAAGAAGTGCCCGCATCATGGATTACACGGTTGGGTGATAATCCAAACGTTCTTCGGAGGCCTTCACCAACAATTTAAGAATGACATCACGGCCGCAGCGGGTGGAGCTCTCATGAACAAGACGTATGAAGAAGCGGTTGACTTGATCGAGAACCTAGCCGGGCATAGCTATTCCACACCACGATCTTCCGTTGCACGGGTAGTGAGTGTTCGGGAATCGGATGAGCTGAAGGAACTCAAAGCTCAACTAGCTTTTATCACGGATCGACTGAAAGGAGGGAATTCGGGAGAACCTGAACAGGTTCAATATATGCAAAACCGGAACCAACCGAGGAACGATCTTTTCTCGAACACTTACAATGAGGGGTGGAAACGACATCCTAATCTTTCATGGAGCCAACCCGATCAGCAACAGCAAGGTAACTTCTCTAACTTTTCTAATGTTTCTAATACTAATAATGTGTACCGTCCTCCAGGTTTTCACCAAAGGAATGAAGGACCATCGATGGAGAAGAAACCGGGGCTGGAAGATATGCTCATGAAGTTCATGACAAAAATGGACAGCACGGTCGAGGGATTAGCAAGCACGATCAACATCGTCAAGGCGGCTACCGAGCAAAACACCGCCTCCATTAAGATCCTCGAAAGGCAAGTGGGGCAGATTTCCGAGGCCCTACAAAACCGACCTCCCGGAGCACTCCCGAGTATGGCTGAAAGGAAACCAAGAGAGGAGTGTAACGCCATTTATCTGAGAAGTGGCAAGGAGCTGAATGGAGAACCGTCATCAAAAGAGACCGATCCAAAAGAAGATTTCGAGATGGTAGAAATGGGGGAGTTAGAGAATGATGAATAGGTGGTGGTTGAAGTGAAGAAGCCAAAGGAAAAAGAAGTGACACCACCGGTCAAGCCGGAAATTCCAAGAGTGCCTTTTCCGAGCAGATTGAAAGCAAACAAGGATGATGTTCATTTTTCTAAATTTCTCGATATATTTAAAAAGTTAACTATTAACATCTCTTTTGCAGATGCATTGGCACAAATGCCCTCCTACGCGAAATTCATGAAGGAAATTCTAGCCAAAAAGAGATCGACCGATCACCAGGCCACCGTTGCACTCACTGAAGAGTGCAACGCAATTTTTCAGAATAAGCTTCCCCCGAAGCTTAAAGATCCAGGGAGTTTATCTATCCCTATTCAGATTGGGGAGTATAGTTTTAATAAAGTTTTATGTGATTTAGGGGCAAGTATTAATCTGATGCCTCTTTCTGTTTTTAGGAAACTCGGACTGGGTGAAGTGCAGCCAACGTACATGACGCTAAAGCTCGCCGATCGATCAATCAGATACCCATACGGAGTCGTAGAAGACGTGCTCATCAAGGTCGGTAAATTCTATTTCCTGGTGGACTTTGTAGTGATAGACATAGACGAAGACGAAGAAGTCCCATTGATATTGGGAAGGTCCTTCCTAGCCACGAGTAGAGCCTTGATTGATGTGGAGGAAGGAGAGGTGACCTTTAGAGTCGGCGGCGAGAGGGTGACTTTCAAGATGTCCGAGAAGACGAGAGGTCGGAGTGAAGAGGCATCCGGATCTGGTCATGGAAGGCCAATTGCGAGAGAATCCGCGAAGAACCGCAAGTGTGGGCGGTTCGAGTCAGCGGATACGGAGCCAAGTTGAAAACCGCACAGTCGTGCCACGACTTTAAATACGGCGCTGGGTGGGAGGCAACCCACCAAGGTTTGTTGTCTTTTATTATTTTAGCTTTTGAGTTGCTTTTTAATTACGAAAAACCAAAAAATGGAGAAATTAGAAAAATCAAAAAAATAGCTGAAACAGGGGGTTGCGCGGCTTGCTGCGCGGCCTACATACCGCGTGGCAAGCCGCAGGACTCCTCTGACTGTTTGTCAAACAGTGGGTTACGCGGGATGTGGCGCGGCCTGCAAGCCGGGCAGCAAACCGTGGGTGTCCCCTGTTCGTTTTTCGTGCAGTTTTTGTTTCCTTTCTTGCTTTGTGTGTTTCATCTTCCTGCATTTTGTCTTATGCTTTGATTTCCTTTGTTTTGCATGTTCTCCCTATCTCCTCCAATTGATGCTCAACCTTTCAAGAATCCTCCTTCATCCGGGCAAAACAGGTACGCTCTCAACTTTGTCTGTTTAACGAGTGGTGTATGATGTATGGTCTTTATTAGTTAAGCGAGATGCCACAAACCTAAGTTTCACTTAGGTTTGGGGTGCCTCATTTTTCATCATCTACACACTCAACTTTTTTACCCTGTGCAAACCTCGGTTTCACCGAGGTTTGGGGTTGGCTTTTATTTGGCAAACCTAGGCCACGGCCTAGGTTTGGGGTGCCCATATTAGAAACTTTGGGATTCCTTTTTGATGTTTTGTAATGCCTTGCCCGTCCTTTTGATAACTGTAAAAACTGCACAATGATTCGAGTCGCATCGCCTACGACTTTACTTGCACATTAGGGACAATGTATGGGCAAGGTTTGGGGTTGCCCAATCGGGCCCAAGTTATGCACGTAGATTTCCTGCACCTCTGAGTGTCTAGATCATAGTAGCTAAAATTTTTGTCCAAGTTATGCACGTAGATTTCCTGCACCTCTGAGTGTCTAGATCATAGTAGCTAAAATTTTTGTTTTGAATGATTGAGACCAACCATTGTGGGAAGAATCTTGTGATAGTGACGTGACCATTAGGGAAAGACCGGGAAAGGACATGACTAGGGACATTAGTGGAGACCACCCGATAGTGAGTTTTGAGGCTAAAAGACGTTTTTCATTTCGAGGGATTCATACACCTAATTCTTATACACTTTTTCGAATTCCTTGTCGTGAATGTAGAATGATCTCGCTACATAATTGCATTGAGTAGCAAAGACGAACATCGGGATATTGGGTAAGGGTATAGTAGACCATATCGTGTGGACCTTAAGATATGATTCCAGGCATTGTGTGTTTTGTTTTAACCCGTTTTAGCTATCGTTACCTTTTACCCTTCTGTGTGTATCCATAACCCCCTTTGCAGCCAAACACGCACCTTAATTCTTTCTAAACCCACCATTAAACCTTTAGCCAAAAGCCTCAGCCAACCCTTATCCGAAAGTGTGTCAATTAGAAGCAGTAATGAACTACGAGGGATAGAGCAGAAAATAAGAGTACATGCCAGTCATGAGAGATAAAATGGGTCAATGCAACCCAAGAAATAGAAAAGAGGGCCAATGATGCCCCAATCAAATAAAGAGGACCAATGAAGTCCCAACCAAAAAAAATAAAAAAATTTATATATACAGTTATTTAGATAGCAGTTACAGCAGTTAAATAAGAGAGTCAAAGCGACTCCAATAGTGACAAAAAGGGCCAAGTGGGAGAATGTTAAGCAAGAAAGTTCAGAACTGCTAATTATTGACACGCCAAGGATCTTTGAACCATTTTACCCTTCGTTTCTCAGCCATAGCCCTAGCCCCATTACAACCCTTGTAAAGACCTGGATGATCTTTTGGAAGATGTGATTACGGTATACGACCACCCTCATCGATATTCCCTGTCTTGCTACTTGACTCCTTCTGAGATCAAATTTTTGGACAATTGTGCGTCTTTCCTTAGAGTTGTCATGTAATAATTTGAGTATTCTTGTACATAACCTCCTTAAACATGACAACACGAGCGATAACCTAGGTTCGAGTGAAAAGAGAGTATCCCGTGAGGTAGGGTCGAGGCGAAATGTTTTCCCTAGTATGTTGGGACCTAGTCTAACCCTAATGTGATCGGAACTGTCACGAGTTCAACTCACAATGGAAAGTCATAGATCAAACAAAATAAAGATGAGGCGAGAATGAGATAGATATCCACGGGTGTGGGAAATCACCGATGCACCACTTGGTACCGATTGGGAATTGTGCAGTTATTATTAGTATTATTTCACTTATGTGTGCTTTATTTCTATTTTATCGCTCATTTGCTTGGGGACAAGCAACGCTCGGTTTGGGGGTTGTTGATAACGCCACTTTTTGGCGTTATTTTCAGTTCTCAAACCAACGAGATTGGCTTGTATTCAAGTAAAAAGGCGTGTATTTTACGGTTTATCTAGTGTTTGATACAGGTTATCTAAAAGGCGGCATTCCTCGAGAAAAGAAGTTAAAAAGAGCCCAAAACGAGTCCAAACGAAGCCTAACGGAAGCCCAAAAGCAAAGCCCAAGACCCACGACCGAACCAGGACCCGATCCGTGAACCAGACGACGACCCACGTTGCAAAAATGATACGCGCGACTTACCACGCGACTTGCAAGTCGCGTGGCAAGTGGCGTAACCCAATGTTTCGCGAATTCCAGCTTTAAATCCGATTTTTAGGTCATTCATTCGAACGCAACTTACACACGACGGCCAGGGGCGATTTTGGGGCGATTCCTGGAGACTTTTCGGAGCTTTTGGAGTCACGATCGAGAGCCGATCAAGGAGACGTTCAACACGCGAAGTAGAGACGAGCACGAGAGAAGGGAGTTCATCATCTTACTGTTTACGATTGCATCTTTTACACTTAATCATGTTTACATACACTTTCGCATCTATTTCTCTTGTGTTTGAATCCACCACCGACATGAACTAACCTGTTCATGTTGGGGGTTGGATTGAATTAGGTTTCTAAGCATGTGAACAAATGACGAGTGATTTTTATCAGTTTTTTCCTTAAGTAATGAAGTATGCAATTTTGTGGTTAATGCTTGTGTGAATTTGGCCAATTTACATTCGATTTGTTTATTAGTAATTAAGTTCGAGAGAATTGATTGCTACTCAGAATTAGGAATTGCATGCCTAAAGTCCGAAAGGTGATAGAGATATATCGAGTAAGCTTTAGTCCCAATTAAACCGTTAGGTTGATATCGAGAGATAAAATCTAGCCAATTTAAACATAAATCGTGTACTTAATGTGTTTTGGAATCCATAGGTGAGATCGAGAGATTAAACTTATCCTTTTCAAAATAAAATCCGTTGTTGTTTGAAAGAGAACGACGGTGATCTTAAAAGATTTGGGAATCATTAAGGGGATTAACTGGTAATTGTTTTGAGTCAGTTGTTTGCATGTGTAGAACCTGAGGATTTCCAACCCTCAACTTCTCTCTCTATCGAAGTTTCTAAGTCGTTTACTGTTTCGTTGTGATTTCGTATTCGTTGCAATTAAGTAGTTTTAAATCAAACCAATCTCCCAAATTCGACAGTTCAATTAATAGTTATTATAGTAATTGTGATACTTAGTTCCTAGTTCCCGTGGATTCGATACTCGTACTTACCGTACGTTATTACTTGATTCGACACCGTACACTTGCGGTTAGATTTAGGGGGGGTGAAACCCGTCTATCAGTGTCGAGAGTCACTTTCTTCTTATCTTCATCAGTCCACATATGAATTTCCTTTGGAACCAATCTTTCTGGAATAGCAGCTCTATTCTCAGCGGCTGGAACTTCAAGATCAATTCTGATAGGAATGTATGGACCATTTTCGATGTAATAAGGTATAGTTGGGTCTACACCTTCTAAGAAGAGTATCATCCTATTCTTCCATAGATTAAAGTTATCTCTGGAAAATCTAGAGGGTTTAGCAAGAGAACCATTGTCAATATAGTTAGTGTTTGTGTTGGTAGCAATTTTAAGAAATAGCAAGGAAGAGAAAAGATTAGTATAGATAAGATCTTGTTTATGAGATTAAACAAATCTGCTCTGATACCACTTGTTGGTCCCGAAGGGTTATACAAGTTTGTAGAAGGGGGGTTGAATACAAACACACATATTTTACTTTCTAAATTGTTTATTGATAAATCTCAAACGATTTACAACTTGTTGCGGAACAATATTAAGGATTAACCTAATCTAAACAAGTTAAGAACACTAAGTTTCTTGCAGTAGAAATAAGACAGAAAGGAGATAAGAATACTACGAGTAATATTCTAACACTAAGAGAGAAAGAAGAAGATGGCCGAGCACTTCAATTCTGAAGTAGGGTTCTTCTTATATAGTGCATGCATTTAATGCATAGCAGTACAACTTTACACGTGGGAGCAGCTGATTGGTTGCATGGTTTAACCTTTGTAGACAACCTTAGTAGCCGCATGATGTACAGTGTAGAATCAGAGTTGGTTGTACAATCCTGGATAGAAGGGATGTCCGTTCTAACATTTCGTACGGAGACGTGCAAGGGGATAAGACAAAAGTAACTTGTAGAGTAAACTTCATGATCAACGTATGTTGAACAGTACTTTATCAGCGAGTGATAAAGGTCAGCAAACGCTGAAGTCTTCTACTTGAAACTTCACGTTGAATGGACAGGTCTTGCTTCGCTGATATCCGCATCAGTTCATTAGTAGATTTGTCGCTGGTTCTTGGGCTTGATCTTTGACTTCCGCGTAGAACCTTTGTTGACGTGAAACTTGTCTTTAGGGATCATAAGTAAACAACTAAAACTTATAAGCGATCACCAAAAGTACTGAACAGGCTTAAAGCTTTATGGGTGAACAGTTTCGCTGAATGTCTAATCTAATAAGCGTAAGTTTCCTATCAGCGGTACTGTAGAGTCATAGTACTTATCAGCGATAGTGAAACTCTAATACATATTGTTTACTTACAATTTTCACTAAGTGTTTTAAAGGGTCATTATCAAATCACTGAGGGTTTGGATCAACAGGAATCTGTGTGAGTGACTGGGGGTTGTGTTTGTGAGCATAGTAGACTCACGAGGTTAGCTTCAGAGGATGTACCAGTGTTGGTTTGGGACAAGAGCTTATCGAGTAGTGCGGATTTTAAAGCATCGATGCTCATGTTCTGCGGGTTAGGTGTCGGGTGAGGAAGTATAACCTGTGGTTGCGTAGGGGGATCAGCTACGATTCCTTTACCCGTGATGGACCGTTTGATGAAGTCCATATCCTCTGCAAGCTTCTTTAGAATATTTGCTTGGACAACCTTTAAGGCGCCGTCCAGAGTTTCCTTGGAGACGAACTCCGGGATACTAACGCCTGGAGCACTTAGCTTAGCAGTTGTAGTGACTACAGTGGATTGCACCGCAGTACCGCCTGCGCTCACGGTTGGCGTAAGGATAGCCATGGCAGGACTTCCACCCTGTCCTTGCAAGCCACCAGAAGGTAGACTCACTCGGGGTGTTCCGGTCGAGTCACGAAGAATCTCGACGATAGCAGTAGATATGTTTTGTGTCCTAGCCAAGAAAATAGTATCATCAAGTGGCTCTAGACTCGATCATGCATCCAAAGAATTCGAGAACCGGGGCAGGAGTTCTCTTGTTTCAACACCGGAACTCTCCAAGTGAGAAACTGGTTGCCGTTGTACTACGTCCCCTAGTAAAAATGAAATAGTATCCTTTTGAGAGGACACTAAGTGGCTGGGTGGGGTGTGTAATTGCGTCGCTAGGCTCACGACGTCTGTTTCAATACCCTGTCCCAACGAATGAGACGGGGTAGCCGATGTGGCTGCCTGGCTTAAAGGAGGGTGGGTGGAGGCGACCCGAGTAGGTGACCTCTGCGGTCTATATCGCTCATGATTTTTCTTGCTTCTCCTTTCCCTCACTTGCTCACCGATATTTTCATTTTTGACTGAAACTCCCTCCGTTCTCCTTCTCTCTCCAGTTTCGGCTTGAGGTATGTGGATAGGTTCCATGCGGAACAGATCATCATTGTTATCATCGGATTCCAAGGACCCTGATTCAGAACTGGACGCTGAACCTGGTTCAGAACCAGATTCGGAACCCGACTATGAGCCAGAGGCCGACTCGGAGCTGGAAGAGGAGGAAAATTAACATACTTTAATAATAAAAACAATAAACATTAACATGAAAAAGAATGAACGTTAAAAAATCTTTGATACGAAAACAATGAAACATTAACATAATTGGAAAAACCTTAATAGTTCTTAAAACTACATTTGGGGGGGGGGGGGGGGTCTACGTCTTTTAATTCTATCAACAAGACGCTTTTCTAAGTAAACGTTTAAAAATAAGAAAAGAGCTCCTAAACCCTCAAGTTTTTTTGTAAGCATTGTTGAATTATTGGACATACTATTGAAAGATGTTATAAACTATCTGGGTTCCAAAAGACTTTCAAAACAAACAAAAACTTTTGAGTCAAAATTCTAAGTCTTGGTCCAACTATGCTTGTGTATCTAAATCATCTAAAGGAAGTCAATCCTCTAAATTTGCATCCTTTTCATTTACTGAAGAACAAGTGGCTAAGCTTCTTGGCCTCCATGACCTGTTGTCCTTCGAGATTCCCACTGCCAATGGCAGGTATGTCATAAATTGAAAGTCATTAATTAATGGAGCATTAACTCTGGTGCAAATCAACATATGACATCTACTTCTTCTCATCCTTTTAATGTTGTTGATGTGGCTGATTTACATCTTAAAGTAAATCATCCCAATGGAACTGATAATTTTTTTAACAAAACTGGGAATTTTAAACATTCAAACAACTTTACTCTTTTTATTGGTTGTACTAGAATTCAATGTAAATCTTTTGTCTATTCATAAACTTGTTAGAGATAACAAGGTATTTGTTGGTTTTGATGAATCCAAGTGTTATGTTCAGGACCCACCTCGAAACAAAATAGTGGCGACTGGTAGCCAAGAGGCTGGTCTGTATTTCTTTGATAAAAATGTTAGTGGTCAGTCTATAATTGCTAATAACTCTCTTTCTTGTCTTTCCTCCAATCTTCTTTGGCATAATAGCCTTGGTCACCAAGTTGACTGATATGCATTATTTATTAATGCATATTATATCTTTTTCTTCTCCTTTTTAGTTAGAATTTGCTATTTTATCCCAACATTTGAGTCCTTTTTATTACTTATTTTCAATCTTTGTTTAATGGAGCTAAGACTATGATTTACCTGTCATTTACTGTTTTAAGAAGGCTTATTGTGTTTATTTATATAGTGCAGCCCTGCCCAATGCTACAACATTGAAGACCGGTGTGAAGATCAACTTTTGGGAAGACTTTTTGATGGCTGAATTTTTTTTGTTCCATGACTCAGCCACCGTCTAGAAGGTCTGGACCAATGCTGAATTATTGTTCAAATTCTCTATTTTTATGGCATGTGGCTTAATAGACTTGAATAGTATTGTGTAATAGTTGAATAGTAAGGAATAGTGAAGTTAGGCAAGCTTTGTAGTATAAATAGAAGTTGCTTGCATGCTTTTGAAGAAAAGTTTTTGCGGGGATCAATTCTCACAAACAATCTGCAGATTTCATCTTTAGTATTATGCAATTCAAGTTCTTGTTATTAATAGTGTTCTTCATATTGTTCTTAGTGTTCATACCAATTATGCGTTGTTGTAGCATTGGTCCAGCATTGCTACAATAACTCATAATCTTTATTTTCTTGCAATTTATATTTAAGTAATTTACATTTCAGTCTTTACTTTATGTATTTTATTTCTGTAATTTACATTTCCAGCAATTTATATTTCAGTATGAGTAGCTAAATTTCCATAGCTTGGATGTGAGATAAAAGGGTGAGATTTTAAATATAACGAAAAGTGGACATCGTTTCTCAATAATGATGTTCACCATTTCATGTTAAGTTTTATAAATTATCCAGTTACTTCCAGATGGTTGATCACTTTGAAAGTGTTAAAGTGCCATGGTATCAGGAATGAACCATTGATATGCACGTCAATCAAATGACAAAGGAAGTATGCTCGGAAGAGATATTGATAAAGGAATTTATCGTCTCTGTCTTTTCTGGGTTGATTTTGCCCGATAAGTTGATCATCTGTGTGGATGGTAACAGTGTAGAGTGTGTGCCAGGAATGACCCGCTTAGAACACATCAACTTAACTGATATGGGAATCAGCTTGGAAGAGTGATTTTAACAAAGGAATTTGTTTATCCATATATTTGGAAGGCTTCATCTTGCTATTGATAGTTCTGACAACAGTGCCAGGAATGGATTGTTGGCTGCTAGATCAGTAGTGAGTCGTTGAAAACCCGAGAGGGAATCCTGAAAAGTAGATGGTGAACTGAAGTATTGATAAACGGATGCTGAAGCAATGCTACAGCATTGGCCTGCTGGACTTTATATTTAAATATCACCCCAATATCTTGCATCCTTGCTATCTTTTATTAATTGTTACATAATCTGTGATAATTCCAAACACCAACAAACAATTATTAATCTTCGACTTGATCCTTGGAAACCATTTCTTTTATTAGACTTTTAATTCGCTTTTACTCCAATCTCTGTGGGAACGATATACGGTTCTTACTGTATTATTACTTGAATAGACGACATTAGATTTTAATGTATACTTGCATTAAGGTTTAATTATCACACGTCTCAAGGTGTATTCAAAGCACTGATCAAGTTTTTGGTGCCGTTGCCGGGGATTGGCACGCTAAAAGTCTATAAAAGTATTTTAAAAGATTTGATTTTTCTACCACCATTGTTGCTTGTCGTACGTCTCCATGTATATACAAGTAACAAGCTTTGGGTTTATCTTTTTGTGAATATGGATTCAATGGGACATTCGTTTGGGTCATATGAAATTGTTTTATGTGACTTCTGTGGCGGAAATCATTTCACATATTATTGCCCTTCGAACCCTGATTCCAGTTATTTCATGGGAGATAGTAATTGGGATACCTCGCACTTCAATGGTTACACTCAATCATGGGAGGATCATCCTAATTTTTTTCTAAATAATCAAGATCATGGCACTTTCACATCACCAACACCACCCTACTAAGAGTGGAGTAACACTTACGAAAATACGTTTGACCAATCTTGGGAGGAACAAGTTGATTTTTCTGAGAGTTTTCAAGGGAATGACTTTAATAACTCATTTTTACCCCCTACAACCTCTTTTGAACAAGTTGAAAACTTCGAATCTCTTGAAACTATGATGAAAGTGTCCATACAAATAATGGAAAATCTGTTGCCAACATCACAACATATGTTCAAGAGATCATTAGACAAAACCAAATTCCTATACCAAGTGAGATTGAAAATATTGAATGTATTGGTAAGGATGAGGATGAGGTCAATACTTTGGAAAATAGTCAAGAGATGGAGAGTTATGAGGAAGAACCTGAGCATTTAAGCAATCCCTCTTCACTTCAAAATAGTGAAGAGGTGCAACACGATGCCAAGATTTTCATTAACCCCTACTTTGAATCTGTGCAGAAAAAACATATTGTTGCGGATGCTGCAGCATTCATGCAGCAATGCTGTGCAAAAAATCTTCAAGTTGTTTCTGAAAAGGGACGTGATGATCAATCCATGGACTCGGGAATCTTCATAAAATCAAGTTCTATTGTTGGTGAGGTGGTGTGGAAAAGTCTTTGGGGGATGACCTGTTCCCGCATTTGTTCCATTAAAATCTTGTGCCATGATCAAAGAGAGAAACACGTGATGAGAAACGTGTACAAACATAAGTGGAAAGAGAAACACCAATTTAAGTTGGTGAGTACCGTTTGGGCTGAGGAGCATACTGATGTGCTCCAGCAAATTCCACCACTCTTTAATAAGTTGTTAACAAGAGATCCGGTTGTTGAAAAAGAAGAACACCTTGTTAAAAGAAGAAAATGCGGATTCTTGTGCCGAAACATTCACTCCAACCACTTGGTTCATACATGTTTGTAAATATTCTGTAGTTCTAATTTCCTAGTTTAAATTTACTGCTTTCTAGGAAGTCATCTCTTTAGGCACAACAGATAAGCATTGGATGATGTAGCATCATTTCAGCATCCAGTCCCTGGCTTTGTGAAAGAAAAAGTTGTGAAAAAAATATCTAAAAAGTGGGCCCTGCTACTTTTGCTGGAAAGGTGTAAATATGGAGGGTTTTGATTTTAAAAACAATCCAAGCAAAGACTCATCTCTTTTTGGACAACTTACTAGTTTTTCTAAAAGAGAGTACATGAATAGTGAGAGTTGTTGAAACCCTTTTTCAACAAAAGACAACATGATGGTACCTTTGCCCACCAAATACTCCAGCCCTTACCCTAAATATTTCCATTTTTCAGCAAAAGAATAGCAAGAGTACAAGAGGTATGGCATTTAAATATCTTTTTCACCCATGCTTGTACTATGGGCAAACTAAAAGTGTGCTTTTCTTTCCATATCCAACTAGAGTGGTTCATTTTTTTAGGATAAAAACAAAAGATTAGTTCCATTTTCCAACCCAATAAATCAACCTTTTAACTTCTATTTCTCCTAAAAAACCATCTTTGTCTCTTTCTCTCTCCTAAAAAAATGATTTCTTCCACCTCTTTCTTCTTCCCTCTGTTTTTTAAACCATCTTGCCATTGTTCATCAAGAAAATCGATCACCATTTCGAGGGTGAAAATACCTGCGGTTCGAGATGATGTGTTGAAAAAAAAAGTTGGAAGAGATGAAGAAAGATCTGAAAGCCGAGTTCAAAACAGGGAGAACAGGTCAAGAAGGTGTTGATCAGATTGAGCAAGGTGAAGGTTGAAAAATGGAGGCCGACCACAGAAAATGAGAAGCAGAAAGCTGAAAGGGACAGCCTGCTGAAGGAAAAGAAGCAGCAGATGGATGCTACAGCATTGGCAGGAGCATCCAAGGATTCACAGCCTACTCTTAAGGAGTAGGGCAGGTTCAAGTCATCTTCCTTAGCCTCCATTTTTATTTTTATTTTGAGTCTGGGATAATATTATCATTTTTTTAAGTTTATTTTCTCTTGCAAGGTGACACATTAGTTATATAATGCTTTTTGATTTTATAGCCCTAATAATTTTTGAAACCATGCATTTGCCTAAAAGTTGTGTGTTTTTGTTAGAACTAGCTACTCTCTTCTTGGGACGCAATTTGACTCACACACCTTATACACATTTAGAAGATGATCTAGGCCTTCTCTTCATATTTCACAAGCCAATTGTAGCCTTTATACACCAATGAACTTCACTGTTACAATGAGGACATTGTAAATCACAAATTTGAGGGTGGGAAGGTTACACCTTAAAAAGCATGAAAAGATCAATCAAAAAGAGCAAAGCTCTAACTTGATATGCATGAGGCAAAGATACCAAAAATGTCCCATATGGGCAAGGTACAAAAATTCAACAAGAAAAGAGCACAAAGTGCCAAAATTTTAAAATTTTTGTTGAGAGAAAAGGCTTGGTGAGAAACGATATGCCAAAGAGAAACCCTAAAAAGCCCTATTGACTTTTAATGTAGGGTGTGTTTGAGTCTAACAAAGGGAAGATTGGTGCTAGCCTATGACACACACACACACTTTGTGTTAAAATGAGTGATAAAGGATTTATAAAAGGCTATCTAGTTCATGGGATATGATGTACATGATGTGGGCACTTAATGCCATATTCTTGCAAGAAATTTCAAAATTGAGTCATTTTCTTTTTAGGTCTTTTAGTTGTTTGGGGACAAACAACACTTTAAATTTGAGGGTGTGATATGCATTATTTATTAATGCATATTATATCTTTTTCTTCTCCTTTTTAGTTAGAATTTGCTATTTTATCCCAACATTTGAGTCCTTTTTATTACTTATTTTCAATCTTTGTTTAATGGATCTAAGACTATGATTTACCTGTCATTTACTGTTTTAAGAAGGCTTATTGTGTTTATTTATATAGTGCAGCCCTGCCCAATGCTACAACATTGAAGACCGGTGTGAAGATCAACTTTTGGGAAGACTTTTTGATGGCTGAATTTTTTGGTTCCATGACTCAGCCACCGTCTAGAAGGTCTGGACCAATGCTGAATTATTGTTCAAATTCTCTATTTTTATGGCATGTGGCTTAATAGTCTTGAATAGTAAGGAATAGTGAAGTTAGGCAAGCTTTGTAGTATAAATAGAAGTTGCTTGCATGCTTTTGAAGAAAAGTTTTTGGGGGGATCAATTCTCACAAACAATCTGCAGATTTCATCTTTAGTATTATGCAATTCAAGTTCTTGTTATTAATAGTGTTCTTCATATTGTTCTTAGTGTTCATACCAATTATGCGTTGTTGTAGCATTGGTCCAGCATTGCTACAATAACTCATAATCTTTATTTTCTTGCAATTTATATTTAAGTAATTTACATTTCAGTCTTTACTTTATGTATTTTATTTCTGTAATTTACATTTTCAGCAATTTATATTTCAGTATGAGTAGCTAAATTTCCATAGCTTGGATGTGAGATAAAAGGGTGAGATTTTAAATATAACGAAAAGTGGACATCGTTTCTCAATAATGATGTTCACCATTTCATGTTCAGTTTTATAAATTATCCAGTTACTTCCAGATGGTTGATCACTTTGAAAGTGTTAAAGTGCCATGGTATCAGGAATGAACCATTGATATGCACGTCAATCAAATGACAAAGGAAGTATGCTCGGAAGAGATATTGATAAAGGAATTTATCGTCTCTGTTTTTTCTGGGTTGATTTTGCCCGATAAGTTGATCATCTGTGTAGATGGTAACAGTGTAGAGTGTGTGTCAGGAATGACCCGCTTAGAACACATCAACTTAACTGATATGGGAATCAGCTTGGAAGAGTGATTTTAACAAAGGAATTTGTTTATCCATATATTTGGAAGGCTTCATCTTGCTATTGATAGTTCTGACAACAGTGCCAGGAATGGATTGTTGGCTGCTAGATCAGTAGTGAGTCGTTGAAAACCCGAGAGGGAATCCTGAAAAGTAGATGGTGAACTGAAGTATTGAAAAACGGATGCTGAAGCAATGCTACAGCATTGGCCTGTTGGACTTTATATTTAAATATCACCCCAATATCTTGCACCCTTGCTATCTTTTATTAATTGTTACATAATCTGTGATAATTCCTGTAACAACCCAAATCCAAATATACATATAACATATAATTCATAACATGTTTTCAACAAAAGTAATTCATATTGCACATTTGGTCCCAAAGTCTGACTAATCAATATAAAAATTCAGTACAAACTTGATCCTATTTAGATAACATAATAACTAATAACACAGTTATAAGTACGAGAACATCCACAACTTCATAACGTTCATCTTCCCCAAAAAGCTATTCACCAAGTATTCTAATCACTTAGTCTTACTGGAATCACCACCTGGAATACATATTTTAAAACAGAAAATGAGGGTTAGACCTAAGGGTCTAGTGAGTAAATCCCTGACATTTGGAAATCAATAAAAATTCATTTATATAAAATATTCTTTATATAAATACACATATATCACATGTAAGTTAATACTAACCAAGATTTGTGCATCATACCTGTCTCATCCCACCTTATCCCTCCACCAATGGCCAAATTTATTGGTTGCGAGCCAATTTAACACATCGGTCCAAAGCTCGGCCACGTATTATATTCTCATATAATACTCATGTAATTATAATATCTCAATATATTATAATCACCCACGTATGACACATTCATACAATTTATCAAGTATTTGTTATCCACATAATGCATTCCAGTAAAAATACTTTAAAGTAAAACTCACATGTTTTGTTTATCACCAAAGTCTTTCCAAGTTAATTATCAGTACTTCAATCCTTCACAGAATCTGAAATCATGCAAAATACCAAATATCTCTTTTTAAAACTAAACTTATAAAATCCTCGACTCAAGTCGCAACCTATTAAAAGTAAAATTAGAATCGCAATGCATAGTGCTAAGTCGCAATCAACTACTGCGACTTCACCCCCAAGTCGCAACCCACTATTGCGATTCCAACCCCAAGTCGCAATCAACTATTGCGATTCCAAACCAAGTCGCAATCGACCATTGCGACTTCAAAGCCAAATCGCAATCAACCATTGCGACTTCGTTGAATATCGCAATCAACCATTGTGACTTCGTTGAATATCGCAGTTCACTGTTCATCCTAAAAACTCAGAAATTGTACTTTTATGCTATGCATGCTGCTGTAAAGGTGCAGATATGTTTAAGACTATGAACATAACCTAACCTTAAGCTTAGATTTCCCAAAACATCCATAAATCATCAAAACCCACTTCAAAACTCATGTAAAAACTTCCTATACATAAAAGTAAAGATTTGTATGGATTAATACCTTTTGTTTCTTGATGTAGATCCTAAACTCAGCTGCAAAACATCAAATTCCTACTTCCTCTTCTTGATTTTCTCTCTTTTCTCTCCTCTCTCTTTGTTGCCGTGAACCATCAAACACATACACACACTTAGAAGTTGTTCAAAGTGAAACAAAGTGACACCTCCTTGTGTCTAAGGTGAGAGGGGCGGTGGAGGTGGATAATATCTCCACTTTCACCAATTAAACCCCACACTTATTCTATTTGGCAAGACTTACCCCCAAACTTCCAAATAAAAATTAAAACTTACCCCTTAACTTCTAACTCCATAACACTTAATTAAAATAATACTTTTAAATAAATCAATAACACACCTGGTTATTACAATTCCAAACACTAACAAACAATTATTAATCTTCGACTTGATCCTTGGAAACCATTTCTTTTATTAGACTTTTAATTCGCTTTTACTCCAATCTCTATGGGAACGATATACGGTTCTTACTGTATTATTACTTGAATAGACGACATTAGATTTTAATGTATACTTGCATTAAGGTTTAATTATCACACGTCTCAAGGTGTATTCAAAGCACTGATCAAGTTTTTGTACCAAGTACCGAGTGTGCTAAGAAAAACCCTTAACTTAAGTTCTCAAAGTAGTGGTCCTTGTGAAATCTTCTATAAGGCAAAATAGTCCCGTCAAAGATTTGGTCTTACAATTCATAAGGAAAACAAATATGGTGAGTAGGTTCATTTAGATGTTTAGGTCCCTATAAAGTTCCTAGTAAGGAATAATTCAAATATTTCTTGGCTATTGTGGATGATTTTTCTAGAGTTGTTGGGGTTTATTTGTTAAAAAAAGTATTAAGTGGTTGATAATGTTTGTGACGTTTTGTATATGCTAGGAACTCAATTTGGAAAATATGTTAAAGTGTTTAGGAGTGATAATGGTACTGAGTTTGTCAAATCTAATCTGAATAAGTTATTTAAAATAAAGGTATTGTTCATCAAACTAGTACATATACTTGCCAAAAATAAGGGGCGGTTGAGCATAAACAACGTCACTTACTATACGATGCCGGATCTCTTATGTTCCAAATTGGAATTGTTTTAAATAAGTGGAATGAATGTGTTCTAGTCAGAGCCACATATTAAAAAAAAACACCTTCATTTGTCTTAAATGGAAAGTGTCCTTATGAGTTGATATATGGGTTTCCACCTGTTCTTTTCATCTTAGAAGTTTTGGATGTTTATGTTATGTTTATAAAATAAAATGTTTATGATAAGTTTAAAACTATGTCTGAAAAATATGCTTTACTAGGTTATGCAAATTCCCAGAAAGGGTATAGACTATTTAGCCTTGTTTCAAAAAGGTGATTGTTTCTCGAGATGTTCACTGGACAGGGAAAAAGTAAGTTCAGGTATGATTTGTTAATGCTATAATATGTTGTAATAAAGGCTTTTTATATTTTAGCTTACTTTGCTTTAGTTTGACTTTGTAATAGTCAAGGGTATATAAACCCTTTGTAAGCTTTTGCAACATAACAGTGCTTAATAGAGATGACATACTTTCTCTCACTAGAATTTCTCTCTCTATCTTGAATGATCTTGGATTAACTATTGGTATCAGAGCAGGATTCGAGATTTAGAGGAGTTTTTCAGTGATCAATCACGAAGATTTTGGTGAATTCTACAAGAAAATTCGATTGATTTTCTGGATTTATCAAGAAAATCTCATTTTCTTGAAATTTGATCAAAATTTTCTGATTTTTGATCGAATTGGTCTGCAATTTGGTTCTTTGGATTCGTCTTACTGGTTAGAGCAATTATCATTCAAGGATCGAAGACTAATTCGAAGGATTTAAGCTTCAATTTGGTGACTTTCTGAGTTTTTTTTGGTTTGTTCGAATTTGCTACTGTTCGATCTTCAATCTTCTGATTCAGAGGTTTTCAGAGGTTTTCAGAGGTTTGTATATGAAGAAGAAGTGTTTGAATTCATATTTCGAACAGATCTGCAGAGTTTGATTTCAGTGATTTTGAGTTTTAAGTGATTTCTGTCGTTTTTGGAAGAATCTCGCAAGATCCAAACTTCACGCAACATTCATCTCACTTTTCGCAAGCTTCATCGATCTGAGTATTGGTCTTCGTTCAAGTCTACATCTCGCAACCAACTGACCCGAGTTTTAGAGCTTTTCGCAACCCACTGACCCGAATTCTAAAACTTTTCGCAAGCTTCTTTTGTGAAAAGTGAGTTGTCAGATTTCAAGCATTGTCCAATGCTACTTTTCGCAACCGTTGCTTGCGAGTTTCTCCACTTTGCGCAACTGTTGCTTGCGAGTTTCTCCACTTTGCGCAACTGTTGCTTGCGAGTTTCTCTACTTTTCGCAACCTTGGCTTGCGAGTTTCTTACTTCTCGCTTCTTTGAGTTGCGAGTTTCTGACTTGGTTATTTTCTGACGTTTTTCAGTCTTGACTTTCTGTTGACCATGGCTAATCAAGAGGTTTTTTACAAGAACGATATAATGATGTCGTTGGGATCGAATATTCGTCCTCCGGTGCTTTTAAATGAAAACGAGTTCTCGCAATGGCAAGATCGTTTCATCAATTTTGTGGAATCGCAAAATAATGGTGCAAACATTATGCGATCATTGATGGAAGGTCCGTTTGTAAAACCGTATGTGAATGTTTCGGCTACCGCAACTACTCCGGCTTCAAGATCTCTTAAGAAACCCGAAGATTATACACCGGAAGAAAATTTGCGATGTCAAGGAGATAGGGAAGCCAAGTCTTTTCTCATTCAAGCTCTTCCAAACCACATATATAATATAATTGATTGTTATAAAAATAACATAACAATGATGTGGTCTCAAGTTGAGAAAATCATGTTAGGTTCCGCGGTTGCAACACAACTCCGACAAACGCGATTTATGAACAATTTTGAAGGTTTCAAGGCCAAGGAGAACGAGTCGTTAAAGAGTGTTTTTTATCGCTTTTGGGGGGTGATAAACGATCTTTATAAGATAAAAGTCACCAAGACGGAGTTGGAAGCTAACTTGAAGTTTCTAAATGCTTTACAACCGGAGTGGAACAAATCTTGCCACCGTCTTAGAAACGATGTGAGGATATCTACTAAGCAAATTCAAGAATTATATGAAATTCTCATGACGGATGAGGAAATGGTTAAAGCAAAGAAGGAGAAGCTAGACAAGAAGAGTAAAGGGAAAGTTGTTGATCCGATAGCATTACTTGCTAGTCAACTTGATGAGAAGACTCTTATGGAAAATGCTTTCGATGGTAATGTGGAAGATGATGGGGAAGAGCTCGAAAAAGCAATGATACTTCTAACGCAACATTTTCAGAAAAGGTATCAGAATCGTTCGGGAAGTAATAATAATTTGAGGTTTACTTCGGGGTCGAGGAAAGTTAATCAAGAAGGTGGAAGCTATGTCCCAAAAGTTGATACTACCAAAGTGTATGAAAACAAGAAGGAAGATGAAAAGAAGGTAGTTACATGTTTCAAATGTGGAAAAACGGGGCATATAGCAAGAGACTGTAGGACGAAGGTGGTGCGTGATACTTCTTATTATAAGAAGAAGTTGGAGCTAGCGGAAAAGAAGGAGAATGGCACTATTCTACTCGTGGAAGAGGAGTATTTTCTTGGATTATTCTGATGATGAGTCTCAAAATGAAGAGAGTGCCATGAACTGCTTTATAGGAGATGATGCGAGTGATGATGATAAGGATGACGATGAGAGCACAACCGATGAATCTGAGGTACCTTCTAAATTCGATTATGATTTTTTATTATCTCAGATGAATAATGTCGTAAATGCTATTCGCACGCTTCGATCAAAACATCTATCTGAAAAAGAAAATAATAATGATCAATCAAAATTAATCAAGACTCTTAAAATAAATATTCAAGATGAAAAGATGATTTTGATTGATACAGAAGAGAAAATGCAAAAGAGAATAGAAGAATTAGAAGAAATAAATAATTCTTGCATTGAATCTTTGAAGATAATGACCGAAGAGAAAGATAAGTTTTCCGACAAAATTACAGAACTAGAAGAAAAGTTATACGTAAGAGGTCAATCGGAACAAACAGTGTATTTAAACAAACCAAGGAGTTATAAGTCAATAAAAGAAAAATGGGGACTTAGTTATGAAAACCCACATTTTTTAGATGATGCAAAAACAAAAGTTCCTACTTTATATGAATTTGACTTTCTACATCTTGGTAGATACGCTCCCCAATTCAAGATTAATTGGACAAACGAAGATGAAGTTTCAAAATTAGAAGAAGAGAAAAGAAAACTTACTTGTAAAATGCAACTTCCATTTGTTTATACTCGTGAAAATGCGAAGTACATCTCTAAGTCTAAAAATTCTAACAAAGATTCTCTATCAAACGACTACTTTGATATATATGCAAATAATACTAATAAGGAGAATAAATCGGAAGTATTGTATGATACTAAAAGATATATTCCTCCTTTAATATTAGAAGCTAAGATCATTAGTCTTGAAAATAAAATCGTTGATATTGAATCTAAGTTAGAAATTTTAGAAGATCAAAACATCTTATCTGAGCTAGAAAGTGACATATTTTCTACCTGTATGAATTCTAGCCTCAAAGAAGATGTAAAATTCAAACAAGTTTTTGTTGATAAAGATAAAAGAAATGTACAAGCAGATTCAAAAGATGATAAAATGGATGTTGATCAAAAACAAAAAATTTCTTCTTCTAACATTGAAACTGATTCTAAGTCTTATAAATCTGAAAAGGAAAAAGAAAATAACTCCGAGGAAAAGGAAAAAGAAACTGTTTCAAAGATTGATTTTTTAAATAAAATTCTTTCTTCTGAATCTGTTATTAAATCGGAGAAAATAGATGATTCTTTTACAATAAATACAAATTTTTACAAAACCAAACGTCGTAAAAGAAGAAGGTCAAAGAAAAGGTCAAAGATTCAATCTCCTAATTCTGAAAATGTTTCTGATTCTTCTCATTCTACTTTTTCAGATAGGTCTATGAAAAAGCGGCGAAAGCAAATCTGGATTGTCAAAAGTACACCTCCAGAATCTTCAACTTCTGATGCGAGTGACATAGACGTTGATGTTTGTAATAAGAATTCATTTGCTTGTAATAATAAGAATTGTAATAATTCTTTGCGTTATTCAATAAAGCAAATGATTCAAATTTCAAATGATGGGTTGTGTTACGCATCAAGTTGTCATTCTGGTGGTAATTTTCATTCTTACGACATGGATTTCACTAATGAATTATTTTATAATTCCCATGCATATTATAATAATAAAGACGTTAAAAAGAAAAGGACTAACAAGAAAGGACCCAAACCTTTATGGGTACCTAAATATGTTTGATGTGCTTTTGTGCAGCCAAGTCGTTTGTGGTATCTTGATTCGGGATGCACTAAATGTAATAACCAGGTATTTTATCTAATTTAAAATTGGAATTTATAAGTCTTGATTTTCGTATTTTGTGGAATTAAGAAATTTAGGGATAAGTTTTTATTTTATAATAGAAGCTTAAGGGTGTGATTTGTCATGTAAAGCAAGTTTAGGGTTAGTTGGGTATTTTACCCAAACCTTTAAGACACAAACCGACTCAGTATACTAAATAGAAGAAATATCTCAAATTGAAACAGTAAAGTAGAACCCAAATAGTGTATGTGTGTGTGTGAAATTGTTCACGGCTGAGAGAGAGAAAGAGAAAGAACCGTAGAAGAAGAAGAAGAAGAATTAAAGACACTTCAGCTGGAATTTTGTATTGGTGCAGTAAAATCAAAGAGGTAATTATCTTATTCAAACACTCTTTTATAAGAATTAGGTTTCTTTTGGATTTTGAGGTGGGTTTAGGTAATCTTAGATGAATTTGTGTATTTTAGTGGCAATTTAGAGTGTTAAAAGGGGTTTAGAACATTTTTGTGCAATCTGGGGAAAAGTTGGATTTCCTGAAAATGAACTGAACTTATCTGAAAAAAGACGATGAACAGTGTTCTTGCGAAAAGTAGGAATTCGCAAGCCTTGATTGCGAAAAGTCCACTTTTCGCAAGCAGCTAAAGCGCATAGTTAAGTTTTCGTATCTGTTGGTTACGAAAAGTAGGGAACTCGCAACTGTGGGTTGCGAGAAGTGAGGTTTTCGCATCTGTTGGTTGCGAAAAGTGAGGAACTCGCAACTGTAGGTTGCGAAAAGTAAACTTTTCGTAATAGCGGGTTGCGAAAAGTTGGGTTATCCTGTTTATGTGTTAAAGAGTATGTATGCTTTAATTTGTTTTAGATATTAAGGATCTGGGTTAAAAGATAATCTATTTTGAAGAAAGTTTTAAGGACCTTGCTTAAAAGATCAGGTGAGTTTTATTTTAAAGAGTATTTTTACTGGAATACAATATGTGAATAATGAATTGTGATAAGTGTATGAATATGTCATACGTGAGTGATTATAATGGGATATTATAATTACGTGAGTATTATATGAAAATATAATACGTGGCCGGGCTTTGGACCGGTGTGATAAATTGGCTCGCAACCAATTGATTTGGCCATTGGTGGAGGGATAAGGTGGAATGAGACAGGTATGGTGAATAATTGTTAGTTGGTATTATCTTACGTGTGTGGTATTTGTATTTATATAAATAGTGTTGTTAGCTTCAATCTTCCTAATCATAGAAATACTTAGAAGTAGTGAAAAATAGGCTAAGTATAGAAAAGCCTCTCACAGAGGCTCTGCCACTTCTTCCAGAAGATCAAGTCCAGAAAGCCACAGAAGCTACAGAGGTAATCACAGAACCTCTGTAGTGCGCAAGAAGAAGATCAACTCGGAAACAAGTGGACTGCTCCACAGAAGGTCAGACCATAGAACCTCTGTAATGCCTTACAGAGCCTCTGTGGTCTGCTATGAAGACTTGGAAGATATTACTGGATACGTTCATCAACTTGCATGGAAAAGTACTGTCAAAACACGTGTCAAGCTCTGAGTGGACTCAATAGGGCATGGTACAAAATAGACGTCTGCGCCATTTAATGCATTTACCAATAGTACATCTGCTCCATTAAATGCGCATGGCTCAAACAACTGTTCACACCATCCAGTTCACTATTCATGCCGTAAAAGGAACAGTGACCTTCTTCATAGTCTTCTAAGAGTAGTATAAAAGGAAGTCTCATGTTGAGATCTTCCTAAGAACGAATACACAAGGAATCACTAATACTCTCAAACGTTATTGTCAAATATCTGAGTGTTATATTCTCACACACACCAACAGTTCTTAATCTGTTCTTCGTGTTCTTATTATATATTGAATAACAGTAACTGTTCAAGAAATCCTTTTTATTCCTTACTGTTTTCTTTATATATGTGCTTTCTAATATCTATCAAACATATATGTTAGTTTAATACGCTTCCGCATCAAACTCTAAACTCAACTAATAGACTGTTAATCTTGATTAAGTGTATCTGGGTTCCAACAATTGGTATCAGAGCCTCTCTTGATTTTCAATATCAAGTGATCCACTTATCAAGATTCGTGATAGATATTATTGTGTCTGGAAACTGCTTAAACTCAGAAAATCTTCAAGTTCATAGAAGTAACTCTTTAGTCATACCTTCTTTCTAAAATCTTCAAAAATGACAAATACAAATAATTTCTTTACTACTGGTTCTCTCACTAAACCTCCTAGTCTCCTTCGAGATGAGTATCCTCAGTGGAAAATAAGAATGGTCCATTTTTTCGAGGGCACTGAAAAAAATCAAGTACAATATCTGTACAATCCTCCTCCTATTCCCATGACAGTAGTACCTCGTATACCTGCTACTGCTGAATCTGCCGAAATCCCCGAACATCAAAAACCAAAGCCAAAAGGGGAGTGGTCAACCGAAGATAAAGCAGAAGATGAAGTTGCTCAGAAAACCAAGAGGACATTGATTATGGCAATACCCAACGAACTCTTTCAATCCTTGGATTCATGTGAAACAGCGCATGATCTGTGGAAAGAACTGGAAAGACAGTTGGAAGGAGGTGCTAAAACACAAAAAAACCGAAGAGCACAGTACATCAATGAATATCATGCATTCAGAGCCTCTTCAACAGAATCTCTGCAAACAACATACGACAGATTCAACTCTCTAATCAACAAGTGCAGAAAATCAGGCATTGACAGAACTTCTGAAGAAAACAATGTCATGTTTTTAAAAAGTCTAAATGAAGAATGGCTCCAACTGTCTATGTCCCTACAGACAAATCAGGATCTAGACACCTGGACTCTCTCTGATCTTTACGGAACATTAGCCGCACAAGAACCTCAGATAGCACAGGCTAAAACACTAACCATTGTACCATATGCATTGGTTAGTAAAACTAAAGAAGATGCACAGAGACCAAGAAATGAAAAAGCCACAGAGGAGAAGAAGAAGGAGAAGAAGAAGATGGTGATAATAGACAGTGAAGAAGAAAAGCAAGCAGAAAAAGAAATAACTCTTGCGTCACTAGCTAAATCTTTAGCTCTATTGACAAAAGAGTTCAGAGGAAACAGAAGAGGTTCTGGAAATGAAAGATATGATAGAGAAAACAGAAGAGATGACAGAAGAGAAGAAGAATCGAGTGGCCGACAGAGGTCAAGCGAAAGACATTACAGAGGAAATGACCGACAGAGGTCAGATGACTCGGTAAGCCACACGCAGCAAGAATGCTACAAATGCGGCAAACCTGGTCACTATGCAAATGAATGTAGATCAGAGAAAGGCGGAGACCTACAGAAGTCCAATGATCGAACAGGAAACACTCCTCAAGGATGTTTTAACTGCGGCAAACCAGGCCATTTTGCGAATGAATTCAGAAGCAGATCAAATCGCCCACAGAGGGACTCTGCTTTCTACAAAAAGAAAGCCGAGTATTATGCTCAAAAATCCTTAATGGCAAAAGGACATTCTGAGGAGAACACAGAAGACTTCCAGTCAGACTCTACTTCTGACGATGAACATACCGCCAATGCCCTCTTCTGTGGCATGGCAGAAGTCGACTCCTGCACTGACTCTGAGGTATCTACTTCAAATTCCAACTCTTGTATTACCTCTGTAGATGATAATACACTTAGAATTAACATTGAATTAATTGAACTGAAAGAGATAAATCAAATTATTCAGAAAAGACTCACCTTCAATGAGAGAGAAGTACGGCTTCTCACTCAAGAAAAAGCAAAGATTTTTGAGGAAAAAGAGAGAATAGAAAAGAATTGGAACAAAACTCTAGATCCTTTAAAAAAACAAATTTCTGAATTAACCAATACTTTAAAAGATAAAACAAAAGAACTTTCAGTTTCAAGGAGCGAAACTACTGACATAAGAGCTCTTAAAGAATACTTTCAAAGAGAAAGAGAGGTATTATGGCAAGATTTACTCAGAAGAGAAGTTTTGATTAAAAACTATAAAGATGCACAGAAAGTTTATGAAAAAGTAAACTCACAAATAGGAAGACGAGGTATAGGGTATGATGATATCACCCTAGGTGTTGAAGGCAAAAGAAACAAACCTCTGTCCTCTTTATTTGTGATTGGAAAAACGAACAAACCAGATTTTCCAAATCTAATCTCTGTAAGCAAAAGGGCGAAAATCTCTGTGGATCCTTACTTGAAGAAACATAAGAAGATGATTAACGTATGGTTTGAAAACACAGACTCATCATCTTCAACCTCTGTCAATAGAGGTATCAAACCAAAGAAATATCTGAAAACACAAGATCAGATTGGTATCTTCAAGTTTGGTAAACCAGAGACCCAAACACAGGTTGCTTTTGTCTGTTTGATAAACGTTGAAAAGAAATTATCAGCAGAAGCTCCTGAGTTTAAACCCATTTTTTCAGAAGAAAACTTTAAAAATTTAATTGAAAAAGAAATTTTGGAAATATGGAAATCAAGCGTTTTAGAAAATTTCTGTACATCTTCTATAGATAAAACTCTCACTAAAGAAATCTTATTAGAAACCTCTGCAATCTATGAAAACTATTCTACAGAGGAAGAAAGCTCGTACGATACATGCTCAGAAAATCCAGCCTCTATTGAAAGAATTGACTCAACCTCTGTATACGAGGACGATTCATCCTCTGACAACTCAGAGACTGATTTCAAATCAGGGATAATTCACCGTGACACAGAGGATGTCAAATTCTCCTCTAAAGTTCCTCACAGAACTATTTCTCCAAAAGAGAAACTCACAGAGATTCCAATCTGCCAAGATTTTCTAAAATTGAATCTACATATCAAAACCTCTGCTGAGCTTAAAATGTTACAGAAGACCTCTATTGATCCTATAAGTTCTAGATTTTCAAAACCCAAGGTTAATAAATCTTTTTATTCTGTGACAGTGATGAAAGAAGTTCACCACAGAAGCAACCCACAGAAGGCAGGTCATAAACAGAGCTTTTGCAAACAACATTCGAGTATTCATAGATCTTCTAGCAATAGGAAATCTAATGTAAAGAAAGAATGTAATGCCTCTGTGGCTGAGTTTAAAAAGTTCAATGAAAAGTTCAAGCAAATTACATCTCATATTCAATACTGTCATTGCTTTGATCTTATGTCTAAACTTAATAATCATTTTTCAAGTCAAGTCTGTTTACTCTCTACGACAATTCAAAAGTCAAATCCCACAAAGAAACAATCTGACTCTTCTGCAGAGAACAAAATGTATTTCAAGAATGCCAAGGCAAACTTGAAAAACTCTAACAATATTGGACCCATATGGATATGGGTACCTAAATCTCTGTGATTGTCCTGCAGAAGAAGTATGTGCCAATCTGGTATCTAGACTCCGGATGCTCAAGGCACATGACTGGTGACAGAAGTGCACTATCCACGTACAAAGAAACACAAGATGGTGGATCTGTGACTTTTGGAGACAACAAGAAAGGACACATAAAAGGCTATGGAGTCATAAGGAAAGAAGACGTTTCTGTATACAAAGTTGCATATGTGGATGGCCTTAAGCACAACCTACTCAGTGTAAGTCAACTTTGTGATACAGGATTCAATGTGTTGTTCAAAAGAACTTTCTGCTCTCTACAAAGCGAAGAAACAAGTATGGAACTTCTGCGAGCTGAAAGAATAGGTGATCTATATCTAATGAACTTCAACTCAAAGAACAAAGACAAAGTTTGCCTTGTTGCCTGCAAAAGTGAAGAAGCCTGGTTATGGCACAACAGGTTCTGTCACTTGAATTTTCACACATTGGAAAAACTGGTCAAACTTGATCTAGTTAAAGGTTTACCAAATGTTAAATTCAATAAGGATCATTTATGTTCTGCCTGTGAGATGGGAAAACTCAAAAGAGCTTCCCACAAAGGCAAAACAGATGTATCTTGCACTAGACCTCTGTACATGCTTCATGTCGACCTCTGCGGTCCCATTGCCATACAGAGCCTAGGTGGCAAGAAATACATACTTGTCCTAATTGATGAGTATTCGCGTTTCACATGGGTTGAATTCGTTAGAAAGAAATCAGATGTTCCAAAGATATTGATAAATCTAATGAAAAGAATCCAAGTTCTTTATAATTGCAGAATACAGAAGTTAAGAAGTGACAATGGCACAGAATTTAAAAACTTTGTCATTGAAGCCTATCTTTCAACAGAAGGAATATCACAGAACTTCTCTGCAGCTCGCACTCCACAACAGAACGGTGTTGTCGAAAGAAAAAATCGAACACTTGTGGAAGCCGCAAGAACTATGATGTCAGCATGCGGATTATCAATGAACTTTTGGGCAGAAGCAATTTCTACTGCGTGTTATACTCAAAATCGATCAACCATTGTGAAAAGACACCTCAAGACGCCTTACGAATTGCTTAACAAACGGCGGCCAAACATCAAATTTTTCCATGTATTCGGATGCAAATGCTTCGTCTTAAACGACAGAGATTCAAGAGGAAAGTTTGATGTAAAAGCAGATGAAGGCAAATTCATTGGATACTCTGCCACTTCCAAAGCCTACAGAACATTCCTTACAAAGTCTCACAAGATTGTAGAAAGCATCAATGTTTCTTTTGATGATTCATTCCAAATGACTTCTGAACAAATAAGTTCAGAACTCGGAATTAAAGGGAAATCCTCTGTCATCTCACAAGCAAACGAAGACTTGGATCTTCTATTTTTAGAGATGCTCCACGAAAACATTGATCCTTCTGTTGGGACAATCAGGGTTTCTGAAGAACCATCCTCTGTCGGACAAAATCCTACAGGTTTGTCTCTAACTGGTCCTAACAATGCTTCATCTTCTTCTGTAAATACTACAGATGCAATTGCCGAAGCAAAAGAAAGTGCAGAAGATGAAACATCAAGGAAAACGACCACAGAAGCTGCACAAACCACAGAAGAACCAATTACAGAGGAAATCGAGGACCAAGACTATACGTCCTCAGAGGAACAAACTCCACCACCACTCATACCAATCATTCCACAAACGGTAGAATCAACTACCAAGGCACGAAGAACAACAGAGGCTACACAAGAAGAAACACAAGAAGTCTCTAAAGAAAGTCTGAATGACATTGATGATCATCTTCCACGCACAACTCAATGGACAAAAAGCCATCCTCCAAGCCAAATAATCGGAGAACCTTCTGACGCAGTAAAAACAAGGTCTGCCACTGCTAACTTTTGTTTCTTTACAAATTTTATTAGTGTGATAGAACCAAAGAAGATTTCTGAAGCCCTAGATGACCCAAACTGGGTAGACGCCATGCAAGAAGAACTTTTGCAATTTGAGCGTACCAGAGTATGGACTCTAGTACCTCTGCCAAGAGGTAAACAGGCCATTGGGACTAAATTGGTCTACAGAAACAAGAAGGATGAAGATGGAGTGGTCATCAGAAACAAAGCAAGATTAGTAGCAAAGGGATATAGACAAGAAGAAGGCATAGACTACGATGAAACTTTTGCCCCTGTCGCACGGCTCGAAGCAATAAGAATATTCTTAGCCTTCGCAGCCCACAGAGGTTTTAAAGTCTATCAGATGGACGTAAAATCAGCTTTTCTCAACGGTGAAATCCAAGAAGAGGTCTACGTTAATCAGCCACCAGGATTTGAAAGCTCAAAGTTTCCAAGGCATGTATACTACCTTGAAAAAGCTCTATATGGACTGAAACAGGCTCCACGAGCATGGTATGAACGACTTTCTACCTTTCTTCTAGTCAATGGTTACAACAGAGGTACAACAGATACTACCTTATTCTATAAACGCAAAAGTAGTGAGATAATGCTTGTACAAATATACGTAGATGACATAATTTTTGGGTCTACTAATTCAGAAGAGTGTAAAAGATTTGAAAAACTCATGCAGAGTGAGTTTGAAATGAGTATGATGGGAGAATTAACTTTCTTCCTCGGACTCCAAGTCAAACAATCATCAGAGGGAATTTTTATAAATCAAGCTAAATATGTCTCTGACATTCTTTCCAAGTATAGCTTCTCTGATGCCTCTGCAATGAAAACTCCAATGGCCACTGGAAACAAGTTATTCTTAGATTCAGATGGCATCTCTGTAGAATGCACTCTCTACAGAGGCATGATTGGATCTCTGTTATACTTAACAGCAAGCAGACCTGACATTATGCATGCCACATGTCTCTGTGCACGCTATCAAGCTAATCCAAAGAAATCACATTATGATGCCGTAAAGAGAATCTTTAGATACCTAAAAGGGACCAAAAATCTTGGTCTCTGGTATCCACAGAACTCTGGTTTTGGTCTTAAAGCTTATACAGATTCAGACTATGGAGGATGCATGCTCGACAGAAAGAGTACCTCTGGGAGTTGTCAATTCCTAGGTGGTAAACTAGTCAGTTGGACCTCCAAGAAGCAGAATTGTGTTTCCACATCCACTGCAGAAGCTGAATACGTTGCTGCCGCTAGCTGTTGTTCTCAGGTTCTATGGATGAAGACTCAGCTAAGAGACTACGGCCACATCCTGTTCAAAATACCCATCTTCTGCGATTCCAAAAGTGCTATTGCTATCTCTGCCAACCCTGTGCAACACTAAAAAACCAAGCATATCGATATAAGGTATCACTTCTTGAAACATCATGTTGAATACGGTACAATCGAAATGCATTTTGTGCCCACAGAATATCAACTCGCTGACTTATTCACCAAAGCACTAGACGAGAAAAGATTCAACTTCTTGGTGGGTAAGATAGGAATGATTAACATGGTGTGAAAATCCTCAGTAAGTATAGTTTTATCTTCTGTAAATAATAAGTAAATACATTGCTTAAATTATTGTTTTGAAAGATTCTACTTCGATATGTAAATTCTTAACACCTTCAATAGTTCTTGAAACTACAGAGCTTCTGTAAGTCAACTCAGAACCTCTGACGACCCCTACAGAACCTCTGAAAGACCATGACCTATGTTCTATGCAAAACTTATCATTCTTTGATCCAAGCATAGGTCAAGGGGGAGCAAAAGGAAATTACTTGATCTACAGAGGTGATTAGGTCAAGGGGGAGCAAAAGGAAATTACTTGATCTACAGAGGTGATTAGATCAAGGGGGAGCAGAAGGGAACCCTGAAATGATCTAAAGAGATAAAACTTTCAAGGGAAAGCCAAAGAAAAATGTCGATGACTCCATATCGACAGAAGTCAGATATCACTGCCGAGAAAAGAAGAACCAAAAGGTATGTCTCTCGTACAAAAGGTTTTTGGAAAACAATTTTCTAGGACAAGAATTGTCAAATATGTCCTAAATATACTGTGAATAACATTTCAAAAATCAAAAGCTCAAAAAGTTTCACAAAAATCGAATTAGGAGAAATTTAAGGTCATAGAGCTTCTGCTGAGCTCAACAGAGCTTCTGCAGGAAATATGCTCTATGATCACAAATTAACCTTCTGTCGATCTTTTGGAATGTTATCTCGAAAACCGAAAACGCAGACCATGACCTTCTCGAACAAACCGTTTTTTTTTAACAGTTTTCTCGGACACAAACTTTCAAATATGTCCGAAAAACATCTCTTAAACCAAATCAAAAATTGGATGATCAAAAATACTAATAAAATTTTTGTTATGAGATTTTTTCTCTCATAGAGCTTCTGCTGGCCCTCACAGAACTTCTGCAAGTTCCAACAGAGCCACAAAACCTCTGCGAAGCAAATTTCTTCACAAAAATCCGATTTTATCCTCTCCAATGCCTTTACAATTGTTTTGGTTAAAGAAGAACCCCACAGAAGTCATGATAACAATGAGATATATGAAAAAGGGATAAACATCAAAGATTATCAAGATCACAGAGCCTCTGTAAACTACAGAAGCTCTGTCAATCTGATTACTTGGGCATCTCTGTAGTAATAACGGTTACTTTTACTGCGAGTGAAATTCATATGGCTAAGAACAACTCCACGCGCCTAGCATTAATGGGCCGCGCACGACGTCCTGTCATCTTCTGACATGGCCTACGTGTCCCATTTTCATTGGGCAAACATGGAACGTTTTTTTTTTGGTAAGTTGAACCCGCCGCTCAAACTCGAGTGCGGATTCCAAACTTTAATCCATTGCCATATATTTTACCCTTTCGAAGTCTACCGTTTTACCATCCTATAAAAACAAACCTTACCCTCTCATAAAACCTTTTACAAACTCTCATCTTCTTCTCCGGCGATACCCTGCAAAACACTTGCAAATGGCTTCATCTTCTCGAGCTACATCCTCTGAACTCTCTCCGGCGAACTCAACGGAAAACTCCCCTGCTCACTCAGAACATTCTGAAAACCCCAGCCTTGCAAGAGATATTGAACAACAAGATTCCGGGGACTCCGCAAACTTTGCTCCGACGACACACTTGCAAAACTTCATAGCTAAGGATCATTTCGAAGCCACTCTTCCTATCAAATCCAACAACTGCTATTTGGTCCCCTCACCCACTACTTTCGGCGAAGCCCATGCCATACTTCTGAACATCATGGAAAACCATATCCTCTTCCCTCTACTATCAAGAACCCCTAACAGAATTCCAGTCCGTTATTTGAACCAATTTTGGTAAAGCTGCCGATTTGATAAAGACGATTCTCTTATCAAAGGGTACATTTCAAGACCTGATAAATCTGAGCATCTTGAAATCAAGTTCAACAGAACAATGTTCTCACTTGAATTCAACCTACCAACAAGGGGTCTTCTGGGATTGAAAAGTTATGCAGAGCAACCAACAGACGAAGAGCTCTGTCGATTCGTGGAAATGCTTGGGTACAACACCCAACTACGGAAGAGAAATGACTTCCGCAGAGGCCGATTGCCACCTCTGTGGAACACTTTGTTCTCTATTCTTAACAGATGTCTGACAGGAAAGATAGGGAGTATTGACCAGAGCTCACATCAAATCTTGAGCATCATGTATGGGGTTTACTATGATCTTCCACTAGATTATGCGACCATAATGATGCAAGAGATCATAAACACCATCGAAAGAAAGAACAACTCGAAAAGGGTCAAAGAGAACGATCCCAACTTTCTACCACCTCTGCAATTCCAAAGAATATTGGGAGTACTGTTCGAACCTCTGCTGCTAATCCAAAATTGGCCAATGGAAGGGCCAACTCCCAAACAGTTCCCGATGAACAAAAATACCCCCACTGATCATGCTGATGGCTACTCACACTGCAGACCTCTGTCAAAGAAACTTTTGCGCTACGCATCGAACATATCCCTTAAGAAAGAGTATATACGCGATCATAGAACTCCAAAACCGAGTCCTATGACACCCCCGCGTTTAGGTGTCCCCCAAGGAACAATGATAGCAAAACCTCTTTCCACTCAAGCAGAAAAGGATCAAAAGTTAGCAAAACACATGGCTATTCAGCTCAGCTTCATAACCAAACGCGCAGAAATAATGGGAAAGAAATCTTCAGCAAAGATCTCTGCTTCTACTCCAAAAGCTAAGAAGAGAAAAACTGCAGAAGGCACATCAACTAGCACTGCAGAAGATAGACCTTCACCTCCCCATGCCACAGAGATTGGCTCCTCTGCTCCTCCCCTTTTCACAAAACAGAAAAAGAAAAGATCCAAATCAACAGAGGAAGGGGCACCAAAACCAAAAAGGAGGAAAACCAAAAAGAAGCATGGTAAATCATTTAAAAAATTGGTTACCATTGCAGAAGAGGCAATCATAGAGGGTGAAACTGCAGAAGAAGAAGATGCAGAAATAGGAATGACAGAAGAAGGATATCAATCACCCTATCAATCTCCAGATAGATTTGCTCACCAGGGTGACCTGAATGATTTCCTACAGAACCCCAAAATTGCAAACACCCTTAATACAGCAGGGTGGACGGCACAACCTCTCGACCACCACTCTCCAGAAGAACATGATTTCTTCATTTCTGGTATTGACACACATCTACAAGATGACACAACACCCAGAAATCAACCAGCCGAAACCCCTGTGATTTTACAAAACCCTTTCATTCAAGGATTGGACGTCCACAGAAGAAGTCCAAACCAAGCTTCAGAAGATACAGAACAAACCGAAGCTGAGTGGAATACAACTGAAGTTACAGAGGCAACGGTTGTAGAAGAAACCACAAAAATAGGGATAGAAATCTCAGAGGTAGATTCAGATGAAGAAGAGGCTATCTGGATACGAAAAGGTCTCTATCATCCTCATGTCATGAGATTATACGGATCTCATCACATGTATGACTCCTTGCGCACAGAGCAAGGAACTTCCACAGAACCAGAAGAAGAAACAAGAAAAGATGCCGAAGTTGAACAAGGCACACAACCAAACCAAACTCCCAGTGCAACCCACATTTCTAACTCTGCAGGTCTAGTTGCAGAAGGAGTTATTGAAAAAGAGCAGCACAGCTCGATCCCAACCCAACCCATCCAGCCAGAGGTTACTCTTTCAACCTCTGTGCCCACAGAAACCGGGGAATCCATTCCTAGGGAGTCTCCTCAAAGAGACTCACCTAATGTTCGTGATCAATCGCCCCAGATCACACAAGAACACCCTACAGAGGAATTTGTTTCCTCTGACACACACTTATTAAGACCCACACTTCTTTCAGAGAGAAGTAGAGAGCACAAAGACAAAGAGACTCTAGACAAGTCTCCTAGTCAACAGAAGGATATTCCAATACCCACCTCTGGAGTGGATTTGGACAATGTTCTTCTCAGAACTTCTGTAGGGATTGAAACTCATGTTTCTTCTCAAGGATCAGAAGGAAATCCTTCCATTCTCAACGTACAAACAGGAATGAAAGAAGGTATCCCAGGAACAGGGATTCACTCTGGAGACGAATGTGTTCCTCCAGAGGTTACCACCGGAACACAAGTCACAAGGGATAAGTTCCAAACCCTTGAGACCTCTGTGAACCAAACCTTGAAAGAGTTGCAAAGCTCTTTCAAATCTTTTGCGGAGACAACATCACTGGCACTGCTAAACCTGAACACCAAAATGGACAACCTGTCCACAGAGGTGAAAACTGCCATCTCACAGATGAAGTCTGCTGCTACCGCATCCACCACTTCTGCCGCAACAACTACTCCTTCTTCGATTGAGAACTCCATCAACAAGTTCCTTGATCAATTGAACAAACAGACTTCAGTGTCAACGGGCATCACTCCTGCAGATCTACAGAAGGCCCTACAAAAAGTTCAAGAAGAAGCCATGCGAAATACCATGCTGATGCAACCCAAAGACTACATGACAAGAGCACAGCTGACAGAGCTTGGGCAGAACGTGATTAATCAAGTGACAGAAGTCATCCTTTCCTTCACCACTGCCAATGCTAACTTCGTCAAAGATTTCAGAGAAAGTGTAGGAAGGATGAGATTCAAAACAGAGGCAGAGCTAGCAACTCTTCTTGGCCTCTGTGATGATGTCTGCGCGAAACTGATCGCTGCTGGAGCCACAATGCCAAAGAAACCCGATGCTTCCTGCAGAGCAGAGGGTACATCAGACAAGGGTCAGGATGACTCTGATGATAATGACCATCCTGGTCCATCAGATCATCCTGAGGGGGAGAAAACTACAGAGAAAACTGCAAGCAGAGGACTTACAGGTCCACCAATAGCCGCAGAACCTCTGAGTCAAGCACCTCCAGAACAGACCCGACAACAACAAAATCAACAAACCACAGAGAATACACCCATCTCTGTGGATTCAACCTCTGAAGAACCCAACACTACAGAAGCAGATAAGCAAACCTCAGAGGCAACAACCGCCCCTGAGGTAATCATTTTGGAAGAAACAGATGAACCAACCACAGAGAAAACACCCACCTCTGTGGAAACACCCCAAACCATACCCAGAAGAAAGTCAATTTCCACCAAACCAAAAAGAGCAACGACCTCTGCTTCTGACATTCTGAAAAGGATGCACACAACAATGAGTGATCGTATGGTGAAGAGAGAAGAAGAAAGGCACAGGTTCACTTTAGCTTTCAGAATGGCATGAAGATTTAATGACAACACTTCATCAACAGAAACTGAGCTCACAGAAGAAGTCACCAAACAACCTCCAACAGAGGTTACAGAGCAAGTCAAGCCAACAGAACCATCGCCACAAAAGTCCTCTAAATCACAATCGTCAAAATCCACAGAGGCAACCTCCATCAAACCTACAGAAGTGCAAACCTCAAATCCCACAGAAGCAACAGGTTCTGCCACGACAACAAAAGATAAAGGCAAAGGGATACTGACAGAAGAGCCTAAGAAGAAGAAAACATTGTCAAAGCCAACAGAGAAACTGATGAAGAGTGTGTTTGACGCCTTTCAAACCCCAAAACCCGAAGAAGTTGACTGGGCACATGGATTGAAGCCTCTGTCAGAAATTCCTTTAACTGGTAGAGCTGCAGAAGTTGTTCAACAGATGGAGAGTCTCAGAAGACAAATTCCACGACCTGGTCCAACACATGAAGAAATGGAAGAAGTGGTATACAAATACCTCTACAAACAATCCTTTCAGACAAACTATCCAATAGATCATGTGACAGATCCAAGGATCAGAGAAGAATTTGAGAACATCTTCACGAGAACAAAGCCAAGAGCCAAAGCAGATGTCTTCTCAATTCACAAAATCAAAAAGGTGATCTTCTGCAGATTCTCCTTCACAAGAACCTATCCAAGGGTCAGGTACAATCTTTACAGAGTCAGAAGAGAGAACAATTCAGAATCTACCTTCGCTGATGCTGACTTAAGAAACATCAATCCTTACGATCTACCTGACCTTCTGCAATGGACAAAGGACAACTACAACACAGAGGCAAACACCAGAGCCTATCAAGTATTGAGAAAAGCGATGAGGGAAAAGCTTCTGCTATACAGCATGATAGATTTTCAGCTGGGAAAAGATCTTGGTCTCAAACATCTAGATCTACGACCACCAGAAGATCGCTGCCCACCAGACGCTGTGCCCAACTCAATCATCAGAGAACCAAGATTTGGGTTAGTATTTCAAAACCCACAACACCAGGTTAAACTTTTTGTACTCATGGATTGTCAGAAGTACGCAACCAGTACTCTGAGCAAATTCAGAGCAAGCCTTGTAAAATATAGAGGTACAGAGAAAATGGATAGAGATAATGCAGATACTTTCATCAGAGAAATAGACTCAACAATCCGCCTAAGAGAACTCTGCATCAGATTCTACAAAGAGATCAGAAAAGTCGGCAGAGACAACAGAAGCTACAACGATTTCAAAGATGCCAAAATCTGATTCTCAGACCTCCAATCTCTGCAAACAAAGTTTTATCTTTCATTGTACTCAAATGTAAAATGCCTCTGGCATATTTCTAAATGAAAGAAATTTCGAGGTATTGTTTAACCTCTGTCTTATCTAACTTAGCCTAACTAAACTCAAAGTCAAATTTTTATTTTTCACTACTTAGGGGGAGATTGTTAGCTTCAATCTTCCTAATCATAGAAATACTTAGAAGTAGTGAAAAATAGGCTAAGTATAGAAAAGCCTCTCACAGAGGCTCTGCCACTTCTTCCAGAAGATCAAGTCCAGAAAGCCACAGAAGCTACAGAGGTAATCACAGAACCTCTGTAGTGCGCAAGAAGAATATCAACTCGGAAACAAGTGGACTGCTCCACAGAAGGTCAGACCATAGAACCTCTGTAATGCCTTACAGAGCCTCTGTGGTCTGCTATGAAGACTTGGAAGATATTACTGGATACGTTCATCAACTTGCATGGAAAAGTACTGTCAAAACACGTGTCAAGCTCTGAGTGGACTCAATAGGGCATGGTACAAAATAGACGTCTGCGCCATTTAATGCATTTACCAATAGTACATCTGCTCCATTAAATGCGCATGGCTCAAACAACTGTTCACACCATCCAGTTCACTATTCATGCCGTAAAAGGAACAGTGACCTTCTTCATAGTCTTCTAAGAGTAGTATAAAAGGAAGTCTCATGTTGAGATCTTCCTAAGAACGAATACACAAGGAATCACTAATACTCTCAAACGTTATTGTCAAATATCTGAGTGTTATATTCTCACACACACCAACAGTTCTTAATCTGTTCTTCGTGTTCTTATTATATATTGAATAACAGTAACTGTTCAAGAAATCCTTTTTATTCCTTACTGTTTTCTTTATATATGTGCGTTCTAATATCTATCAAACATATCTGTTAGTTTAATACGCTTCCGCATCAAACTCTAAACTCAACTAATAGACTGTTAATCTTGATTAAGTGTATCTGGGTTCCAACAAGTGTTTTATATAAATGAGTTTTAATGAATTACAAATGTCAGAGATTTACTCACTAGACCCTTAGGTCTAACCCTCATTTTCTGTTTTAAAAATTATGTATTCCAGGTGGTGATTCCAGTAAGAACAAGTAAATAGAATACTTGTGGGCTAGCTTTGGAGAAGATTATCATCATGATGCTACGGATACTTTTGTAGTTATAATTTTTGTTATCACTATGTAATTCAAAGTGGATCAAGTTGTAATGAATTTTTATGTTCAGACTTTAGATGGGACCAAATGTGAAAGATGAAGTACTTTGTTGTAAACATGTTATGGAATGTATGTTATATGTATGTTTCGTTATGCGGGACGTTACAGATGGTATCAGAGCCCTAGTTTAAGGGATTTAGGTATTAGTATCTGTACCTAGACTTAAACTGCATGTGAAGTAGGATGTCCCTATTATTTTTAGAACCTGGGGATGCTAAGTATAAAAGGTGGAAGGAACATCATGTAAGGTAATTTCAAATTACACCAGGCCAGTGTAATTATGATTTTACAGGTGCATGTTTGAACTGGAATACCTTGTTATATAGGGTATGTGCTTATGTGTATATTAACTTTGTTTGAATCTACAGAATGGCAAGTGGCACTAGACAAAGGAATCAAAGAGGAGGAAGGAATTCGGGTGGAGGGAATCCACCAATAGGAACAGGGGGAAGAGGAGGAGATCGTGGTAGAGGCAGTACCGGAAGGGGAACTGGGGGCCGAACTAGAGGAAGAACACAACCACAGGGCACAGAGTTTGTTACACGGGACGATTTGATGGCAGAAATGGGAAGGTTACAAGATAACATACAAGCTATGTTTGAACATAATCGCCACAATGAAACTGAAAGATCAAATCTGGAACACGAAGTTGAAATACCACTTACTTCTACTATCTTACCGATGATGAAAAGGTGTGACTATAAAATGTTTCTTAGTTGTAAGCCCCCTACATACTCAGGAGACCGAGATCCAGTAAAGGCGATGAGGTGGCTGAAAGAACTAGAGGCCATCTTCAAGACGTGTAAGTGTGCTGAAGAAGACAAAGTGCTTTATGGAGCTGCGATGCTGAAAGGGGATGCTCTGTATTGGTGGGAGGCTCATATAGAATCAAGAGGAACGGATGTTTACACTACTTTTGCATGGGAGGAATTTGTGTTAGCTTTCACAACGCACTTCTGCCCACAAGCTGCTGTCAGACAGTTAGAAGAAGAATTCATGAATCTACAACAAGGAAATCTGTCGGTTAGAGATTATACTGCACGATTTTTGGAGAAGTCTCGTTTTGCAGGATATTATGTTGCTACAGAAAAGATGAAAATGGAGAGGTTTATTTATGGGTTAAATTCAGAAGTTCGAAGATTGGTGACTGCAACAAGGCCAGATACTTTTACAGCTGCGGTGGATGCTGCCGAGAATGTGGAAAGAGATAATAAAAGGGATGCCGGTGATAAGAGCTTGGGGAAAAGGAAATGGGAAGGACCGCCACAGGATCCAAAGAGGTCTAGATTCCAGAGGTTTGATAACCGTCCGTCGTTCCGACCAGCGGAAAGACCATGTCCGAAATGTAATCGCTACCATCAGGGAAATTGTCAAGTGGAATCGCGGGTTTGTTTTAAATGTGGGAAAACTGGGCATGTTGTAAAGGATTGTCGAGTAACACGATTTTGCTTTTTGTGCAATTCTCCGGATCACCTTCAATCAGATTGTCCGCGGGGTAGAATACAATCCGGGGGTACATCGGGGAAGCCAGCCATTACTAGACCAGTGGTTCCAAGAATAGAACCGCCCAGAACGAGGGGTCGTACATTTCAAATGACAGTGAAAGAGGCGGAGGAAACTCCAGATGTGGTCACAGGTACATTTATCATAAACTCCACGCGTGCTAAAGTGTTATTTGATTCTGGTGCAAACCGATCTTTTGTGTCTCCATCTTTTGCTGCTCACATGCATTTAGAGCCTAAAATGTTAAAACATGCCTTATTAGTATATACTGCAAATGATAAGCAAGTGGCAGTTAAAGAGATTTATGATTGTTGTATGATAGACATAGAGGGGTGTGGAGTACCGATACAACTGTTCCCAATAGCCTTGATTGAATTTGATGTGGTAGTAGGAATGGATTGGCTAGCTGAGAATCAGGCCAACATAGTTTGTGATAAGAAAATAATCCATGTCGTTTTACCCGATAAGAGATCAGTAGTAATTTATGGAGATCGAAAGAATCATCAGTCCAGTCTTATATCTATGGTAAAAGCCCGTAAATGTGTTAATAAGGGTTGCTCTAGCTATCTAGCCTATGTGATAGATAGTAGGCCTGAAAAGTGTAAGCTGGAAGATATTTCCATTGTTAGTGAATACCCAGAGGTTTTTCCTGAAGACTTGAATAGTCTTCCTCCTGTTAGGCAAGTAGAATTTGGAATAGACCTGGTACCTGGAGCCGATCCCATCGCTCGTGCGCCGTACAGATTAGCACCACCAGAAATGAAAGAAATGATGTCACAGCTTCAAGATTTATCTGATAAGGACTTCATCAGACCAAGCTAATCGCCATGGGGTGCACCAGTTTTATTTGTGAAGAAGAAAGACGGTTCAATGAGAATGTGTATCGATTATCGGGAGTTGAACAAGCGCACGATCAAGAACAAGTATCCACTTCCAAGAATTGATGATCTTTTCGATCAATTAGTTGGAGCTTGTTACTTCTCCAAGATTGATCTCAGATCTGGCTACCATCAGTTGAAGGTTAAGGAGGAGGATGTTTTAAAGACTGCATTTCGCACAAGATACGGCCACTACGAATTTTTAGTAATGCCTTTCGGATTGACGAACGCTCCAGCCGCTTTTATGGATCTAATGAATCGGGTATGTAAGCCTTATCTCGATAAATTTGTCATTGTGTTTATCGATGATATACTTATTTATTCCCGATCCCAAGAGGATCATGCGCAACATCTTCGTTTGATTTTGGAGTTATTGAAGAAAGAAAAGTTGTACGCTAAGTTCTCTAAATGTGAATTCTGGTTGCGGGAAGTTCATTTTTTGGGTCACGTAGTTTCAGAGAAGGGTATACAAGTCGATCCAGCGAAAGTGGAAGAAATTGAAAGATGGGAACCGCCGAAGACAGCAACCGAAGTACGTAGTTTTCTGGGTCTAGCTGGATATTACCGGAAATTTATAAAAGACTTTTCTCGAATCGCGACACCATTAACCAAGCTGACTCGGAAGAATTTAAAGTTTGAATGGAAGGAAGAACAGGACGAGGCATTCAGAATATTGAAGGAGAAACTCTGCAGCGCGCCGATATTAGCATTGCCAGAAGGTTCAGATGATTTTGTGGTCTACAGTGATGCTTCTAAGCTGGGTTTGGGATGTGTACTTATGCAACGTGGAAAGGTGATTGCTTATGCTTCTCGTCAACTGAAGGATCATGAAAGACAATATCCTACTCATGATATGGAACTAGCAGCAGTTGTTTTTGCCTTGAAGATTTGGAGACATTATCTTTATGGTTCTAAATGTCAAATTTTCACTGACCATAAGAGTCTCCAACATCTTTTTGATCAGAAGGAACTGAATATGAGGCAAAGAAGGTGGTTGGAATTGGTAAATGATTATGATTGTGAAATCCTTTATCACCCCGGGAAGGCGAACGTGGTGGCAGATGCGCTAAGTCGTCAAGAAAGGAGTGGAACGATAAAAGCAATATCTCTTCGAGCTGAACTGCTTCCAAATATTTTTGACGAATTATTGAAATGCCAAATAGATGCTTATCAAGAAGAAAGTTTGAAGTCAGAACGGTTGGTTGGGATATCAGCACTGCTTGGGAAAGATGACCGTGGGTTGTTGTGTATGGGAAACAGAATTTGGGTACCTCATTTGGGTGGATTACGTGATCGTGTACTACAAGAGGCTCATCAATCTCGATTTTCTATTCACCCAGGTACAAATAAAATGTATAGAGATTTGAAACAATTCTATTGGTGGCCGGGAATGAAGAGAAGTGTTGCTAAGTATGTGGAAGATTGTACTACCTGCAAGAAAGTAAAGATTGAGCATCAGAAACCGTTTGGCCAGTTACAACGACTAGATATACCAATGTGGAAATGGGATCAGATCACTACTGATTTTATTACCAAGTTGCCTAGAACTTCAAAGGGATTCGATTCGATTTGGGTGATTGTGGATAGATTGACGAAGTCTGCTCACTTCTTGCCGATAAAAGAAACTGATTCCTTGGAACGTTTAGCTAAATTGTACATTAATGAAATAGTAACTCGACATGGAATTCCAATCTCGATTATTTCCGATCGAGATAGTCGTTTTACTTCTAGATTTTGGAGAAGCTTTCAAAAAGAGATGGGAACGCAGATAAAGTTGAGCACAGCATATCATCCACAGACAGACGGGCAGAGTAAAAGAACCATCCAGACTTTAGAAGATATGCTCCGGGCTTGTATAGTGGATTTTGGGGGATCATGGGATAAACATTTACCTTTGATAGAATTCGCCTACAACGACAGTTATCATTCTAGCATCCAAGCGGCACCGTTTGAAGTATTGTATGGTAGAAAATGCAGAACGCCTCTATGTTGGAATGAAGTGGGGGAGAAGCAATTGGCAGGGCCAGAAATAGTACAGTTAACAGCAGATAAGATTACCCAGATTCGGGATAAATTGAGAACAGCTCAAGACAAACAGAAAAGCTATGCTGATCGACGTCGGAAACCGTTAGAGTTTCAGGTTGGGGATTTTGTAATGTTCAAAGTATCGCCCTGGAAAGGGGTCATACGTTTTGGGAAGCAAGGTAAACTCAGTCCGAGGTATATTGGTCCATTTGCAATTACTGAAAGAATTGGGGAAGTGGCTTACCGATTAGATTTACCTCCAGAATTAAGCAGGATTCACAACGCGTTCCATGTATCGAATTTTAGGAAATGTTTGGTGACTTCAGACCAGGCAGTCTCTCTACCAGATATCCAGGTTGATGAAAAGCTGAACTATGTGGAGGAACCGGAAGCTATAGTTGATCACAAAGTCAAAGTATTGAGGAACAAAGAAATCAGACAGGTAAAGGTTCAGTGGAAACATCATCGAGGTCAGGATGCGACGTGGGAATCGGAGTCGGAAATGAGAGCCAAATACCCTCATCTGTTCTCTTAACTGAATTCCGGGACGGAATTCTTTTAAGGGGGGGATGTTGTAATAACCAGGTATTTTATCTAATTTAAAATTGGAATTTATAAGTCTTGATTTTCGTATTTTGTGGAATTAAGAAATTTAGGGATAAGTTTTTATTTTATAATAGAAGCTTAAGGGTGTGATTTGTCAAGTAAAGCAAGTTTAGGGTTAGTTGGGTATTTTACCCAAACCTTTAAGACACAAACCGACTCAGTATACTAAATAGAAGAAATATCTCAAATTGAAACAGTAAAGTAGAACCCAAATAGTGTATGTGTGTGTGTGAAATTGTTCACGGCTGAGAGAGAGAAAGAGAAAGAACCGTAGAAGAAGAAGAAGAAGAATTAAAGACACTTCAGCTGGAATTTTGTATTGGTGCAGTAAAATCAAAGAGGTAATTATCTTATTCAAACACTCTTTTATAAGAATTAGGTTTCTTTTGGATTTTGAGGTGGGTTTAGGTAATCTTAGATGAATTTGTGTATTTTAGTGGCAATTTAGAGTGTTAAAAGGGGTTTAGAACATTTTTGTGCAATCTGGGGAAAAGTTGGATTTCCTGAAAATGAACTGAACTTATCTGAAAAAGACGATGAACAGTGTTCTTGCGAAAAGTAGGAATTCGCAAGCCTTGGTTTCGAAAAGTCCACTTTTCGCAAGCAGCTAAAGCGCATAGTTAAGTTTTCGTATCTGTTGGTTACGAAAAGTAGGGAACTCGCAACTGTAGGTTGCGAGAAGTGAGGTTTTCGCATCTGTTGGTTGCGAAAAGTGAGGAACTCGCAACTGTAGGTTGCGAAAAGTAAACTTTTCGTAATAGTGGGTTGCGAAGAGTTGGGTTTTCCTGTTTATGTGTTAAAGAGTATGTATGCTTTAATTTGTTTCAGATATTAAGGATCTGGGTTAAAAGATAATCTATTTTGAAGAAAGTTTGAAGGACCTTGCTTAAAAGATCAGGTGAGTTTTATTTTAAAGAGTATTTTTACTGGAATACAATATGTGAATAATGAATTGTGATAAGTGTATGAATATGTCATACGTGAGTGATTATAATGGGATATTATAATTACGTGAGTATTATATGAAAATATAATACGTGGCCGGGCTTTGGACCGGTGTGATAAATTGGCTCGCAATCAATTGATTTGGCCATTGGTGGAGGGATAAGGTGGAATGAGACAGGTATGATGAATAATTGTTAGTTAGTATTATCTTACGTGTGTGGTATTTGTATTTATATAAATAGTGTTTTATATAAATGAGTTTTAATGAATTACAAATGTCAGAGATTTACTCACTAGACCCTTAGGTCTAACCCTCATTTTCTGTTTTAAAAATTATGTATTCCAGGTGGTGATTCCAGTAAGAACAAGTAAATAGAATACTTGTTGGCTAGCTTTGGAGAAGATTATCATCATGATGCTACGGATACTTTTGTAGTTATAATTTTTGTTATCACTATGTAATTCAAAGTGGATCAAGTTGTAATGAATTTTTATGTTCAGACTTTAGATGGGACCAAATGTGAAAGATGAAGTACTTTGTTGTAAACATGTTATGGAATGTATGTTATATGTATGTTTCGTTATGCGGGACGTTACACTAAACATATGACTGGCAGTAAGTCTTTATTATCTAACTTTAAGGAAAAAGCATGTGGACGTGTCAAGTTTGGAAATATCGAAACTTCATCTATTCTAGGTTATGGAGATGTAGTTCAAGGAAAGGTAACCGTGAAAAGGGTGAACTATGTTGAAGGTTTAAAGTACAACCTATTCAGTATTGGTCAGTTCTATGACAAAGATTTGGAAGTCAGTTTCAAGGTCAAAAGAGTTGCTGTAAAGAATGATGACGGAAAAGAATTACTAGTTGGAAAGAGGAGATCCAATTTATATACTATTGATCTCACATCTGTTAATACTTCTTCAGAAGTTTGTCTTCTTTCAAAAGCAACAATTCAACAAAGTTGGCTTTGGCATAGAAGACTTGCTCATCTTAATTTTCGGTACATGGATAGATTGGCGAAAGGTGAATTGGTTCGAGGTATTCCATCACATATATTCCAAAAAGATCATCTTTGTCAAGATTGTGAAAAGGGCAAAATGAAGAAAGTTTCTCACAAGCCGAAACCTGATTTCTGCACAAAGGACATTTTTGATATATTACATGTCGATTTATGTGGACCAATGAAGACGAAGAGTATCGGGAAGAAAAGATATGTTTTGGTGGTGGTTGATGATTTTTCAAGATATACTTGGGTGAAGTTTTTGAAATCCAAAGACGAAACTCCAGAAATCTTAATCAACCTCATCAAGATTATTTAGACTAATAAGCAAAAGGCAGTGAAAGTTGTCAGATCCGACAATGGCACAGAATTCAAGAACAGTATTCTTCAAGCGTTCTATGAATAAAATGGTATTTCTCAACAGTTTTCTGCCGCAAGAACCCCTGAACAGAATGGTATTGTAGAAACACGAAATAGAACCTTGGTTGAAGCTGCTCGAACCATGCTTGCTTATTCAGGTCTTCCTTTATCTCATTGGGCTGAAGCAGTGTCAACGGCATGTTATACTCAAAACCGATCCATTATTCATCGTCGCTTCAACAAGACTCCCTATGAGCTAATGAACGGAATCAATCCAAACGTCAAATATTTCCGAGCTTTTGGGTGCAAATTTTTGTGTTGAATGATCGGGAAAATCTTAACAAGTTTAGTCCGAAAGCAGATGAAGGAATTTTTCTTGGTTATGCTCTAAATTCAGCCGCATATAGAGTGTATCTTACTTCTACAAGAAAGGTGGTGGAAAGTGTCAATGTCAAATTTGATGAATCTGAAGAGATGGTTTCCGGCCAAACAGGACCAGAACCCGAATTATCAGGAATATTAGCTTCTAAACAAATCAGTTTAGAACCTAGTTCACAACCGACAAATCAGGATCCAAATTTTATTTCTAATAATCTTTCTGATCTTGATTTATTATTTGAGCATTTTTATAATGATGTGCCTCCTACTAACTCGAATGTTATTTCTAATGTGTCAAATCAGGAAACTGTGATTACATCTAATTCTAATTCCGCTGCACTCAACTCTGTTAATGATGATGTTCCAGTTATTCCTGAACACGAGGCAACTGTTTCTGAAAATCAAACAGTAATTTCTGAAGAACCACAAGTGACTCCTGAAGTTGTGGAGCTAGTGACAAATGATGAAATCAATACATCTCAGACTCAAGAAGAAACTGATGTTGTTCAACCTAAAGAAAGAGTGATCCAAAATCCGATTGTTGATCATCCGTCAGTTCCAGAATCTGAATCTGAGAGTGTCGTTGAGTTATCTCCTCCAACTCCAGAAGTGATACATGTTTCTTCAAGCGAAGCAGAAATACTTGAACCTCCTTCTCGTGTTTTGGAAAGTGTTCAAGAGACGGTTGATCCTCTCCCTCACACAGCTAAATGGACTCAAGCTCATCCAATTCATCAAATCATTGGTGATCCTTCTTCAAGTGTTTCTACAAGATCCAAGTCCGCGACTCCAAATGAATGCTTATTTGCTTGTTTTTTAAGCAATGTTGAACCTTCGAAGTTATCTGAAGCATTGAATGATCCGGATTGGATTATTGCCATGCAGGAAGAGCTAAACCAGTTTGAAGCATTGAAGGTGTGGAGACTTGTTCCAAGGCCGAAAGGTAAAAGCTTAATTGGCACTAAGTGGATTTTCAAGAATAAAAAGGATAAAGATGGCATTGTTGTGAGAAATAAAGCTCGTTTGGTTACGAAGGGTTATCGACAACAAGAAGGCATAGATTACGATGAGACATTCGCGCCGGTTGCAAGATTAGAAGCTATCAGAATGTTTCTTGCTTTTGCAGCTTATCGAGATTTTACAGTATATCAGATGGATGTCAAGACAGCTTTTCTGTACGGGGGACTTAAAGAAGAAGTTTATGTTTCTCAACCAGAAGGGTTTATTAGTCAAGATAAACCTGATTATGTGTATCGTCTTGATAAAGCTTTATATGGTCTGAAACAAGCACCGCGCGCGTGGTACGACGAATTGTCAACCTTTTTGCTAAAATTTGGATTTATCAAGGGAGCGATTGACACAACTTTATTCATTTATCGTGAAAATCTTGATATCTGCTTAGTACAAATTTATGTAGACGATATTATTTTTGGTGCTACTAACAAATCTTTGAGTACATGGTTTTCTGATCTCATGGCTTCCAGGTTTAAAATGAGCATGATGGGGGAAATTAATTTCTTCCTTGGACTTCAAGTCAAGCAATTACCTGATGGGATCTTTATCAACCAATCAAAGTATGTCTTTGATATTTTGAAGAAATTCAAAATGGATAAGAGCACTACAATTCGCACTCCGATGGCTCATGGTGCAAAGCTTGGTTTAGATCCAGATGGTAAAGAAGTTGATGTTCGAGAATACCGAGGAATGATTGGATCATTAATGTACTTAACAGCCAGTAGGCCAGACATAATGTTTTTTACATGTTTGTGTGCCAGATTTCAAGCAAAACCCAAAGAATCTCATCGGATGGCAGTCAAGCGAATTTTCAGATATCTGAAAGGAACTCCATATTTAGGTTTGTGGTATCCAAAGAGTTCAGATTATAAACTAACTGCTTATTCTGATGCAGATTATGGTGGAAGTCAACTGGATCGGAAAAGTACATCGGGTCATGTACAATTACTAGGAGATAGGCTGATTAGTTGGGCGTCAAAGAAACAGAACTGTGTGTCAATTTCAACGGCCGAAGCTCAATACGTAGCCGCCGCCAGTTGATGTTCTCAGGTTCTTTGGATGAAGACACAACTACAAGATATGGGTTGCTGTACAAGAAAATTCCGATATATTGTGATAGCAAATCCGCAATCGCCATCTCAGTAAATCCGGTTCAGCACATAAAGACTAAACACATCGACATGCGATATCATTTCATAAAACATCATGTGGAGAACGGTACAATCGAATTATATTTCGTACCTACTGACTATCAACTTGCCGACAGTTTCACCAAGGCATTGGATGAAAAACGCTTCAACTTTCTTTTATCAAAACTCGGAATGTTGAACTTGAAAGTTTGAACCTTCACAAATTTAATTCAATGAAGTGAAAATATTTCTATTTTCATTCAATGAATAAAATGTGTGTTAAGGGTGATTTTACAAGTACTTTTGTGATATCTAAGTTTTATTTGCTTCAACTTTCACTTCTGAATAAAATCGAAAGGTCAGCAAAACATGAAAGGAAATTTGATACATGCACAAATCTGTGTAATTCTAGACTTATATAGAATACGATGCTCACAAAACCTATTTGTCAGGATGAAGAATGGAAATGAAAATATGAGGGAAGCACAAAGTTTTATAACCTAGTGATTGAGATGATTTAAAAAAATATCATTAAATTTGAAAGTCTGTGCCTGTGGCCTATCTGGTTTGGGAGATTAAGTCCCAAGGGGTACTTGATACCTAGCCCCTAAGATCAACTGGTCTGGGATTGGCTGACCCAAATCCTGCTATAGAATCAGATAGAAAGCCATGTTTTACTGGTACAGATGGGAGTATGATATATTGATGTAGCCTTTCTGGTTTGGGAGAGTAAGTTCCAAGGGGTGCTCGACACCTAGTCCCCAAGGCCAACTGGTCTGGGATTGACTGACCCAAATCCTAATATAGAACCAGATAGAAAGTTACGTTTACGATGTATCTTAGTCTTAATAAATTTTTTGATAAAAAAGATGCCAATGTGCACAAAATAAAAGATGCCAATGAGCACACATCTCTTAAATCTTGGGGAAATTACAATGTCGTGATAAACTTATAAATTTGTGGAAATTCTGATTTCAGTCATATAGTGTGAGTAAGAGCAAAGTATTCTTATAAGTTGAAGATGTGCATTTGATTGTTGCTAATCATATTTCACATGCTAGCACACCAAATAGATTTAATAAGTGGTTGAAACTGAACAAATTGTAACTTGGTATGCAAGCATGACTTGTTTCTGAATCCGAAAGCATACATTTGATGTCATTTGTTTGAAAAACATGTCTACTTTCACTGAGTTGAATTTTATTTGTTCGGTGTTCAAACATTCTATAGTTAGTAGTTATGTTATATAATTTAATGTATTTCAGTTTCCATCACTGATTTTTTATGTGAAATTTTTCATACTGTGATGTGTGGAGTTAATGCTATTTTTTAGGGGGAGCAAGATCAAAAGCTATTCTAATTTCGAGGGGGAGAGAATCCATTGTTTATCAGGTTGAAGGGAAGAATTTCATAGGGTCTCATTTTGAGGGGGAGAAATTTTCTGATGATTGGTACATATCTGACAGTGCACGTTTTTCATATCAGATAACTGGTTCAGGTATGAGTTTGTGAGAAGTATTTCTTCAAGTATGCTATACAAATGCCTTTTTGAATTGAAAATATCTAATGCATTTGTGTAGGGGGGGTGTAAGGATTTTAAATTTGAGAAAATTCATTTTTTAAAAAAAAATTCAAATTTTTACAAGTATACATTGCGCAACCGTTGCTTGCGCAAAGTACAATTTGCGCAACCTTCAGTTGCGCAATGCTCAATATTTTGTAATTTTGAATTTTTTTTAAAAATAATGAATTTTAAGGGGTTTTAAATGATGTTTGACCTATTTTGACTTCTCATTTTTTTCAATTTTTTTTCCCTCTGAGACTTTTCGTGAACTCTATCTTGCGATTTCATCTTCTGATTTTCGATTCATCAGTGTGAATCAGTGTGTTCTTCGAATCAGGTAAGTTTTCGAACTCTTAATCATTGATATCATATATTTTCGAGTTTAATTTCTTATTCGATTTCATGCTTTATATTTTATGATTCGAGTATGCCACTGTTCGTATTGTCAGATTTCGATTTCTAGGGTTTGTCTCAAATCAGTGAGTAAAATGTGTTTGTTAATTTTCGATTTATGCTTAAATGTATATAGTATTACATTTCGAATCTTTTAGATAGATTTTTCTAGGTTAATTTTGAAATTTGATCTAAAAATGTAACTTTTCGCAAGTTTCATAATCTGAACAAGTGAGAATCTCGCAACCTTCTTCTGCGAAAAGTTCACTTTTCGCATCCTCAGGACCCGAAAAGTTCACTTTTCGCAACCGAGGCTTGCGAAATACTCACATCTCGCTTCAGTTGCTTGCGAGTTTTCCAACTTCTCGCTTCTGTTGCTTGCGAAAAGCTCACTTCTCGTTTTAGTGGCTTGCGATTTTCTACACTTGGTATTTTTTTTTAGTTTTTCAATTTTTTTTAAGTCTTTTGTTTCTTTTGTTTTTTAATCTTCTAGTATAGTTTTATTGCTTTGTTTTTCATTGTTTCTTACTGATTACTCTTACTATATATGAATATTTTACAGAGTATAATATGGCTTCAGATGATGAGCAAGATCATCTAGTTCAGGAAGGTGAAAATGAGCCTTCAGATCATGCTTCTCGAGATAAACCTCTTCCATCAAACAGATCTTCAGGGGCTGATTTATCTGCACTGCGAAGTTCTCCGGATGATGTATTTCCGCGAGCAAGTTATACTCGATATCTTTCGAATAATCATTATGTGGATCTCGACCGAATTCGTATTCATCCGATTATTCTATCGATTCTTCGAGGACATCCGCTTCGATATGCTTTATCTGCTAGACATGGAGTTCCAGAAGTGTATCTACAACAGGCGTGGCATACTATTCGGAAGATCGAGAATGTTACACCGCCCAGATTTGTTTTAGAGATAGATCAATACGAAACGTTTCTTAATTATAAACGTCTTCGTTTGATTCTACGTCTTCCAGAAGCAGACTCAAGACCGGGATTTACAGAATTTGAAGATTTTCCTCCGGAAGAAGTTGTGTTAGCTGGTATTCGGGAGTTAGGCTATGTTGGTAATTTGACGATGGTAAGTGATTTTGAGAAGAATCGTCTTCCACCAGTTTGGTATGCCTTATTCTCGGTTATCATCAGATGTTTGACTGCTAAGCATTCTGGTACAGATAATGCTAGTCTTCATTTCTTACGTCTTTTCTATGCCATCATATATGATCTTCATGTCGATTATGCTCTTATTTTTTGGACCGAGCTGAGTGAGATTGTTCACTCAAAGTTTACGAACAAGCATCGTAGCTTCCTGCCGTTTATTCGATTTCTAGAGCTTATCATATGGAGTATGTTAAGAAGTAACAAGGAGATTCCACGAAGATCTAACTGGCCGCTTGCTCCTGATTTTGCTATGGGATACATCAACAACTTAAAACGATCGTTTGATCATTTCATGCCTATTCCTCCGGAGCTAATTCAGAAATATGCTGATCCAGAAGATGAAGCAGTTATTGACTACTGTGCAAAACATGGCATAGAACTTCAGCCTCAGAACGTTCAAGATGAAAATGCACAAGAAGATCAAGAACATCAAAGTGAAGAAGAAATTGAATCGAGCAGTTCTGAAGATGATGATAGTAATGAAGAAGCAGATAATGAAGATGAAGCAGATGATGAAGATGATGATGATGATAATGATGGAAATGGTGGTGGTATGGATTTCGGTGAATCGGTGTTTCGAGAACCTATTGTTGAGGTCGAACATTCTTCTGAAAGAGATTTTTCGAAAGGTAACACGGTTGATACATCAGAGACTATTCCGATTAACCCAAAAGTGGTAAATATTGAAGTAGATGAGCTCGATCTTCAAGCTGCCAGGGCATCAGTTCAAGGAGTTACTTCTACAGTTCAAGAAGTTACTGATTCTGTTCAAGAAGCAACAAATCCAGTTCAAGGAACGTCAGGTATTATGACAGGAAATGAGTTTTTAAGGCAAATGCGAGAACGGATGGATGCTCAAAGAGATGAACAGTTACTTAAAACAAAGGCGATGCTGAAAGGAAAAGGGAAGATGTCAGAAATTCCTGAAATTCCTTTTGAGATTCCTTTAAGAAGACCGATTGGAGTTGTTATTCAGGAACCGTCATCTCAACCGTCGAGTCGTCCAGTTCCTCAACCGCCTATCATTCCTCCTGTTCAAGATCCACCTTCATTTCATCGAAATCTTGCGGATATTTCGTTGACTGAACTTTTGGATGCTTTCTATGCACGTTTATTGTCAGTTTCACCTCCGGAACATCAAGATAAGGACTTAATTTCTCTGCTTCGGAATTTCCAACCGACTCAGCCTCGAGTTTCTTCTTTGGCAGAAGAATTTCATTCTTTCAGATCTGAAGTCAATACTAGTTTATCCGATATTAAGACAGGTATAAATTTGATGACGGAAGCACTTTCTACACTTTCTGATCGTGTAGCAAAGCATGAAGAAACCTGTCAGACTGCCGCTCTTTCGTCTCTTAAGCGAAGACATGACCAGGATGATTCGGACCATCAAGGTCATGAGGGGGAGAATTCAAAGAGACAAAGAGTAGAAGAAACTGTTCATGATGAATCTGCTGAAACAATTGTTGAAGACACGGCAAATGAGGATAGAGCAAATGAAGAAAGAGATAAAGAAGCTCATCCAGAAAGTATAGTTGATGAGTTGCTAGATAAAATAGATTTGACGGCAATGGCTTCCGAGATTAACTATGTTGTGCCAGAAATTGTGAATAATCTACAACTCGTGGTTTATGTAAATCCAGATTCTGCACCGGTGTCTATAGAAAATCGAGAAACTTCTCACGTGCATGAGTCTGAAGATTATGATGATATGCGCAACTTCTTTTCCAACTATGTCGAGATAGATTCTGATGATGACGTCCATAGAAAGTTTGATAAGTTCTGGAAGATAAAAGAAGAAGATCAAGATGATATAATCGTCATCTCAGATACTGAAATGGATGTAGAAGTTGATGAAAAAGACATTAACATTGTTAATATGCTATATGGAGATCTTTCTGATAATGAAGATGTGAGTCATCAATCTCCTATAGTACGGTCACCAGTTCAAGGTCCCGAAGTTCCTGTTCAATCAATTCCTTCAGTTGTTTCTGACTCTCCAGCTCCGACTACCAGTATTCCAAAAGACACTTTTGTTCAGGGTGAGTCGTCTAGAGCAAATCAAGAGGTTCCTGATCCGTTTATGAATGTTCCACCTAGCATTCTTCAACCAGGTCCAGCTTTGGATAGACAACAACGTTTGCAAAGACTTGAAGAAAAATTTCAAGTCACCAGAATGAGATCTGCTTTTCTTGAAGACTCAGAACGCAACTTTTATGTCAAGAAAAGAAGGAGAGTTAATATTCATGCCATTCTGGGGATTGAGAAAGAACCAGACTGGTATCAATACGAATATCTGATGTTTATCAAATGTATTCGTAAAGGAAGACTTCTAGTGTTCTCAAAGCATGGAATTGTAAGGGTACTTAAGGTGGAGATAGCTAGTTTTGTCAGAATTTGGTATCCTATATTTTACGTTGAACGTCAAGACTGTCAGAGATATCAGTTTTCTGAAGCAGACTTCAATGATCTTTCTATTGATGACTTTGAGGTAATGTATCATCAATTTCGAGATATGCCTGTTCGCACTGATGATATCCTCAGGGCTTTGGAAGCAGTCAAGCGTTTGCTACGAAGACAAGTTATATTCTATAGATGCTTTGACTTCCAACTTGCTATCGAAAGCTTCCAGCCAGTTGTCAATGTAAGAAGACCTGATAGAGATTTACCAAATATTGATAGCTATCCACTATTCTCTATTCTTGAAGATCCTTATGGAGTCGTGTATAGAGATCAATCTGGTGTTAGACGTTTTCTCAGATTTGATGAGATTGGGAAGTATTCAGATGGTACTTTGAAGATTATCCGACTACAATTAAATCCAAGATTGAAGGAAGCGTTGGAGAAGCTTTTGGAGACAAGAAGAAATTTGTACCAGGTTGATAATGCTGAGATTAGACTTTTAAGGAGAGCAATAGAGACGTTTGATACAAGATTGAACTTTCGGTTGACTCTAAGACGCTTGGAGATTTTGATTGGCAAGAATCGCCAACACAGAAGATTCGAGTGCCCTTGATTACAAAGGGGGAGATTGTTATTGCTATAATATGTTGTAATCAAGGCTTTTTATATTTTAGCTTACTTTGCTTTAGTTTGACTTTGTAATAGTCAAGGGTATATAAACCCTTTGTAAGCTTTTGCAACATAACAGTGCTTAATAGAGATGACATACTTTCTCTCACTAGAATTTCTCTCTCTATCTTGAATGATCTTGGATTAACATGATTAAAGTTTTTAAAGTTCATACGTCTAAGCAAAATGTTGATATCTTTAAAAAGTCTATAAGTGTTGATCAACAAACTTTGTTGTGTTGCGAGTTAGGAATGATAGATTTGTTTAAATGTCAAGATTAAGGTTGGGTGTTAAAAGGTACGACTTAATTTGTACAAATCTTGAAATTTATTAATGGTTCGTTGTTTCTTTGTAAGGTGAAGGATTGTTCCTATCAATTTAAGATTGGAGGGATGTGACGGATGTGCGTAATGTGGGTTGATTAAAGAAGGGTAGCGGAGCTGTTTTGGAAATACTTAGGGTTGAGTGTGTAAATATTTACGGTATATAATCGTTGCGATTTGGGTTTTTTATTGAGAGAAATATTTGTTCATGTGTAGATAACAAGCCTTGTATTGAGAGAGAAGGGGTTAGCGGAGAGTTGTAATAGTTTAGTCATTGTATTGTTGTTTTTAATAACAGAATTCGATTTGTGGGATTCTATAGAGGATGGGACGAAGTATTTTTTCAGTGGTGATAGGTTTATACCAAGGTTCCGTGTTAAAATCCATTCCTTTTTGTTGTGATTTGGGATGAGATCTCCTGAGGGAACCAAAGGAGGGTCCCATGTTGTATCTTATTACCGGATAATATTGAATTGGTCGTGAATCGGAGGTAGATGTCAACATGAGGCTTGAGCAATGGCGAGCGGCTTTGAAAACACAAGGCTTGTATATTACTTGCACAAAGATAAATTATATGAGGTAGAATGTTAGTGGGGAATGCATTGATGAGTATAAGTTAACATTTAAGGACAAAGGATGCCCAAAAAGGATCGTCTCAAGTATTTAGACTCTAGGATTCAAGTGAGATTATAGTTCATGATACTTGTAATATCCGGGATCTTTATGTAATAGAAACGAGTTAGAGGTGGTCTTAAAAAAAAGTTTAGAGTGCAAGGACCTAATGTAAAATAGTGGAATTGGGGTATAAAAACCTTAAACCCTAGTTTTTAATCATTTTTGGCATTTGAGGAGGCTACGTGAAACTAGAGAGAAAACATGTGAGAGTGAGAGTGCATTCTTGGGAGAGAAATCGAGAAGGATTACTGGGTTGGGAAGAGATTTCTACATCAATCTCCATTCAAGGTAATCTCTATTGTTAACTCTTATCATTTAATTTTTGGTGAGAAAATGGTTTAATCGACTGATTCAATGAGGATTGGGTTTTATTTGTTAAGTTTTGTTGTTGGAAGTGGTTATGAGAGGTTTGGACAATTACCCGTATCGATTTAGAGGCTTAAAAAGGAGTTGGGATTGATAATCACGTGGTTGGAATCCGATAGCTCATGTTGTCCGGAAATCGCCAGTATCTGGAAAAGAGAAATCCGAATATGGCCGAAATCCGGAAGGGGAAAAGAATCCGGTTGTTTGCTAAATTCGGATGTGTCATTATCCGGTATGTTCTGGACGTTTTGCTTTCCGGGTGAGTTTCGAATTCGGATACTGTCAGAATACGAATAGGGTCGGAATCCGGATAGGGCCAGAATCCGGATAGGGTCAGAATCCGGATGGGGTATCCGAACAGAGATATCCGGGAATTGTTTCCCAGATTTGGACGGTTTCTTTTCGTGAGTATTCGTAAGCTATTCGAGCTAGGTTTGAGGCTTGTTAGTGGGCCTTAAGAGAGAGTTGAGAATAAGCCTTAAGGGATGATCGGGTGACTTATCACACTCGTTTGTTTTCGTAGGTGTTAAATTTAAGGATCAGAAGCGTTAGAAGATTTAAGCCAGGACAACAGGTGAGTCATTCTAACTGAAAATGTGTGATTTATGTATTACTTAAAATGCATGAGATATGATGAAACTGCATGTTTTATCCTTTATATGAAACTTCATGGTTTACTATGTTTGAGAAAGTTAGGATATTATGTATGCATACATTTGGAAGTGGGCATGTTTTGGCTAAGTCGGGGGGGGGTGTCCTGCCAGTGCTCATACCGGGGGGGTGTCCTGTTTATTCCATGGGAGGTGTGACCCAATACGACACTGTGAGACTGACACGTTGTCACGGATGTGCGTGACTTCAGTGTGCCATATACATGGGTAGTTCTTGCGTGTGAAAGTTTAAATGTTTTAAAGATGTGAAGAGTTTATAAATGCTTATAAACTGCTTAAAATGTTTTATGTGGTGCAAATGTTTGTTTCTAGAGGGAACTCACTAGACCCCATGGTCTAACCCTCGCATTTCCAAAAACTAAACCATTTTCAGGTAAGCACTTAGTAGAAGGCTTTGGTAAGGGAAAAGAGAAAACGCGAACGTGGAGCTTTGGACTAGAAGGAAGCCGTTATATTTAGCATGTCAAACATAGTCTTTAGAAATCTCAGCTGTGTAATAGGTTGTTTCTGCAAACCTTGTGTTGTACTCATATTTTGAGATGGTATTTTGAGGCCGTTTCGGCAAGTTATTTATTTAAATGTCGTTTTGCTTTATTGGTTAAGTTGGGCTGTTACAGTTGGTATTAGAGCCATAGTTTAAGGGATTTAGGTGACCAGATGGTCCTAAACTTAAAATATGGAGTAGAGGAGAACACAACTGAGATATAGGAGGCTTTTAGGAAAGGTCACTATAAGGGCGGTAATGATAGGGTAGTGAGGACCGTCATGTAAGGTAAATTTGAAATTGCATCTAGCCAATGTAATAGCGAATCTACAGGTACATGGGTGTGCTCAATTGCTCTTGTTGAGAAGATAGATGGGTGTGGTAGTATGTAGTGAGTTTTGACCTTGCATTTATAGCAAACGGGTGAGGTATTGTGAGAGATCGCGTTTGATGTAATGTTTTTACCCTCTAGAAGAAGTGTTGTGCGGAGAGTTATGAGCCATCTAAAGGTAGAACTTCTTGGATTCGAAGGTGATGAATGACTGATTAAGAGTAAACTCATAGTTTCGAGTGAGTCCGCATTTTTGGAATTGAGGTGACGATTATTTCGGACAAAACAAGAAAGTTGGCTTAGGGTTTCGAAAGCTTTAACTCAAAGATTACGTGAAGGAAGTGAATCTATGACTCTCCAATCAAGCGGTAGAGTGGAAAGGATGTTGGGGAGAAGATATCGGAATTGGTCTGAATTAATTGAAAGAGCGGGATGTGAAGAAAATTGGTGGTTTATCGACCTGTAGGGGCCAAAGATCGAAACTCTATGGATTGTATATCGTTGCTCAAGCCAAGAACCATGTGGGGTGGTCAAGCAGGTAGGCTGTGAAACACTTGTACAACAAGTTGATGCGAGAACGGGAAAGCGGTCATTAGTCAAAGGTAGAGTGTTATTGGTGAGATGTGTGAGTACCACGATCGACCTTGTTTGAGTGAATAGCTCTGAATTGGATGTTTAGTTTCATGCTTTGTGTTTTAAAGGTGTTACAAGAGATCTTTTATGATTAAAACTAGATGTGTACATAACGAATTTCTTGTTTTGGAAATAAGTCAATGCGTGCAAACATGTGTTTAAAGAAAAAGACAAACCTATTTTCGTTACATGATAAAGATTTTGAACTTAGTGATTGCGAATTATATCACCCTTTATCAGGTTGAGATGAACTTCGTTGCGAAAATCATGAAAATGTTTAACTGTAAAGCTTTTATAACCAAAATGTGTAGGGACATGTTGTTATCATATAAATGAGTGTGGGAGCCAACGGATGTGCTTCGTGTAAACGATTTTGTTCAGAACTTTTCTAGTCGTATAGGGAATATTTCATTCAATATATTCTTGTGGTAACGACATCGTTTGGTTGGTCAAGGTCGTGTTATACCGTACTGTTGTGTGTGAACGGTCTTCGAGATCGTTATGCTTGGCTTCGAAGAAGTGAGAGTATTGAGTCATGTGTACTCAAGTCATTTTCAAGTGATTGTACTATTGAATTTCTAAACGTGTGAAATGATTTAAGTTATTGTGTCGTCATGCATGAAGGTTATAAACTCACTAGGTCGTGGAGGTTAGTACATTTTAAGATAAGGAAGGGTCTTGAGAGTGGAGATGTGTCGGTCAAACCGGTGGCAGATGATTTGTGATTTTGGTATTCGTGTTAAGGAAGAGAGGTGAATAGTGGAAAGGTCATAAATGGACTTTGGTGTTGGTTGTATGGTGGTAGTTAGTACTCTTGTTCGATAATTTGAGATTCCATTGTCGGTGGACGGATGTGTCCGGGGGGAATGACTTGAATACATTAAGGTATCGGTATTAGTAGCTGTTAGGTGTAGTGTTGAGATGCAGTAATAAAATGTTATTGGCGTCGAGCCTGAGTTTTAGAAGTGGTCTTGTAATCTTGACCTAGCACTAAGTAAGTCTTGAAATATTTCCTTCAAGTGAGGACGATGGAGTATAAATTTGATTATGATACGATGGGGGAAGTAGGTTCCGTTAGGAACCTTTGTTGTCGGGAAGGTTATGAAAGTATCATCATGTCGTCTATTGATGTTGAAGTCAGCAACTGTATAAGATGTCTGGGGTTGAAGGCTTTGTCAAGAGGTTGAGAGTTGAGGAAATCACCCAGGTGTGTGTAGACGTAGGAGGTCATCCAGGAAAGACGTATACTTGCATGATGGTGGATCACCTTGTGTGGGTGTTATGATTGTGGAAGATTGCTATTTTGATTAGTGTTTTCTCTACGAGGTTTTGACGATTTGTAAAAGGTTGAGGTAATTAGCGCGACCGATGTGGATGCATTGACTATATCGATCTAAAAGGGAATGTGTCTTGTCGTTTGGAATGGCTTCTTGGAGATCGCAATGAACCGACAGGGAACGAGTATTTTTTAGTAAATTGGGAAATCATGCATTGTGGTTTATCTAGATTCGAGGAAAGACTGAGTCGTGATATAGACTTGGTTACATTTTTACAGGTGAATATGAAGGCAAGATTGATTATTTGTACAAATGACCATGAGAACGTTGTTTGCGGTGTGATGTGGTGGGTGGAGAATGTGTGGATAAGTTAGTGGCATCTTTTGGCAAGGTAGATGCGGAAGTCAGTGATATGGTAACGTGTTGTTAAGGAAGGATAAGCACAGATGGAAACCCATTTCCAGAGATTTCGAATGAGTTATACAAAGTGTTAAGCACGTTGTTGGGACGCATGAATTGTAAGTTGGCATTATGATACGACTTTATTCGGAATAAAAGGGTGGTGCGGTAGTTGGTGGTTACCCAAAAGAAGAACCATGTGCCTTTTGGTTGCGGGAGTCGTTGAGTGAGTACATTTTAGGGTCATTAGAAGATGATGAAGAGGTTGGATTGGTTAGTTTACAATGTGGTGTAGTAGATACGGAATCTCTAAGGATTATAAGTTGTTCTTTGTGTACGAAGGAATTCTTTGAGAAAGTAACAGTTTGAGAAACAAGAAGTGTGTGGTGACTTCGAACACTGGGTGTTGTTTCAGGATGACTTCGTTGTTTTTCTCAAGTGAGAATGGTGGCGAAACCGTTTGGTTAGGCATAGGCATGTATATGTGCTATCAGCGCGTTTGGTGTGATCGGAAATATAATGGGAAATGTTCCATACTAGCTGGAGGTGGTAGAGATGGCATATTGAAATAGGTGAGTAAGTTAGAATTATGAAGATTGGTAAGTGACACCAGAATCGTGGAGCAAGGTTTGCAGATTGTTATCGGGTACGTGAACTCCTAGTGGGAGCGTGGCCAATAGGGTTTATATATGTGTAGTGGTTCAAGGGTCAAGAAGAAACTAACTTGTGTGGTTGGTCGAGAGCATGCACCTACTAGTTAACGATTCTTCGGAGGCATGAGCGATGTTTCCGAGAAGATATTGGGAAAGGTAGTGGAAAGTGGTGCTTGGAATGGAGGACCGTAGATTTTAGGCGTAGTATTGTTGTGGGAAAAGTTCCAAGTGATGTTGTCGTTCAGTGCCAAGCCCATACGAGTAGCTATGCGATACCTTAGTCATTCATTCGTGTTGAGCGGGTGAGACTTGAATTGGTTTCATATACGAATGGTCGGTTGTTGGATGCAGTGAAGATTTGAATGTGTCTGCAGGCTTGGTCCAGCGTGGATTGGTGGGTACTTTCGATGATGGATTGAGGAGGTTTCATACTATTAGCTATGTATAAGTGTGGGGTGTTGACATGGTGGGAGCGTATGAATATTTGGTTAACATCGATGAGTTGTAGTCAATGTGATTCGGGAAAGAAAGTACCATTTACGTTGGACACGAGTCGTATTGGGGGAGTAATCTAGGATTATATGTTATTCTATGAGGGAACTCTTGACTGCGAGTTTATTGGAATATTGTGCCAAGTTGGCAAGTTGAGTGGTTACCTTTGGTAACGGACTCATGCCATTGTGGCATGGAATTCAGCAAAGTTTATTCTTTTAAGGAAGTGGAGTTGTTCGAGAAAACCTTGTGTAGACGCACTTTTAAATCCGGGAGTCCAGGTGGGGACAAAGCGAACAATATCTGGTACGGTTGGCCTGGGATGTTACAGTGCAGTGGATCAGAGAGGTTGCAAGTATGTTATACGAAATAACTTGACGTAAGAAAGTGGTGGTTAACCGAGGGGCGGTTCTGAAGGGTTGGGTGCGACTATGATTTCAATCAAAATGGTTTGGGCAGTTGGGTGGAGCTAAGTTAATTAGGCTTAAGAACATGAGTCTTGTGAATTTTAAGATGGGGGACAACTTGATGAGGAGGATATCCCCATAGAATGGGGTGGTGCGTCCGAGAAAAAGGCGAAGTTGGGCCATATTTTGGGTCCGTTGCAATTATTGAATGAGTTGAAGATTTGGCATGTAAATTAGCTGTACCTGATGAAATTATGGGGAAGTCATAATGTGTATCAGGTCTCTATTTTGAGGATGCTTGTTGGAAGTTAATATGGCGATACGTTAGAAAAGGATACAGGTGGATGAGAAGTGAAACTTTGTCGTAGGGTTGGAGACAATCTTTGACCGTAAAGTTAAGTCAGGGTGTTGAGAAACAAGGAGTTTGACCGTGTGGAGATGCACTAGTAATTTTCAATGGACAAAAGGCAACTTGGGAGGTAGTGGCAGACAAAAGGTCCAAATACCCAAGCTTGTTCGACGATGGAATTCCGGGGACGAAATTCTTTTAAGGGGGAGGTATTGTAAGATCTGGGATCTTTATGTAATAGAAACCAGTTATAGGTGGTTTTAAAAAACGTTTTAGAGTGCAAGGACCTAATGTAAAATAGTGGGATTGGGTTATAAAAACCCTAAACCCTAGTTTTTAATCATTTTTGGCATTTGAGGAGGCTACGTGAAACCAGAGAGAAAACATGTGAGAGTGAGTGCATTCTTGGAGAAGAAATTGAGAAGGATTATTGGGTTGGGAATAGATTTCTGCATCAATCTCCATTCAAGGTAATCTCTATTGTTAACTCTTATCATTTAATTTTTGGTGAGAAAATGGTTTAATCGATCGATTCGATGAGGATTGGGTTTTATTTGTTGAGTTTTGTTGTTGGAAGTGGTTATGAGAGGTTTGGACAATTACCCCTACCGATTTAGAGGCTTAAAAAGGAGTTGGGATTGATAATCGCGTGGTTGGAATCCGACAGCTCGTGTTGTCTGAAAATCGCCAGTATCCGGATATGGGGAATCCGGATATGGCCGAAATCCGGAAAGGGAAAAGAATCCGGTTGTTTGCTAAATCCGGATGTGTCATTATCCGGTATGTTCCAAACGTTTTGCTTTCCGGGTGAGTTTCGAATCCGGATATTGTCAGAATCCGGATAGGGTCGGAATCCGGATAGGGTCAGAATTCGGATGGGGTATCCGAACAGAGGTATCCGGGAATTGTTTCCCGGATTTGGACGATTCCTTTTTGTGAGTATTCGTCAGCTATTCGAGCAAGGTTCGAGGCGTGTTAGTGGGCCTTAGGAGAGAGTTTAGAGTAAGCCTTAAGGGATGAGCGGGTGACTTATCACACTCGTTTGTTTCTGTAGGTGTTCAATTTAAGGATCAGAAGTGTGAGAAGATTTAAGCCAAGACAACACGTGAGTCTTTCTAACTGAAAATGTGTTGATTTATGTAGTGTTTAAAATGCATGAGATATGATGAAACTGCATGTTTTATCCTTTATATGAAACTGCATGTTTTACTATGTTTGAGAAAGTTAAGATATTATGTATGCATATATTTGGAAGTGGGCATGTTTTGGCTAAGTCGGGGGGTATATCCCGCCAGTGCTCATACCGGGGGGTGTCCCGTTTATGCCATGGGAGGTGTGACCCAATACGGCAGTGTGAGACTGACACATTGTCACGGATGTGCGTGACTTCAGTATGCCATATACATGGGTAGTTCTTGCGTCTGAAAGTTTAAATGTTTTAAAGATGAGAAGAGTTTATAAATGCTTATAAACTGTTTAAAATGTTTTATGTGGTGCAAATGTTTGTTTCTAGAGGGAACTCACTAGACCTCATGGTCTAACCCTTGCATTTCTAAAAACTAAACCATTTTCAGGTAAGCACTTAGTAGAAGGCTTTGGTAAGGGCAAAGAGAAAGCGCGAACGTGGAGCTTTGGACTAGAAGGAAGCCGTTATATTTAGCATGTCAAACACAGTCTTTAGAAATCCCAACTGTGTAATAGGTTGTTTACGCAAACCTTGTGTTGTACTCATATGTTTGAGATGGTATTTTGAGGCTGTTTCGGCAAGTTATTTATTTAAATGTCGTTTTGCTTTATTGGTTAAGTTGGGTTGTTACAATACTGTAACGAATCACATAAAGTTAGGGTGATTGAAGTAGAGAGTTTCCACCAGGGTGCAATGCGACAAGAAGGTTCCATAATAGCCATTGGTCTATTTTTACATGGTAGCAACTAGAGAAACCATGTTATATGGGTTAGAGTGTTTGGGCATTAGAGAAGATGCATGAGAAGAAGTTGGAAATTACATAAACAAGGATGCTTGGATGGACTTGTGGTTGAACCTTATTAGACAGAACGCGGAATGAGGTATTCCAGAGGGAGCTAACAGTTGCGTCTATCACAGATAAATTGAGATATATATATATATATATATATATATATATATATGTATATATATAGAGAGAGTTGCAATGGTTTGAACACATGCGAAGGAGAAAAATAGCGGCACCAGTGAGAAGAGTGGAAAGTGTTACCGTCGAGGGACTGAGGAGGAGAAGTAGACCAAGGATTTCTAAAGTGCAATTGATGGCAAACATGGCAGTCTTAGTCAATTTCGTCAACATGACATCTAATACGAGTTTTTGGAGACGTAGGACTTGGTTAATAGATTTAAAAAATCACATAAAGTCAGGGCGACTGAAGTAGATAGTTTCCATCGGAGTGCAATGCGACCAGAAGGTTCCATAAATTCGTTGGTCAATTTTTACATGTTAGCAACTACACCAACCATGTTATATGGGTCACAGTGTTGAGCATTAAGGAAGATGCATGAGAAGAAGTTGGAAATAACATAAACAAGGATGCTTAGATGGACTTGTGGTTGAACCTTATTAGACAGAATGCAAAATGAGGTATTCCGGGGGGAGCTAGGAGTTGCGTCTATCACGGATAAACTGAGAGAGAGAGAGAGAGAGAGAGAGAGAGAGAGAATTGCAATGGTTTAGATACATGCGAAGGAGAAAAATGGCGGCACTAGTGAGAAGAGTAGAAAGTGTTACCGTCGAGGGACCGAGGAGGAGGAGTAGACCAAGGACTTTTGAAGAGCAATTGAGGGCAAACATGGCAATCTTAGTCATTTTCGTCAACATGACATCTAATACGAGTTTTTGGAGACGTAGAACTTGGATAATAGATTTAACGAATCACATAAAGTCAGGGTGATTGAAGTAGAGAGTTTCCACCGGGGTGCAATGTGACAAGAAGGTTCCATAAAAGCCGTTGGTAAATTTTTACATGGTAGCAACTAGACCAGTAGGTCAGAGCCGAAAGATTTCAAAGTCTAGATACTCGGAGTGGTTTCCAATGGAATTGATGGCACGAAGCTGTTGTTGGGTCACTACAGCAACTTCTAAACTTAACTAACAAACTTGTTGCTACAAATTTTTCTCTTTCAGACACACCCGACAGTTGGATTTGGTGTTTAACTCCCTCATCGGGATTCACTGTCTCATCCCTAAGGAATGCTCTCGATGATATCTTATTGGGAAACTCTGGGATCACAACCAGGTGGAACAAACTCATCCCAATCAAGCTTAATATTCTTCGATTGCATCTTGAAAGGAAACGATTACCAACTCTGAAGAATCTTGCAACTATTGGGGTAAACATGCAACAACAAACATGTGCTCTGTGTGGAGGAGTTTGCGATTTTGAGGATCATATCTTTTTGGCACTGCTCGGTGGTTAAAGACATTTGGTGACTTATTGCGAGATGGTGGAAAATACAACTTCCTCAAGGTAATGACCTCAAGGATTTTCTTGATTTGGCGAGCTCTTCACAACTGTTCGACGAGATTCAAATGTCTTCTTTCTGGCGAGCTCTTCACAACTGGATGCGGTGGTTTGCAGCACTATCTCGGCGGTTTGGAAACTCATGAACAAAAACATCAATAAAAACTCTTCAAAATCCTCCAATTACCTTACTGACGAGATTCAAATGTATTCTTTCTATTATGTTAAAAATAGATTCAAAAAGTATGACATCAATTGGACTGATTGGAATTCTGCTTCTTCTTTATAATGTTTCCTTTTGCATCTAGCGTCTTGCTAGTTTCGCGTTAATAAAAATAGCCGTTAAAAAAAGAAGGTGGAAATTAAAAAAAAATGCTTAGATGGACTTGTTGTTGAACCTTATTAGACAGAATGCTTGATGAGGTATTCCGGGTGGAGCTAGGAGTTGCGTCTATCTGTTAGTCCCAGATGGCTTAACAAGTATTGTAGAAGGGGGGGTTGAATACAATACACAAAAATTTCACAATTTTAATTCTTATATTTGAAAAACTTTCAAAAGAATTACACACAGAAAACTTAAGATTGTTGCGGAAAAGAACAGATAAACTATTCTAACAATCTTACACAAAGTATACAACAAAACAACTAAGAACACTAAGAGCAAAGCTATTGAGTTTTAAGGCTTAAAAGAAGGTTTCTTGCACTGAGAGAATTTCTTTTAAAAGCGTGAGAATTGCATGAAGAGCACTTCTCCTTTTATAGTGCCAAGGAGTGCCCAAGCATTAAATGCTTAGGACACTTGTCATCTTCACATATGCTGATAATGTTGACTTCAGGAGAACTGTGAAGTCCTTGTCACTTTTCACTAGGTGCAGACAGAGTAGCTTGAGCAGATAATAGGGACCTTAGCTGAAGGTGGATAAAAAGACAAACTGTCACTTTTCTCTGCTGGAAGATATTGTCCCATAATAAATGATCTTCTGTCTTGAGCCTTTAGTATCGAAGTGGCTTCCACCGAGATTTGACAAGTCTTCGGTGGAAAGAGGACTAGTCCACCGAAGTTGCAAGCAGGTTTCGGTGGTAACTAGTCCACCGAAATTACGAGCATGTTTCGGTGGTGAGAGGACCACCGAAATTACAAGTATATTTCGGTGGTGAGAGGACCACCGAAATTACATGTATATTTCGGTGGTGAGAGGACCACCGAAGTTACATGTATATTTCGGTGGTGAGAGGACCACCGAAAGGGTCATCGGTGGGAGAAGGCCACCGAAGATGTCCTATAATTTCGGTGGAGAGAAGGCCACCGAAATGTCAAGGGATTTCGGTGGTGATGACTTGTTTGAAAGTTGCCGAGAGTCTTCTATTTTCCACAAGTAGAGAGTCTTCAAGCTTGATTTCGGTTGATCTTCGACTTCACCGAACATTTGCTATCTTGTACAAGTCATTCAAAGAACTGAACTAAAATATTCTAAGTAGGAGTTTTAGGGAAAACATCGGTGAGTCAATTTCAAATCCTTGGTGACCCAACAATCTCCCCCTATTTGAATTTGAGCTCCTTATCTTAGAATATTCAAGAGTAAATAAAAGCAAGTGCGTTTTTGACCCTTTTTACTCTTTTGGGTTCTTTTCACATAGACCATTCTTTTTGATCTTTTTGACCTTTTTCTTTTGTATGTGTATGTATACTATGTACAGTATTTACAGGTAACGAAAAAATGAAGTATGTACGGAAATAAAATTCAAATAGAGATACTTGTATTAAGATAAGTTCTCGTACAATTTTTACAAAAAGAGAAATTAACTTTTACAAGTACTAAATGGAGAGAACTTACTTCTTTGAGGTTTTGCGGCGCTTGATTTCATCCAGTAAGTTTCTATAGAACGGTTGAGCTTCGGGGATGTTCGGAAAGAGGTTGTGAATGCCTTCCAGAAATATGGTATCGGCTATGGACATCTGGGCAAATCTGAAGAATGCCCGACGACCGAGACCGTCGTTGAAGAATAATCCTGGTATTGGTGAGAGGCTCAAGGTTGTGGTAGGATAGGGAACAGAGGTGGGAATGGTAAGGTTAAGATTGCTTACATTTGGGATTTTACCTTCTCTTGCCATTTCCTTGAAGACTGAGTCAGGAGGATTTTTGACTTTGGGGAGGATGATCTTCTCTTTCAGAGACAGCAGTTTGGCTCTTTCTTCGGTGGAGAGAATGATGTTATGTTTTCTTTTGATCTCCTTCATCTTATTCATTAGGCCATCAATGTATTTGACAAAGATGTCTTTCCTTGGATTTGGACTCCTGACGAGGTGTTGAGTGATTTCATACCATTCCGAGAGACCGAAGAGTTGGAGATGGCTTTCTTTTACACTCTTCATAGAACCATCTTCCCAGTTAATAATCAATCTGATGTCTTGAGGATTTGCCTTGGAGGTGGCAATCTTTACTGAAGAAATTTGTGACCTATAGCTCCGGTGGTGCATGGTCTTTTTGTACCAATTAATTTCTTCATTCTTTTGTTGTTCCAAGGCACTGAGCACCGATTTCTGTGTTTGGATGGCATCGGTGGACTTGACTTTTGAAGCTTCTTCTGTGGCAGCTTTGAGAGAAAGATCTCTGGATTTGTCTAAGTCGATTTGAGCTATTCTTGCTTCCTCAATTTCTTGAGCAGAGAGGCCAAGTTCGGTGGTGATTGGTTGAGAAGCAGGCTTGAGTTTGAGAGTTTCAGCGTCCTTCGGTCGAGCCCCATATTTTGTCAGATCCTTTTTCTTCTTTGCTTCTCTGGCCAATTCTTCGGCCGAAAGAATTCTTTTCCCTTTGTCTTCGGAAGCATTGCTGGACTGCTCCCCCTCAACTGATGCATTAAGGTCAAGAGCTTCGGTGGAGCCAGTATTGGTCGGTGAGAGTGAGACATGTTTCGGTGGAGAAGAGGGTTTCGGTGGAGAAAAAGGTTTCGGTGATGAGGATGGTTTCGGTGGTGAGGATGATTTCGGTGGTGAGGATGATTTCGGTGGAGAGGGTTTCGGTGGAGGCTGGTTACTGGAAAGTTTCTTTATGGATGGAAGTTTCGGTGGAGCCGTGGTTTTCTCCCCCTCAGGAACAGCCGGCAACTTGAAACCTAACTCATAGAAGGCTTTATCAAACTTGGAGTGTAGGAAGGCCAGACTCGTTTCGGTGGTATGGGGAACCAAGGCAAAATCACCGAGATCCATTTCCCACTGGGAACGTTCAGGACTGGGTGAGTTGGTGGAAGGTTTGGAGAGGGACTCCACTGTGGTAGAAAGGGCAGATAATTTTTCTTGAATGGGGCGCAGGGCTTCGGTGATGGCATCAAGAAGAAGATGCGGTAGCTGAGACTCGAGGGTAGAGATGCGGGAATTGGCTTGGGAGATTAAGGTGATGGTAGATTTAAGAAAGGTAGAGGTGCGGTCAATGTGCGGGGAAGTTTGGCCACCGATTTCGGGAAACTGGAAGAGTAGTCGGTGGGGGTCAGGTTCGGGAATGGGAATATGGAGGTAAGGCACCAAGTCGTCGGTTTGTAGCATTCGGGGGGGAGCAGGTGATCGGGGGGGAGAAGGCGATCGGGGGGGAGTAGGCGATCGGGGGGTGATTGGTGTGAGGACGAGGGAGACTCGGTGTGATGTTCTTCGGTGGACGGGATGGTTTGGGGAGAACCAGTGTCCGCTAAAAGAAAATCAAAAAAATCAAAGGGTGCAATTGGGGGGGAACCCTTAGAGGGTTGTGCAATGTCTTCGATCGAAAACTGATCGGGTGTAAAGCTGTGTAGTGTGAAGTCAGAACCCTCGAGCGGAGAGATCTCGAGGTCATCCCCACCACCCAAGGAGTCGAGTGGGGAGGTATGTGGGGGGTTCTCCTGAAATGTAACTGAGGCCTTTCGAGAGGCAACAGAGGAGACGGTGGGGTGTGTAGCAGGTACCCTTGGCCCGGAGGGATGAAGTTCAACAACCGGCGATTTTGGAGAATCGACGGTTGGATGAGTCGGTTGGGCCGATGGTTTCCGAGACCTCTTTGGAAGAGATCCCGAAGGGGAGGGTGAGTGCCTCCGCTTGTGAGAAGGGGTGTGAACCGGGGAAGTCTCCGAGGGATCTCTCGGTGACGTGGTTCGAGAAGCGGGAGCGGAGGTGCCGGTGGCCTTTTGTCGTTTCTTTTGAGTGCCACCCGACGTCACTCGGGACCGGGGAGAAGGGACCACAACATTTGGAGTGACCTCGGGAATTTCCAGGTGGCGAAACCCAGGAATTTCCGCGTCACCCCAACGAAGTTCGGGAGATAGAGCGAAGGAAATCATACCTGGGCGTAATGGGCGATCGGTGGCGAGCGGCTTGACGTTGAGGGTTTTGGTGCCCACAACGGGAGATGACCATTCATACGAGAACCGGGGCGAGGAAGAGCGGCGATCGGTTTCCAAAGCTTTGGAAAGCTTGTGTTGTAAGATCATGGAGATGAAGCGGGGAAAAGCAACGTAACACTTCTTGGGAGTTTTGATGACCTCGACAAGCTCTGAGAAGAAATATTGGGCGAAGTCAACTTTCCGTTGGAAGATGAGGGCATGAGCGAGTTTGTTGACGTGTGAGGGCGATTGGTCATGCCCACTTGTTTTGCGTGAGAGGCAATGGATAACGTGAGCGAAGAAGAAATTCCAAATGCCTCCCATTTTGCTGCGAAGAAGAGTACCGGGGCCTTTGGAGCTTTTGGAGGAGTCGTCGAGCATATAACCGGTGGTAAGAACAATGTCTTCATGGATGGTATCCAAATACATGTCTTCATAGTCGGAAAAGGCGTCGATCTTGAGAGCTAGACGAACATCATCGACCCCAAAAGTGAGGTCGTGATCACCTTCGGCATTGGTGAAGATGGAGGCGTGAATGGCCTCATTGGAGGGATCGTACACGGAGGATAGCCAGAATTGACTAATGAGCATTTTGCTCATCCTGGGGTTGCATGAGAAGGCATGAAGAAGAGGAGAGCGAGACAGAAATTTGGCGATAGTAGAGAACTCGGGATGAGCGGGATCGGATTCAAGGCGGGCAACGTGATTGCATTGGTTGAAGCGGAGGTCTTCAAAACGTGTAGGTATTGGATATCGAGAGGATGCCATGAGAGAGATATGTTTGGAGGAGAGAGAGTTGCAGGTTTGAATTGTGAGAAAGGAGTGGGGAAGAAATGAAGGGAGGTATGTGTATATATAGGGAAATGATAAGGCACTGTGATGATGATTTTGTATGGGAAGAGGGGACATGCGGCTCTTGAGGTGAAAGGGTTATTGGAAATCGGGACAAGGAGCGGCGGATAGGCGAAGGGTCTGACGCAAAAGCAATTGAGTGGTCACAAGTGGGCTTTGGGAACCGTGTGAATCGGTGTAGACTCGGTGAAGCTTCGGTGGAGGATTCGGTGTTCGCTCGGTGGACGATCGGTGGAAGTTCGGTGGGACTTCGGTGGTAGAAAGGTTTCACCGATTTGGATAGTACCACCGAATTGAGACTTCGGTGGTGGACAAGTTTCACCGATTTGAGATGACCACCGATTTTAGACTTCGGTGGTGGACAGTTTTCACCGATTTGAGATGACCACCGATTTGAGACTTCGGTGGTGGACAAGTTTCACCGATTTGAGATGACCACCGATTTGAGACTTCGGTGGTGGACAAGTTTCACCGATTTGAGATGACCACCGATTTGAGACTTCGGTGGTGGACAGTTTTCACCGATTTGAGATGACCACCGAAATGAGATTTCGGTGGTGGACAGATTTCCACCGATTCTGAAAATTTTCACCGAAATGTGCTTCGGTGGTAGGCACGCTTCACAGATACTCGAGATTATTACCGAAATGGGACTGCGGTGATGAAAAAGAGATATAAAAGATTCGACACATAGGTTTGTCCACCGATGAGAGATCGGTGGAGAGAGAGAAGTAAATACGAAGGTGTTCACCGATGTGAGATCGGTGGAGCATGAACACATATTTATTCTTGGAAATTGCACATCCCAAGTTCACTGATGAGAAAGTTGAACCTGGTTTCATCAAGAGGTTTGGTGAATATATCAGCAAGCTGCAAATCGGTGGGAATGAAGTGTAGTTCAATGTCACCTTTGGAAATGTGATCTCTGATGAAGTGATACCTGATATCGATGTGTTTAGATCTAGAATGAAGAACAGGATTATTTGCTATAGCTATAGCACTGGAATTATCACACAGAATTGGGACTTTAGAAAAGAATTGATTATAGTCCCTTAGTTGGTTTCTCATCCATAGAATCTGAGCACAGCAGCTCCCAGCAGCTACATATTCAGCCTCAGCAGTAGAGGTTGATACAGAGTTTTGTTTCTTGCTGGACCAACTTACTAATTTTCCCCCAAGGAGCTGACAGCTTCCTGTAGTACTCTTTCTATCAATCTGGGAACCTGCAAAGTCTGAATCTGAATAACCAATTAGTTCAAAACTCGAGTCTTTGGGATACCAAAGACCCAAGTGCAGTGTGCCCTTAAGATACCGAAAAATTCGTTTTACAGCCTTTAAATGTGATACTTTAGGATTGGCCTGATAACGAGCACATAGACAGGTAGCAAACATAATATCCGGTCTGCTAGCAGTTAGGTAAAGAAGAGAGCCTATCATACCTCGGTAAAGAGTAACATCCACAGATTCACCTTTTAGATCGGCACACAATTTCAAGGGAGGTGCCATGGGAGTTTTCATAGGAGAGCTATCTAGAAAGTTAAATTTCTTCAGAAGGTCCCGAATATATTTGCTTTGATTTATAAAAATTCCTTCTGAAGATTGTTTGACTTGAAGGCCCAAGAAAAATGTAAGCTCTCCCATCATGCTCATCTCATATTCACTCATCATGAGAGAGGCAAACTCATCACATAGGCATTCATCAGTGGCACCAAAAATGATGTCATCAACATAGATTTGAACAAGAATGATATTACCTGAGGTTTCTTTGATGAAGAGAGTATTGTCAATTTTACCTCTGGAATATCCATGCTTGAGAAGAAAGTTGGCAAGAGTGTCATACCAAGCACGTGGAGCTTGCTTGAGACCATACAAAGCTTTGTCAAGTCTGTACACAAAGTTTGGATGAGCTGGGTCTTCAAAGCCAGGAGGTTGTTTCACGTAGACTTCTTCTGCAAGTTCCCCGTTGAGAAAGGCACTTTTAACATCCATTTGAAAGACCCTAAAATTTCGGTAGGCAGCATGAGCCAGAAAGATCCTTATAGCTTCAAGTCTTGCAACAGGGGCAAATGTTTCATCATAGTCAATGCCTTCTTCCTGTCTGTATCCTTGAGCTACTAATCGGGCCTTGTTCCTGATCACAGTACCATCTTCATCCATTTTGTTCCTGAATACCCACTTGGTTCCAATGATTGTCTTGTTTCTGGGTTTGGGAACCAATCTCCAAACTTTATTTCTCTGGAACTGAGAAAGTTCTTCTTGCATGGCAGTGATCCAACAAGGATCTGATAGAGCTTCATCCACTTTCTTGGGTTCAGAGAGAGAGAGGAAATTCACATAGAGACAAATATTTCCAACTCCTCTGCGGGTTTGGACACCTGCTTGTTGATCACCAATAATTTGATCTATGGGGTGATCTTTGGTCCATTTTAGAGCAGGGGGTAAAGGTGATGGGGTATGAGGAGTAGAGTGAAATGGAGTAGTGGGATCAGAGGTTTGGTGTAAAATGGGATTTTCGGTAGTGGAAGCCATGTGATTTTCGGTGGGATTAGGGATGGAAGAAGGGCTTCGGTGTAGAGTTTCGGTGGAAGAAGGGAAATTGGTGTGAGAGATGGGTTGATCAATTTCGGTGGGAGAGAGTGATCCAGCTGGGTTTTTTGAGATGGATGGATTTGAGGGAATAGAGGAGATATCGGTGGAAGTGACTAAGGGGGTATCACCAATACATGATGAAATCCATCTGTGTAAATCATCCTCATCACTTGAAAGTGAGGAACATCTGAGATCATCAAACTTGACATGGATGGACTCATCAATGCTTTTTCTTCTGAGATTGTACACCCTATAAGCTTTGGAGGATAAGGAGTATCCAACAAATATTCCCTCATCTGCCTTGGGATCAAACTTCCCAAGATTTTCACGATCATTAAGAATAAAGCAGATACACCCAAAGACATGAAGAAAGCCAATATTTGGTTTTCTACCATGAAAAACTTCATACGGGGTTTTATCATGTCTTTTGGATATTACTGACCTGTTTTGAGTGAAGCAGGCAGTATTCACAGCTTCGGCCCAAAAATAGGTGGGGAGATTTGATTCGCTCAGCATGGATCTAGCGGCCTCACACAGTGTTCTGTTTTTCCTTTCCACCACTCCATTTTGCTGAGGAGTACGAACAGCGGAGAAGTTCTGAGAGATCCTTTTCTCGGTGAAGAAGTCTTCAAGAGCACTATTTCTGAATTCAGTGCCATTGTCACTTCTTACCGAGCGGACAAGCTGGCCATTGAGAACTTCATTTTTCTTGACAAAGTTGATGATTTCTTCAGTAGCATCACTTTTGTACCTGAGAAAGAACACCCAAGTATATCTGGTAAATTCATCAACAATAACAAGAATATACCTTTTGCCTCCAAGACTTGGAGTGCTGACTGGTCCACATAGATCCATGTGCAGCAATTGAAGAGGAAGAGTGATGGAAGAGCATTGCTTCGTCTTGAAGGATGTTTTGGTGAGCTTTCCCTTTTCACATGCATCACACAGCTTCTCTTTGACAAAGTTCAACTTTGGCATGCCCGTCACCAGCTCTTTGTTGGAAATTTTATGCAAGGTCTTGAAGTTTAGATGATAAAGACGTTTGTGCCACAACCAGTTTCTTTTGGATGCATCATTTGACACAAAGCAGACATTTGAAGAAGAATTGGATTGCCCCATATCTATGACGTAGACATTTTCCATCCGTCTTCCCGATAATACCACATTGAATTGTTTGTCTACCACGGAGCAGACACAAAGTTCAAAGATAACTTTGTATCCAAGATCACACAGTTGGCTAATGCTGAGAAGGTTATGCATGAGGCCGTCCACAAAAGCCACTTTGTTGAAGGTTACAGATCCGTTAGAGAGAGTCCCGTATCCTTTGGTGTAAGCCTTAGAATTATCACCAAAGGTTACAGATGGACCTTTTCCCGGCACATAGTTGATGAGAAGAGACTTGTTTCCCGTCATATGGCGTGAGCACCCGCTGTCTAAATACCAAATTTGATGGTGCTCAAAAGCCTGCATGCAAACACATATTAGTTCTTTGGTACCCATTTTGTAATGGGTCCTTTGGGGTTAGAAGAGCTTGATTCCTTAAGCTTGGATCTATCAATCCTATCCTTGGGACAGTCCTTAGCCATATGAAAAGTGTCACCACAGTTATAGCATTTTCTATAGATAAAAACCTTTTTAGCATTTTTCATGTTTTGGCTTTTATCATTTGTTCTTATAACCTTGTTAGAGGAGAACAGAGCAGGGGGCTTGGACCCAAGGATTCCTTTGGATAAATCTTTGGAAGTTGATTTTCTTAAAAGCACAGATCTAGGTACATAGGTGTTGTAAGAGGGAATGTTTGGGGTAGAACTTTTGGGATGAGAGCTTGCCATGCAGTTGACTACCGATTTTCCTTTGTCAGCACAGGAAATCCTTTTTGAGTGAACAGGAGTTTCTCTTTTGGGGATCTTTGAGGGCTTAGGTTCGGTGTAGGTATCTATGTGAATAGATTTCAACACTTCATGAAGAGGAATTGGAGGGTCATAGATTGTGGGATCGGTGGGCACAAAGGAGATGAGATCGGTGGGTTTAGATCTTTTGGAAGGATTAGTTTTTGCAGAGTTTGAGGAGGAGGCTTCATCCATGACTGAAAATTTGAGCTGATCATGGATGGGTTTGGAAACGTCATTTGAATCTTGCTTCTCAATAATTTGCAATGAGGAGTCTTTGGCCTTTAAGGATATCCCATACTTTAAGGCTTCACACAGATCTAACGAGTTCAAAGAGATGGAATCACAAGAGCTGGAATCAGAGAGATCATCACAAGCATTGGTGGGGGGAACAAGAGCAAGAGTGGACTCACAAACATCAGTTTTTCCAAATCCTAGACCGAACTTGTTTGAACTACAGATTTGACTTTGAAAGATTTGTTCAAGATTTTTGGAAGAGCTTGACCATTTTTTGATGACTTCTTGTTCCCTTTTTAGTTTCTTAAAGAGAGAGTTCTTTTCTTTTGAGATCACATGATTTATTGTTTTCAAGTCCTCAAGCTCAATTTTTATTTCCTCAAACCTTTTAAGCTTAGACATGCAAATTTCAAGTTCAGCTTTGAGCTCTTTCACTTGAACAGATTTTCTATTCTTACTGTCTTTAACAGAATAAAATTCTTGAGTTAAAGATTCATAGGCATTGATCTTTTCAATATCAGACATATTATTGAAGGGATGTACCTGAGCGTAGGCTGTGGAGCACCCAGTTGCCACTAGAGCCATAGGTGAAGTGGCACTTTCGGAAACTTCCATTTCTTCTGAGATGGCCACGAAGCATCTATTCTGAGAATCACTGTCGGAGGTGTCTTCGTCGTCCCAATCGTGGGTTTCTGCCATGAGACCCTTCCCTTTTCTCTCTAGACCCTCACTCCTTTCCTTCTCTTTCTTGTACTTGGCCTTATATTTCTCGGCACGCTCCTGATGATTTAAGAAGGATGGTGGGGACTCCTTTTTGGGAAAGGTTGATTTGAAAGGCATGTGTTTGGATTTTTCCCTTTTTGAAGAGGGATTGTCAGAAGAAGTAAATTTGGACTTGGAGATACGCTTGCTTCTACACTCAGATGCAAAATGTCCTTTCTTGCCACAGTTGTAGCATTCCTCATTGGACTTGTCAGAAGAAGTTTTGAAAGATGAAGTTTTTCTAAGACTTCGAGATTTGTTGAAGGGACGAAACTTGTGTTTAGAACCGGCCATCATTGCCATCTCATCCGACAACTGTTCAACCATGATATCCTCACCTTCATCATCAGCATCACTAAGATATGCTTCCGTTTGGTGGGTTACATTTGTTTGGCTGTCATTGTCAGAGTCAGATGAAGGATAGGTGATTCTAGGAAGATTTTGAGAATTCTTGGAACTTTCACTAACAAGAGCTATAGAGGAGCTCTTTATTTCCTTGATGAAAGATTTCCGTTGAAGCTTGGTTTGCTCAAAGTTGAAAAGAGTACCATATAATACGGTTAAGGGCATGAACTCAAGGTCCTTGGTAGTTTTGATGCAAGTACATATATTTTCCCAAAAATCTGGGAGACAATCCATGAACTTGCACAAGACTTCCTCATTATCATAGACTCTGCCCAACAACTTAAGATCATTTAAAAGAGAGTTGAAGCGGTTATAGAAACTAGGAAGAGATTCTCCTTTTTCAAAAGAAAATAGTTCATACTTTCTGATAAGACCAATCTTTTTGCATTTCTTGACTTCCTCTATACCTTCGTACAGAACACATAGAGTGGTCCACATTTCTTTGGCAGTTTCAAAGTTCACCAAAGAGTGGTAGACCTCATCAGGAAGAGAGAGAGCAATAATAGCTCTTACCTTGGAGTCAAGAGTAACTAAACGTTTCTCCTCATCAGTATACTTTTTAGGATTTTTGAGAATATACCGACCAGTAGCACTGGATTTTTCCTCATCAGAATCACTTGAGATTTCCTTTTCAAAGGCCTCTTTGCCTGGCCTCTGCGTGTCATAGCGAGCCCAAACTCTGGGGATAATGGGTCCCTCGTTGAGAATGGTTGGATATCTAGTATCCACTCCTTCCATGAATAGCATCATGCGGCTTTTCCACAAAGAGAAGTTGTTGGGATTGAACTTAGGAGGTTTTGAAATAGAGCCGTTTTCAGAGAAGTTATTTTGAAAAGAGTTTTCAACAGTAGAAGAAGAAGAGGCAGCCATCGCAGATCAAGTTTATGGAATTAAACTTTCTGCTCTGATACCACTTGTTAGTCCCAGATGGCTTAACAAGTATTGTAGAAGGGGGGGTTGAATACAATACAAAAAAATTTCACAATTTTAATTCTTATATTTGAAAAACTTTCAAAAGAATTACACACAGAAAACTTAAGATTGTTGCGGAAAAGAACAGATAAACTATTCTAACAATCTTACACAAAGTATACAACAAAACAACTAAGAACACTAAGAGCAAAGCTATTGAGTTTTAAGGCTTAAAAGAAGGTTTCTTGCACTGAGAGAATTTCTTTTAAAAGCGTGAGAATTGCATGAAGAGCACTTCTCCTTTTATAGTGCCAAGGAGTGCCCAAGCATTAAATGCTTGGGACACTTGTCATCTTCACATATGCTGATAATGTTGACTTCAGGAGAACTGTGAAGTCCTTGTCACTTTTCACTAGGTGCAGACAGAGTAGCTTGAGCAGATAATAGGGACCTTAGCTGAAGGTGGATAAAAAGACAAACTGTCACTTTTCTCTGCTGGAAGATATTGTCCCATAATAAATGATCTTCTGTCTTGAGCCTTTAGTATCGAAGTGGCTTCCACCGAGATTTGACAAGTCTTCGGTGGAAAGAGGACTAGTCCACCGAAGTTGCAAGCAGGTTTCGGTGGTAACTAGTCCACCGAAATTACGAGCATGTTTCGGTGGTGAGAGGACCACCGAAATTACAAGTATATTTCGGTGGTGAGAGGACCACCGAAATTACATGTATATTTCGGTGGTGAGAGGACCACCGAAGTTACATGTATATTTCGGTGGTGAGAGGACCACCGAAGTTACATGTATATTTCGGTGGTGAGAGGACCACCGAAAGGGTCATCGGTGGGAGAAGGCCACCGAAGATGTCCTATAATTTCGGTGGAGAGAAGGCCACCGAAATGTCAAGGGATTTCGGTGGTGATGACTTGTTTGAAAGTTGCCGAGAGTCTTCTATTTTCCACAAGTAGAGAGTCTTCAAGCTTGATTTCGGTTGATCTTCGACTTCACCGAACATTTGCTATCTTGTACAAGTCATTCAAAGAACTGAACTAAAATATTCTAAGTAGGAGTTTTAGGGAAAACATCGGTGAGTCAATTTCAAATCCTTGGTGACCCAACACTATCACAGATAAATTGAGAGAGAGAGAGAGAGAGAGAGAGAGATGGTTTGGACACATGCGAAGGAGAAAAATGGAGGCACCAGTGAGAAGAGTAGAATGTGACTGTCGAGGGACCGAGGAGGAGGAGTAGACCAAGGACTTCAGAAGTGCAATTGAGGGCAAACATGGCAGTCTTAGGGGGTGTTTACTTAGGACTTAATGGGATTAATGGGGTAAATAGCTTATTCGCTAAGCCAAAATGTGATGTTTACTTATGGCTTATTCGCACAGATATAAGCTTATTCGCATAAATGAAAAATAGGTGTTGTCCACGTTCAGCTGAAAAAAAGACTACCCTGCCCCTGTTTGATAACAGATGCCATGTCTTCAAACCTAGCAGCTAACAATCAGAACTGCACGTTGAAGTCTCCAAATCGATTATTGATTTCAAAATCCCTCTTCCAAATCGATCAATTTCAAGCTCTCCTTCTGCACACTCGATTTCTCCATCAACTTCTCCTAAGGTTACGATTTATGCACACTCGTTTGTCTCCAAATCGATTCTTGATTTCAAAATCCCTTTTCCAAATCGATCGATTTCAAGCTCTCTCCTTCTGCACACTCGATTTCTCCATCCATTTCTCCTAAGGTTACGATTTCTGCACATTCGCTTGTCACCAAATCGATTCCTGATTTCAAAATCCCTCTTCCAAATCGAACGATTTCAAGTTCTCTCCTTCTGCACACTAGATTTCTCCATCTATTTCTCCATCTATTTCTCCTAAGGTTACAATTTCTGCACACTCGGTTCACGTTTTTTTGTACACTCGATCACTATTCTGCACACTCGATATTTGCACGATTTCTTCATGATTTTCTGCATGATTTCTTCATTTTTTAGTATATTGGTTTCTTTTGGTGATTAGAAAGTGAAGTTGGAGAAGAAAAAGTATGAAGTTGAAAGCCTTTTTTCTAGGGTGAAGTTGGATAATTTTTTCTGAACAGTGGAAATATCGGATAATTGACCAACAAACTCACTCTTGGTGCTTCATTTTTACTTCAATCCAAGTTTATCAACACTACGCATAGGTTGGAGTTCTCTAATTCTCGAGATGAATGTCTTTTTCTTGGAGCTGAGATGTTTTGGTTTATGTGTTATTTGTGAGAATTGGATGTATGATGCTTTAGCGACAATTTATGATATTTATGTGGTTTTGCCTTAAAAAATAAACAACAATTTATCAAATCGTACTCATGGGTAAATCGGTAATTTATGTCAATCAGACTGTTGATTCAGATAAAAAAGTAAACAACACTACCAATTTATCTAGACAGACAAGTTTATCCAGACAGACAAATTTATCCATACAGGACTTAATAGAAAATTTGGTAAACAGCCCCTTAGTCATTTTCGTCAACATGACATCTAATACGAGTTTTTAGAGACGAAGGATTTGGGTAATAGATTTAAAGTAGGGACGTGGGGATGTAGCTAATGTGAACAGGAGGAAGGGATTTAGGGAGGGCGAGGTTAGGACAAGGGGTGGTTTAAGGAGGTTATAGTTAATTAGAGTTTTAGAGGCATGTGTTAAATGGAGGGTTGTATGTATGTATTGTTGGAAATTAGATGTGAGGTTCGAATTTTTCCATCCCACATTGGTAGAAACAATAAAAGAACTCAACTTTATAAGCCTATTCTACCAAGTAAGGTTTGAATGATTTAATGGCTTATGGTGGGGGATTCAAAGAAGTGCAACGCACACGCGCGCGTAGCCGTGGCCGAGGCCGAGGACGCGGTCGCGGTTTCCGCTGAGGGGCGCGTGGAGGTGCACTTTGGACTTAAACACGTTTTATTTTTAATCAACAATCAGTTGGAGACTTAGTCTCCAACTCCATGACCGATTTTATGGGAGAGAAGGAGGGGATATGGGTTAACCTATTTACGGTTTTCTTAGTATAAGTAGCAGCCTTCTCTTCCATTTGCAAAAACACAGAAAACGAAAATGTTTCTGCTTTCTCTCTCGATCGATCTCTGCCTGCTGCTCTCGTTTTTTCTACTCCTTTTCTGTCTCAAGCTTTGCATTATAAGTAAACACTATCGCTGTTAGTGTTTACCTTAATCTGCGTCAAATCTTGGGGCTAAGCGGTTGAAGACTCACAGCATACTAGAGAGTATCGCCAAAACCTTTAAGGACATGAAATCATTCCGTGCAGTTCGTTCGCGATCACTACTCTGTTTCAGGTTGGTTTTAATTTTCTGCAATTGTTATTTACATTCGTTCACTAGAGTGAACACTCTGATTCTACCCCTTTCTTAACGAATCTATCGCGAAGGATAGAATCGTATTAGGATTATATGAATTGGTTGTTTTAAACGAATTAACATTGAATCCGTTGTTGGAATTGAGTTTTATCAAATTGATTTTCAAATTAATAAAGTCATATTTATTAATTTTCTGCTTACTGTTGGCTTGTATATATATATATATATATATATATATATATATATATATATATATTTATATATATATATATATATATATATATCGATTGTTATATATATATATATATATATATATCTAAATATATTGATTATATTATCAATAACAAGTTAAAAGGTAAATTTTATAATTACATCAATTTCTCTACAACATTTTGTTTAATTATAAAAGTGTGGAATATTTTATTGATTAATAAAATATTCAACAATCTTAAAGGTTTTGTACAGTTCAACAAATGGATTCTGGTAACTACCGCTTGATGCCACAAGAACTGGTGAAACTGGACAGTTTTGATGGGTCCAATTTCACCCGCTGGGCTGAAAAAGTCAAGTTCAAGCTCATGGTTCTAAAACCCTGGTTTGTGGTGGACCCCAATGTGCAATTACAACCCATACCTGATAACCCAATTCCCGCTGCGGGGAAAGAGCCGGACGCAGCCAAAATAGCCGAACTTGAGAAGGAGCGGCTATTTCGAAAAGAATGTGAAACTTTGGCTTGCGGGCATATAAAAAATGCGATGTCTGATCGGCTCTATGACTTATATGCCCCTATTAAGTTCCCTCGAGAACTTTGGACCGCTTTGGAATTCAAGTACAAGGCACCAGAGGAAGGTACCAATAGGTACCTTGTGTCTCGCTACTTGAGATTCAATATGGTAGATGATAAACCAATACTTGAACAACTTCACGAACTTCAAGTATTGGTTAACAAAATGAAAGTTCTCAACATTACTCTTCCTGATATTTTCCAAGTAGGGGCAGGTGTTGATAAATTTCCCCCTTCATGGAAAGATTTCCAAAAACGCATGATGCACAAATCCGAAGATTATTCTTTGGATGATTTAATCAAACATATCAGGATAGAGGAAGAGGCACGAAATAGGGACAAAAGGGGCAAGACTATCTTAAGTGCCAACAGCGTGCAGGCGGGTGGCAAAGGGAAGTTTAAATCTGGTTGACCCACTAAAAAGTGGATTTTGGGTCCCCAAAATAAAAACTTCAAGAGGTTTGGGCAATCCTCTAGTCAAGGGCCGAAGAGAACAGGTAAGTGCCATGTCTGCGGAGAGGCAGGGCACTATGCGAGGGAATGCAAATTTAGGAAATCTGGTTCTCCACCGGCAGCAAATGCGGTTGTCGATATTGAGCACCATGTGGCTAATCTGCACCTGATGGAAGAGATTGATATGATTGTTGAGGCGTCAACCAAGGTGATGGCTGGAAGAGGTGGCTGCTATTTGGATTCTAGAGACATGATCCATGTTTGTGACTCCGAATCCAAATTTGCTCAATACAATCCGGTAGCGCCCGAAAATCAGATCATAACTGCCAACCGTGGTAAAGCCGACATTGCTGGAATCGGAACGGTGTTGTTGTAATACCCCGGGTAAGTTCGTTAGTTAAATTATATTTTCGTTAAATTTATTTAACTCTATAATTGATGTTTAGGGTAAGTTTGGGTAAATGTATAAGCTAAGGGTGTTTGGGTTATTATGGAATAGATTAAGGTCTAAAGGGTAAATATGGTTTGATAATATCCCTTTTGGGAGTTCAGATATTTCATACTGCAGAAATATCCATATTAGTGTGTGTGTGTGTGTGTGTGTGTGTGTTTTGAGAAGAGAAGAAGAAGAAAGAAGGGTTTTGAGGCTAGGAGTTCAAATTGGAGTACTTGGAAGTGATTTGAGGTATGTTTCCTTTACATTTTATGTCTGTAATTGCTATTAGGAAGTATCTATCGGATTAGAATTATCAAATTTGGTATGGGGTTGATTTAAGTCGAATTCTGGGTTAAAAATAGGTAAACCGACAGAGGTTTCCGGATAGAATGAATGTGTCCGGGTACTTTTGTTGGTAGTGTCCGGAAAATGTTCTAAAGGTGTCCGGACAAGTTGAATATCCGGGTAAGTCTCTCTTTTCAATGTTTTCCGGATGATATAAGATACCGGATAGGTATCCGGGTTACCTTAGTTCCCGGGTGTCGTCCGGATTGTTTATGTCGTCCGGAAAAGTGATGTTGTCCGGATTAGTTATGCTGTCCGGAAAGGTTGTGTTGTCCGCGTAGTTTGGGTTGTTCGGAAACTTTGAGCTGTTTGGTCATTTTTGAGATTTCAGATACTTTTTGAATGAGGACTGAATAAGGTTTTTAAAAAAAACTGGGGGCGCTGCCCCCAGACCCCGCAAGGGCGTTGCCCCTTGACCCCATCCGCTAACCGGGTAGTGGAACCCCCATGTTAAGTCGTCGTAGGGGAACAATTGAGGATAAGAGTTTGATAGATTATTTAGGATTCTCAGCCTGCTAGAGAGTCTTATGTGTTCGATTGGTAAAGAGATAATTGTATTTAAATTATTTCAGATTCTGTGGATTTGGGGTAAAAGCTGAACTGTTTTTGAGAAAGGATTGGAAACGTTTTGATAAGCAAACAGGTGAGTTTTACTTTAAGACGTTTTTAAACTGGAATACATGTATGCGTGGATTGGGAATGTGATAGATGGTATGCTTATGTGTTTATGTTTGTAATATAATATATTGAGATATTGTATTTACATAAGCATTGTACTATACGAGAGTACGTTGGTCGGGTTTAGGACCGGCGGAGTATTGGCTGTAATTGTCATACGGCGGAGTTAATTTATTAGTTGGCTTGCAACCAACTAATATGGCCAAGAGATTGAGGAAGGAAAGTACACGATGCATGAGTCGTATTTGGTATTTATATGTGTGTTATGTATATGGTGTTTGTGAAATGGTTTTTTTTCAAGTGACGGGGATTTTCTCACTTAGACCGCTAGGTCTAACCCTCATTTTGTTTTAAAAATATGTATTCCAGGTCGTGGATCGGATAAGAGCAAGTGAATAGAGTAAACGGTGGCTAGCTTTTGGGAAGACTTATATTTTGAAGACTATGACATGTTTTGTAGTTTTAACTTAGTTATCAGATATCATGTATTTAGTTAACAAAAAGTTTGTAATGAATTATATATTATGGGTGTAAATACTAAGGGACCGAATGTGTATTTTGATATATCTTTTGGAATGAACGACGTTATGCAATATATGTTATTTGATGTATGTTTGGAAGACCGGGTCGTTACAGCTGTTAAAGTTAACTTCTGGCAAGACTGTAACCCTAAGGAATGTGCTTCATGTGCCCTCAATCTGCAAGTGCCTGGTGTCTCTAAGCAAGCTTGATGAGAATGGAATCGGGCTGGCCCTCAAAGATGGAAAGATTGTGTTCCATAAGAGACATAACTTCATAGGCAAGGCATATCGTCAGTATGGAATGTATCGCCTAAACTTGAATGAAGGCGATACTGATTTTGATGCTACTACTAGTGAGTAAACAGCTAGTAATGCTTTGTCTATGTCTGATCAGTTAGTAGGTATTTCTGTTTGTGCTTTTGATGTATTCCCTAATTCAATGAATGAAATTATTGTTGATTATCTAGCGTGTTCTATTTCTTTATGGCATAAACGTTTAGCACATACAAACATAAAGGATATTGAAAAAATGCAAAGTAAAGGATTAATCAAGATTAACAATAAAGATTTTGGAAAATGTGAAACTTGTGTAAAATCTAAATTTACAAAGAAACCTTTTCCATCCGTTAAAAGGGAAACATCAATTTTAGAATTGATTCATTCCGACATTTGCGAATTGAATGGAATACTTACTCGCGGAGGTAAGAGGTATTTCATTACTTTTTGTGACGACTTCAGCCGTTTTTTACATGTTTTCTTACTACACTCAAAAGATGAAGCTTTTGATGCGTTTAAACTATATAAAGCTGAAGTAGAAAATCAACTAGACAAAAGAATAAAAATCCTACGATCAGACAGAGGAGGTGAATACTTCAATAGAGAATTTGATACATTCTGCCAAGAGAATGGTATCAAACATGAACGCACCTCACCTTTTACTCCTCAACAGAATGGTTTGGCGGAACGCAAGAACCGAACCCTCGTTGAAATGGTCAACTGTATGTTGAACCAATCGGGTCTACCAACCAATCTGTGGGGAGAGGCTTTGCTAACGGGTTGCCACATTCACAATCGGGTCACTAGTCGTGTGATCCCAACCAGTCCATATGAGCTATGGAAAGGAAGGAAACCCAACTTGAACTATTTTAGAGTCTGGGGTTGTGTTGCCTACTATCGAACTCCTGATCCAAAACGATCCAAACTGGGAGCTCGTGCTATTAAAAGTATATTCGTAGGATATGCTAGAAATAGCAAGGCTTATAGATTATTGGATAAAGAAACAGGAGTAATAGTGGAATCCAGAGATGTGGAATTCTTTGAAGACAAGTTTTCAGAAGATGCTGAAAACTCATAAAGAACATTGGCTCAGAATCTTCCTAGTACATCTCGTGATAGTTCGAAAACCTCTAACAAGGTTGACGAACCATGCAGAAGTACTAGAGTAAGAAAGGAGAAAAGTCTAGGAGATGATTTCCTTTCATACTTAGTAGAAGGGACACAAAAGAAGGTGACGAGAGAGGTCATTTTCTCAATTAACATTGATGAAGATCCTAAGACTTACAAAGAGGCAATGTCTTCAAGGGATGCTCCACTATGGAAAGAAGCAATAAATTATGAAATGGACTCCATTATGGGAAATGGAACTTAGGAATTAGCTGATTTACCCAAGGGAACAAAACCCATAGGTTCCAAGTGGATATTCAAAAGAAAGTTGCACCCTGATGGTTCAATCTCAGCATTTAAAGCTAGATTGGTAGCCAAAAGATATAGACAGAAAGAGGGTATCGATTATTTTGACACCTATGCTCCGGTTGCTAGAATTAGTTCTATCTGAACTCTTATAGCAATCTCGGCTATAAAAGGACTGTATATTCATCAAATGGATGTGAAAACAACCTTTTTGAATGGTTACTTAAACGAGGAGGTTTATATGGAGCAACCCGAAGGGTTTGTGGTACCCGAACAAGAGAACAAAGTGTGTAGACTTATCAAATATCTGTACGGTTTAAAACAAGCCCCCAAACAGTGGCACGAAAGATTTGATACGACTATCACCTCTTTCGGGTTCCGACATAATGGGGCTGATCGGTGCATTTACTCAAAATGTACGAAAGAGTCCACTGTTATAGTCTGTCTGTATGTTGATGATATGTTGACCATCGGGACCAATCTAGAAGGGATTTGTGAGACGAAAAACTACTTATCCTCGAACTTTAAGATGAAAGATTTGGGAGTAGTAGATACAATTCTTGGGATTAAAATCAAAAGATCAGGATCTCAAATTTCTCTTAGTCAATCCCACTACATAGAGAAAATACTGACTAAGTTTCAACATTTGAACATAAAGGAGTTCAATACTCCATTTGATTCAAGTGTGAAACTTGACAAGAACTCTGGTAGAGCGGTGGCTCAATTAGAGTATGCTAGTGCAATAGGTTGCATGATGTATGCAATGCATTGCACTAGACCGTATATTGCTTTTGCTGTGAGTAGACTAAGTCAATATACAAGCAATCCGGGTCCAGATCACTGGAAGGCCATCAGTGAAGTATTTGGATACTTGAAAAGAACCAGTAATCTAGAGTTGACGTACACGACGCATCCAGGAATCATGGAAGGATATTCTGATGCCAGTTGGATAGATCATTCAAGTGACTCTAAATCCACAAGTGGGTGGATTTATACACTTGGTGGTGGAGCGATATCTTGGGCGAGCAAGAAACAAACATGTATCGCTCATTCAACTATGGAAGCCGAATTTATTGCCCTAGCTGTTGCGGGCAAAGAGGCCGAATGGATTAGAGATCTGCTGTCAGATATCCATTTATGGCCCCGGCCGACTCCTTCGATTCCCATGTATTGTGACAGTGAGGCCACACTGTCAAAAGTACACAACGCCGTGTATAACGGGAAGTCGCGACACATAGGTCTCCGACATAATTATGTGAGACAACTGATAGAGAATGGTACCATAAGCATTGTGTATGTCAAGTCGTGTGGAAACTTGGCAGATCCATTAACTAAGCCTCTGACGAGAGACTTAGTAGGATCAACTACCAGAGACATGGGTTTGAAACCACACAGAATCAGTTAGTGATGGAAACCCAACTTAGATTTAGTGCTCCTATCTCCTAAGTTTAATGGGTAATAACAAGTCACTCAACCGATAGAAGGTACTATCAATTAAGATAGACTCATGTAAGGTATTTGATAGTACGTCGTTGCCGAGAACGAGGATGAGTTTGATCTCTTAACAAAGTTTGAAGGCATCTTAGCAACGAAGATGATATAGAAATTTGCCTATATAACCAAGAGGTGGTGCCGCCTCAATTGAAGGGTAGTGGTTCCTCTTCTAGAAAGTCATGAAACAGGATTTAGCGCATGGCTATATTCGCGCTCAGTGAGAATGCAAAGACAAAGGGTGATGTGTGTGAATAAGCCGAAGCGATCACAAAATTCAAGGTTTAAATCCTAAGGATACCATTGAATTGATCTCCTCTTGCCAGTTTACATCCAACAGGGTTTAATCTTAGTGACACCACTGTAACATCATATTTATTGAAAGTCAGGAAATTTTCCAACCTGGTGGGGGATTGTTGGAAATTAGATGTGAGGTTGGAATTTTTCCATCTCACATTTGTAGAAACAATAAAAGAACTCAACTTTATAAGCCTATTCTACCAAGTAAGGTTTGAATGATTTAATGGCTTATGGTGGGGGTTTCAAAGAAGTGGAGGGGCGCGTGGAGGCGGTTTCCGTGGAGGGGCGCGTGGAGGCGCACTTTGCACTTCGCACGCTCGCATCGGAGCTGAGGAGCCGAGCTCCCGAGTTTCTTTTTATAGCAAGTTTTAAAAGAGATCGTTGATTAATTATAATGGGTTAATTAATCAGTTTTATTAAAAGAGCAGATATGTTTAAAATTGTTTTTAAACACGTTTTATTTTTGATCAACAATCAGTTGGAGACTTAGTCTCCAACTCCATGACCGATTTTATGGGAGAGATGGAGGGGATATGGGTTAACCCACTTACGGTTTTCTTAGTATAAGTAGCAGCCTTCTCTTCCATTTGCAAAAACACAGAAAACGAAAACGTTTATGCTTTCTCTCTCGATCGATCTCTGCCTGCTGCTATCGTTTTTTCTACTCCTTTTCTGTCTCAAGCTTTGCATTATAAGTAAACACTATAGTTGTTAGTGTTTACCTTAATCTGCATCAAATCCTGGGGCTAAGCGATTGAAGACTCACAGCATACTAGAGAGTATCACCAAAACCTTTAAGGACAGGAAATCATTCCGTGCAGTTCGTTCGCGATCACTACTTTGTTTCAGGTTGGTTTTAATTTTCTGCAATTGTTATTTACATTCGTTCACTAGAGTGAACACTCTGATTCTACCCCATTTCTTAACGAATCTATCGCAAAGGATAGAATCGTATTAGGATTATATGAATTGGTTGTTTTAAACGAATTAACATTGAATCCGTTGTTGGAATTGAGTTTTATCAAATTGATTTTAAAATTAATAAAGTCATATTTATTAATTTTATGCTCACTGTTGGCTTGTATATATATATATATATATATAGGGGTGGTATCGGGTACAAACCAACTAGTTTGTACAAACTCGTACAAACCATACCTAGCTTCATGATTTTATAAATTTGGCTTCATGAATATATAATTTGGCTTCATGAATATATCATTTGGCATTTTTAACTAATTTTTTTACAAAAATAAGGGTATTTTAGGGTATTTTTGTAAAAAAAATAGTTAAAAATGCCAAATGATATATTCATGAAGCCAAATTATATATTCATGAAGCCAAAATATATATATATATACATTCATGAAGCCAAATTTACAAAATCATGAAGCTATGTATGGTTTGTACGAGTTTGTACAAACTAGTTGGTTTGTATTTGATACCCAGCCTATATATATATATATTGATTATATTTTCAATAACAAGTTAAAAGGTAAATTACTAAATTTTATAATTACATCAATTTCTTTACAACATTTTGTTTAATTATAAAAGTGTGGAATATTTTATTGATTAATAAAATATTCAACATGTATGTATGTATGTTTTGTTTGTGCCTCTCTTTTTGCTTCCTACTTGCTAGTCTTGACCATTCTTCTTGTCTTTTGACTTTTGGATAAGACGATCAACATCCATCCTTCACTAACCCTTTTTTACTGTCAAATCAGCGCCACATCATTTTTTCCTTCCAACCCATTCTAACCCACAAACCCCCACATCCATCCCACACCACACCACCATCCCATCTTTTATTTATTTTTATTTTTATTTTTGTTACAACTACTATTAATTTAAATAATTAATATTTTATAAGTAATTTGTAACAAATAATATATAATATTATAATTTATAAATCAAACTAATATTTTAACCTTACATAATAAAAATAAAAAAAATAAAAAATACATAAATTTCAAATAAAAAAATTATAACTACTCGTTGCCTTGGTTGTTGTGTCTTGGAAGCCGTGAAATGTGTTCGATTAAATCCGCCCGAAGGTTATGATGCGTTTCTCGGTTTCGGACTTCTAACACGTTAGCGTCATATTGTTGGTCGCTAATCTCTTCGTCGTCCTCCTCATCAACTTGATTAGCGTTTTCATCAAAACGACAAATCGCGTTACCTTCGTCTTCCAATATCATATTGTGTAATATGATGCAAGCGTACATTACTCTTTGTATTTTATTCGGGTGCCACGATCTTGCTGGGTTTTGTATTATGTGTCAGCGTTGTTTTAGCACACCAAAACAACGTTCTACATCCTTCCTTGCCGCTTCTTGCGCGGCTTTAAACCTTAATCGTCTTTGATCCGGAGGGCATTTGAATGATTTCACAAAGGTAGCCCATTCGGGGTATATCCCATCTGCAAGATAGTAGCCGTGTTTGTATTGTACTCCGTTTACTTGAAACGGGCACTGCGGTGCTTTCCCGTTGTATACATCGTTAAATAACGGCGACTGGTTTAGCACATTGAGGTCGTTGTTGGACCCGGCAACCCCGAAGTATGCATGCCAAATCCAAAGATCCTGTGATGCAACTGCCTCTAGCATAATAGTCGGCCGACCATGATCACCTCTGACGTACTGCCCGCGCCATGCAGTTGGGCAGTTGTCTCAATCCCAATGCATACAATCTACGCTTCCTAACATGTCGGGAAACCCGTGCCTAGTTTCATGTGCGGCGTATAAACGTTGAATATCATCATAAGAAGGTTTACGTAAGTATCGCTTACCGTAAAGATTGACGATACCTTTGCTGAACTTTTGTATGCATAAACGTGCAGTTGAGTCCGCCATCTTCAAGTACTCATCAAAGCCGTCAGCGGATATCCCATACGCCATTTGCCGAATTGCCGAGGTACACTTTTGCAAAGGAGATAACCCTTTTCTGCCTCTAGCATCCCAGCCCTGTTGAAAATATTTATACTCTCACTCAAGATCCTCCACTATTCGTAGGAATAGTCGTCTGCTCATGCGGAACCGTCTCCTAAACAACTCGTCACTGTAATTACAGTTTTCCGCAAAATAATCTGCAACAAGTCGGTCGTGTGCAGCTTCACGATCTCTAACTTGATCCGCTCCCCTCCGTCTCCGTCTTGGAGGCGAACTTGGTTCTTCATCTTGATCGAGAAGCCTTTCTACAGCATTGGTTATTATTCCACGAAAAATAACGTAATTCATTTGACGATACGCGGGTAGATTAATTCCCCCGTCCGACGATGACGAAGACGAATCATAACATTCCGACGAATTCACTGATGAAGAAGACATTTTGTTTTTGTAGTAGAGAAAATTTTGAGAGATTGAGAGAAAATTTGGTGGTGTGAAAAAATGAAGTGTGGAAGATGGGTATTTATAGAAGATAAAAAACAAAAAAAATTAAAAAAAGAATAAAAAGTAACGTCTAGAAAACAAAAAAAAAGAAAAATAAATAAATTTAAGAGAACCAGCTACTGGTTTGCAAACCAGCGCTGGCTCCGACCAGCTCCAACCAGTGCCCCAGCGATGGTGTTCAGCTCCAACCAGCTCCAACCACATCCATCCAGCAGCTCCGATGCGGATGATCTAAGTCGTGGAAAATGATCACGGAGACGATTGTTTTATCCTTTAGAAGTAGAGATCATGACTATGACTACATACGTTACGCCCCTCCAAACCCTCCGTTTGATCGGGTTATATCGGGTTTGTTTATATATATATATATATATATACATATATATAATTCAACTAAAAGGACAGCAGCTGATTTATGAAAAGGTCTGCACATCATTAATGACTCAAAGCACACAAAGAAACACTTTTTATTGTGGTTGTCTTTCTTCAATTGTCTTTCTGCAATCTTGAGTCACATCTGTGCGTGCGTGTGTTGAGACGAGTCTTATTGTACCATCAGTTTTGACTGACTCAAATTTGACACAGAAAATTACATAATATAAATCATAAATAAATAATAAATAACTGCAACCATATAAAAAGTATTTGACACAGAAAATTACATATTATAAATCATAAATAAATAATAAATAACTGCAACCATATAAAAAGTATTTGACACATAAAATTACATATTATGAAACAAAAGCCACGCAAAAGGAAGGAAAAAAAATGGTGGAAAGACATACTAAAATAGTACAGGGCTGAATAGTATTGTCACGTATTGTTCAGCAAAAGATATCCATCTATTAAATATGATTTCACAGTAAAAAAAAGTTCAAAATCTGTCCATGATAAATCAAAATCAACGAACCTCTTGTTCAAAATCTGTCGACCAAGGTAATTAAAGCCAAAATATACCAAAGATTCATCAAGCACCAAGGACAAACAAGGAAAAGAGTTAAAGAGAAAACAGCAAGAAATCTTCAATCACCAAAACAAGCCAGCTGGAAGCATTTATACACATGGGATTAGACTGAAACTGAAGCATCAGCATGAGTGAAAATTACTTTTAATTAACAAGCAAGGTTCAAAGCACCAACTTGTAGTTCTACTTGTTGCATATCTACCGATCATAAGCAAGAACTAATCACGGACTGGGGCTTATATATATATATATATATATATAGGTATGAGATCGGGAGAGAACCCTAAAAAATAAAAGAAACAAAGAACTCGTCTAAACCGTTAGATTGTGATGGTCCAACGGATAAGATTAAAATGGTAGTTATAACCATTTTTTTCAAAAAATAAAAGCATTTCCTCCTATATTTTAAAATCGAAAATCAACCAAAACAACAAAAATTGGAGCGAAACAAACTACACAAAAAAATATCACATTATTATCTTTCATTTGACATCCATTTTGATATACTTTTTCATCCGTTTTTCTTGGTTCTCCAGTTCTTTTACTTTTCAGGTATATATATATATATAGAGAGAGAGAGGGATATTCTTTAATTTGTAAACCATCATTTTCCTGTAAACCACCGTGTAAACCTTTGATTCATAGGTTTTTTTGATAAAAAAAAAATTTACGAAATTGTTTATTTTGATGAAATTGTTTCATATCATTCATTTCTTGATAAATTGTTTTATATATTTGTGTTTTTTATGTGAAAAACGAAAATATATGAAACAGTTTCGTAAGAATGAAAAAAATACATGAAAGTACAAATATATGAAACAATTTCATCAAAAATGAATGATATGAATCAATTTCATCAAAATAAACAATTTCATAAAAAAACATCATCAAAAAACCCTATGAAATCGACGGTTTACATGAAAATGATGGTTTATAAAAGAAGGGCCTCTATATATACAGTATTCAAGAAAAGTTCAAACAAGAATGCTAACTATTTAAAAAACACGAGAACGGCCGCCCACAAAATCATATGTGATTTTACACTAACAACAAAAAACTGGATGCAGACGACTTTGGTCGCGACTTAAAAGTCGTGGGGCAAGTCGCGTGAATCATATATGATTTTGTACGTGAATCATGTATGATTTTGTATATGGACGACCTTTTTCGTGTTTTATTAAATAGTTAACGTTCTCGTTTGAACCTTTCTCTCTCTCTCTCTCTAGGTGGGTTCAAACGAGGAGCGTACCTATTTACGAGAAATGCGAGGAGCGCCTTCCATGTACTGGATCACATGTGATTCACAGCACAAAATCACATGTGATCCGCGCGGAAAACCGCGCGACTTGCAAACCGCGGTCCAAACCGTGCGGGTCCAAAATTTAATCACATATGATTTTGCATGTGAATCACATGTGATCCAGTACATGGAAGGCGCTCCTCGCGTTTCTCGTAAATAGTTAGCGTTCTCGTTTAAACTTTTTTCTCTCTCTCTCTCTCTCTCTCTATATATATATATATATATATATGTAGCCTTAGGTTCAAATGAGAAGTGCTAAGTATATAAGAAGTAGAGAAGTGATCTTGGCCATTTATTCGGTCAAGATCAGCTTTAATTGGTCAAAAGTTGCGGTTGTTCCAAAAATAGAAGGGCAGTTTCGTAACTTTTACAAAAACACGGAACGAGTTCATATATGAACCTGTGTGTTTCACATATGAACTATTTGTTCATATATGAACCCATATAATTCACATATGAACTCTTTTTAACTAATTCATATATGAACCTTTGTGATTCATATATGAACCTTGTGTTTCATATATGAAACTAATTACCTGAGTAAGTGCTTACCGGTAAAATTCAACACTATCACTTACTTTTCGGGTAAGATTTTAGTCCACCAAAATGGCATCGTATGCAACAATTTAGCCAGTAAGCGCTAACCGTGGTAAGAGTCGTCGCACTCACTATCCGGGTAAGACTCTCGGTCCTTGTTTTTGACTCTCGGTCCTTGCTTCCGCTCTTACAGGGTAAGATACTTGGTCCTTGCCATATTCATCCAGTAAGCTAATGTGACTTGGTAAACACTTACCCGGGTAAGCGTTTTGTAAACGGCCCCCTAAATCTTGCTAATTAAACCATCATAAAACTAACTTTTCACATGTGATTTGATGGAACCCTTAAGCTTCTCAAAACCTAAATTCTAAGTATTCAACTTAACGGAATTCACAAGTAAGGGCTTTCGTGTTTTAGTCCATTCACCATGCTGCGTAAGTTAACAGCCTATGTAACAAGTTTAAGGTTAGCTAAAATCAGAACTTTAGGTTGAATCTGACCCCATATGTGATAGTATTGTAGTGTCTCTAGTCAACTTCAGCTTACAAAAAGATCTGTTTTATGGTTTATTTGTTATCTTGATCAGCATCTACATTAAATTATCCTCAAGTAAACTAATTTCAACTCTAATCCTTCTTGATTTCCATGGCTTCATTATATGTATATGTGACTGTTCTTCTACCTTCTACATGATAGAGCCTCAGGTTTCTCAACAAAAATATTTTGTAAGTTTTCCCAATTATTTAACTAGTTGAAACTTAGAATTACTCAAAAATATGAAATTCAAATCACAGATAAAATCAATATTCAAGAGTGCATAACAGATTCCACCCATTTACTTGCTGATTGTTCATTCAATTTCCATGTTCTGCTGCACAACTTATTATTATTTTTAACTTGATTCAATTTTTATTTTTTTTATTTTTTTTTAAAGTCAATTGCATTTCGGGGGTATCCTGAACTATGTCCAGACTAATCCCCCTTCGACCCGGCCACGATTCGGCCCACGACCCTCAATATCCGCCGCATGCTCACCCCTGGATTCGAACCCGGATAGTAAGGGCTTCCACCACTTACCCCCAGGATGTTACCGACAAGTAGGCTACAACATCTTTGGATTTTAACTTGATTCAATTGCAAAAGGTTGAAACTGAAAAGGAACTGAGAGAAGTGAAAGCACTTACTTTTACTGCAGAAACCTATAGAAATTAGCTGAGATTTAACTCAATTATAGATAATGAGACAAGACAAGCTTTTCATCAGCAGGCTAGGTACAAAACCTTAAAACTAATAAGTTAGCCATGTTTACATAGGGAACATACAACTGAATGTAAACACTTAGAACCCCCAGTGTATCAATCAAACATGGCCAAGGAAATGCTCGCATCAAGACCTTGTAACATATGCATCATTTATGATAAGTTGCAGTGCCATAGATGATAAAAAGCATTAATAAACATCCTACCAGAAACTTATTTTAGGAAATGAAAAGATTGAAGAAGAAACCATGAGATCCAAAAAATTAGCAGTATCTCCTAAAATGTAATAGTTCTTTTTGATAATATCTAATCCAAACATCTGGAATAATTAAATTTTAATATATAAAATGAAAAAAAAAAACTTGTAACATAGGACCGTTAAGTTTTCACCAAAATACAAAATTGGATTAGGATTTTTATAAAAGGTAAATTGCATGAAAATGCAACGTACTTTAATTTGATTCTTATTTTAGGTAACGTATATTTAAAACCTTAATTTTGGTACCTAAGTTGTAAAATTTCAAAAGTACCCGAGTAACCGAATTAACCATATTTTACTCTTTTTGAAATCCATATTTTACTCTTTTGAAAATAATGACATGGTATAGTTTTGCCTAATTGATATTTAAAAAATAATGACACATCAATAAAAACCCGATCCTAAACAACATTTGTACGTTATTAAGTAATCGGGTACTTAAAAGTTTGAGATTTTACAACCTGAGTATTAAAACGGAGGTTTTGAAAGTATGCTAACAAAATTAGCGACTAAAAAATGTTGTATTTTGATGCAATTTTGGCATATTAAAAAGGTATTATAGCATCTCCAATGGTATTTGAAGATGAGTTAACCATTGGAGACAAATACTTGAAGATAGACTTAACTTATAAAGATTTCATGTTACTCAAGCCTTTGAAGAAATGAATTTAAGAGTCAAAAGAGAGAGAAAGTAAATGTTGGTGGAACCAACCTATTTTTTATATATTTTTATTTTTTCAAGTCTTTCTTAAAAGCTTTACCGCTGTGGATGCCCTAGAAATAATGTATTACAAAAAGTTTTTGCGAAAAGACAGAAGGCATTTGATTTTAAAGATTAATTAGGGTTTTAAGCCATGAAAGAAAGAAGTAGGAGTAGGAGTGCAATAAAGGAGGACCAGGAAGCGACAAGAGACAAGATTACATGGAGGGAATCCAGAGATTAGATATCACACAAATTAAATATTAACCCTTCTGTGTTGTCACACTCACTTGTTGCATTCATGCAAGACAACCAATCAATCTGTCGATTTGGCCATTTACTTCTTTTATGTCCTTTTTATTCTACAAATTAATACTTTACTTTATACATTTTTTTTCTTATTTTCCTCACCTAATAATAAAGTTAAAACCAGAAATATCCATAAAAAATAATTTTAATTCCCTCTTTTAAATTATACATTGATTTCCCATTAATTCACTGTTACAAGAAAGATTCATGCCTTCTTGTCAAACAAATATAGTTCCTTTCCTGAAATTGAATGGACAATTGACATCTATAATGGAATAAATAAAAAAGATAATTAAAAATCATGATTTGATTCAATTTGTTGGTTGATCAAATATTTATTAAAACTCTGTTCCCACCAAAACATCAACTCACATTAAACTCTATCAGGTGCATATATCTGACTCAATAGTTACATATATTTCAACCAATAAGTTTATATTTTTCTTTAATTCTTAATTAAGGTGTTAAAATTGAAATCAACTATAAAAGATTTTAGTCCACCAAAATTCAACACTATCACTTACCCGGTAAATGCTTACCGGTAAAATTCAACACTATCACTTACTTCCTGGGTAAGATTTTAGTCCACCAAAATGGCATCGTATGCAACAATTTAGCCGGTAAACGCTAACCGTGGTAAGAGTCGTCGCACTCACTTACCGGGTAAGACTCTCGGTCCTTGCTTCCGCTCTAACCGGGTAAAATTCTTGGTCTTTGTCATATTCATCCGGTAAGCTAATGTAACTTGATAAGCACTTACCAGGGTAAGCGTTTTGTAAACGGCCCCTTAGCTTTATAATTGTGTTATTTGTTGTATTTTTGTTTTAGATGTATAATGTATTTAATTTATCAAATACAATAATGAATTAAAAATCAACACTGTAACTTCAATGATTTTGATATTGTTTTTTCATTGAAATCTGAAATTTAAAGGGATGGGCACAAAAATGCAACTCTTTTTGTTGTTGGGATCAGTATACAATTATAAAAATTACAAGTAGCTGGAAACCTATCCTTCATAAATTAGGTATATAAAGTTATATTTATATCAGATAAAGTTACATGATGCTTCTGGTTGAGGAGCATGAAAATAATAATTGGCCAAAAAACTTTTAAATATTATGATTATAAAATACCAAGAACAAACAAAAAAAAAATATATATTAAAAGAGTTGACAGATTGTTTTTTAGAAAAGATTGACCTGCGTCTCTCCATACAAGATCGAGAAGAGAGCAAAAGGCTTTGATTTCAAGATTCTCCATGTCCCATCTCATGAGTGATCTTTGAAAAAATTCCCACCTTCGATGGTCTCACCACTGCCAATGATCGATCATCATAAAAACCAACAATCAAGAATACCCACCACCCATCTACTCGTTAAATTTAATTATATTAAAAAACCATGCATATAACTTTCTTTGCAGAACCACTAAAAAGGGAAAAAGATTAATTAAAACACACAAAAGAGACGAAAAGGTGACCAATTATAGAGCAAGATGATATCAATACGTACCCATGAATGTGTTTTTTCGATCGGTTGATATATTTGTGCTTGTTCAGTCCCACTTCATGGGTGAATATATAAAGGTAAATTCTAGATTAAAAAAGAAAAGAGAGAGATAAATATATAAAGAAAGTTGACCTAATACTCATGATGAGGATGGTGGTACATTGAGGTGTCACAACCACCTTGTGAAGAACCATGTCGTTGATGATGATGATGATGATGATGAGTGTTGTGATGGCTATTATCTTCTCTTCCTCCACCTACATCCATCTTGTTGCATCCAATTTGTGCAGCTGCTGCTGCTCCAAGATTCAGATAAACCAATCTTGAATCAAGATTCAAGTTCCCGCTGCTATTTGAACTGCTGCTATGAGTATGAGTGTGGGAATGATCATCATTCATGTGTGGATAAATAGATGTTGAATTTGCTGCTGCATTCCCTTCTTCCCTCGATATCACCAATGCAGCTGATTGAACAAGCTCAAGGCACAGCCTGAGCTTATTCGGTTCGATGTGGGTTAGCCCTGGAACAGCTCCTTTGAATAGGAAATCCGAAGTTAGGGTTCGGAGTATATCAAGCGAAGTAATCCCTTCAATGGTTCGAACATTAGGGTCCGCGTGATGGTCCAACAATACCGCCACCATGTCCGGCGAAACCATCTCAGAAGCGATGTGAAGTGGGGTTTTCCCAACTGGTCCAGCTGGATAATTCACATCAGCAGCTCCTAATTCGAGCAACGCTTTCACTACCTCTCGGCTACAATTCTCTACTGCGTAATGTAACGCTAATGCTTCATCAAGATTTAGGCCTTCACCCATGACCATGAGTTTAACAAGCTCGACATCTGATGAATCAAGTGCGCGTCTCATGCGCCGGATCTTTTGGTCTTCTAGATCGGCAGCTACTGAGAGGTCGTGGTGGTGGTGCTGGTGGTGGTGCGGCATGAGAGATCGCCGTGAAAGGGAGGATTTTAGCCGGAGTTCTTCGATTTTGGCGACCACATCGATCGGAAGATGTTTCGCTAAAACTTCCGGTGGAAGACCGGATTTTGCGACCAAGTGAGAACAAGTTGTCCATAGTTGATGCATGTCTTGTTTTCTTGAAGCTAATAGAACCTTCATTACATCTTCAATTGAAGCTTTCTCTACCATGATTGCTAATTGTTTCTGCAATTTTTAAATTCAAAAGAAATAATAAAGGTATGGTATTTCTTAATAAAGAAATAATAAAGGTTGGTAACGTGGTAATTATAGAAACGCATTTTTTAATCATAAAGATAAGTTATAATATTTGGGTTAGAGGAATGTATGGTATTTCCCTTTTGTGCATTATCAATGAGAGTGTATCTGTATAAGCAAACAAAACACAAATGAGGAAAGTAGAGGGTAAGGGGGGAAAATGATGGGTGTAATAACTGTTGAAGACAAGACAAGAGAAGGATAAAAAAAAGATCTAAATTTAGAAAGCTGGTAGTGTGGAACATAAAGATAGAGGAACCCAATTCAAGAAATGAACAATGTTCATGAAATCAAGATAACACAATAACCCTTCTCTTTCATAAATCACATTTTTGGAAACATTCTGTCCATTTTCAAGAAAGATTATTGCATAGTAATTCATCATCTGTTCAATCTTTGTATACAAAAAAAAAAAAAAATCATCTCAGGAGCCTACTTGGACCAAACACTGCAGACAAGAAACAAAATAATCAAAAACTAGTTTTTTTGTTTTCTTTTAAATGAAAAGATATGAAAGCTACAAAATTGATAGAGAACCCAGAAAGATCTTGTTAGCCTTTTTGGTTCTTTTTTTCTTCATTAAATCTCCAATTTGGGCATAATTACATATGATTCATTGATTTCCATGGTAATTATTAAATGGGTTTTTCGTTTGAAGAGAGAGAGAGAGAGAGAGAGGAGACCTGAGTGAGTAATACAAGCTGTTCAACCCCAAAAGATCTAGCGGCGGATAGAGTGTCAAGAGCAAGATCAACGGCGGAGGTGCAATGTGTATGCCAACACCCTCTCTCACCGCAATTAGGTCTGGGTTCATGCTTTTGAGGTACAATCGAGACCTGCCCACTGTACAAGAACTGCAGCATCAGCAAGAACACCTCGTACCCTACCGAATTCACAGGTATGACCACCTGTGAACTCGTTGAGTTTCTGGGCGAAGTGGGTCCCATACCCATACCCATCCCCATCCCCACGCCCATTCTCGACCCTAACGGATCCGATCCAGACCCTGTCGGAGAATCGGTGCCGCCGGAGCAAAAGAACTTCCTGAAGAAGAGGCTACGAGCTGCAAGGATGCAGCGGTGGGCATGAACGATTCTTCCCTCAACGCTGAAGGTTACGTCGCTGAACGCTTGACCGTTGATTAGTAGATTCAGATAGTCTAGTGATAGAGATCTTAATGAATCCTCCAGAGACATGGCTGTATATGTCCCTGGAACAAAAAACAAAAAAAAAAGTTGCTTCCTTTTGTCTGATGAGTGAGAAAGCTTGAAGTTAGTAGTGGCTTAACAAGAGAGGATTTGATGGTGTGTTCATGTTCAACTTCATGTTTCTGTAGCTTCTTCTTCACACACACACAGAGAGAGAGAGAGAGAGAGAGAGAGAGAGAGAGAGAGAGGGGGGGGTGTTTACTGTTATTTCTTGTGGGAGATATTTTGTTGATAGAAAGGGAGGAGAAATTGGGTGTATAGACGGCTGGGGCTATTTATTTTAGAACAAGATACACTCTTTAAATTATATTTTGTTTTTAATTTGCACGTAGTATATTTTATACTTTAGGCTGAAGACTAAATGCCCTCTTATATAAATCAAAATCTAGTGAAATTTACACTAGAAGTGTAAAAAACAACTCTTCATATTGGTATGTATAATAAAGAATTAACGTGTAAGAGCATCTCCAACAGGTTTGCTATAATTTTATAAAACAGAGAATTAAAAGTTAAAATATCTAAAAAGAATTGTATCATCTGCAATAGATTTTCTATTTTAGAGATTTTAACACTAGTTATATGAATATAATATTCTTTAACTTATCTTCCCAATACACTTTTTAAATAATACTAAATATAAATTGAAAAAAGTTAAATTTCATTGGCAAGTTTTTAAAGAATTATCTAAACTTGAAAAAAATAAGTTTTTTCTATTATAGCAAATAAGATGGCAAAACTATTGGATAGATTTAAAAAATAAAAACTCAATTTTTTCTATTTTAGCAGAGTTAATGAATATGCTCTAGCCTAATGGTACATTTAAACGCACCCCTTTAATAATAGCCTCTAGAACCATTAAAGTAAATAATATTTCTTCTTCTCAAAATACTTATTCATAATAAAAAAACACGTAATCTTAAAAAAATATAATTATTACAATTTTTATTTAATAAAATAGTAGTTTTACTATTAATTATAGAGACAAATATTTCTCCATCATAGAATTAAAAATAGAAGAAAAAAACTAACACTGATTTAAAAAAAATAACATAAACCTTATTTAAAAAAAGTTATTTACCATTAATAACATTTATTACTCTAATAAAATCTATTATTAGTTTTTCTCATTTTGTTTTTGTTTTCTATGTAATAATATAATAATAATATAATAATACATTTTATTAAATTTATTATTATTATTTTAATAGTTATTTAATTTAACTTTGTTTCTATACATATTAATTAATCATTTTTTATTCATTGATATTCACGTTTTTATTTATTTTTCATAACTAATAATATTTGTTTGCAAAATTATCTTTTTAACTATGTAATGTATTATAATATTAGTATATGTTTATATAGTTTTAGATTTAACGTATTTTAAAATATTAATATGTGAATTTCTAAGTTACAAAAGGCATTTATTTTTTCAAATTTAACAACGAATTTTGGTATTTTATATGGGCACAACTTTTTTTTGTGAGCGGGTGAACCAACTGAAAATACAAGATTATTAAGGTGTTTATTTGCATCTTAATGATCTATTAATAGGCTACCTCTAAATCATGCAAACTTGTTTCTTGCTTGGAAAAAGGTTTAAAGCCTTTTAATGACAACAAAAGGCTTTGAGCGATTTTTTACCTAGGCCTAGACAACATGGCTCAAAAGGGCTATGTAATATTCATATGAAAACAATAATAAAGGCATAGGAACATAAACACATAATCAGAAATCAATTTAACGCGATACCGTAAAGACTTTAATAGATCTAACCTGGAGCACTTGAGTTATATGCGGTGAAGTTCATTAAAGCGGAAGCAATCATCATCGAATGTAGATCGAAGTCTTCTAAAGCTCTATACGGTTTGCTTCAGAATGGGACTGAACTGAATGCATAATTCGTGTAGGCAATAGGGACTTGATCTCCTTTATTTATAGGCCACTAGAGACTCATCCCATAAGGAGTCCTAGTTTATCTATAGGATTTGAATTTTAAATAATAGAAGATATACATTAATCTTAATGTTAATCAGGTAATTAACTTAATGAATTATCCTACTCATATTAGGAGATATATATCCAAATATGTAACTAGATTATAACTGATATAGGATTCTCTTGATAAGTATAAATATTTAAATCAATTGTTCTTTAATATTTATTACAGATAATGTTAAAGTCCAATTTATTTCCAACATTCTCCCACTGGACTTAACATAATCTGTAAGGACAAGAGAACCATAAATATTGTACATATCAAATGAAGGGCGCGCTGAGAAATTCTAACAGTTGTGAATTCATTCAAACTTGGTCAGAATAGATACCGTATGCAGAACTCAGAATCTACACCAGTTTGGCAAACTAGTTTGATTAAGAACCACTAGCACACAATATCATATTCCACATAAGTTCATTAGTGTCTAAATTTGAGCTTTTTATGCAACTTATTATATCTACCTGAATTAGCATAAATATGTAGCTCAGAGTCCACCGAATGTTTTAGAAAAAAATTCTAAAACTTACAAGCAAAAGTTCTTAACAATAGTGAACCAAAATTTGCTTATGTAGTCCACAACTTTGCTTAAGTGCGGTGATTCACTTGTTTGATATAGGTAATGACATAATTTTTTATTTTAGTTATTAAAATGACTCATATACTGGAATTCCTGATTTTATTAAAATGTACCAAAAGAAAATTACAAAGGAAAATTAAAAATTATAAAATAATTGGCTTAACCTCGACTCCCACTAAAATCAAGCAATGAGTTCATAACCGGCTAAAATCTCGACTCCACTAATCTTAAGTATCGAGTTTAGGTAAGATATATCCCTAGCATGTTTTTGGAAACTTACTAATGAGAGGGCTTTAGTGAATGAATATTCAAGTTAAGATCCCGTACCAATATGTTCAACAATAACCTCTTTTTCCTTAACTATCATCTCACACTGAAATATTCAAGACCAATATTCTTTGAATTGTTTGATCTTTTGCTATTTCCGCTGAAAAGACTACAACTTTATTATCACAAAACGTCTTTAGAGGACTTGAAAATATAAAGCTAAAGACATTCGTTTGAATCAAGAAGTTCTTGATCCAAATGACCTCACAAATCCCTTCATAAATGGCTATAAATTCAACTTTCATAGTTAAAGTTGCAATCAGGGATTGTTTCATGGTTTTCCATGCTATAGCCCCTCCAGCAAGCATAAAAATATGGCCATTGTAGATTTCTTTGAGTTTGGATATTTACCTACAAAATCTGAATCTGTATAACCCACAAGTTCTAGGTTTTTAACTTTTCTATAGACTAGCATGTGAGCTTTAGTTTTTTTTTGCAAGTACCTAAGTACTTTCTTACTTGCAGTCCAGTGATCTTTAGCTGGGTTTTGTTGAAATCTGGACAAAAATTCTACAACATATGCTAAGCCTGGTCTGGTACATACTTGTGCATACATTATACTTCCTTTTAATTGTGCATAAGACTAGTAATCTACTTCATCAACTAAATCCTTCCCCCCACTTTTTAGAAATTTTGGACAGTTTATCACCTTTTTACATAAGTGAGTCTTCTTTAGCACAAGTCTACCTGTTAAATCTCTTCAAAACCTTTTGGATATAGTTTCTATGAGATAATTCTAATAAACCTTGTGATCCGTCTCTTTGAATTTCTATACCTAAAACATAGGAAGTTTCACCTAAATCTTTCATGTCAAAATTAGCTGACATAAATCCTTTAGTGTCTGTAAGCAACTTTAATATTGTTGTTAGCTAAAAGGATCTTATCTAAATACCAAAATGAGGAAAATGATTTTTTCTCAATTGTCTTTAATGTATACACATTTATCCACAATATTTTCTGTAAAACCAAAACTTGATATAACTGAATCAAAAAATTTTATACCATTGTCTTGAAGCTTTGCTTAAGCCCATATATGGATTTCTGAAGTTTGCATACATGAACTTCCTTTCCTCCTGGTTCACAAATCCTTCAGGATACTTCATGTATATAACTTCTTCTAGTTCTCCATTTAGAAAAGTCGTTTTAACGTCCATTTGATGCAACTCCATATCATAATGAGCTACTAGAGCCATTATGATTTTGAATGAGTCGTTAGTGGATACTCGAGAGAACATTTCTGTATAGTAAACAACTTTTTATGTGAAACCTTTAACAACAAGTCTAGCTTTATATCTATCAATTTTTCCATTTGAATCTTTTTGAAGTCTTAAAACCCCAAATTAAACCTATTGCCTTTATACCACTCAAGGGAACCTTTCAAATAAAAAATAATCTAAGTTTGTGCTTAGAGATATGACCTAACCACATGTGACAAAGATTTGCAAAAAATTCTCTAAGGATGGTTCTTTTGTGCTGTATTCTAAACAACATTCAAATAACAAAAATCTCTTAATTAAACTGAAGGTAAATTTTTATTTATGCTCTCTATTTCTTAAAGTTGGAACCGGTCACGACAGGGATCAATTTAAATATGACAAAGCCTAAAAATAAGACAATAAAAAGAATGTATGAGTTGTCATTCGTAATTAATCATTATCTTAACCCCATAACTGAATACAAATATCAAGTAATACTTATGGTAGTATAAAACTCAATATTTAAAAATTCTATATCATCACACTACACACTACACATATCAGTTATCCAATGAAAACAATCAAATCTATGGATAAGAAGAGTTTCAAAGTATCAAGATAGACATGTGTGTTTATATGTGATGTTGTTCTTAAACCAAAATTACTCAGAATGCCTCTTCTATGGAAGAATATAATTCAAGTAAATGTGATTTGAGATACACAAGGGTTGACTGATTAATCTGTATAAATTTTCTCTAAAAAGATCAATTGCTATGGCAACATGATCTTATGGTTTAGAAACTTTTTAGTCAAGGTTCTATAGTTTGTGAATTGATGAAGGTAAACAATCCGAATTTCATATAGGTTGGGAGATATTGGGGTTGTTTAAAAATTCACAAAAGTTTGTTTATCAATTAGGTGTCCATAGTCATTCAATATTTGAACTATATGATTTTATAAACATATCTATAGATATATTGAATAATCTATAAACCCGTGTACGATATATTGATAACCATATTGTTTTAAAATAAATGTTTTAGACCTGAACACACTTTAGCCAATAATCAAATAAAATCAAACTTAGAACAATGTCATTATTTTAAAACATTTTCCTATCTTGAATTCAAGCTTTTGATCAGTATTGCTTAAGTAATTGGGGTATATGAATCCCAATTTTTAGATGTGACCCCGGAATCTTTTATATGATAAGATATTTTAGAATATCAAGATTAAATTTCTATAGCCGAATTAATGAAAATGTTTTTCTTTTATTTTCAATATCACGGTCTTAAAAGAAAACAATTTTAAGTAAACAACTAAATTAAAAACCAAAATTTAAGCTTAATTGGGCTCTAAAAGTTATCCAAATTTAAATTACTGAATCAAATTTGAATTGCATCAATAATCAAAAGAAAATGTTAAATAAAAATACACATAAAAGATATTGGCCCAAATAACTTAAATGAGGTTAGCTTACTTCCTTAAACAAATTTTATGGGGCAAAATTTATGATTTAGTATGCTCAATAAATCCACTAAAATACTTTAACAAGGCCAAATCCAACAAATGTCATACTAGTCCAATGAATTACACTAGACAGTAAATAATTGTATCAACAAATGTAATCCATTTTATTAATCAAAAGGCATTCTAATTATATCAATTTGTCAATTAAGTTATTGACCTATAAAATGGATATATGACTATAAATCTTTAATGAAACTTGAACCGAATAAATTTATATTTACTTAAATAAAATACATTGGTCTAAAATTTAAGTTAGATTATTGAATCAATTTTGAATACAATAATCGGCAATACATGGATTAAATTAATAAATGTTATTAACTAATAACATATTAATCTCCATATCCATATCCATATCCATAACAAAACATGAGATAATGACAATTTATAACGGATAAACATAAGTTAAATACCGCAAACTTTATGATATCACAAATGACTTAATTAAAATATAAATTGTTGATGATTATCTCATTCCATAATACCAAAATTTAAATTTGACTCGGTCAAAATATATATAACGTAACTATATTCAATTTAAACTGATAATCAAATCTCAACTCATTTTATATGTAACCTTGTCTATTTAATAAATAAGTAAATAATCTATTACTTAACTTAAAAACTTGTAGAGATTAGGGTTGAGAAGATCAAACATGGAGAATGGAGAGTCCTTAAATAAAATTGGGTGCTCATAAAGAATTTCCGAATAAGCTATTGCCATAAATTTAAATTATATCAATAATCTTAATGTAGAACAAAATTTTAATGGCTCAAATATATAGAAGGAATAATAGTTGGCTTAACTAAATAAGATTAACAAACCTTTTAAATAAAATATTCAAAATTGAGATGTTCACATTGAATTAATATGTTCCACATATTCATATAATTGAATTATCATTAACATGGACCAAAATAAGTCACGTTGACCAAAATTAAATAAATAAAAATGGCACAAAAAATTCAATTAAATGTGTTTTGATCCAAAACATAATTGCAAGATTTTTACTTTAAAAAGAAAATAATAAGCTTCTAATAATCAGTCAATTCATATAGTAAACTTGATATATATAAATGACAATTGGTTTCAAAATAGTGATGGCCAAGTCTTAATTCTAACTTAATCGGTTCAATTCATAATAATGTACCAATACCAATTAAAACTAAATTACATGAACCCAAAAAATAACATTTATTTAGGCTAACAACAATAATGTGTTAACACATTTACATAAACATATGTAACTCAATCAAGCTTAATAAATGTGGCCCAAAAAATTAAATGGTCCAACGAATTAAAGGACACCGTGTATTTTTTTTTTCTTTCTCGATGGCAAACAATACCCTTAACAAAATAAACTTTGCTTGAAAAGAAATGAAAAACTTTACAGTAAAAATTGGATCAAAGCACAAAGCTATAGTCCCCAAAACTTTCCTTCTCTTTATTTTTTTTTAATTTTAAAATATGGCAGAAAAAAATATAAAAACTCCATAATTTGTATGGCAATTCACTGGAATACTTATGTCGAGCAATTCATCGTCTTACTTTTAATGAAAAGAAAAAATCAATGATCCAAACAAAAATACTTAACAAGCTCAAATTCAATTAATTTGATGATTAAATCTCAAATTCAATTGACATGTATAATATTTTAGATTTATATAAATAGCCATCCCATTTATATTTTTCCAATAAATTGTTTATTAAATAAAAAACAAAACAAATAGATAATCTATTAAAATATACGTATATTATAGGTTTGAGAGAGACATTGCCTCTAGGGATGGCAAACAAAACCGAAACCGACGGTGAAAACCGAAAACCGAACGTTTCAGGTCGGGTTCGGGGACCTCTTAACGGGGACGGGGCGGGGATCGGGGATGTTATTGGAGATTTTAACGGGGGCAGGGACGGGGACCATCCTCACCGCCCCGGCCCGGCCCGATATAATATATTATATATATATATATATACACAATTTTATTGGGCTACAAGATAAATATACATGTACTTAAAGTCCAAGCCTAATTCAAATCATATTGGATATTTGGGGGAATCTGTGCTGGCAAAGGAAATTGAATAGAGAGGAAAGATGCCTCTCGTTTGAAAGAAGAAAAAGAAAACAAAATCTTCAAAGAAAGATGATGATCGGGTTTCAGTTCTTGAGAGAGGGATAGCAACTATTTAGAAAGAAAATTGTGTTTTTTATGTTTGAGAAACATGTGTTTTTTTGTTTTGGTTCGGATTCGGGTCGGGTTCGGTTCGGGTTCGGAGAAAACCAATGGGTAACGGTGCATTTTTTTTCTTAATAGAAGGGCAATTTCGTAACTTTTACAAAAATGGGGAAACCGTGGGGACCCGATGGGGATCCCCGGTGGGGATCGGTACGATTACGGGGACGGGGATGCTTATCGGTTTCGGGGACGGTGACCTTAAAAACCGTCCCGAAATCGGCCCGTTGCCATTCCTAATTGCCTCTTCCTGGTTTTGGTAGGCACGCAATTAATATTGCATAAGAAATCACGATTGATAAAAACAATCTCAACGAACGAATAAAAAATTTATTTTATTATAGATTTTTAGTAAACTATAATTGGTTTATGAACCTATGTAGTTTTAGGCTCTGATACCATTTGTAATATTCATATGAAAACAATAATAAAGGCATAGGAACATAAACACATAATCAGAAATCAATTTAACGCGATACCGTAAAAACTTTCATAGATCTAACCTGGAGCACTTGAGTTATACGCGGTGAAGTTCATTAAAGCGGAAGCAATCATCATCGAATGTAGATCGAAGTCTTCTAAAGCTCTATACGGTTTGCTTCAGAATGGGGCTGAACTGAATGCATAATTCGTGTAGGCAATAGGGACTTGATCTCCTTTATTTATAGGCCACTAGAGACTCATCCCATAAGGAGTCCTAGTTTATCTATAGGATTTGAATTTTAAATAATAGAAGATATACATTAATCTTAATGTTAATCAGGTAATTAACTTAATGAATTATCCTACTCATATTTGGAGATATATATCCAAATATGTAACTAGATTATAACTGATATAGGATTCTCTTGATAAGTATAAATATTTAAATCAATTGTCCTTTAATATTTATTACAGATAATGTTAAAGTCCAATTTATTTCCAACAGGCTAGACATGTAACACCCTAAAAATCAGAGTGAATTTAAACTTGAATAAATGCGGAAATAAGCGGGTGTCGCTATCTCGTTCTCAAAAGTATATCAATCTATACACATGTCCGTCCAAATATGCTAATGTCCCTTCAAACTCTACGCTCATACCCGAGGGCCGAGGCGTCCCACCACTAGAATGACCTGTTATACATGTCATTATAAGAAGAGGTGTTAGGCTAAAGCCTAGTGAGAACAAACAATTATAATTGAGTAAATAGGAGTCTTTGATGTCAAACGACAATTAAAGGAATGCCACAATTATAATAATACATCTCAATCATACAAATACCTTTTGGGTTAACGGGGGAGTCCCTCTTACTAACACGAGTGACGGAACACGATAGTAAGCCACTTGACATGTTAGTAAGGCCAAATACACAATAAAATACATATTGGATGCCGAGTATGACTACTTAAAACACACCCATGAAATGCCAACATCCAAGAACAAACGTAATAGCACGTATGACTTATACCATACCGTCGATGCCTAACCGTACCTCAATGTGGAAACTAGTGTTCCGACATCGGACATAATGACTCTAGTACTTATGGATCTATTACACTCAATACCAACCATAGCAATTCCTAAATCACATATATAGATACGATACATATATCATACATAGGTATCTCCAAAATTTCTCGCGGTGCATCAATACATCACATAGTTTCTCAAAAACACCTAATTTTACCATTAGAAGTTCATTTCCCCCAAGTATTTTGTCAAAACTTACCATAAGGACAAAACCCTAGTTTTTGCTCCATAAATGTTCAACCTCATAAATTGGAAAGAATATCTTTTGAAATCCAATGGGCCATAAGGAATCCAACATGGTCACCATTAACTTTTACAATAAGTCTCATCCAAGCAAAACCCCAAAATCCCTCAAAGTGAGGTTTTGATAGAAACTCAACTAAATTATGAAATGTATAAAAAAAGATGTTTGAAAGTGTTAAGAGTAAACATTTAACATGTATAAGGTTTAATAAAAGAGGATGAACTCACCTTAAAAGGTTTGTAAGGTGAAAACCTAATTTCTTGGGAAACCCTAGAAATGGTAGACTTTAATGTGGAAGACTTGATCACTTTAAGCTCTTACACCTAGGCTCACCTTCTTCCTTGCATTAACTATGATCAAGTAAGTGGAGTGGTAGATTAAAACCCTAGGAACAATAAATAGGAGGGAGGGAGGAGAGTTGAGAGAAAAATCGCTTAGAGAGAGAGAGAGATCTTGCTGGAGAAAAAGGGGAGAATGAGGTTTAAACCTCCCAAAAATCAGATATATCAGCAAAACCCGACCCCGCCACTACGACTATGCCCTCGCGACTTTGCCCTGGGCATTGTCGCTAGGCAATGTGGCCCTCACCTACCCTTTTTATGTCCGATTCGTTTCCTCCAGCGCGACTGTGGCCATGCGACTATGCCACGACATAGTCGTCGGGCATAGTCGCCGATGACCTGATTGCTGTTGTCTGACATCCCGTCTTATCCTAAGTGGAGTCCTTTCACACCAACCTGGATGCACTAGGCCGGCAAGTGATCGTACACACGTAAGTAATCCATGCATGGGTCAAAACGAGTAATCATTCGTACGCACGCATGAATCCAAGAGTTGATTTTCGAATCATAATTATCTTGCTAGATGGGTTAGGATTGGAAGATGACGAAGTTAAGAAGTTAAAACCGTGAAGTTTTATGAATTAGGAAATGGAATATTTCTTTACTTACGTGGAAATTTCGAGGTGTTACAATCCACCCCAACTTGAATATGATTTCGCTCGCAAAATCTCCGATTGTGCAAACAAGTGAGGATATCGACGTTTCATGTCCTCCTCCGCTTCCCAAGTCACATTGGCACCCCAATGGTGCTTCCATTGCACATTGATCATGACAACATTTTTGTGTCGGAGTCTCTTCGTCTCCCTTTCCAAGATAGCCTCGGGTTCTTCAATGCAACGTTTGTCATCCACTCGAATTTCCGACAATGGTATTATGTTTTCTTCTTCTGCCAAACACTTACGTAGGTAACATACATGGAAGGTAGGGTGGATTCCATCCATTTCCAGTGGCAAATCCAATTTGTAGGCTTGTAGTCCGACACACTCCAAAACGGTGAATGGTCCTAGGAAACGGGACTCAGCTTCTCGCGTTTTCCAAAACGTATTAAGCCCTTCCAAGGGGATACCTTTAACATCACACGCTCCCCAACTTGTTGATCATCAAATAGGGGGAGATTGTTATGATCCAAATCCTCAGTGATTTGACAATGACTCTGAGAAACACTTAGTGAAAATTGTAAGTAGACAATATGTATCAGTGTTTTACCATCAAAGAAATATACTAAGTCTGTTTAGTATCGCTGATGGAAAACATGCTTTAATTTATGCATTCGGCGAACACTGTACATCAGTGAGCCCTGAGCCTGTTCAGTCTCACTGATGATCGCTGATAATTTATGTTGTTTACTTATGATCCCTGAAGACAAGATTCACGTCAACTATGTTCTACGCTGAAGTCGAAGATCAAGCCAAAGAACCAGCGACTAAGTCTACTAGTGACCTGATGCGAATATCAGCGAAGCCAAGACTTGTCCACTCAACGTGAAGTTTCAAGTAGAAGACTTTAGCGAACGTTGAACTTTATCATTCGCTGATAAAGATCCATTCAGCGAACGCTGATCATGAAGCCTCCTCTACAAGCAACTTTTGTCTTATCCCCTTGCACGCCTCCGTACGATTTTGTCAGAACGGACATCCCTTTTGTCCAGAATCGTACAACCAACTCTGATCCTACACTGTTCACCATGCGGCCAATAAGATGTTTGCTAAAGTCAAATCATGCAACCAACCAGAGGCTGCCACGTGTAAAGGTATACTGACTTGCATTAAATGCATGCAGTATATAAAGGAAACCCTACTTCATTTTGAAGACATCGGCCATTCCTCTCTCGCTGAACTTTCTGTGTGAAAGAATACTCTCCTTATGTTAGTACACAATGTATTCAAGATTTAGGGTCCATTTCTGTTAGTCAACAATAGTCAAAGTCAAGCTATTTGTTAGGGTTGGTCAAAGGTATAAATACCTAATTGTAAGGGTTGTGTGAGGTGAGCACACTACAGAGAGCACATTGTAGAGGTCATAGCATACTGAGTGTGTGTGTGTGTGTGTGTGTGTGTGTGTGTGTGTGTGTGTGTGTGTGTGTGTGTGTGAAATAGGGGGATGACCTCCATGAGAGAGAAATGAGATCTAAATTCATATTTTCTACAATTCTCTTCTCAATCATGTTCTAAATTGTGTTAATCATTGTTATTTGAAAACTCTCAATTGCTATCAGAGCCAAACAGATCTAAATTTGTGCATCATTCAATCATTTAATCTTCTTAAACTTCTTGAATTGCCTTTCTTTGATTTTGACAAAGATCTCCTTGATTCTCGGAAATTGAAATATTTAAATTATTTCTCCCCCTTTTGTTTTATTAGACTTTTCTCCCTCTTTTTGATGATTGTGAGCATCATGATCATCAAAATTCTTTTCAATTTCAGCAGTCTTTGAGTACCAGAAACAATCTCCACCTTTTGATATGTTTATCCGTCAATTCCAAAAATGTTTATCCGAATCTTTTCAAATTCAGATAATATAAAAGTGGTAACCCTGAAACAACGGATGAATCAGTTAAAATGCATGTAAGCTGCACAAAGCCACTTAGTATAACGGATGTACTTTGAAAATGAGCTTTTTGATGTTCACTCCTCCAGGGATTCTATTCAATCATCGAAAAACACAATGGAATTTCTACGAACGTGATGACAAGAAAACATATTCCTTGTGTGTACGTGCAAGTGTAGAAATGATTGAAGCAACTTATGCTTGATTAGTAGGCTCAAATTGTGTAAACTGTTGAGACAGTAACAAGTTTTCCACGGACTCAATGGGCATGATTGAGGTGCGAAGGTGGGGCAAACTTCCTTCTTTTCAATATCCAAACCTTTTGAGTGAAGATTAGATAAATAATATGCTGCATCCCCAAGAAAGTTGAAACATTTCTTTGTTGAGAAAGAAATGAGTAGCTGGTGGGGTTTAATGCAAGAGTTGGCATGAGCTAATTGCCTGTTTCAATGACGGTTATCAAAGAATGTGAACCAATCAGTAATGTGGCTGTCCGGCTCAGAAAGTGATTGGTGCAGAGTTCTCTTATTCTTTTAACTCTGTTCTCACACCCTCTTTCTGTTTTTAATCTGCTCACTTCTAACCAAACTCTCATTTACATTTTACCTCAGCACAATGAGATTACTCAACCGGATGAGTTATCTCCCCCACTCTTTGATTTCGACCCCTCACCCCTCAATCACTCAAGGATAACTTCTTGGGTAGGAAACACTGGTTAACGTGGATCCATAGAAGTTCTTTTAAGCTCTCACACTGATTCCCATGAAATGTTGTCCTAAAAGATATGTTGCTCAACAGTTTAGCTTGAACAAATAAGAATCTTTAGCATTCGAATAACATTGTCATCAGAATGTATGCACCTAAAAAATATTCATGAAATATTTGAGCATTTGAGCTTTGAAGATTTCTCAAAACAAGGATATTGAATGAATGAAGTGAATTCGAAAGACTTGTTTGAGAATCTGACAATGTATCAATCAGATCAAATATGAAAGATAATCATGTAAGGTTTAAGGTATCAAAGAATTGAAATTCGTTTATATGAACAAATATAAACAATCTTGAATGAAACGGTTATGCTGTTACGCTGAAATGAATATGATGCTCAACAAAATTGGAATTACAAACGGGAGTATTACCATCGAAAATTGTTTCATTTTGAGACATGGTAATAACAAAGTCAAAAAGAAGCTGAACCGGTATGTATGAATACTTGAAAGTATATAGACAAGATAATACGCAAGTATTTATCTTTAGAAACACACGGTCAGAAACAATGATGTAATAATCCGAGATATACATGAAAAACATTTAAAAATACACTTCTAAATTTATGAAATCCTTTTGAAATAGAGAAGTGGTTTGAACATTTAAGAATACATTTTTCATGCTTGAAAGTTGTTCTTCTTTCAAACAATCTCAGATCATGTTCAGAAGATACTTACTGTCAGATGTATCAGCTCCCCCTTAAATCATGATAGACTGAGTTAATATCAGATAAGATCCCCCTCAAAATCTGCAAAAGATCTTAACGAAACAAAATCAATAGATTTAACAATCAAAGTCTATTTATTTTTTATTTTTTTTGTATTATATATATATATATATATATATTTAAGATTAAGAATGAGTCCTGATCTGGTATGATCAGAAGTCAAAATCTTGTATGCTCGGGTTCTAAACTGAGGTGTTTAGAAGCCATAAACATCATTGAAGTGCGAGTTCTGAACTGAATTATTCAAAAACCATTATTATGTATGCTCCCCCTACAAGGAAGCATAAAAAAAGATTTATCAATAAGCTCCAAACATATCAAAAGTTTAGAATCTCTCCCCCTGAAATTATGCATATGGTTTCAGCACATGTACTCTTCTTCAAATTGCACACTTCTCTTCTGTTTTCCAGTCATGTGTTTGGTAGTGTTTTGACAATCAACACCACACATGATAAATCTGCAAAACAGATTAAGTAGATTTTGGTACCCAACGGAACTTGGGTCCTGGCTTATTAGGTGCAGTTCGATTTGAAGAAATATTATAAGTACCATACCAGTACTGAACATTTTCTTTCTTAACAAAATCATGAGTTCCACAATAAGAACAACAGATTTGCTTTTGTGCTAACCTAATCAAATGATTTGCAGAATAAACAAGGTTAGGTTTAACAAAAGACTTACCTTTAGGAGCGTTGTTCTTCTTGTTCACCGCAGGTGGAGGAACATATGACTTTGGGGCATCTTTTTCAGGAGTTGAACCTTTTACTTCCAAACCATCTTAACAGGCTTAAAGATAGGAATATCTGAACTTGTAGCAGCATGGTTGTAGAAAAGATTAGAAGGGCGCATCTGATCTTTTGAAGGATTGCTTGATTTGACGGACTTTGTCGAAGAAATATGTTCATGAACTGAACCAGAAGCAGTCTTGAATGAACATTCCGAAGCAGTTGAATCATCATACGGCGATTGAACAATAGTATCGACACTAAATTGTTCAGATAATTCAACTTTGAAGTTAATTGCTTCTAGTTTCTGAACTTTGTCGGACAGAACATTCCTTTCTCGAGAAATCAAATCAAACTTCTTCTGTAGATCAGATTTGATCTTCTGCTCTTTCATAGCTTCCGTTGCTAAAGCAGACAACTTCCTCGTTAGCGCTTAGAGATTTCAGCCTGAAAGATCTTTCTTTCATTTGAATAGACATCTTTCACACTCTTTGTTTGAAAATCTTCAATTTTCTTCTTTTCATATTCTTTTCTTTCGATGTCTAATTCTTTCTCTAAATTAGATATTTTCAGTGAAAGCTCAATAATCTTTGCCTCAAATGATTTTCTTTTAGCATTAAAATCCACCATTTCCTTCTCAAATTTTTCCTTTTCGAGAAATAAAACTTTTTCAAAATCTGAGTTTTGCTTGGAAAGTTTTATGCATTTCAGCTCAATAACTTTCTTTCATCAAAACACTTCTTTGAAGATTCAGAATATTTCTTTTCAGACTTTTCTCTCTCACTGTTCAAAAGAATAGTTAACATGACTTCCTTTTCTATCTCAAAAGCAATTCTGTCTTCATTTCGAATGTCTTGAATCTTGCTTTCGAGTTCTACGAGCTTCTATTCAAGTACCAAAGGAGGATAATAAACTTTTCCTTCAAAAACAGGTTTTTCATTCTCCTTTGGTTTTTCTATTGCATAGCTTTGGAAATAATCATTAGACAATGTCTGTTTCCAAGTCCAAGCCAAAGCCTTACGATTATCCCAATCGTAGACGAAAGGAAGTTGCATCTTAACAGTTGTTTTTCTTTTAGTCTCTTCCTCAGCCTCATAGTCATCACCATCCATTTTAAGCCAATCAATCTTATATTTTGGATCCTTAAACGGAAGACTAAGCCATTCAAATTTATAAAGAGTTGGAGACTTAATTAAGGGATTTTTCAAATATTGAGGATTATCAAATCCCAAGCCCCACTTGTCATTATAGTATCTAAAGTTCTTCGACTTGTTAAGATGAATCGTCTGTTCAGTCTGGCCTATTTTGTACAACTTTTCTTCCAGATTACTGGCCTTCTCAGTCAACTCAGTGTTTATATCTTTATAAGAATGCAAAAGTTGTTCAAGCTCAATCTTCTTGTTTTCTGAAAGTCTTAATTTTTCTGCCGTTTCATCCATTCTATGTCGAAAACAAGCTTGAGTTTCCTCAACTTCAGCTTTACTCTTTCTCAACCCATCACTTAACTTATTATGTTCAGCGATTAGTTGTTTCTGAGATTCTATTATTTTATGTGCTTTGTGAAGTTTTTCAGTTAAATCATCTGCTTTGATGGTTAGTAAGTCCTGTTGAATCATGAATTCATTTATAGTAAAGGACTCAAAATTCTGTGATTCAACTTTTGCTTCGGTAGTTGACGCCTTGTCGTTGAGAGTGACATTTTCCTCTTTTGGAGACATTGTTACGTGAAAATTAAAAAATGAGGGATCGTTAACAGATACTTCGTGAGAAGTAGAATTTGTGCGCTTGAACGATAAGAGAAAAACGCGATTAAAGTCAGAAATTTTTTTAAAAATAAAATATGAAAAACAAATTGTAAATTTGTCTCCCAAAAATTAGTTCCGAAAAATTAATGCGGAAAACTGGACTTTAAATCGTCAAACCTGCAAAACACAAGAAAAATATATCAGTTATGGTTAAATGCAGGCAAAAACTGATTAAAACGACAAAAAAATGAAAAATAATGAAGAATAAGGACTAAAACTGCTAACTTACGAAACTAAAACGAAAAACAAGGACTAAAAATATAAAACACTAAAACTTGACAAAAACAAGGACTAAAAATGACAAAATCCTAAAGTTAAAACTAAGAGGACTCAATTTGACAAAAATAGAAACTTAAGACTCAAGGGACTAAAAATGAATAAAAGTAAAACTTAAACACTAAGGACTAAAACTGTAATAAAAGGAAACTTAAACTACAAGGACTAAAAATGACCAAAATAGAAACCTAAAGTACGGGGACTGAAAGTGACAGAATCTGAAACTTTAAGTACAGGGACTAAAACAGACAGAAAGTGAAACTTATAAGTCCAGGGACCAAAACTGACACAAACTAAAACATAAACTACAGGGACTGAAAATGAGACAACCTAAAACTAGAAGTTCAGGGACTGAAACTGTAGAACTCTAAACTTAACTAACTGACTAAACAAGGAAACTAACGGATGGACTAAATTTGTAAGAAACGTAACGGAACACATAACGGAATTGTTAACAAAAATTAACTAACCTAACTAACTTTAGATTAACGATATTAGGACTAAAAAAGTAACAAAAACTAACAAAATAAACGGACAAACAAACGAATCCTAACAAAACTAACAGAAAAGGACCAATTGTGTAAAGAATTTAACGAAGACTTAACGGAATACCGTTAAATCACTGTTCATCATCACCCACATCACGATTCCAGATTTTCAGTTTGATTTTCTTCGTTTTTACACGTCGAAATCGTTTCTTTTTCGTTCCTTTAGTGTCTCAGATCACAACACAACCGATTTCCACTTTAAAACGAGATCATGCAACAGTTTTAGCGAATATTCCGGCGACCCACGTATTTTCCGGCGACCCACGAATTTCCGGCGATAGAGGGTTGCGATAAAGGTTGCGATAAAGATTAGGTTGCGATAAAAGTTGCGATGAGAGTCGATTTGCGACAAAAATGAGCTTGCGACAACCTGTGTTGAGATAAACTTGATGCACTCCGGCGAGGAAACCGTTTTTCCGGCGAAGTAAACCCAGATTCCGGCGACGATTTTTAACCTCAGATTTCATGGGTTTCTCGATGGTTTTCGAATTTGATGCTTGCTACTTGCCCGAAATTAACAGAAAAACGTATCTGGGACATCAAGTCCGATCAAACACATCAAAAAAATGCAAGATCGATTTCCAATACGATAAACCCTTAGATGAACATCGTCGACCTGCAGTTTCATCAATCTCCTTGATTTCTTGATGATCGAAATCTAAAAATGAAACAGGTTTGAGTGTTTAATTCGATTAAAACACAACAGATGTAGTGGATCGATCACCATATACTTGAAACCTTCGATGAACACACTGTCAAACTAAAAACAATTTCAAAAACAACAAAACAGCAAAAACCCATAGGTACGATTACGAATTAAGAGATTTTAAGACTTTAAACAGCAAAAACAGCAAAAACATACTTGATTAAGAGATTTTAAGACTTTAAACAACAAAAACATACTTGATTAAGAGATTTTAAGGCTTTAAACAACAAAAACATACTTGATTAAGAGAACCAACCGAACATCAAAAGAACAAAAACAGCACAAAATCGAGAACAAAATGAGAAGATACCTTACGGCGGACGGCGGCGGTGTGCGCAGAAGGAAGAGGTGCGGCGGCCGACGGACGGTGGCCGGCGGCTGAGCAGAGTGAATCGTGAGGTCTGTGTGAATTGTGAGTGTGTGCGGCGCTGGAGTATGGAGTATGGTATGAAATGTGAAGTCAGTAAACCACTAAGTGGCTAAACCCTAAAAAGTAATTTTGTTAGTTTAGTAATTTTTTTTATTTAGATTAAATATTTATATGTAAATACTAAATATGTAATAAATATTAAATATGTAGATATTTTCTATTAAAATATACCGGGTACCCAGCGGTTCCGGCTCTGGGTACCCAGCGGGGCCGGGTACCCGGTCTCGGAATCGGTCCCGGCGGGTACCCAACGGTTCTAAAAAAATGAGAACCGGAACTGGACCCAGTTTTAATCGGTTCCGTATTTTAGGAACCGGAACCAGTCATATCGGTTTCGGTTCCGGAACAGGCAGTTTCGGAGCGGTTCCGGTTCCAAAGGTGGGTACCCAGTTCCGCTGCTCAACCCCAGTCTACACGACCTGGTGCACGATTTGGGACCGACTGGAGTGTTCAAAAGGAGACTTGAATTGAGGATAGGTAGTCAAGCGACTTGGCCCATGACATAGGAGGCTTGAATTAAATTAATAGTTATTCATAAATAAGAGAAATATGTATTTTGCACTCGGCTTTAAGGTTTTACCATCTGTCTCCTATGTTGTACGGGTGAGATGGACCCAACGATAAGTTTGGCAACATCACCCTCTTCCAAGGAGTAGTGGTTCCGCTATTTTCCAATAGACTCATCTTTCTACTTTGGCATATTATAGTGATTGATAATTTCGTCCCATATCAACTGAGGGATCCAGGTGGGGGAATGACTTCAACACAGAGTTATCACTATTAACTTCATTAGTGACATAACGACGCCTATGTGCCTAAGCATGTTTAGCGGCTACTATTTTGGTTGCACTCCACCTGTCTGACGCAGCGTCGGTTTGTGGAAGGATCGACAAGCGTCTAAACCCTTTTTTATAACGTGATTACGAATCGTAAAACACGAGAATCTAGAGAATCCACTCTAAAAGAAACAAACTTTTATTAATAATCAACTGATTAACAATGAACCCTAATACCCTATTTATAATATAGACTAATAAAAAGATAAATACTAATTAATTAATTAATGGATAACCTTATTCTAATCTAATTAGGAAAGAAATAACTTTATTCTAATGCAAACTAAGAAAGGAAATAAGAAATCAAAGATAGGAAACTCAATTTGGAAGGTCACGTGAGCTGCATGTTTGGGGCTAGTTTGGTGCTAGTTTAACTAGCGCGAAAAGGGGCGCCACTTTTCAAAACAGAAGGTGGCGCTAGTTTGGTGCTAGTTTGCTGGCGCCGAAACTATCGCCGGTTGCCATTTTGCGTTTCTGCCTTCCTCCTCGTTGCTCGACCTGACACTCGATCTTTGCTGCTAGTTCCCCTATATCACTGTCACTGTAGTTCTTCTTCAAGTTTGCTTCCCAAACAAGATATATGTCATCAGTCTTGCTGATGCCACCCCTTCACTGCTACACATACATAGTTACACACCGTATTTTCTGGGTTGGAGTTTTTCGTAAGTCCCGATAGGAAATCGTTCCTTCCGAAGAAAAACCATGACGTCGTCTCCTTCTTTGAACACTTTCTTCCGACGGTGTTTGTCGGCTGTCGCTTTGTTCTTCAAACCGGTTTCTTCGCGACGTATTTTGTCGGCGTCTTTTGTAGCTTGTATGTCCCTCGTGGGTGGTAGCTCGGGAGGCAAATCATCCACAACTAATCCCTTGAAATCTTTTAGTACCTCGTTTATTCTTTCCGGAATTTCGGCCTCACTCTTTTCTGCACTCATTAGCCCTTTATCGACAATAGGGCAAAAGACTTCGACTTTCTTGGTATCTTCTTCCATTTTTCTCTCGCTATTGGTCATGATGAGAAAGTTGTCGCTTTTCTTGTCGGAGGTCTTTTCAAAACTAGTAACGGGTGCCATGGCGATTTTTCGGTTGCCCCAACGGAATACTATGACGTTGTCTCTTCCCTTATAAGTGACATCATTATCAAATTGCCAAGGGCGGCCTAGTAGGATATGACATGCGTTCATGTCGAGAACATCGCATAGAACCTCCTATTGGTAGTGTTTTCCGATTGATATCGGTACCCGGCAAGTCTGCGTGACCCTAGCTTGCGGGCCTTTCTTTACCCACCCGAGGGAATATGGGGCCTCGTGAGGTTGAGTGGGAAGGTTGAGGTGGTCGACTAACTTTCGTGATACTAAGTTCTCACAACTCCCGTTGTCAATGATGAGATTACATACCTTTTTGTGAACGGAGCAATGTGATCGGAAAAGATTATTTCTTTGGCCCTCTTCTTTGGATGAGAAAAGAACTCGTTGGAGTACGATGTTGATCTTTTCCCCCGATTCTTCTTTGGCAAATTATGCGCCTTCATATAAGTTGTCTTCGCTACTTTCCTCGCCGTCTATTAGTGCCGTCGTTCTTCGATTAGTGCATTCATTAGATCGATGTCCCGGCTGGCCACATCGGTAACACTTTGAACTCATCGGCCTAGCATATGGATTGGGTGTCGTGGTAGGTGTAGGTTTTCCTTGTGGTCCACCGCTAGGATTGCCGGTATTAGCTTGGTGCGGCAGGTTAGTGTCTTGAGGGGTTGCGGTGCCCTTCCCTTTATCGACGGTGGCGTTTGAGCCTTCGTTGGGTCCTTGAAATCGTTGATAGGAGTTGGAGGTGCGTGCGGATTTTTCCATTAACTCGGCCTTTAGAGCCAAACTCGAAGCTTCGGTCACGGTCCATACGTTTTGGAGACCAATCTTGTCTTGGATTGAGTTTTTCAGGCCGCTGATGTACCGAGCTACTTTTTGTCCTTCGGATTCACCGATTTCGTTGCGATCCGTTAACCGGAGGAATTCGATGGTGTAGTCAGTTACGGATCTCGGACCTTGGCTGCAGTTGAGATACATCCTATAAAGGATTTGCTCGTAATCTTCCGATAGGAAACGTTCAATCATCAATTGTTTCATTCGGCGCCATGATCGGATCGGACCCCGTTGTTGTCGTTGCCGCTGGACCACGAGTTTGTCCCACCATACGGCAACGGTGCTTTTGAGACGGAAAGCAACCATCTTGATTTGTTTATGCTCGGGTATCTCCATGATGTCGAAAAATCGATCGACTTCGATTTGCCAGTCTAGGAACTCTTCGACTCCCATGGTTCCGTAGAAAAACGGGATATCCGCCTTCATACGATAATCTTTCTCATCTCTTCGGTTGTTGATCGGTTCCTCTTCCTCCTCCTCCTCTTCGGATTCGAAGTTAAAAGGGTTGATCCGATTATGATTGCCATTGCGTGGCCTCACAATCTGTTCTTCAAACCTGTCTCTTCGTCGGCGATCGTCGTGAAGGACGTTGGGTTGAAGTCGGTTAACAGCCGCCGTCAGACCAGCGATTGCCGCGGTAAGGGCCGCGTTCATATCGACCAAATCTGCTTTGGTAGCGGGTTGTTGATCTGCCATGATGGTGAAAAGACAGGCGAATCCTGCTCTGATACCACTTGACGCAGCGTCGGTTTGTGGAAGGATCGACAAGCGTCTAAACCCTTTTTTATAACGTGATTACGAATCGTAAAACTCAAGAAACTAGAGAATCCACTCTAAAAGAAACAAACTTTTATTAATAATCAACTGATTAACAATGAACCCTAATACCCTATTTATAATATAGACTAATAAAAAGATAAATACTAATTAATTAATTAATGGATAACCTTATTCTAATCTAATTAGGAAAGAAATAACTTTATTCTAATGCAAACTAAGAAAGGAAATAAGAAATCAAAGATAGGAAACTCAATTTGGAAGGTCACGTGAGCTGCATGTTTGGGGCTAGTTTGGTGCTAGTTTAACTAGCGCGAAAAGGGGCGCCACTTTTCAAAACAGAAGGTGGCGATAGTTTGGTGCTAGTTTGCTGGCGCCGAAACTAGCGCTGGTTGCCATTTTGCGTTTCTGCCTTCCTCCTCATTGCTCGACCTGACACTCGATCTTTGCTGCTAGTTCCCCTATATCACTGTCACTGTAGTTCTTCTTCAAGTTTGCTTCCCAAACAAGATATATGTCATCAGTCTTGCTGATGCCACCCTTTCACTGCTACACATACATAGTTACACAGTTAGTTCTATGTTAAAAATAACTTTTAAAAATTTAATAATCTAAGTACAAACCTAGAACTGCTCCCACGTGTGGGTTTTGACCTCTTTAAGGATTTCTCCAAAGTCAACTATGTAGTATCGATCATAGATTAGTTCCCTAACCCGAGTCATCGAACGTGATGAATATCGATGAAACTACACAATTGATGTCAATTGGCATTATGACCATTTCTCATATCAATACAATAATATTTAATAATTAATGCACTTCGTACTTGCACACACTTCAACCAACCACATATACTTTGTACTTGAACTTTGTTCAAAGTATAAGAGGCTGTTTTTATAAGGATTTTATTGTGTTCCTCCTTTACATGCAACTCTCGGTAATTGTAATATTTTTTTATGTCCTTCCTTGCTTTGATGTTTTTTCTTTGACTTCCGCGTGTTCGTAGTTGTGTGAAATAGATTATCAAAAACATAACTTTCTATGTGCATTACATCTAATTTGTGTTAGATCAACAAAATGTGCCAACAAGGCAATTCCCATAAAATGTTTTGTTTTACCCAATTATGTGTTACCCATAAACCACAAGGTTTTCTATAATTTTTTTTATCCATATAGGATGTCATCATAAACCATAAGAATGAGGCAGATTTGTTCCCATATTTCATCACCTGTTAACAAAGGAGGTGAACCAACTTTTTCGTCCTGTCTATAACGAAATCAGTTCCTACATCTCCGAACAGGTGTGACCTTGGTAGAAACTTGCAATGACAGTCAAACCAAGATGACTTTCCTCCACTTCGTAACTTGAATGAACCTGTTTTATCCATGCAATATGTACAAACTAACTTGCCATGCATGGTCCAACCGGACCACATGGCATAGCTAAGGAAGTCATTTACTGTCCACAATAGTGCGAACTTCATTGTGAAATTGGTCTTATAATAAGCATCATATGTAACGGCACGTTTGTAGAAAAACATATTCAAATTGTCGATTAAGGGCCTTAGAAATACATCCAAATTTGTCAAGCGTTCTTTTGTCCGGGAATCAACAAGGCTAGATGCACGTAGCACTGTTTCATGCACATCCAATGCGGAAGAATGTAGTTTGTAAGAAACACGTGACATAATATATATATATATATATATATATATATATATATATATATATATATATTATTGAGTTATTAGGTTGAACCATCTATACATAAGGTAAGAGGAACATTCCCAGACTTTTGAGAAAAATCCAGATGGATCATGTCAAAATGTTTCCAAACGTTCCAATCACTCAAATATACCATTTTTTCTGGCTGAGTCTGATGATCACAGTGACAAGACAACTCGTTTCTCATTTTCCATACATATACAATTGTTTAATTTAGGTGTTATCGTAAGTACGTTCAAAATTGTTTCGTTTGATTGTCTTGTAACGAGGTTCTCCACACATTCGACAACAATTAAATTGTGCATATTCCTTATAGAATAGCATGCAATGGTTTTTGCAAGCATTAATCTTTTTTCTTGTGGGAAACCAATTTGCTTCAACATCTTCTTTATCTCAAAAATTACCAAGCAAATTTTGACCGTCGGGTAGCATTTTTTTAACCATTGAAAGTAGATAACTGTAAATTGTGTATGGTACATTGCAATATGCTTTCAAGTTAAAAAAACCTCATGGCTACCCTAAGTTTGAAAATCTCTGGCATCCCTCCGGTAAGGTAAAGGGTGATCCATAGCTTCTAACAAGTCATAGAAACGTTGGGCATATGGGTTTGGCTCTTGCTCAACCCATGTACTTGATGTGCCTACCACATTTTGTTGATCGAGGGCCATCTAGTAAACACTGCCAACTTCATCAAAGCTCTTCGTCGTTAATTGTTTGATGTGGTCGTTGATCTTTGGAAGCTCTTTCGCGCTGTTTGTATAAAGAGGAATGAATCACAATTTTAACAAGTCCAAACGTACATCATCTCTAGCTTTATATTTCAAAAGCTTACATTTCTTACATGAATATCTTATATGAAATATTATCCCCTCATTCGTCGGTTTTCATTCAACAGATTGTTCATTGAAAAAAAAAACGAAATCCAAGAATCAATCTACTTCGTCAGTGAAAGTCGGATTTAATAAACCACAATTGTTTACTCGTTTATACATTCACCCTCTATCGATGCTAGTCAACATAGCTACAAATTAATGAAAATATGTTTGAGTACACTTTGATGTATAATTCTAACGGTGTCGTAAAAATCTTTAAACACAAAAAGTTTCTAAGCATTATAATTTTTATGTTTTTAAGAAACTATAATTCTAACACCAAAGTTACCGTAAATCTTCAAAATACCAATAATGACATTCCCCTCTTGCTAATGACATTACCGTATGTTTTTTTATTTGACTGTAGTGTAAGCCAATCTCATGTGTCTACTAAATTTTTCCGAAAGAAACCCAAAATTAATTAGGGAACTAGCTAGATAAGGACAACCCTGATTAAACCTGGTCTAGGCATAGCTTAGGACACCCTTTTCCAAGAAAGAAAATTGGAAAAAAAAACTAGCTAGATAAGAATGTGGAAATGGAGCTTGCTAATTAACAACAACCACATTAATTAAAATAAATAAGATGTGTCATGTGTGGGATGAACATTACGAACATAAAGGGATAGTTGACTTGATACCCATTAAAATAATATAAGTTTATTATTATAGCTACAAATTAATTGGTTGTGTGACCATCAAGCCAAAATACTATATATGTGACAAAATGAATTAATGTTTAAGGCAAGATTAATTAATAGTATGCGTCTGCGACATGAAGAATGAAAGAGACACTACACAATTCCTTATATAACACAAAACACCTAGCTCATAGAATTTCAAGAGGATGTTTGATGGCGTTGTTCTTCTTAGACAATCTAATTGGAGGTGGGTCATTGTAGCTCAAGAAGAAACGAGTAATGATCATATATATATATATTAATTAAAAAAATAAATTATAAATATATATATATATATATATATATATATATAATTGGCTGAAATTTGGGAAGCAAAGGGTATTCATTCTATTATGAGTTTAAGGAGACATGGAGCAGTTGCGTGAATCAGATTGAGTTCTGTTTTCTGGCAGAAATATATGGAGGAGAAGACCAATCTGCTTTAGAAAGGAATTGTAAAGGAAAGTAAAAAAAGAAAAAAAGAAAAAAGAAAAAAGAAAAAAAAGAGGTGGAGACTGTGAAATGACAAGTCAAGTGTCAATTCCAAACACTTTGAAATCATGTGTTGTCAATCCATTATATCTGTGTTACTTTCTATTGCCTTTCGTTTTCTACCAAAATGCTCGCCACTATAAACCTACTAATCTCTTGATTCACCTCCTTTACATCCTTCAATAATTATCATAATCCCATGCTTGTATTTTGATACAAGTATAGGTTCAAATAAGTTAATTCTTGCATATATATATATATATATATATATATATATATATATGTTGGCTGGGTATCAAATACAAACCAACTAGTTTGTACAAACCCGTACAAACTCAATCTACCTTCATGAATTTGCAATTTTTTTAATTTGGCTTCATGAATCTATATTTTGGCTTCATGAATATAAAATTTGGTTTCATGAATATATAATTTGGCTTCATGAATCTATATTTTTCGGTGGAGCCCTAAAATACCCTTATAAATAAATAAAAAAGAAGTTATGGAGCCAAATTTTATATATTCATGAAGCCAAATTTTATATTCATGAAGCCAAAATATAGATTCATGAAGCCAAATTAAAAAAATTGCAAATTCATGAAGGTAGATTGAGTTTGTACGAGTTTGTACAAACTAGTTGGTTTGTACCCGATACCACCCCTATATATGTTAGCATTAATGTTAAATACTTAAAGTATGTTAACTTTAATTTGTGAATTTATGTTAACATTTTCATGTTGGCATATGATAACGTATGTTATGTTTGTATGTTAAGTTTGTGAATTTAAGCTAATTAACTTTTTTCCATGTTAACATTTTAATCATAAACATTAGTTCAGGTGACAATAAGATTTTGGTCTTTTGGGCTAGCTCTATCTCGTGATCATTACTTAGAGTCCCTCTAAAGTCACTCGGGATTTTTCTTACTATTCTCTATTAACCATGAGATTAGTTGAGGTGCAGACAAACTGGTCCAGATATCCACAGTTAATTAGAAAAGTATATGAACCTTCGCTAAGAAAATGGTTCATATGAAGAAAAAAAAATCCTACACGATTCCAATTTTATATGCATTCTAGTCTTTTTATATATAATAAAAACAGTATGGTTTAAATTTTTGGAAAGTATCTTAGATTTTTGTTAAATATCACTTTAAAGTATAAATTCATACATATATATAATTATCTTATTTGGTTAATTAACATGAAACATATTTAAATTACAATGTTGAATCTTTTTAATTACTATACTTCTCATTTAGCAAAAAATCTTTTATTTCTCATACTTATATGTTTTTATTTATAAGAATTACATTGCATTAATTGCATCATTAATTTAAATAAATGATAAAGTAAAGATAAGCAAATAGCTAGATAAATAAACAATTTGAAGAAGGTAATACTAGCCATATCACGATTAACTGATGATATGTGTTGAATAATCTAGTTAATACTATAGATAAATTTATGTATTTACAGGACAATAAGAATATATAAATTGATAAAAACTTATGAATGGGAAAAGTCTAATAGACTTTGTTGTTTGATTGATTAATAATTTTTTGGAACAAATAAGTCACTGGACTTTCTAAAATCTGTTAAATAAATCCTTAGAATTTTAGAAACTTGTTAAATACATCTTTATAATGAATAAATTCTTACATTATAAAATCATTAGCCATTCCAAAACATACCCTAAAATGTGTATGTATGTATGTATGTACGAATGTATATTATATAATACAGTGCGTTTTACGAAAACCACTTTTAGCGCATTGGCGAGGTACCCAGTTTGTTTGTCTCTGCCAATCTAATTATATCCAGGGATCGAATCCTGTATTGGTATGTATCATTCGTTTTTTATGTTTCATTTTAATTTGTTTTATAGTATCGAATCCCCATTCAATATTATTTTTCGTGTTTTTATTTAGTTTTATTATAGATTTTCTTTTTTGCATCTAAGATTTTTAACAATTTGTTTAACAAGTTGTTTATTGTAACAGCCCAAAAGTACAATAGAACAAACATAGCATTTAAGCATAAATTTACAAAATTGGGTCCCTAAAATTTTCGTTACAACATACAAAAACTAAGGTTGGCGGAAACAACCTATATACAACTGAGAAACTACTACTACAAGTGGCACCGGCATTGTCTCTAACTGCAGCAGTACTCTATCCTGCCCTTGCCCACTTACCTGAGCCTCCTACTCAAAGCTTACCTGAAAATGTTTTATTATGGAAATGCGAGGGTTAGACCATGAGGTCTAGTGAGTCCCTCCTGACAGTTCTCAAAATCATTTAAAACAGTTTATCTTTTCAACATAAATCTTTCATATATAAACTTTCAATAATAAACTTTCGCATAGCTGATTTCAAAATATTGCACATAAAACTTCCGTATAACTTTTCATAAAGGTTTCTCATAAAACTTCCACGGATAAATCCGCTCCTCGTAATCTGACACCCTGAAGCCACCCTAAGGTGACGACGAGTCAGTCTCATGCTGCCTTATTTTGGGGCCACTTCCCCTGGCATAAAGGGTCTCCACTCCCGCACGAGCACTGGCGGGTCTCCACTCCCGTCTTGGCCAGTTTACGTCTATCACAACGTATGCATACATTCTACATAAAACTTTAAACAACTTTCATGCAATTAAAGCATAATAATAAAGCATGGCAATTCTCGACATTCAAAACACATTTTGAAAACACTTTAAAAGCCACACATTTTAGTTTAGAAAACTCATCTGGCTTGCTTGCTCCAAAGCTCCTCACTTACATTTCTGATCTCTAAGTGGAACACCTATTAAATAAGAATGTATATCAATATCTAATAATTTATATTCGAACTTGCCCCGAACTTAACCCAAACTTATCTAAGTTGGTAACTTCCACTTCTAGTCCACAAATCGTTATTAATGGTCTTTGCTTATTTATCAAATTGAAATGCTATACCGGATCCATTAATTTACCCGATTCTAGGTTTCCCCCGACATAAAATTATAACTCTAGATTCTAAATATCAAAGCCGGATCATGATAATAATAATATGACCAAATTTTATAAATAGACTATCGATTACGTACTAAGTCCCTTTTAAATAATTATAGACTTTAATAATAAATTAAGCCCAATACAATAACTAAGCCCAAAAGGACTTAATAATTCATTTGGCCCAAAACTCAATTCGGCCCAACTTAAATTACGGGTCAACTTTCGGGTCATACCGACTTCCAGTACACACAAGCTTTAGGCTCCAATTAAAATAATTATCCCGGCCCTTTTCTTAAAATTACACTCCGGCCCAATTATTAACTTACCGGGACTCGACAAAATGTTACCGGAACCTCAATATTCCATTTCAACCCAACGATTATCAAAGGTCCTAAGCCTTAAATTTCAGCATAGATTAACTAGATCCCAAACCTCATATAAACATGAATTTAGAGAAAACATACTTCAATACTCGAAGAAATCGAACTTTAGAATTTAGATTAATACCTGACGAAAAGAAGACTGTTGCCAACCCGACGACCACCACCGGCAGCCGACCGCCGGCGACCACCAGCAGCAGCAACCGCCGGCGACCTCTAAAACTGCTCCACCACCTCCGTCGTCTCTCTCCCTCTCCTCTGTCGTCTCTCTCCCTCTCGCCGTCTCTCTCTCTCTCCTCGCCGGCGTCTCTCTCTTCTCGCCGGCTCTCTCTCTCCTCGTCGGCTCTCTCTCTTCTCGTCGGCTCTCTCCCCTCTCGTCGCCTCCTTCTCTCCTCGTCGTCTCTCTCTCTCCTCGCCGGCGTCTCTCTCTCCTCGTCGGCGTCTCTCTCTCTCCTCGCCGGCTGCACACACTCAACACACACACACCCATGAAAGCTCCTTCTCCTTTTTCTCCCTTTTGTTTTTATCGATATGCAGGCTCCAAGAAAACCGTAAATTGCTTTTTCTTCTTCTAGTACCAAAAACTGCACACTCTAAAAGAAAGGAAATTGATTTCCTACATTTTCACATATTGCCCTCAAGCTTTCTCACAAAGAACCAATTCACCCCTATCTTTTATTTAGATCTCATTTCTTTTTTTTCTTTTTCTTTTTTAATTTGGGCTATTACAATCTCTCCTCCTTAAAAGAATTCTGTCCCGGAATTCACTCCAAAGATAACCGGCGACAAAGATTATCACAGCTTGAATCTCTAACTCTCAGAATAAATCTTTTCCAATAACAAAACAATAACAACATACTTTCACGTCTCTGCTGCGCAACTCTGATTAGACTCGCAATCTCTAACTATAACTATAACGTGAAATCTTCTAAATTTTCATTTTCTAGACAGATCTATTACTTCAGGGACGCCACGCAACTTGGGTTCTATAATCCTTTCAATTAGCCACAAAGACCATAAGATCAGATGGACGCGCAAGAGGTCATCCCGACTTCCTTACTTAGATTTACTTTAAATAATTTCCTTCACGATCCGTGCAAATCTCAAATCTCGAAATAATTTGAAAATTTCTCCTTCCATCGCACTATCATCAACTTCTCACTTTAACAGATCGATTCTCTCCTATTAATTCTTAGTAAGAGTCTCGGTAGAATCATAACGCATTCTGTAATAATGAATAAATGTCATTACTTAACAAATCCATAAATTTTAATCAATCCAAGGCTTATACATCTAACATAACGTTTCCAATCAATTAATACTTACACTACCATTTCAACCAATAAACACCATTCTTTAAACATAACCAAATTTCTAACTGTTTCCTTCTAGGATCATTCCCTCTCTCATAAGAAACAATTCACGTTCTGCAAGGACCTAGCATTCACTATAACACGTTTGGCTAACACACTCTTCATCTTCCTTAAACTTCTAGTGATCCCAACATATATCTCCTTAGTGACTATTACAACCAAAAACACTTGGTTTCTCCTTTGGGTAATCTCCCACCACTGCTTCGTCCTTCTATCCTGATCATGATCACATCATAAGGTCGACTTCCCCTCTATGAGCTCCAACATTCTCATTAATAGATCGCACATCTCATCCGAAAACCTCAAAAGCTTCTATTTGATGCTTTCTCTCTCTCTCTAACATCGCCTCACTGCGATATTAGCTGATACACTTAACTCGGCAATTAATTCCTTTACATATCTGTACATTCCTTACTCAACACATCATACTGCAGACCATATCTCTCGTGGCCATCTATACCTAATTCATACTTGCCTTCACATTTTCTCGCATACATCACCAAGTCTATCTCACTACGTAGTCCTTTCCAACTTGTTGAACTACATCTCACGAGTTCTCAAATTAACTCACACGCAACCATTCTAGTTAGCTCTTCGCGATCTGAGCCCTTTCAAACACAACGCATCTCTTACCGACTGATCAAATCTACACCCTTGCTTCGTTTGTGCTACATGCCTCATCATTCTACGTATCCCTCCGTACTTCGTAAATAGAACGCTTATTCAAAATGATCACTTCCCATCCTCTTATCACCCCTACCAGGTGTCCTATCAATTTTCAACCTTCTGTTCCACGTCTTCGGCCTCGGCCATCTTATGTAGCCATCGAATTCTACAGCAACCGACAACCTGAAACTACTTTCTTAACTTATTCTTAAACATGGGTCCCTTTACGGAACCTAATCCTACCATCATATCATAATTACTTCGCAATACGTCTCCCTCTTTCTGGACTCACTCCTGTAATATCGATCTTACAAACTCACCTCAAGACTCACATTTCCACCTCACGGGTATTTCATTCTTCCTTGCCACACTACTCTTTAACGAGTTGCTAAGACCATCACCTTGAAGACTTCAAACCCTCCCTCCGGACACAACTGTCTGTTGTCAACCGCATATCCAGCTACCGAACAAGGGTGCAAACCCTCGTTCGACCAATACTATAATCCACTACTGACTCTATCACTGTCCACCCTTCCTCTTGGGCACTCTTACTAATTATAGACTTTAATAATAAATTAAGCCCAATACAATAACTAAGCCCAAAAGGACTTAATAATTCATTTGGCCCAAAACTCAATTCGGCCCAACTTAAATTACGGGTCAACTTTCGGGTCATACCGACTTCCAGTACACACAAGCTTTAGGCTCCAATTAAAATAATTATCCCGGCCCTTTTCTTAAAATTACACTCCGGCCCAATTATTAACTTACCGGGACTTGACAAAATGTTACCGGAACCTCAATCAATAATTCCATTTCAACCCAACGATTATCAAAGGTCCTAAGCCTTAAATTTCAGCATAGATTAACTAGATCCCAAACCTCATATAAACATGAATTTAGAGAAAACATACTTCAATACTCGAAGAAATCGAACTTTAGAATTTAGATTAATACCTGACGAAAAGAAGACTGCCGCCAACCCGACGACCACCACCGGCAGCCGGCCGCCGGCGACCACCAGCAGCAGCAACCGCCGGCGACCACCAGCAGCAGCAACCGCCGGCGACCTCTAAAACTGCTCCACCACCTCCGTCGTCTCTCTCCCTCTCCTCTGTCGTCTCTCTCCCTCTCGCCGTCTCTCTCTCTCCTCGCCGACGTCTCTCTCTTCTCGCCGGCTCTCTCCCTCTCCTCTCGTCGCCTCTCTCTCTCCTCGTCGTCTCTCTCTCCTTGCCGTCGTCTCTCTTTCCTCGTCGGCGTCTCTCTCTCTCCTCGCCGGCTGCACACACTCAACACACACACACCCATGAAAGCTCCTTCTCCTCTTTCTCCCTTTTGTTTTTCTCGATATGCAGCCTCCAAGAAAACCCTAAATTGTTTTTTCTTCTTCTAGTACCAAAAACCGCACACTCTAAAAGAAAGGAAATTGATTTCCTACATTTTCACATATTGCCCTCAAGCTTTCTCACAAAGAACCAATTCACCCCTATCTTTTATTTAGATCTCATTTCTTTTTTTTCTTTTTCTTTTTTAATTTGGGCTATTACAATCTCCCCTCCTTAAAAGAATTCTGTCCTGGAATTCACTCCAAAGATAACCGGCGACAAAGATTATCACAGCTTGAATCTCTAACTCTCAGAATAAATCTTTTCCAATAACAAAACAATAACAACATACTTTCACGTCTCTGCTGCGCAACTCTGATTAGACTCGCAATCTCTAACTATAACTATAACGTGAAATCATCTAAATTTTCATTTTCTAGACAGATCTATTACTTCAGGGACGCCACGCAACTTGGGTTCTATAATCCTTTCAACTAGCCACAAAGACCATAAGATCAGATGGACGCGCAAGAGGTCATCCCGACTTCCTTACTTAGATTTACTTTAAATAATTTCCTTTACGATCCGTGCAAATCTCAATAACGCTTTCCCTCGGCTATCGCAATCCATCCTATAAATCATACTATGAGACACAGGCTATAAGTATCTCAATACTTACTACTCCCTAATTATTCTTATCGCATTCACGACCACTTTAGCAGTTTCCGAACTCTACTGCCTTTCCCCCGGTTAGTGCAATATAACCACTGATCCTTACCGCACCAAACGGTACAATTCATTCTCATTATCACAACAACTTTAACTCGACCCACTCAATACCATTGTAATTATCAACATGTTTCAAAAGATAAACTCCAATTAGATGCAATTCATTTCCTTCTATCCATCAGAAATTTTCATGTATGATAACTTAGCATCAACATCTCGTTATGCTGGTATTCGCAAAATCTGACAGTCAAAACTGATTTCTTACTAACAACTCCACTAAGTAACCCAACAACTTGCAATTTTCGAAATAATTTGAAAATTTCTCCTTCCATCGCACTATCATCAACTTCTCACTTTAACAGATCGATTCTCTCCTATTAATTCTTAGTAAGAGTCTCGGTAGAATCATAACGCATTCTTTAATAATGAATAAATGTCATTACTTAACAAATCCATAAATTTTAATCAATCCAAGGCTTATACATCTAACATAACGTTTCCAATCAATTAATGCTTACACTACCATTTCAACCAATAAACACCATTCTTTAAACATAACCAAATTTCTAACTGTTTCCTTCTAGGATCATTCCCTCTCTCATAAGAAACAATTCACGTTCTGCAAGGACCTAGCATTCACTATAACACGTTTGGCTAACACACTCTTCATCTTCCTTAAACTTCTAGTGATCCCATCATATATCTCCTTAGTGACTATTACAACCAAAAACACTTGGTTTCTCCTTTGGGTAATCTCCCACCACTGCTTCGTCCTTCTATCCTGATCATGATCACATCATAAGGTCGACTTCCCCTCTATGAGCTCCAACATTCTCATTAATAGATCGCACATCTCATCCGAAAACCTCAAAAGCTTCTATTTGATGCTTTCTCTCTCTCTCTCTAACATCGCCTCACTGCGATATTAGCTGATACACTTAACTCGGCAATTAATTCCTTTACATATCTGTACATTCCTTACTCAACACATCATACTGCAGACCATATCTCTCGTGGCCATCTATACCTAATTCATACTTGCCTTCACATTTTCTCGCATACATCACCAAGTCTATCTCACTACGTAGTCCTTTCCAACTTGTTGAACTATATCTCACGAGTTCTCAAATTAACTCACACGCAACCATTCTAGTTAGCTCATCGCGATCTGAGCCCTTTCAAACACAACGCATCTCTTACCGACTGATCAAATCTACACCCTTGCTTCGTTTGTGCTACATGCCTCATCATTCTACGTATCCCTCCGTACTTCGTAAATAGAACGCTTATTCAAAATGATCACTTCCCATCCTCTTATCACCCCTACCAGGTGTCCTATCAATTTTCAACCTTCTGTTCCACGTCTTCGGCCTCGGCCATCTTATGTAGCTATCGAATTCTACAGCAACCGACAACCTGAAACTACTTTCTTAACTTATTCTTAAACATGGGTCCCTTTACGGAACCTAATCCTACCATCATATCATAATTACTTCGCAATACGTCTCCCTCTTTCTGGACTCACTCCTGTAATATCGATCTTACAAACTCACCTCAAGACTCACATTTCCACCTCACGGGTATTTCATTCTTCCTTGCCACACTACTCTTTAACGAGTTGCTAAGACCATCACCTTGAAGACTTCAAACCCTCCCTCCGGACACAACTGTCTGTTGTCAACCGCACATCCAGCTACCGAACAAGGGTGCAAACCCTCGTTCGACCAATACTATAATCCACTACTGACTCTATCACTGTCCACCCTTCCTCTTGGGCACTCTTACTAAAGTTATATCATTCTTTCCTGATTTGACCAATATCTCTTCACTCTCGGAGTTCTTCCTCGGCTTAAAATGTAATACTTTATGACCTAGTGAGTTCATAGCCTTCAAGCATGACAACGCATTAAATAAATCATTCCGCACACTTTATCATTTTAAATAAACAACACTTGAAAACACCTTGGGTACACATGCCCCCATCACTCTTATAAATTCAACGCCCTGCACAACGATCTCGAGAATCGTTTGCATGCAACTTTCCATAAACTTAATCTTACTCCTACCGAACGGTGTCAATATGACAGTGATATATTGCATGAAAATCTTTTTATTTGGCACAATTTTGAAAGAATTAACGTCGCCAGGTAAATCAGTTGGTTTTCGTACTCATAAATAACTCCAACATGCCATTACTCACTTTGGTTATAAAAGTTTTGCATTTAATCGATTTCTTGACTTTTGCAATAATTTAAATCATCATGAAAGGAGCGAAATACTTTACAAATCATGAAACTCGAAACTTCATGGCGCCATGTGAATGAAATCACATTTTTCTTTAAACGTACGCGTGCACATTCTGACTCATTTTCGATGAAAATTTATCTTTACATATTTAACTTAAATCGTGAAAATTTCATGTTACATAAAAAAAAGACACCATGTATGAGACTCTACTTGCATTTGAAGGCTACTCACCCTAACAAGGTCAACTGCTTTACTCGCTTAACTTATCCTTGACATTCTATCTACGATCAACGATCGCCCTCTTGGTCACGCAACAACTTGCTGAACACACTTTCCACATCTCACTTACTCAATCCCTTTCACACTGTTTCGTTTTAATCACTATCTCATTTTCTACTTCTACATGCTTTCATCTCACAATAAGTATCTTATTTCATTTACACTGCCTTTGAAAAGCTCGACTAAGAAGTCAGGGTTCTATTGATACGTTCAAAATTTCAACACCGATATTCCTTATCATTCTAACTGATCTCATCCCACTATTTCTAGAACTGGGACTTTCTAGAACAAGAGTCTTACTCAAAATCAATCATTTTATCTCTTCGAACCCACGAAGATCTACCTCTATACGATTCATAACATTCTAAACACATTTCGCCTCTACGATGTATACATTATTCACTTCATAATAATTTCCCATGAAACTTCCCCAACAAGGGGTCTCAGTCTACACCTCAGAGATCCCGTTGACATTCTAACGTACTAAAACACGACATAAACACTGGGTAGGTTAATAAGGTAGGTTAAGCACGTACATGTACCTGTAAGTTCGCAATTACACTGGCCAGGTGGAATCTCAAACTTACCTTACATGACAGTCCTCAGTACCCTATTAGTCCTATTTCTATAATAGTGTCATCCTAACGCATTTCCTGATTCTCAGTTGTGATTTCTACTCCCAAGTTTAAGTTTAGGCCCGTCCGGTCACCTAAATCCCTTAAACTATGGCTCTGATACCATTTGTAACAGCCCAAAAGTACAATAGAACAAACATAGCATTTAAGCATAAATTTACAAAACTGGGTCCCTAAAATTTTCGTTACAACATACAAAAACTAAGGTTGGCGGAAACAACCTATACACAACTGAGAAACTACTACTACAAGTGGCACCGGCATTGTCTCTAACTGCAGCAGTACTCTATCCTGCGCTTGCCCACTTACCTGAGCCTCCTACTCAAAGCTTACCTGAAAAGGTTTTATTATGGAAATGCGAGGGTTAGACCATGAGGTCTAGTGAGTCCCTCCTGACAGTTCTCAAAATCATTTAAAACAATTTATCTTTTCAACATAAATCTTTCATATATAAACTTTCAATAATAAACTTTCGCATAGCTGATTTCAAAATATTGCACATAAAACTTCTGTATAACTTTTCATAAAGGTTTCTCATAAAACTTCCACGGATAAATCCGCTCCTCGTAATCCGACACCCTGAAGCCACCCTAAGGTGACGACGAGTCGGTCTCATGCTGCCTTATTTTGGGGCCACTTCCCCTGGCATAAAGGGTCTCCACTCCCGCACGAGCACTGGCGGGTCTCCACTCTCGTCTTGGCCAGTTTACGTCTATCACAACGTATGCATACATTATACATAAAACTTTAAACAACTTTCATGCAATTAAAGCATAATAATAAAGCATGGCAATTCTCGACATTCAAAACACATTTTGAAAACACTTTAAAAGCCACACATTTTAGTTTAGAAAACTCACCTGGCTTGCTTGCTCCAAAGCTCATCACTTACATTTCCGATCTCTAAGTGGAACACCTATTATATAGGAATGTATATCAATATCTAATAATTTATATTCGAACTTGCCCCGAACTTAACCCAAACTTATCTAAGTTGGTAACTTCCACTTCTAGTCCACAAATCGTTATTAATGGTCTTTGCTTATTTATCAAATTGAAATTCTATACCGGATCCATTAATTTACCCGATTCTAGGTTTCCCCCGACATAAAATTACAACTCTAGATTCTAAATATCAAAGCCGGATCATGATAATAATAATATGACCAAATTTTATAAATAGACTATCGATTACGTACTAGGTCCCTTTTAAATAATTATAGACTTTAATGATAAATTAAGCCCAATACAATAACTAAGCCCAAAAGGACTTAATAATTCATTTGGCCCAAAACTCAATTCGGCCCAACTTAAATTACGGGTCAACTTTCGGGTCATACCGACTTCCAGTACACACAAGCTTTAGGCTCCAATTAAAATAATTATCTCGGCCCTTTTCTTAAAATTACACTCCGACCCAATTATTAACTTACCGGGACTCGACAAAATGTTACCGGAACCTCAATCAATAATTCCATTTCAACCCAACGATTATCAAAGGTCCTAAGCCTTAAATTTCAGCATAGATTAACTAGATCCCAAACCTCATATAAACATGAATTTAGAGAAAACATACTTCAATACTCGAAGAAATCGAACTTTAGAATTTAGATTAATACCTGACGAAAAGAAGACTGCTGCCAACCCGACGACCACCACCGGCAGCCGACCGCCGGCGACCACCAGCAGCAGCAACCGCCGACGACCTCTAAAACTGCTCCACCACCTCTGTCGTCTCTCTCCCTCTCCTCTGTCGTCTCTCTCCCTCTCGCCGTCTCTCTCTCTCCTCGCCGGCGTCTCTCTCTTCTCGCCGTCTCTCTCTCTCTCCTCGTCGGCTCTCTCTCTTCTCGTCGGCTCTGTCTCCTCTCGTCGGCTCTCTCTCTCCTCGTCGTCTCTCTCTCTCCTCGCCGGCGTCTCTCTCTCCTCGTCGGTGTCTCTCTCTCTCCTCGCCGGCTGCACACACTCAACACACACACACCCATGAAAGCTCCTTCTCCTCTTTCTCCCTTTTGTTTTTCTCGATATGCAGCCTCCAAGAAAACCCTAAATTGCTTTTTCTTCTTCTAGTACCAAAAACTGCACACTCTAAAAGAAAGGAAATTGATTTCCTACATTTTCATATATTGCCCTCAAGCTTTCTCACAAAGAACCAATTCACCCCTATCTTTTATTTAGATCTCATTTCTTTTTTTCCTTTTCTTTTTTAATTTGGGCTATTACATTTATATAATTTATCTTTTAAATTCAAATATAAAACTCTCAATTCATATTTTATTTTTTAATTTTATTTCTATTCTTCATTCGTCGTTATCATTCGACAAGTAACACCTTCATTTGATTCTTTTTTTAGTGTTCTAGATATAAATATATGGATCACCTGCATATTTATGCTATACAATATGTTAAAAGTTAAAACAGAAGGAAGAAAAAAGAGAGAAAAACTTTTAAAACTAATTTTTTGGCAAAGAGATGTTATTTTTATTGTTTTCATCAATAAGGTTGAATGTATTACATGTTTTTGTTTTTATAACACTTGAAGACACTTTAAATTAGAGTAATTGGAAACTTGAAGGTGGATGTAATTTTTTTAGAGACTTTAAATTTAGATTTTCTATATTAGAAAAATATAGATAGATGTTAAAGATGTTTTGAATAACTTTGGTTGTTTAGTGTCTTTTTAATGATTTATCTTATAGTTTTCTTCGAATAAGTAACATAATTTAGATTTTTTTTTGAGTATTCCTTGATTTTTTCTTTATGTTTTTTGGTACATTTTTTATTTTAAATATATTGCTCTCTATATGTTTTGTGATACCTATCGTGCTTGTTTAGAGCACTATAACCCTTTTATAAGACTCAAAAATGTTGAGAGTTGAGGAAGAATTTGGCCCTAGAATCGTGCTAGGGTTTCTTGAGAACTTGAGGCAAGCAATAATTGGTTAACTCCTATATGTTAATCTTTCAATTTAACGAATTATTGGAGAAAGTTGAATATGAAGATCTGGTTGAAGATTTTATTTCAAACAGTATTAGAAGACCGGTTTTATTTAAGTGAATTTTGTCTTGGTACAAATGTGTAACAAGGCCTCTAAAAAGATTGGAACGACCCTGTTGTCCAAGACTTTATTTATTTCAAAAACTTGTGCGAAGACTTAATCATTTCAAAGAACAAAGTTTATTGGACTTTTTTTAAATTTTCCCAATATATAAATATGTCATTGAATAATAATATATATACATACATATATATATATATATATATATATATATATATATATATATTGGTAAACATGACTAAACCCTAATTGAAATATATAGGCATTGTTTGGCAAAAATAAGGTAGCCTTTTTTTTACATGTTTGAATGACAATAAGCTAGCTTTTTAAAACGCTACTTGGAGTAGCGTTTCAGTAGTTTTTTGTGAATATTCCAATATTGCCCCTTATTATTATTTACTAACTATTATTATTATTATAAATATTAATTTTTAATTTTAATTATTATTAATTAATAAAATTAATTAAAAATTATTAAATTAAATTAAATTATATATTGATATTAATTTTTAATTATTTAGAGTTATAGTTAATCATATAAATTATTTTTATATATTTTATAATGTTAATTAATATATTTAAATTACCAACTACTATTATCTTTTTAATTATTATTTGATTTTTTTTCATAATATATGTAACGGTTAATTAAAATCATAAGTTAATATATTTTTTTCTTTCTAAAACTTGTTTTAACAAATTAAAAATTTATGGTGTATATGTAATAATAAATTTTAAATTCTTTTAATTAACATGTTGTATTATAAAATTTTTCTTTACTACGTTGGTTGTATTAATTAACATATTATATTTTTATAAATTTGTTTTAATTATATAATTAAATATCGTAATTGATAATTTTTTTGAAGATGTCATTTTTGGTCATTTTACATGTTTATAAGATAGTTTTGTCAAACGCTACTTTTTCATCAGCTAGCTTATCAGCTACCAGCTAGCTTATGAGTCAACAGCTGGCTTATCAGCTACCAGCTATCTTATCAGGTAGTTTGACAAACATAGCCATAGTATCATTTTTATCCCTTAGATTCTTACATTGTTGCTTAAATAATAAATGCACAATTAATAATTGTACAATAGGCCATTTGTATTGGTACGCATCATAAGAAGAATTATATGCAAAATGATCATAACATTAAACAGTTGTCCCGTCACATTCATCAATAGTATGAGGTACTTTTCGTGGATCCAGTCGTTATTAGGTTTCATTTAGAAAATTAACAATTCCAATATCTACACATACATGCAATACACAAGTATATACAAGCTTTTCTTTTACAAGCTGTCTAAATAATATTAGGGTTTTATTGTTTTTTTTCACTTACTGAGTTTTGGGCATTTAGAGCAACCAAAGTTTATGTATGAAATAACATTATGAACTTTAAGCAAAAACCATTATTTCATCTTAAAACTTTATGGTTTCACCTATCAACTTTGGTAAAAATATATGAACAATCAAAGTTCATAAATAAAACGTGGGAGGGTAGCAGTGGTGGATCCAGAAATTTAAGTGATTGGGGGCCTTAAGGGTATAAAAAAAAATCCAAAACCGAACAACTCTTGAACCAAAAACGGTTTTGGGTTATTCGGTGCAGGTTTAACGATTTGGTTAACCGAATAGTTTAAGTTTCGGTTTCAATTACTTTTTAACCATATTGTTAACTGTGAATAACAAAGTATACTATTATTTAATATATATATATATATATATATATATATATATATTTATAATTTCCTTCTAGATAAATTGGTTTGATCATATACAAAAATTAACATTATGTGAAATAATTTATCTTTAAACTAAAAGTACAAGAAGTTGATTGCAAAAACTAGTGGTAACAAAACAATCAATATGCAAAGGAAATGATTATCAAGCGACTGGTTCACTAAGGGGAACCGTCATAAATCAATCTGAAGGGTAGATTGATGAGAGTGTTTAGAGAATACAAGGGGAAGTGGTTGATTATTATATTCCAAAAATTTATGACATTTCTATCAATATTGACCTTTATTTATTTCATTTCCTTTTTTTTTTTTTATCAATTTCAATTATAATCATTGATAAAAAAGTACGGCTCAAATGGGTTTGTAAAATTTGTATTATTTACGTGGTTTGCAAAAAAAAAAAGGGATTTGTTTCATTTGCTTTTCTTTCATATATTGAGTCTTTTTATTATTTAGGGACAAGCAACACTTTAAGTGCATGGTGTAATGGGTGTAAAATCATAACCCAACTTTAGTGTATTTTTAGGATCTTATTTTATATTATTTTAGCTTTTTCAATCACAAATTGAGTCTTTTTATTCATATTCTTACATTTATCGAGTCTAGAGCTAAGTTGGTGAGTTTGGTCTTGTTTTGATTAAAAAAAAGAATATTGGCTAATTGTGACCAAACCCGTTGAGGAAACCAGACATAATCCAAATGTTTGTTAAGGATATTTTTGTTGATCTAAGGATTGGAATCTAATGTAACCTTTTGAACTTTAGATGTTTTGTATTTGACTAGTTTCCCTTGATACGCTATTTATTATCCATGGTGGTCGGAGTGTCGCACATTTGTCGCTAAAAGCCCCTCACAATTCTGTCGCTAATGTTGATTGCTCATTTGTCGCTAAAAAACAGTCCTCGCTGATAATATACTTCGTTGATTTGTCGCTGAATTTATCCATCGCTAAAATCCGACGCTGATAGCACCACCCACGAATGTTTGACCCACGGACTATCACGACCGATTGGAGCATTGGTGATGAATAGCGACGGATCAGATAGGGCAAGTTTTGTAGTGGGAGAAGAGATGGAAAAGTTCGAACCATCAGTTGTTTCAAATCCCTGGACCTTGTTTAGATTTCGATTTCCTATGCTTGAATGTCGTCTATATGTGTTTACAACTCTTCTTCAAGCTTACTTTCATGCCTTTTTTCTATTATTTAAATTTTCTAATTGTTGTAGCTGCAATTGTTTAACTCATACTTAGTAAAATGACTTCATGTAACACATTTTATAGCACATCTACTGTAATCGGTTAAGAAAATAAAGGAGAATTAATAAACCTTGTCATAACTCGAACCAACATATGTAGCATAGACATGTACAACGATAAACCAAATTTTGGTTAAAACAGAAAGATTTATGTGTATTGGATGCATCGCACCCCTGTATGTTGTATGCAGCACGACTATGTCATGCGATGAACTCTATTTTCCTTGATTTTAGGATTTGATGACGTTTGGGAATTTTTGCGGTTTGGTATACATATATCAGACCTTTCTTGGCTTCTATAGCATGATATTGAGGATGAAACAATTAGAACACTGTAATTTTGGTTTGCCATTATCTTTTGGTTTTTGATTTTTGTATTAAGATTCTCATTTTCGTTTATAAACGTACCCCACCCTTCAGGTGATAGAACTACATTATATATGTGGTTATTTATTCATACATGTGGTGGAACTACATTATATATATGTGGTTATTTGTTGATTACATATTAAATTAGTTATCTTGCTATTTCGTTATCTTGTTGCCACCTATGAGATTTGGAACGACAGTTCTAAAACAGGTAGAAAACCTTTTGGTCAAGCTAATTGAAGCGAATTCTTCGAGCAAATTTCTTTTCTTGACAGTTTCATCCTTAGACGGATTAACCATTCCATTCTTGAAAAGATGGACTGAGTATAACAATTGATAAACCAAGATCTATCAAGATTAGAGAGAGAGAGAATCTAGAGAGAGAAATATGCCATCTGTTGCTCTCAAAATATGAACTGTTGTTTACAAAAGCTAACACAAGGGTTTATATACCCTTGACTATAGAAAGTCAAACTAGACTTATTACAAGCTTAAAATAGATAAGCCTTGATTACAACACTAAAAGTAGCATTAACAATCTCCCCCTTTGTAATCAAGGGCGCTCGAATCTTCTGTGTTGACGATTCTTGCCAATTAAGATCTCCAAGCGTCTTAGTGTTTTTCGGAAGTTCAGCCTTGTGTCGATTGTCTCTATTGCTCTCCTCAAGAGTCTGATCTCAGCATTATCAACCTGGTAAAGACTTCTCCTTGTTTCCAATAACTTCTTCATAGCTTCCTTCAGTCTGTGATCTAGCTGAAATCGGATGATCTTCAAAGTTCCATCAGAATATTTACCGATTTCATCAAATCTGAGGAAGCGTCTGACACCTGACTGATCTCTATACACAATCCCATAAGGGTCTTCTACAATAGAAAATAGTGGATAGCTGTCAATGTTCGGCAATTCTCTATCCGGTCTTCTCACATTGACTACAGGCTGGAAGCTCTCAACAGCAAGTTGGAAGTCAAAGCATCGATAAAATCTAACTTGTCTTCGTAAGAAACGCTTGACTGCTTCCAAAGCCCTGAGGATATCATCAGTACGAATAGGCATATCTCGAAATTGATGATAAATTACCTCAAAGTCATCGATAGGAAGTTCATTGAAGTCTGCTTCAGTAAACCGATAAGTCTGACAATCCTGACGTTCCACATAGAATATCGGATACCAAATTCTGACAAAACTGGCTATTTCCACCTTAAGTACCCTTACAATGCCGTGCTTAGAAAATACCAGATATCTTCCTTGTCGTAGACATTTAATAAACATCAGGTACTCATATTGATACCAAGCAGGTTCCTTTTCAATCCCCAGAATAGCATTGATATTCACTCTTCTTCTTTTCTTGACATAGAAATTTCGTTCAGAGTCTTCAAGAAAAGCGGATCTCATTCTGGTAACCTGGTATCTTGCTTCAAGCCTCTGCATTCTTTGCTGTCTATCCAATGCGGGACCTGGTTGTAAAATGCTAGGTGAAATATTCAGAGTAGGATCAGGAACCTCTGAGTTAGCTCTGGACGACTCACCCTGAACAAACGTACTTTCAGTAGTAGTGGTGGTCGGAGCTGGAACAATAGGAACAACCGGAGGACTTTGTTGGACTGGAACTTCTGGTTCTTGAACTGGAGAATGTGCTAATGGAGATTGATGACCAATATCTTCATTGTCAGATAAATCTCCATAAAGCATGTTGACAACTTCAATATCCTTTTCATCTATTTCAACTTCAACTTCTGTATCAGATATAACAACAATATAATCTTGATCTTCTTCTTTAATCTTCCAAAACTTATCAAACTTTCTTTGAACATCATCATCTGAATCAATCTCAACATAGTTAGAAAAGAAGTTACGCATATCTTCAAATTCTTCAGACTCATGCACATTAGAAGTCTCCGGACATCCAATTGAAACAGGTGCAGAATCTGGGTCAACATAAACAACTAATTGCAGATTGTTCGTATTCTCGGGCTCAACATAGTTAATCTCCGAAGCCATAGCCGTCAAATCAACTTCATTCAACAACTCATCAACTAAGTTTTCCGGATCAACTTCTTCCTGAACTTGAGGATTCTGATCATCATCTGAAGCCATATATCCCCTAAGAAATATGCAAACAAAGTATAAAACATAAGCAAGAAACACTATGAAAGAAAATAGAAAACAAAAAAATTTGTGATAAAAAAAAATTCCTAAGTCTAAAATGCGCCATAGGCTGTGGCGCAATGCAAGAAATGCGCGAGCTGAAGAGAAACGAAGTAAGAAATGCGCGAGCAAAAGAAGCGCAAAGCTGAGATAGACAAAAATCAGTAGAAAATCGCCATAAGCACTAGCGCAAAATGGGAATTGCGCTACCAGCTGTGGTGCAAAGTGGGAATTGCGCTAAAGACAGAGGCGCAATTCTCACTTGAATTAGATTTAAAAAATCGCGAAATTTATCAAGTCGAATCAAATAAAAAATTAGGCATTCTAGAAATATTCATAGGCATCGAATCAACATTTAAACACATTGTAAGCATAAATCGACCCTAAACCAACACTTAGTAAACCCTAATTTCATGTGAATCCTAATATCGAAGAATCTGATAGAAAACAGAACAGTCGCACAGATAATCGACTAAATTTCAAAAATCGATTGAAAGTAATGCAATACCAGATTGAATCGATTCTGAAATTATGAAATAACTAAGATGAAAGATTTGAAAGACATACCTGAATCGATGAATACTCACAATCTCAGAAATTTGAAACGAAGGAGTCGAGAGTAAAAACAGAGGGTTTTTGAAAGAAAAATGAAATGAGAGTCAAAAATTGTCAAAACCCTTATAAACCCTTTGAAAACCATCTTTTAATAAAAAAATTTAAAAATACTAAATTTATTAGATTTGCGCCACCTAAGGGTAGCGCAAATCTTGATTTACGCCACTAAGGGTAGCGCAAATAAGACTTGAAAGTATTTTTGCATTTTTCAAAAAAATGAGTTTTCTCATTTTAGACTCCTTTCACTCCCCTACACAAATGCATTAGATAACCTCAGATTAAAATAGCATTTGGAGAACTTACCTGAAGAAAATATCAGAAACCCATACCTGCTCAATCTTTGTACTGACAGATACGTACCATTCAGCAGAATGTGCTCCCCCTCAAATAAAGAACATATGATATAGCTTTCCTTAAAAAAACAACTCATGAACTCTCTCCCCCTCAAAATTAGCTTAACTTTTGAAATCGCTCCCCCTCAAAATCAGCATAACTCCACACATCACAGTATAAAAAATTTCACGTAAAAAATCAGTAATTAAAACTGAAATACATTAAATTATATAACATAACTACTAACTATAGAATGTTTGAACACCGAACAAATAAAATTCAACTAAGTGAAAGTAGACATGTTTTTCAAACAAATGACATCAAATGCATGCTTTTGGATTCAGAAACAAGTCATGCTTGCATATCAAGTTACAATTTGTTCAGTTTCAACCTCTTATTAAATCTATTTGGTGTGCTAGCATGCGAAATATGATTTGCAACAATCAAATGTACTTCTGAAACCTATAAGAATACTTTGCTCTTACTCACACTATATGACTGAAATCAGAATTTCCACAAATTTATAAGTTTATCGCGACATTGTTATTTCCCCAAGATATAAGAGATGTGTGCTCATTGACATCTTTTATTTTGTGCACATTGACATCTTTTTATCAAAAGGTTTATTAAGACTAAGATACACCGTAAACGTAACTTTCTATCTGGTTCTATAGCAGGATTTGGGTCAGCCAATCCCAGACCAGTTGGCCTTAGGGGCTAGGTGTCGAGCACCCCTTGAAACTTACTCTCCCAAACCAGAAAGGCTACATCGATATATCCTAATACCATCTGTACCAGTAGGACATGGCTTTCTATCTAGTTCTATAGCAGGATTTGGGTCAGCCAATCCCAGGCAAGTTGATCTTAGGGGCTAGGTATCGAGTACCCTTGGGACTTAATCTCCCAAACCAGATAGGCCACAGGCACAAACTTTCAAACCTAATGATTTTTTTTATTGCATCTCAATCACTTGGTTATAAAACTTTGTGCTTCCCTCATATTTTCATTTCCATTCTTCATTCTGACAATTAGGCTTTTTGAGCATCGTATTCTATATAAGTCTAGATTTACACAATTTTGCGCATATATCAAAATTTCATTCATGTTTTGCTGACCTTTCGATTTATTTCAGAAGCGAAAGTTGAAGCAAATAAAACTCAGATATCACAAAACTACTTGTAAAATCACCCTTGACACACATTTTATTCATTGAATGAAAATAAAAATATTTTCACTTCATTGAATTAAATTTGTGAAGGTTCAAACTTTCAAGTTCAACATGCCGAGTTTTGATAAAAGAAAATTAAAACGCTTTTCATCCAATGCCTTGGTGAAAAGATCGGCAAGTTGATAGTTAGTAGGTACGAAATATAATTCGATTGTACCTTTCTCCACGCGATCTTTTATGAAATGATATCGCATGTCGATGTGTTTAGTCTTTGTGTGCTGAACTGGATTGACCGAAATGGCAATTGCTGATTTACTGTCACAATATATCGAAATTGTCTTGTACAACAACCCATAATCTTACAACTGTGTCTTCATCCAAAGAACTTGAGAACAACAAGTGGCGGCGGCAACGTATTCCGCTTCAGCCGTTGAAATTGACACACAGTTTTGTTTCTTTGACGCCCAACTAATCAGCCTATCTCCTAGAAATTGTACATGACCCGATGTACTTTTCCGATCCAGTTGACTTCCACCATAATCTGCATCAGAAAAAGCAGTTAGTCTATAATCTGAACTTTTTGGATACCACAAACCTAGATATGGAGTTCCTTTCAGATATCTGAAAATTCGTTTGACTGCCATCAGATGAGATTCTTTGGGATTAGCCTGAAATCTGGCACACAAACATGTTGAGAACATGATATCTGGCCTACTAGCAGTTAAGTACATTAATGATCCAATCATCCCTCGGTAGGTTCGAACATCAACTGCTTTTCCATCTGGATCTAAACCAATCTTCGCACCATGAGCCATCGGAGTGCGTATTGTAGTGCTCTTATCCATTTTGAATTTCTTCAAAATATCAAAGACATATTTTGACTGGTTGATGAAGATTCCATCAGGTAATTGCTTAACTTGAAGTCCTAGGAAAAAAATTATTTCTCCCATCATGCTCATCTGAAACCTGGAGGTCATGAGATCAGAAAACCAAGTACACAAAGAATCATTAGTAGCACCAAAAATTATGTCATCAACATAAATTTGTACTAAGCAAATATCATGATCTTCACGATAAATGAATAAAGTTGTGTCTATAGCTCCCTTGACGAATCCGGATTCAAGCAAAAAGGCTAACAATTCGTCGTACCACGCGCGCGGTGCTTGTTTCAAGCCATACAAAGCTTTGTCAAGACGATACACATAATTAGGTTTGTCTTTGTTAACAAACCCCTCTGGTTGAGATACATATACTTCTTCTTTAAGTACCCCGTTCAGAAAAGCTGTCTTTACATCCATCTGATATACGGTAAAGTCTCGATATGCTGCAAATGCTAGAAACATTCTGATAGCTTCTAATCTTGCAACCGACGCGTATGTTTCATCGTAATCTATGCCTTCTTGTTGTCGATAACCCTTTGCTACCAATCGAGCTTTATTTCTCACAACAATACCATCTTTGTCCTTTTTGTTCTTGAAAATCCACTTAGTGCCAATTATACTTTTTTCCTTTAGGCCTTGGAATAAGTCTCCACACTTTCAATGCTTCAAACTGGTTTAACTCTTCCTGCATGGCAATAATCCAATCTGCATCATTCAATGCTTCGGATACCTTCGATGGTTCAACAGTGCTTAAAAAGCAAGCGAATAAGCATTCATTTGACGTCGCGGACTTGGATCTTGTAGAAACATTTGCAGAAGGATCACCAATGATTTGATGAATTGGATGTGCCTTTGTCCATTTTGCTGTTTGAGGGAGGGGATCAACTGTCTCTTGAACACTTTCCAAAACTTGAGAAGGAGGTTCAGGTATTTCTGATTCACTTGAAGAAACAGGTATCACTTCTGGAGTTGGAGGAGGTATCTCAACTACACTCTCAGATTCAGATTCTTGAACTGACGGTTGATTAACAATCGGATTTTGGATTACTTCCTCATTAGGTTGAACAACTTCAGTTTCTTCTTGAATCTGAGATGAATTCATTTCATCGATTGTCACCGGCTCCACGATTTCAGATATCACTTGTGGTTCTTCAGCAACCACTATTTGATCTTCAGTTGCCTCGTATTCAGGAACGACTGGAACTACATCATTGACAGAGTTAGTTGCAGCGGAATTAGAAGTAGATGCATTCACAGTTTATTGATTTGACACATTAGAAATAACATCAGTATTAGTAGAAGGCACATCATTATAAAAATGCTCAAATAATAAATCAAGATCAGAAAGCGTATTAGAAATCAAATTCGGATCCTGAGTTGTCCGTTGTGGAACAGGTTCTGAACCGATTTGTCCAGAAGCTAAAATTCCTGTTAAATCGGGTTCTGGTCCTGTTTGGCCGTAAACCATTTCTTCAGATTCATCAAATTTGACATTTACGCTTTCCACCAGCTTTCTAGCTGAAGTTAGATACACTCTGTATGCGGCTGAAGTAAGAGCATAACCAAGAAAAATTCCTTCATCTGCTTTCGGACTGAACTTGTTCAGATTTTCCCGATCATTCAACACAAAACATTTGCACCCAAAAGCTCGGAAATATTTGACATTTGGTTTTATGCCGTTCATAAGCTCATAAGGAGTTTTGTTGAATCGTCGATGAAGGATAGACCTGTTTTGTGTGTGACATGCCGTAGACACTGCCTCAGCCCAATGAGATAAAGGAAGACCTGAATAAGCAAGCATAGTACGAGCGGCTTCAACCAAGGTTCTATTTCGTCTCTCCACAATACCATTCTGTTGAGGTGTTCTTGCGGCAGAAAACTGTTGAGTAATACCATTTTCTTCATAGAACGCTTGTAGAATACTGTTCTTGAATTCCGTACCGTTGTCGGATCTGACGACTTTCATTGCCTTTTGCTTATTAGTCTGAATGATCTTGATGAGATTGATAAGGATTTCTGGAGTTTCATCTTTTGACTTCAGAAACTTCACCCAAGTATATCGTGAGTAATCATCAACCACCACCAAAGCGTACCTTTTCTTCCCAATACTTTTAGTCTTCATTGGCCCACACAAATCGACATGTAAAATATCAAGAATATCCTTCATGCAAAAATCAGGTTTCAGCTTGTGAGGAACTTTCTTCATTTTGCCCTTTTCACAATCTTGGCAGAGATGATCTTTTTGAAATCTCAGTGATGGAAGAGCTCGAACCAGTTCACCTTTGGCTAATCTATCCATGTATCGAAAGTTGAGATGAGCCAGTCTTCTATGCCATAGCCAGCTTTGTTGAGTTGTTGCTTTTGACAAAAGACAGATATCCGAGGGGTGTTAATAGTTGAGAGATCGATGGTGTACAAATTGGATCTCCTTTGCCAACTAATAACTCTTTTTCGTTGTCATTTTTCACAGCAACTCTTTTGGACTTGAAGCTAACTTCTAACTCTGTCGCAAAACTGTCCAATGCTGAATAAATTGTGGCTTAGACCTTCAACGTAGCTCACTCTTTTCACAGTAACGTTTCCTTGGACGAGATCTCCATATCCAAGAATAGGTGATGTTGCGCAATTTCCAAACTTGACACGTCCACATGACTTTTCTTTAAAGTTAGATAATAAAGACTTATTGCCAGTCATATGTTTGGTGCATCCAGAGTCCAGATACCACAAACGACTTGGCTACAAATAAGCACATCAAACAGATTTAGGTACCCATATGGATTTGGGTCCTTTCTTGTTAGTCCTGTTCTTTTTAAAGTCTTTATTATTATAATATGCATGTGAATTATAAAATGAATCATGAACAAAATCAGTATCGGAAGAATAAAAATTACCACCAGAATTACAACTTGATGAGCAACACAAACCATCATTTGCAATTTGAATCATTTGCTTTATTGAATAACGCAAATAATTATTACAATTCTCTTTATTACAAGCAAATGTATTCTTATTACAAACTTTGTCGTCTACGTCGCTCGACTCAGAAGTTGATATTTCTGGAGGTATGCTTTTGATTTTCCATATTTGCCTTGGCCGCTTGTTCACAACCCTATCTGAAAAAATAGAATAAGAAGAATCAGAGACATTTTCAGAATTTGGAGTTTGATTCTTTGACTTCTTTGACCTTCTTCTTTTACGACGTTTAGTTTTATAAAAAAATGTATTTATCGTAAAAGTATCATCTATTTTCTCCGTTTTGATTTCAGATTCCGAAGAAAGAACTTTATTTAAAACATCAATCTTTGAAACAGTTTCATTCTCTTTTCCCTCGGAGTTATTTTCTTTTTCATTTTCAGATTTATCAGACTCAGAATCAGTTTCAATATCAGAAGAGGAAAAGTTTTGGTTTTGATCAACATCCATTTTATCATCTTTAAAATCTGCTTGTACATTCCTTTTATCTTTATCAACAAAATCTTGTTTGACTTTTACATCTTCTTTAAGACTAGAATCCATACAAATAGAGAATATGTTGCTTTCTAGCTCAGACAAGATGTTTTGATCTTCTAAAAATTCTAACTTAGATTCAAGATCAACGATTTTATTTTCAAGACTAACGATTTTAGCTTCTAATACTAAAGGAGGAATATATCTTTTAGTATCATACAATACTTCAGATTTATTCTCCTTATTAGTATTATTAGAATATATGTCAAAATAATCGTTTGATAAAGAATCTTTGTTGGAATTTTTAAACTTAGAAATGTACTTCACATTTTCACGAGTATAAACAAATGGAAGTTGCATTTTAGTAGTAAGTTTCCTTTTCTCTTCTTCTAATTTTGAAACTTTCTCGTCATTTGTCCAATTAATCTTAAAAGGAGGAGCATATCTAGCGAGATGTAAAAAATCAAATTCATATAAAGTAGGAACTTTCGTTTTAGCCTCTTCTAAAAAATGTGGATTTTCAAATCCAAGTCCCCATTTCTCCTTTATAGAAATATAACTCCTTGGTTTATTTAAGTAAACTGTTTGTTCAGTTTAACCTCTTAAATATAGTTTTTCTTCTAATTCTGTGATTTTATCAGAAAACATATCTTTTACTTCGGTCATAAAGTACAAAGATTCAAGACAAGATTTGTTTGTCTCTTCTAATTCTTCTATTTTCTTTTGCAATTTATCTTTTGTGTCTATCAAAATCGTCTTTTCATCTTGAATATTTATTTGAAGCTTTTTAATTGATTTTGATTTATCATGATTAATTTCTTTTTCAGAAAGAAGTTTTGAACGAAGCATACGAATAGCATTTGTGACTATGTTCATCTGAGATAAAATAAAATCATAATCAAATTGAGAAGGTACCTCAGATTCGTCGCTTGCACTTTCTTGATCATCATCCTCATCATCACTTGCGTCATCTCCAATGAAACACATTGCGGTCGTTTCCTCATTCTGTGATTCATCATCGGAGTAGTCTAAAAAATATTCCTCTTCAACAAGCAAACTCATTCCACTCTTCTTCTTCTCGGCCAAGTCCAACTTCTTCTTGTAATATGATGAATCACGAACCACTTTGGCTTTGCACTCTCTAGCCAAATGTCCCGTTTTCCCACATTTAAAACAAGTAGCTACCTTCTTGTCATCTTCTTTCATTTTCTCCTTTTGTTTGGTAGCTACAAATTTTGGGACAAAGGGTTTCGTACCACCACTTTCTTGATCTACTTTTCTAGAGCCCGAAGAAAATCTCAGATTGTTCGACCCCGATCTGTTTTGATACTTCTTTTGATAGTGTTGAGTAAGAAGTATCATAGCTTGCTCTAACGCTTCACCATCATCTTCAACACTTCCATCAAACGCATTATCTATCAAACTTTTCTCGGCTAACTGACTTGCCAACAAAGCAATCGGGTCTATTGTCTTGACCTTGTTTTTCTTATCTAACTTGGCCTTCTTTTCTTTGACCATATCTCCATCAGTCATCAGAATCTCATAGAGCTCTTGAATCTGCATCGAGGAAATTCGCACATCATTCCGAAGCCTATGACATGATTTGCTCCATTCTGGTTGAAGTGCATTCAAAAACTTCAAATTTGCCTCTAACTCAGTCTTCGTGACTTTGATCTTATGAAGATCATTCATGACCGCCCAAAATCTGTCAAACACACTCTTCAAGGATTCATTCTCTTTCGCTTTAAACCCTTCAAAGTTGTTCATAAACCTTGTCTGTCTAAGCTGAGTGGCAACCGCCGATCCTAGCATTATTTTTTCAAGTTGTGACCACATCATCGTTGGATTTTTCTTAAAACAATCAATTCGGTTGTAGATGTGATTCGGGAGAGCTAGAATAAGAAAGGACTTTGCTTCTCTATCCCCTTGAAGTCTCAAATTCTCTTCAACTGTATAATCATCGACATTTTTAAGAGCCCTTGATGCAGGAACAGTAGCGGTTACTGGAATCTCCACATAAGGTTTGACAAAAGGACCCTCCGTAAGAGAAAGCATTATATTTACTCCGTTATTTTGCGTCCCTATGAAGTTAATAAATCGGTCTTGCCATTGAGAAAATTCGTTTTCGTTGATTAGAACCGGAGGCCTTGTGTTTGACCCTAATGACATCATGATATCATTCTTGTACAAATTTTCTTGAAAAGCCATAATGAACACATAATACAGCAGCTGAAACTCCGAAAAAAAATATTTGCTAAGGCAGAAAGTCACTAATGACAGTGGCACAATTCTCGAAATGCGCCAAAGACAGTGGCGCAAAATGGAAAATGCGCCAAAGACGGTGGCGCAAAGTGTTAAATGCGCTACAGTTGGTGGAGCAAAGTGAGACGCACCATAAGCTTTTCGTGACTGAGAATGGCGAGATTCTCACTTGTCCAAAAACTAATCTGATGGCTGAATGAGGATGACGCAAAGTACTATGAAGCTGGCGCAAAGCTGATGAATGTGGCGCAAAGTCTGGATCTGGCGCAAAATTTGCCAAATCGATAAAAAACACACTGATTTGCAAAATCAGTGATTCTAGCTATTACAAACTTGATCGAAAATGAAATCCTAACACAAAATACAGTAAAACTTCGTTTGAAAACGTCTGAAACGATGTCTGAATGGATCGACCAGAAGAACTTTCGCACACAGCCCGGAAAACCACAAAATTGTCAAATTGATGATCCAAAACTCTGAATTGGCTCTTGATTCGTGAAAAAAAGATGTTCTACTAACAATACCGAATCCAAAGAACTAATTCCTGATCAAATTCGACCAAAAACACCAAAATTTGTTAAAAACTCAAGAAAATGAGATTTTCTTGAAAAAATTCAAGGAAATCGATCAAATCTTCTTGTGTAATCAACAAATAGTTGTGTTTGATCACTAGAAATCCTTCTCTATATCTTGAATCTGCTCTGATACCAATTGATAAACCAAGATCTATCAAGATTAGAGAGAGAGAGAGAATCTAGAGAGAGAAATATGCCATCTGTTGCTCTTAAAATATGAACTGTTGTTTACAAAAGCTAACACAAGGGTTTATATACCCTTGACTATAGAAAGTCAAACTAGACTTATTACAAGCTTAAAATAGATAAGCCTTGATTACAACACTAAAAGTAGCATTAACAACAATCTTCTTAGACTTAGGGATCCGTCTTGTCCTTAGTGGTTCTTGATTTCTTTCATCTTCAATGACTTTTGAGACAAGAATGCAATGGTTGAATACTTCAAGATTAGGCTACGTTCACCGGAGAAGATGAAGTTGGATGGTGTAACGAGATGGTGAGGGTGGTTGTGTTTAGGGAGGTGGTGTTTGTTGCTTCTTCGTTGATTTGTAGGTGGTCGGTGGAGGTAGGGTGGGGGTGGGTCACGATGAGGATGGTGGCGTTTGAGGAATGGTGAGGGCGGTGTTGTTTGAGGGGAAGAGGGTACGTAGGTGTAACAACCCATCCCAAACATACATCATATAACACAATATACATTTCATCATAAAAGAACCTTGATACATATTATATCACATACGGTCTCTTGGTCTCAAAACTATACAATTCAGTACAAACTTTTCACTAATATATTACATTACAATCCACAAAAACTATTCCTACAAAACGTTTCAGGAAAACTACTGAATCACAAACAACCTTCGAAAGCATATCACATTTTATCCTTTCCTTTACTCTTACTCGCTCCTTGACCTGAAATACATATTTTTGAAAACAAAATGAGGGTTAGACCAATTGGTCTAAGTGAGAAAATCCCTGTCAGTTTAGTAATTATTTTGTAAAACACAGATATACAACAAGTATTTGAATACCAAGCATGACTCGTATGCACTGTGTACAACTCTTTCACATGGCCATATTAGTTGGTTGCGCTAAACCAACTAATCAATTTACTCCGCTGCACTAAAATACAGCCAACTCCATTGTCCCACCGTACAGCCAAACTCCACCAACCCTAAGTCCGGCCAACGTGCAATCATGTAGTGTAATGCTTATATAAATACAACATACATCTCAATATATCATATTTCAATTATAAGCACATCATCACACTACCTACCACATATTTATCCAGTATATATGTATTCCAGTTTGAAAATGATTAAAGTAAACTCACCTAAAGAAATAACGCAATTATCACCTTCTTTTGAAAACTTGCCATAACCTTACTTTTTCCACAAACTTCACCAATATGAATTACACAAAATACATATAACCATTTACACATGAAACTACTCGACAGGTTGAGAATCCTAAATAAGCGTATCATACCCTTACCTAGAAAACACTCACAAATGTCCGTCTTCGGTGACTTAGCACGGGGGTCTCGCTACCCGGTTAGCGATTGAGGTCAAGGGGCGACGCCCTTGCGGGGTCTGGGGGCAACGCCCCGAGATTTTTTTTAACCGTGAGAAGTCAGAAAGCTTCCGGATATGTGATCCGAGAACTTATCCGGGTAACTCACCCGAAAAACCCATTCAGAAAACCTAGAGAATCTGATACACAATCCGGATACATCTCATCCGGAAACTATAAGGAATCCGGAAATAATTATCCGGACAAACCACACGGGAATCCATCCGGAACTTACCCAAAAATCCCAAGAATCTAATAGTCTCGGTCCGAACAACAATAATACGGTAACCAAGTCCGAACACCATCCGGAAACCGCATCCGGAAACCATATCCGGAAACTTAGAGAATCTGGATCAAACCTCATCCGGAACATACCGGAATCCGGATATTTTGCATCCGGAAACTAAGAGGAATCCGGACAAGTCGTTCGAACCCAAAATCAACCACAACCAATCTAAGAATCGAAAATTGGAAATTCTAAACCGATAGAAATCTAGTACTAATTGATAGAAACACATTTTGAAAAGACACATACCTCAATTTTAGATTACACGAGATTTCTTGAGCCCTAAACGATCGATTCTTTCTCCTGCTTCCCTCGATTCCAAAAACACACACACAAAAACCGACTTATGAATTCATAAGGATGTGAGGCTTATATATAATAAGCCAAAATTGCAATTGAGGGTTCAAACTTTACTAAAACGACGGATACACCGCTAAACTTATAAACAAAAATCAAATAAATAAAACGTAACCGAAAATTAACTAGCGAACTTACCCGAGACATTACAGTAGGTCGGGTCAAGTTTGGGTTAGGTATGTAAAAGACAAAATAAGTAAAAGACAAATAAGGGTTAAAAGACGAACAATGTATTTACTTAACATACCTTTTTAACATATATAAATAGACGATAATCGTAGTTTTATGTAACTACATAGACCAAAATTGTAGTATACTCTTAGGGGGGGCGTTTGGTTCACGGATTCTGATGGAATCTGATGGAATTGGAATGTCAAATTCCATTGACCGAATTCAATTCCTTCGTTTGGTTTATTCTTTTCGACGGAAATGAATGTCTAATTCTACCAGATTCCATAAATAAGTGAATTTAAAATTCCTTAGCAATCTTGAAGGATTTTGATGGAATTGGAATTGATGAAATGTTGTATTTTCATAATTCCAAATATACCATTTAACTTAAATATAACATAATTTAATTTAATACTTTAGGTTTTTTTTATATTTTATATTTTGATTTGATTTATATTTATATTCATATTCATATTCATATTCATATTCATATTTTATTTTTATATTTTATTTTTATTTTTATATTTTTATATTTTAATTTTAATTTAATTTTATATAATATAATTTAATACATTTTTTTTATTTTCTCGAAATATATTTTATTTTTTCAAAATATAATTTTGTTTGTTTGACAATATATTTTATCTGAGTTGTGTATATTATATTTTTTTGCGCATTAAAGTATTTAAAAATTATTTTATTAAAGTATTTTTAGTGAAAAAAGTATATTTAATGATTATTTTATCAAAGAATTTTTTGTTTTTAAAAATTAAAACTTATCAAAAAGGGTATTTGGTCATTTATAATAATTTCATTCCAACCCAAAGCTACATTCAGTGAACCAAACAGACAAATTCCAATTCCTTTAACAGATTTTATTTCAATTATGTCTAACCAAACAAGTAGTCAAACCTGACAACATTTCATTCCAATTCATTTAAAGTCAAATTCCTCTGACAGATTTCATTCCATCCAAAAACATTTTGCGAACCAACCGCCACCTTATAGTAAAGCAAAGTTTGTATCTAAACAATCTCAAAACCATATCTTTAAAACCCCATTTTCAATTTCACAAAAAGACATTAATAAGTTATCCTTTCTTGACAAAAAATACTCGCTTATAAAATCCATAACATAGCATTATGTATACTCGTTAAAGCTAACAATAAAAAAGTAGATTTCTTGATTAAATGATAAGGAATAAAGGTTTTCTTTATATCATATTCTAGCGGCGACAAAACACTTGAGAAATAAAACTTGGAAAGAGTAAAATATCGATTTGAAGATTATTGTGGAACTGGTCCTTGAACTTAATCTTTTATATAAAAACCTTAAGGTTTAGATTTTGTTTTGGATTTGGTCCTCCCACTAACAATAATACATATCTCAGTTAAGTTCGAGGGCAAAATCACACTTTTACCCTTTTCTATATATAGTATTTTTAGTTATTTTTTCTTTATCACAAATTTTTATCGATTTCTCTTCATCTTTTTACCAATGTTCAATATCCTCCAACATGGTTTTAGCCAAATTCCGGCATTTCGAGGGATTTGTAAAGTTTTTTGCTTGATTTCGAGGGAAATTTTATGTTTTTTTTTATCGATTTCGAGAGAATTTTTCAGTATTTTTGGTTGATTTCAGAAGATATTTCCGGTATTTTTGGTTGTTTCAAGAGGTTTTTTCGGTTTTTTTGTTGATTTTAAGAGTTTTTAGTTTTTTAGTTGATTACTGTAACATCCCATCCCACACATATATCATATAATACAATTTACATCTCTTGTATAATATAACAAAGATATATATTATATCACATAAGGTCTGATAGTCCCAAAACTGCACATTACATCTATCAATACAAAATTTTCGCTAACAAATTACAATACAATCCAGAAAAACTATCCATACAAAATGATCTTTAGGATCTGACCGATATATGATCACCCAAACTGATAAAAAAAATACAAAACAACCCGATCAATACTAACTAACCGGTAATTGAATCAACTTACAACTATCTTTTTCCCAAGCTAGAAATCCCTTTATCTCCACCATAAATTTGCCCAGGAATACATATTTTTTAAAACAAAATGAGGGTTAGACCAATTGGTCTAAGTGAGAAAATCCCTGTCAGTTTAGTAATCATTTTGTAAAACACAGATATACAACAATTTGAATACCAAGCATGAATCGTATGCACTGTGTACAACTCTTTCAAATGGCCATATTAGTTGGTTGCACTAAACCAACTAATCAATTTACTCCGCTGCACTAAAATACAACCAACTCTTCTGTCCCTCCGAACAGCCAAAACTCCACCGACCCTAAGTTCGGCCAACGTGCAAACTTGTAGTGTAATGCTTATATAAATACAACATACATCTCAACATACCATATTTCAATCATAAACACATCATCACACTACCTACCACATTCTCATTCAGTATATATGTATTTCAGTTTGAAAATGGTTAAAGTAAAACTCACCTGAAGAAAATAACGCAACTAACACCTTCTTTTGAAAACTTGTCAGAACCTTACTTTTTCCACAAACTTCACCAATCTGAATTACACAAAATACATATAACCATTTACCACATAAAACTACTCGACAAGTTGAGAATCCTAAATAAGCCAATCATACCCTTACCCAGAAAACACTCATAAATGTCCGTCTTCGACGACTTAGCACGGGGTCCCTACCCGGTTAGCGGTTGGGGTCAAGGGGCAACGCCCTTGCGGGATTTGGGGGGCAGAAAACACTTACAAATGGTTCTATTTATAAAGATGCCAAATTGCGATTGAAGGTTCTAACTTTACTAAAACTACGGATATACCCCTAAACTTATAAACCGACACAACTCACCCTAAACGAACAAACAAAAATTAAATAAATAAGACGAAACCGAAAGTTAACTAATGAACTTACCCGAGACATTACAACTACGAGGTACGGTTGCACTTCTAAAATAATACGGTTGCACATTCTAAAACGATACGGTAGCACCTTTCACAAACGTATTTTTTTTACTTTACGGCAAAGAAACAATACGGTGGCACATGCCATGTAACACCCCAAAAATTAACATAAATTAAATTCATAACAAACAGCCCATAAGGGTCCCAACAATCTCAAAGGTTAACAACATTCTCAAAAGTGCAGCGATTCACATACGAATACAACCGAGATGTCTAACTAAACAAAAGTAAACAAGGTGACGGTTTCTAACTCTCTGCCTCCAGACTTCAAGCCTTCTCCTTTCCCTTGGAGGAAGCACCTACGACACTCTTAGCTGAAAATGGTTTTTAAGATTTAGAAAAGCGAGGGTTAGACCATGAGGTCTAGTGATTTTCCTCAAAGAAACAATTTAAAACATTTAAGACGTACTCAAGTGAATTTCCATAAGATCTTTCACAGACAATTTGATAACGACACCACACTTGGGTATTTGCACAATGATCATAGTCTTCCATCACCTCCCAACAATATCCGCATCCGGGGCCCCAATAGATCCACATGGCCCCAAGTAGATGCCAATCCCGTGTGCGTAAGAAACAAATTCGAGGCACACGGTTGAAACTCTCCCAAGGGATAGTCACCATCCCAAGGTACAGTAATCTCACTGTGCACCCGACTCCAATTTGACATGTAAGCTCATAAACAAATTGTAAACAATACACATGTATTTATAAATATTCTGCATCATGTATTATCAAGGCTTTTTCAAAATGTGGATTCCTCTCATCATAATAAATACCAATTTAAGTTAAGAAAATATAAGGAAATAATTTCATTTACACAAAGAGAGTTAAGAGAACTCACCTGAAGTTTTGGTTACCCAACACCCAACCGAAACTCACTTTTGAACCAGCCGAACACCTGAATTGGAGGTCATAAAAGTGGTGTTAAACTATCTAATTATACCCCAAAACATCTCCACTAAACCCTTAAGACAACCCCCCAAACGATGCCTCGATGCTAGGCCCGAACGAAAAACGAAGCAAACCGAAGAAGCATAGGACTTACGCCCTTTACCACGCGACTTCATCCCGCGTGGTAAACTGCACAAGTCTCTGTTTGAGACTCCCACGTCTGCACTTGAATGCTCAGCCCAAAAAATCACTCCAACCCCCCCCCCCCCCCCCCCCCCAAACAAAATGCTCCAAATCGTTTAAAAACTTCCAAAATTGATAGTTTTAGATAGTCAAACCTTTAGGGATCAAAAAGCCATATCTAAAACACATAAATCCCAATGAAATCAATCCAATGATTCATCCTTTTCAACCCAAAATCAATGTTCTTGACGTAACCCATTTTCTACCATTGAAATGGTGATCGATTCTCAAAATAAGATAGTAAACCAATAAGAAACCCACCAAGCATCCCATTTCCATTGAAAATAAACTTAAAACTTAACAATGGGTTACTCAAAGGAATCCCATTCACAAATCTCCCCAAACCAAGCAAGAAGATGAAGATTGGATAAGAAACCATACATAGAAGATGATGTCTTCAAGGTTCTTGATGCAATCCTTCTTCCTCACCCTCCACAAGGGTTTTGCTCTCTTCTTCTCCAAGCTATAGCCGTCCACAATGAAGAAATGAAAGGGGATTTACGGGTTTTACCCGATTTTATTTCTCAGTTGTGCTAATTAGTCAAGAACTTTCACTTTTCACACTTTGGCCCCCAAACTTTCAATTGCTCCAGATTTTGAGGACATGAGGTGTTACAACACCTCCCCCTTAACAGAATTCCGTCCCTGGAATTTCATAGCTGAAAAGATGCGGGTATTTAGTTGTCATATCGGATTCGATTTCCCACGTCGCTTCTTGCCCTTAGTGAAAACGCCATTGCACCTTCACATGGTTGATTTCTTTGTTCCTCAACTTCTTGACCTTGCGATCGGTGATCGCCTCGGGTTCCTCGACGAAGTTCAACTTCTCGTCCACTTGTACTTCATGCAATGGTATAGCTATGCAACTTTTCGGGTAACTCCAACTTGTACGTTACTTCCCCAACACGTTCGATAATCTCATATGGTCCGATATAGTGTGGACTCAACTTCCCCCTCTTTTCAAAACGTACCACTCCTTTCCAAGGGGACTTATTTAGCATTACCTTGTCTCCGACTTGAAATTCGATATCGTTACGTCTCTTGTCCGCATAACTCTTTTGTCGATCACGCGCGACCTTTAATTTTCCCCTTACTTGGACAATCTTGTCCGCGGTCAAGTGTACTATTTCGGGTCCTGCCAGTTGCTTCTCTCCAATCTCATTCCAACATAGAGGCGTTCTACACTTTGTTCCGTAGAGTACCTCATAAGGGGAAACTTTAATGCTTGCATAATAACTATTATTATATGCAAATTCGATCAACGGTAAGTGGTTCTCCCACGAGCCCTGAAAGTCTAACGTGCAAGCCCTCAACATATCTTACAAAGTCTGGATAGTCCACTCGCTTTGACCGTCGGTCTGAGGATGGTAAGTAGTACTCAATTTTATTTAGGATCCCATTTCTCGTTGAAAGCTCCTCTAAATGTCGATGTAAATCGACTATCACGATTCGAAACTATTGATGACGGTACGCCATGACGGGTCACTATCTCGTCAATGTAAAACTTTGCTAACCTCTTCATCGAGTAAGATTCCTTTATAGGCAAGAAGTGAGCCGACTTAGATAGTCGATCCACTATCACCCATATAGCGTCAAAACCCATCGGAGTCCTAAGAAATTTTGTCACGAAGTCCATCGTGATCTGATCTCACTTCCAAATCGGAATGTCCAGTGGTTGAAGTTTACCATACGGTCGTTGGTGCTCCGTCTTCACTCATAGACATGTCACACACCTCTCAACGAAGTACGCTATATCCTTCTTCATGTGCGGCCACTAATAATATTGTCATAAATCCACAAACATCTTATCGGTTCCTGGATGAATGGAATATTTCGACTTGTGAGCCTCCTCCAATATCATTTTACGTACCTCGCCTAGCTTTGGAACCCAGATTTTACCGTTGAAACATTTCAACCCACGACTATCCTCCACCAAAGAGGTTGCATTCCCCACCATTTGTTCTTTCTTGAGGTTCTCGGCTGCTAACGCCTCCACTTGCCACTTCTTTATTTCCCCCAACAGACTGAATGTCTCTTCCGCCCTCAAGGACAAGATTTTCGAAGCTTCACCCTTTTCCTTACGACTTAAGGCGTCGGCCACCACGTTGGCCTTTTCGAGATGATACTCGATCTCACAGTTATAATCCATCAACAATTCTATCCACCTTCGTTGTCGCATGTTTAATTCCTTTTGATCAAAGAGGTAATGCAGGCTTTTGTGGTCCATGAAGATTTGACACTTCGTCCCATATAGAGAATGCCTCCAAATCTTTAAGGCAAAGACAACGACCGCCAACTCTAAGTCGTGAGTGGGGTATCGTCTCCCATGATCTTTCAATTGACGAGATGCATAGGTAATCACTTTCCCACGTTACATTAAAAGACACCCCAATCCCAACTTAGATGCGTCTCTGTACACCACAAAATCCTCGGTACCGTCCGACAAGGTTAGAATTGGAGCGCTGCTCAACATTTCCTTCAACTTCTGAAAGGCTTCCTCTTGACTTTCCGACTAATTGAACTTGACGTTCTTCTTAGTCAAGGAGGTCAATGGGGTCGCAATCCGAAAAATTTCCTTGATAAACTTCCGGTAATACCCCACTAAACCAAGAAAACTCCGAACCTCCGATGGTGTTCTAGGCGGTTCCCAGTTTCTAATAGCCTCTACCTTCGCTGGGTCAACCATGATTCCACTTTGGGGCACCACGTGTCCCAAGAACTGGACCCCCCGATGCCAAAATTCACATTTCGAGAATATTGGATAAAGTTTCTCTTGCTTCAACAATTCCAACACGACCCTAACGTGCTCGCCGTGCTGCTTCTCCGACTTCGAGTAAATCAGGATATCATATAAGACTATCACAAACTTGTCCAAATAGGATTGACACACCCTATTCATTAAATCCATAAAGACGGCAGGGGCGTTCGTTAATCCAAATGGCATCACCAAGAACTCATAATGTCCATACCGAGTCCGAAAATCCATCTTTGGTACGTCTTCTTCTCTCACCTAGAGTTAATGGTACCCCGATCTCAAATCTATCTTTGAGAAGTAACTAGCCCCTTGCAATTGATCAGACAAGTCGTCAATTCTGGGAAACGAATACTTGTTCTTAACGGTGACCTTACTGAGCTCACAGTAATCTATGCACATTCGCATAGTCCCGTCCTTCTTCTTTACGAAGATTACTGGTGTTCCCCACGACGAGGTACTTGGCCTCACAAACCCCTTATCCAATAACTCTTGAAGTTGTCTCATCATCTCCTTTATTTCTGATGGTGCCAATCGATATGGTGCACGAGCTATTGAGGCGGCTCCGGGTACCAAGTCGAACCAAAACTCGATTTGACGATCCGGAGGTAGGCTAGTCAAATAGTCCGAAAATACCTCTGGGTACTCTCCCACTACTGACACCTCCTCTACCCACGTTTCTCCTTTTTAGCATCCACTACATAGGCTACATACTCTGGTATCCTTTCCTCAAACACTTGGTAGTCTTAATCATAGAAATAAGACTAGACTTTCTATCCCGACGGTTCCCATAAATCACTACCATCCCCTTGTCCGGTAGGTGAATATGGATTAACTTCTTATTACACACGATGCTAGCGTTATTCTTCGCTAACCAATCCATACCCAACACTATGTGATAGGGGTTGATTTATTAACCCTAAATCACCCTTTTTGTGTCTTTTATTTTACCCAATTTAGTGAATTGCGTCTTTTATTATCTTATTTTATGTATTTTTAGGTTTTATTTATTTATTAACGATTTGCTGAATTTTAGATTTATTTTAGTCTATTTTCTTACGTTTATTTTTATATTTAATTTTCCAGATTTGTCGGGATTCCGGAGAAGCCGTAAATGACAAAATTGGGCTTAACGTGGGCTTGCTCTCGGATTTTGTTGGATATCGGAAGTGGACCAAAGACTTGGATCATCTTCTTTCTATTGGGCCAAGATAAATTGGGCTCATTTTGGTGTAATTTTGGCTAAAGCCCATGAAGAAGATGGAGATTAGGGTTTTGCAAGTATTTTGTGCTATATATATGGATGTTATGTTTAGATTTTAGAGTACACATCTCTAGTTTTTTTAGTTACTTACAAAGAAGCAAGTATTCTCTTGTAAGGATTTAAGGCATTTGAAAACTACATCTTTTGGTGCAAATTTAATATAAGCATTTGGTATTCAATTCTCAAGTTCTTGCTTTCGGTTTCTAACAATCTCTCGTTTATTATTAGAATTTAATACAAGGAACATACTTGATTGTTATAATCAATTTGTGACTTGAGATTACTTTCTAATATTGGTATTTTCCAAGTTTTAAAACAAACACGTTCGTCTTTCTTCACATTTCACGTCTAGTTAATTATTTGGTACAAATCTTGAGGTGATATTTTGGATTTAATCCTTCTAAAAATCCAAGACTTGTCCAATTAGTTAATAATTCGTTTTTCTAGTATTTCCCAAGCTTAAAAATCATCTTTTGAGACGTAACTTGCACGACAAGTTTCGTAACTTGACGATCAAGTCACCGCATTTTTAGGACTTTAATCCCATTTACTGCTTTATTTACATCCCTGCAATTTATATTTTTGTCTTTTAATTTCTTGTACTTTAATTTATTGTCATTTACATTATCGCACTTTAATTTCCAGTAATTTACTTTTCTGTATTTACTTTTCCGCAATTTACTTTTCAATACTGTTATTTACATTTCTTACACCATTCGAAAGATTAATCTGAGCAATGATGGGCTAATCGCCTGAGCTTGGGGTGTAAGGCAAAGTTAAGACCGAAATCGGTGTGAAAGTTGAAAGTTGTATTTATATAAATACTGTTATCTAACTATTTGTTTCAGGTGATTACCGTTTCTTTGAAGATCATATTTTAATTAATTGACAACTAATTTAATATGTGAAAATGCATTAACTTTCAGAGTTAAGATAAACAACAAAACCTGAGATAATAAGAGAAGGATACAAATAGTTTTAGCACCTGACAAATGCTATGCTCTTACGGTGTAGGATGGTAACATTGTGTTGTGCTAGGATTCACGAAGTCTAAAATAACTGATATCGTATCGATAGCACGCTGGCCTATGTGTACTCTTGGGAGGCCATCTGACCCGATAGTTGATACTGTGATAATCCTATTTATATAGGATTATCCAGGTGTTTATTTCATCTTTTAACCGGATCACTTATTTCCGTCTTAACAAAACCTTGCACCCTGTGCTTTTAATCTCTCATTAATATTTTTAGTTGTTAACTCACAAACCAAACCACTCAATCTGTTTTCGAATTCGCCATCTGAAGTCGGTTTTTAAAGATTGGACTTTTTGAAAAGCTTTCACAAGTTTTCCCTGTGGATCGATATCTGGTACTTTTACCATTATTACTTGTTAACGAGACGATAGTAGTTCAAGGTGTATACTTGCACTAAGTTCTATTTTAAGTGAATCTCTAAGGTTGCATAAATCTTATAACAAGTTTTTGGCGCCGTTGCCGGAGATAACTTCGCTAAAATATTTTCTCTTTAAAAGTAAAGTTTTTAAGCTCTAATTTTTCTACCAGCTTTTTGAAAAACAGTGCATGCCCAGAATATTGCACGGAGAACTTTTTCAATTTGATCCAGAGATTGAACGAACTTTTAGACAAAGAAGAAAAGCACAAAGAGCTGTTTCGGCTCTAACTTCTCCAATTATGTCTGAAAATGAGTACACTTCGGATGAAGGTGAAAATAACTTCGAATTTGGGCCGGATGGACAACCTGTTAATAGACCACCCAATAATAATGGAAACCCTGACATAAATTGGGAAAATTTCGAAAATCTTGAAAATCTTGAAAATCCCGATAATGGAAATCTTGGCAATGGAAACCCTGGAAATGGACCAATTCCTAGAAATGGGCCTATTCCTAGGCAAATCCCTCGCCAAATTCCTCGTCAGATTCCTGAAAATAGGCCAATTCATAATCTTGAAGATGAGGAACAAAACATTTTCAGGCTTGCAAACACTAAAAATGGAGGTATTATGGCCTAGCTGTTCCTGTTTTAAATCAATTACATTCAGGAATACTTAAGCCTACCCTCGAAACGCATCATTTTGAACCCAAGCCGATAATGTTCCACATGCTCCAAATCAACGGCCAGTACGCTGGTTTGGCACATGAGGATCCTCATTCTCATCTCAGGTCTTTCATGGAAATTACAGATTCTTTCAAGTTGCCAGGTGTACAGGATGATGCTCTAAAACTAAAACTTTTTCCATACTCTTTAAGAGATAGAGCAAGATCCTGGTACAACTCGTTGCGGCCAGACTCTATAATTACATGGAACCAAATGGCAGAAAAGTTTTTTAAAAAATATTTTCCACCCACCAGGAATGCTAAGTCTAGAAATGAAATCTGCACTTTTAAACAAATGGACAATGAAGCAGTCCCTGATGCATGGGATAGGTTTAAAGAGCTGTTGAGAAAATGCCCTCACCATGGCATTCCATACTGCATTCAGCTCGAGACATTTTACAGTGGTCTAGATATCACTGCTAAACAAATGCTAGATGCTACTGCAAGCGGATCTTTCACAGCTTGTACCTACAATGAGGGATACGAAATCCTAGAAAAGATTTCTGACAACAATGGACAATGGTCTGATCCACGTGCACTGCCACCTAAAAGAACAACGGGGATACCAGATTCTGATGCTTACTCAACATTGACTGCACAGTTGGCAAGCATGGCTACTCTAATTCAAAACCTAGCCACTCCTATGTAGGCTAATGCTGCTACAACTATCCCTGGTGTTCTGCCAGTGCAATGTACCTTTTGTGGAGATGGACATTCTTTTGAAAATTGTCCAAGCAATCCAGAGCAGGTAAACTATGTGCAAAATAACAACAAAGGAGGACCTTTTTCTCAGACTTACAATTCTGAGTGGAGGAATCATCCAAATTTTTCATGGCATAGTCCTTCTCTAAATCAACCATCCCAAAGACCACAAGGACAGTCCAACTTTCAAGGACAGTCCAATTTCCAAGGACAGTCCAACTTTCAGCAAAGAAATCACAACAACCAACAATCTAATTTCCAAAATCGACCATCTTCTTTCCAAACCAACAAGCCCAACCCACAGGCTGAGTCATCTACTTCTTTGGAAGCAATGATAAAAGGGTTCATGACCCAAACTCAAGCCTCAATTAAAAATCTTGAAACTCAGATGGGGCAAATGGCTTTGGAAATGAAGAAAAGACCAATAGGAACTTTACCTAGTGATACTGAAATTCCACGCCGAGATGGAAAAGAACAGATTAAGGTTGTGACTTTAAGAAGTGGAAGGCCTTTAGTAGAAAGTCCTAGGAAAGACCAAATAGACAAAGCAGAGCCAGAAAACCAAAAGACAAGACCAGATTCTGCTGCTACAATACCTGTGGACCAGTCCTGTAATCCTAGTGGGCCCAAAGATAGTTATAATCCTGTTGATATTACCACCATTCCTAGCAAATCAGCTTATCCTTTGTTCTTCCCCAATGAACCTAAGCAAGTCTAAAAGCCCAAAGAAAGTACAGTAGTTGATGTGTCACAATCTTGTGGCAGTCCTGCTGTACCACCCTCTTCCAGTCCAGTAGTAGTTGCACCAACTCTTCACAAGATTAACCCCTCTAGTTCAGTCACACCTTACATTCCATACCCCCAAAGGATGATGAATGATAAAGAAGCAATACAATTTAAAAAGTTTCTTGATGTTTTTAAGCAGTTGCACATAAACATACCTTTGGTTGAAGCCATTGAGCAAATGCCAAATTATGCAAAATTTCTAAAAGACATTTTGAGCAAAAAGAAAAAGTTGACTGAATATGAGACGGTAGCTCTGACTGAAGGGTGTAGTGCTTTGTTGTCCAGTAAGATTCCCCCTAAAATGAAAGATCCTGGATGTTTCACAATTCCATGTTCCATAGGAGGAAAGAAAGTAGGTAAAGCCCTTTGTGATCTAGGTCCTAGTGTAAACCTTATGCCTTTATCCATTTTCAATACCTTAGGCATAGGTGAAGCTAGACCTACAACTGTTTCCTTACAATTGGCTGACAAGACCATAGCCTGGCCTAAAGGAAAAATTGAAGATGTCCTAGTCCAAGTTGATAAGTTTATTTTTACAGCTGACTTTATCATCCTAGACTTTGAAGCTGACAAAGATATCCCCATTCTTTTAGGTAGACCTTTCCTAGCCACTGGAAGAACCTTGATTGATGTCCAAAAGGGAGAGTTAACCATGAGAGTACATGACCAAGAAGTAACTTTTAATGTGTTTGATTCTCTCAGTTACCCTGAAGAAAGAGAGGAATGCTCCACCCTGAGCATGATAGAGACTTGGTGTGAAGAAAAAAGTTTGGGAGAAATATTAGGGATAAGAGATTCTGATAGTGATGAGGAAAATTTTGAGGACCTAGAAACACCACAAGAAATAGCTGCTTTTGAGACCTTAGATCACAAGGATAGGAAAACTCTTGTTCCTTTCTTTAGAGGTTGCACCAGACCTAGAATTGAAACAACTTCCCTCACACCTTAAATATGTGTTTTTAGAAGATCCTAGGAAGTTACCAGTCATTATTTCATCATCATTAGAACCTGAACAGGAAGAAAGATTGGTCAAAATGCTTAGACTTCACACAAAAGCCATAGGATGGACCATTGCTGACCTCAAGGGAATAAGCCCAACCATTTGCCAACACAAAATCATTTTGGAAGATAAAAACTTCACTTCAGTTGAGCCTCAAAGAAGACTCAATCCTGTGATGAAAGAAGTTGTCAAAAAGGAAAATTTGAAATGGCTTGATGCAGGTATAATCTATCCTATTGCTAGCAGTACTTGTGTCAGTCCTGTGCAATGTGTACCCAAGAAGGGTGGAGTAACTGTTGTACCAAATGAGAAGAATGAACTCATACCTACTAGAGTTGTGTCTGGTTGGAGGATATGCATGGACTATAGGAAGCTTAACAAAGCTACCCAGAAAGACCATTTCCCATTACCCTTTGTTGACCAGATGTTAGACAGATTAGCAGGAAAAGAGTTTTATTGTTTCTTAGATGGCTACTCAGGTTACAATCAGATTACCATAGCACCTGATGACCAAGAAAAAACCACTTTCACATGTCCATTTGGAACCTTTTCTTTTAGAAGAATGCCTTTTGGACTTTGTAATGCCCCAACCACTTTTCAAAGATGTATGATGTCTATTTTTTCTGACATGTTGGAAAACTCCATGGAAATTTTCATGGATGACTTTTCAGTTTATGGGACATCATATGACATGTGTTTACAAAACCTGGAAAATAGTCTTAAAAGATGTGAAGAAACAGACTTGGTTTTAAACTGGGAAAAGTGTCATTTTATGGTAAAAGAAGGCATAGTGCTGGGACATCTCATTTCCAAAAGAGGCATAGAAGTTGATAAGGCTAAGTTGGAAGTCATTTCTAATTTGCCTGAACCAACCACAGTCAAAGGAATCAGGAGTTTTTTGGGCCATGCAGGTTTTTACAGGAGGTTCATAAAAGATTTTTCCAAAATTTCAAAACCTCTTTGTCTATTACTACAAAATGACCAAGTGTTTAATTTTAATGAAGAGTGTAAAAAGGCTTTTAAAACTTTGAAAGAAGCATTGGTCACTGCTCCAATAGTAATAGCACCTGATTGGTCCCAACCCTTTGAAATAATGTGTGATGCTAGTGACTGGGCAGTTGGAGCTGTTTTAGGTCAAAAGAAAGAAAAAATATTCCATCCTATTTGCTACTCTAGTAAAACTCTCAATGATGCTCAAGTCAATTACACCACTACTGAAAAGGAATTATTGGCTGTGGTTTTTGCTTTTGAAAAATTCAGATCATACTTGATTGGCACAAAAGTAGTTGTTCATACTGATCATGCTGCCATCAAGTATCTCATTTCTAAAAAGGATGCAAAACCTAGGCTGATAAGGTGGGTCTTGTTATTACAAGAGTTTGACATGGAAATCATTGATAGAAAGGGTGTGGATAATCAAGTGGCTGATCATTTGTCTAGACTAGAAAAGCAAGAAGAACCTATACCTAGTAGTGATATCTGTGAAGTTTTTCCTGATGAAAGAATTTTGGCTGTACAACATTATACAATCCCTTGGTTTGCAGATCTTGTCAATTATTTGGCATGTGGAATCATTCCTAAGGAGTTTTCTAAACACCAAAAGAAAAAGCTCATTTTTGATTGTAAGAAATATTTGTGGGATGACCCATTTTTGTTCAAGATTTGTGCAGATCAGATGATAAGAAGATGCATTCCAAAAGAAGAAGTACCATCAGTCTTGCAACATTGCCATGCTGGACCATATGGAGGACATTTTGGAGGAAGTAGGACAGCAGCAAAGGTTTTGCAATCAGGGCTGTTTTGGCCTACTTTGAATGATGATGCTCATAACTTTGCAAAAAGTTGTGATGAGTGTCAACGGAGTGGGAATCTCTCTCAGAGAAATGAAATGCCCTTAAATGGAATTCTAGAAGTAGAATTATTCGATGTCTGGGGCATAGACTTTATGGGACCTTTCCCTATTTCCAATAATTGTTCCTACATATTGGTTGCAGTAGATTATGTGTCCAAATGGGTAGAAGCCATGGCTTGCCATTCCAATGATGCTAAGACTGTTGTTAAATTTCTGCACAGGCATGTCTTCACTAGATTTGGTACACCCCGTGCCTTAATTAGTGATGAAGGCACACATTTCATAAACAAATTATTGGAGGAAATTCTTGAAAAGTATAATATTCAGCACAGGGTGGCAACAGCTTACCACCCTCAAACCAATGGTTTAGCTGAATTGTCAAATAGGGAGATAAAAGGAATTTTAGCCAAAGTAGTCAAACCACATAGGAAGGACTGGGCCTCCAAATTAGATGATGCCTTATGGGCCTATCGGACTGCTTACAAAACCCCTATTGGAATGTCTCCCTATAAGTTGGTTTTTGGAAAAGCGTGTCATCTGCCTGTAGAATTAGAGCATAAAGCCTACTGGGCCATAAAAGAGCTTAATATGAGTCTTGATGATGCTGGTAAGAAAAGATCTTTGCAACTCTGTGAATTGGAAGAACATAGGAATTTTTCCTATGAAAATGCCAAGCTTTACAAAGAAAACACCAAAAAGTGGCATGATAAGAAAATTCTTCCAAAAGATTTTACTGAAGGTCAAAAAGTCTTGTTGTTCAACTCTAGATTAAAGCTTTTTCCTGGAAAGTTGAACTCAAGATGGACCGGACCCTTTCGCATTGCCAAAGTGTACCCTTATGGAGTGGTTGATTTAATTGATCCAGATAAGGGTACCACTTTCAAAGTAAACGGGCACAGAGTCAAACATTTTTTTGACCCCACAACAATTCCGCAACAGCCTTACACGGTTGACGAGCCCGATAATTGAAAACAAGAGCGTGTATTTCTATCTGTATATATTTTATTTATATATATAAAAAAAAAGATAAATTTTTTTTTTAAAATTTTAGTTTAGAATTGTTAGTTTGTTTTTACTTATTTATCTCAATATGTTTTTAGTTTTGATACAAATTTTTGTTTTAGGCCCACAGTCCATTTAAATCAACTCTTTGGATCATAATTGGTTTACAATTACGGCCCATTGAGTTCCCTATTTTGTTTGGGCTTGGTCACTTAACATGTTTATTTTGTATCAGGTATAGGATTCGATTTCTTTGAAGTTCCTATTGGCGACCCAACACACTGTTCCAGATACCATTCGGCGATAATGCCGCACATCGCCGCTCTCGATTTGAACTGAAATCAGAAAAAAGTACAGGGTAATTGTACCATTCCTACCATTCCTTGCAATTCCAACACCATCGTACGCCTCGATGAAGAAGTAGACGCCTGCAGTTCGAGGTTTTTCAAGGAACAATCGTTTCAAATTGTACCATTCCCCTCCATTACCAACGCCATCGTACCATTGCAAAAGAAACAGTCGGCGATTTCTCAGTTATCCGAGGAAGCATGATGTCAGTGGTACCCTCCCAATCGATTACCTTTGCTGCCAAATTGTACCCTTCATTTCGATTAATCTTGTGGCCAAAGAAATATTCGGTTTTAAACACCAATATCGCCATCGATTTAATCTTCCAAGTCCTACATACCTTCGTTTTTCTGTCTCGATTGCTAAATTTCATCCATGGTACTCACAAAATCGAAACCTAGAAAGAGGGTTCAGCCTTCTCTTAGAATCAACGAGATGCTGTCTGAACAGGAACCACAACCATTTCCTATTCTTGCTAAGAGATGGACACAAAGCAGTGAGATAACCATACCAAGGATTGAAGAAGAAAGCTTAGACCTGAACACTTTGGCTATCATCACTGAAGCACCAGTTCAGCCATCTGTCCAGCCGCACGTGGAGCCACAAGGTCAAGTATCTTCCACCATTCAATCTGGGCAGGTAAGCACCATCCCTGTTGTTTCGCATGTTTCTCAGATTAACAGTTTAAAAGCTACTGTGGGTATGGCGTTTGCGGTTATCGATGAGTTTTTGGGATGGAAACCAACGCAATCACTTACTGATCACATCCTAAACCCCTCAGCTAAGTTGCTCACACACTCCACAGTTACCCTCACGGATGATATAAACCAACCCCCACATCATCCTAGCCAATCTTTTAATCTGATAAATGAACCTGATGAGCCATTTGTTGAAATTATGAACCATACACCCCACTCTTGCTCAGCTCACAACATCCTTCCTCCTAAAACCACTATAGTTAACAGCCCTATTATCCATGATTTTGAGGTCACCAAAACTCCGCAGGAACACTCTGACAACCCCAAAAATATGGTTGATACTGCTGATTTTCCCACACAGATTGAGGAACATCCTGAATGGGCAGAAGAGCACGAAAGCTTGGATCATCTGATCATAGGCAGAAGGATAGAACCTGTAAGGAAAGAAAAGACAAAGAAAAGGCAGAGGACTACAGTAGAAGAAGTGGCCAGAGAAGCAGAGGAGAATGCTGATTCTCCATCATTCACAAGAAAGGGAGCCACACCCAAAACACAGTCTCAGAACTCCTTCAGTCCTGGAGCAAAGGAAAAAGGTAAAAAAAATTTCTTCCCATGTGCTTGGAACTCAGCTTTTTAGCTGCGCTTTGGCTCTAAAAAAATACCCATCCTTTGCTGCAAGGAATGGGCAGTCTCCTAGGGGTTTTCCTAAGGAGATAATCCTTGCAAACCCGTTTTTGAAATCTGTCATAGATAGCTTGGGTTGGAAAAGGCTGTGTGAGGTCCCTGATGAATATAATGAGGATTGGTTGAAAGAATTCTACACTGAAGTGTCTGTGAGCAATAGGGTGACCCTTATGGTTAGACAGAACAAAGTCTCATACTCTCCTCAGGTCATAAACACCTACCTAGGCATCACACCACCACAAGAGTCTGAACTTGATAGGATGCAGGCAGGAGTCACAGATGAGGAGCTAGCCACCATTCTAGCCAGACTTGCACATAAGGGCTCTCAATGGACCATTAAGGGCTGGTCTAGAGTACTAAGGACCTGTTACCTAAAATCTGAAACCAATATCTGGTGGTACTTCCTTAGACACACTTTGCACCCTACCAGCCATGACACTGACTTGTGCATGGAGAGAGTCTTTATTCTGTATTGCATCTTAGAGAAAAAGCCATTTGATGTAGGTAGATTGGTCTGTGGGAACATTAGAGGATGTGTAGATAGGGTCAATGGGAAGCTACTTTATCCCTCTATCATTCATGGTTTAATGTCTCAAGCTAAGGTCCCTTGTTTACCTTCTGACTCTTTCAACAAAGAGAAAACCATGATGGATAAAAAAGCCCTAGATAGACTGATGAGGTATGGGAACAATCCTCCAAGAAAGGACATCTTGGAGGAACTGAAGGAGACACTTTTGGAGGAATTCAAGGAGATGAAGAAGAGTGTGGTTTCTAAGACTAAAAGGCTGAGAAAGAAGGTGGAAATGCTCCAATCTGAGGTGAAAGATCTGAAGAAGGAGAGAGTTAAATGGTTGGAATTCAAGCAAGAGAAGGACAAGCTTAGGAGGAAAGCATGGAAGAAGCAAAATCCGGGCAAAAAGATGAAGATGCCTTCTTTTCCTGCTGAATGCTTGGAGCTGCTATCACCTCCTACTCAATCTGAGTAGGACAGGTTCTATCCCTTTTTCTTTTTGTGTTAACTGCGTATTTAGCTGTATATATTTTTTTCTTATTAATTATTTGCTGATTTGAACATTGTGCACAGTAGGATGGATGGTTTCTGTGCTTTGTTGTTTATTTGCTGCTTTCTTTATTTGTTCTCTGCTGGTTTACAATTTTTTTTTTCTTTCGGTCTCACCTTTTGGGGGCTGATTGGCCTTAATCTGCCACTTGGCAGTCCACTTGGACTCAAGTTTGAGGTTCTCACTTCTCTTGAATCCAAGTTTAAGGTCCTATGTTTATAATTATGATTTGCTGATTTCTTAAAAAAAAAAGTGCTTAATCGATTAAGACCTGCTGCTTTCTGCGCTTTTAAGGGTTGTCTGCATATAAGCTGTCATTTGGCAGCTTTGTTGGACTCACACTTAAGGTCTTTTCTACCTTTTTGACTTCATATTTTCTCTTTTATTATTCTTTGCTAGTTTACCCTTTTTTTTGCTTTTAGTTTTTGCACATATCTGATCACCTGCTGGTTGCACTACATGTTCATCTGTTTTCTATTCACAATAAGCATTAAGACCATTAGGACTTGTTCTGCCACTTGGCAGGGAACAAGTTTGAGGTGTGCAGCATTTGTGCACGAATGTTTTAATCACCTTGGTTTGAGCTTAAATTCAAAATTATTCTTATTGAACTTGCTTGTTGTGTCTAGACATGGAACCGCCATCTGGGCATTTTCTTGCTCCTTTAGCAAATAATGCATCCTGCCAGATCCCCTTCCAGCTTGATCTTTGTGCTGTTATATGCTATCTTTTTGTTTGTTTTCTTTACATTGAGTCTGTCAAACTTGCATTCTGCTCCTTGGCAATATACAAGTTTGAGGTGTGCACCTGGTTGCACACCACTTTTTTATTTTATTTTTATCATTTGCTGGTTTACTATTTTTAGTTCAAGTTTGAGGTGAGCATTCACTTTGCTCACCCTGTCATTACTGTTGGATTCTGCCACTTGGCAGTTATCTAGTTAACACAGTCTTTTGCTGATTTTAGTTTCTTAACAAATTTTCTGAGCTTTATGTGCTTCTTGCTATGTATGTTACACAACTTTGCATTTTCTTGGTTCTATTTACATGCCTATTGTGATCTTATAGCCACAATAATCCCAAGTACTGTTTTTTTAGTAATGAATCACCATCACAAGCACACCAACAGTTTATAGTATGCTAGGTAGAATCATCAGTAGGCTAATCTCTATATTGGGCTTTCACTCCATATCTTTCAAGCCCAACACCCTTTCTCTTCAACCAATGGGGACATTGGCAATCTTCAAGTTTGAGGTTGTCAATGCTTTGCAAATAAATATACACATATATCCTCAGTTGCAAAGCCTTGATTAAAGGCACACATCACCATACACCTTATACACCACATGAAAAATCCAAAAAAAGAGCAAAGCTCTTTTAATTGCACAAAAGGTGTCAAAGACACTCAAAGCTTAAAAGAGACCAAAAGGTCCATCAAATACCTCAATATGAGAAGAATGGTAGAAAAATTGTACCATTGAGTGAAAGGTGAGTGAGAGGAAAAAGGCATAGCATTTCAAAAGAAAGAAAAAGCCAAATGCATCCCCTTGTCAAACAAGAATGCCTTGATGATTCTAGTTAGCATGAGATAAGCCTAGGAAATTTTGTGATGGTGCATTTTGAACTCAAGGAAATGAAACTAAGTTTATGAAGGGTTATTTGTATCATCTTTGTCATGTTTTGATAACTAGTAAATTCATAAGTTCGTGTGCGTCATGGTTTTGAGCATAGCAAGTCCATTTTTTTTACCTTGAGTCTTGTCTTTTGATTTTTGTTGCTTGGGGACAAGCAACGGTTTAAGTTTGAGGTTGTGATAGGGGTTGATTTATTAACCCTAAATCACCCTTTTTGTGTCTTTTATTTTACCCAATTTAGTGAATTGCGTCTTTTATTATCTTATTTTATGTATTTTTAGGTTTTATTTATTTATTAACGATTTGCTGAATTTTAGATTTATTTTAGTCTATTTTCTTACGTTTATTTTTATATTTAATTTTGCAGATTTGTCGGGATTCCGGAGAAGCCGTAAATGACGAAATTGGGCTTAACGTGGGCTTGCTCTCGGATTTTGTTGGATATCGGAAGTGGACCAAAGACTTGGATCATCTTCTTTCTATTGGGCCAAGATAAATTGGGCTCATTTTGGTGTAATTTTGGCTAAAGCCCATGAAGAAGATGGAGATTAGGGTTTTGCAAGTATTTTGTGCTATATATATGGATGTTATGTTTAGATTTTAGAGTACACATCTCTAGTTTTTTTAGTTACTTACAAAGAAGCAAGTATTCTCAAGTTCTTGCTTTCGGTTTCTAACAATCTCTCGTTTATTATTAGAATTTAATACAAGGAACATACTTGATTGTTATAATCAATTTGTGACTTGAGATTACTTTCTAATATTGGTATTTTCCAAGTTTTAAAACAAACACGTTCGTCTTTCGTCACATTTCACGTCTAGTTAATTATTTGGTACAAATCTTGCGGTGATATTTTGGATTTAATCCTTCTAAAAATCCAAGACTTGTCCAATTAGTTAATAATTCGTTTTTCTAGTATTTCCCAAGCTTAAAAATCATCTTTTGAGACGTAACTTGCACGACAAGTTTCGTAACTTGACGATCAAGTCACCGCATTTTTAGGACTTTAATCCCATTTACTGCTTTATTTACATTCCTGCAATTTATATTTTTGTCTTTTAATTTCTTGTACTTTAATTTATTGTCATTTACATTATCGCACTTTAATTTCCAGTAATTTACTTTTCTGTATTTACTTTTCCGCAATTTACTATTCAGTACTGTTATTTACATTTCTTACACCATTCGAAAGATTAATCTGAGCAATGATGGGCTAATCGCCTGAGCTTAGGGTGTAAGGCAAAGTTAAGACCGAAATCGGTGTGAAAGTTGAAAGTTGTATTTATATAAACACTGTTATCTAACTATTTGTTTCAGGTGATTACCGTTTCATTGAAGATCATATTTTAATTAATTGACAACTAATTTAATATGTGAAAATGCATTAACTTTCAGAGTTAAGATAAACAACAAAACCTGAGATAATAAGAGAAGGCTACAAATAGTTTTAGCACCTGACAAATGCTATGCTCTTACGGTGTAGGATGGTAACATTGTGCTGTGCTAGGATTCACGAAGTCTAAAATAACTGATATCGTATCGATAGCACGCTGGCCTATGTGTACTCTTGGGAGGCCATCTGACCCGATAGTTGATACTATGATAATCCTATTTATATAGGATTATCCAGGTGTTTATTTCATCTTTTAACCGGATCACTTATTTCCGTCTTAACAAAACCTTGCACCCTGTGCTTTTAATCTCTCATTAATATTTTTAGTTGTTAACTCACAAACCAAACCACTCAATCTGTTTTCGAATTCGCCATCTGAAGTCGGTTTTTAAAGATTGGACTTTTTGAAAAGCTTTCACAAGTTTTCCCTGTGGATCGATATCTGGTACTTTTACCATTATTACTTGTTAACGAGACGATAGTAGTTCAAGGTGTATACTTGCACTAAGTTCTATTTTAAGTGAATCTCTAAGGTTGCATAAATCTTCCAACACGACCCTAACGTGCTCGCCGTGCTGCTTCTCCGACTTCGAGTAAATCAGGATATCATATAAGACTATCACAAACTTGTCCAAATAGGATTGACACACCCTATTCATTAAATCCATAAAGACGGCAGGGGCGTTCGTTAATCCAAATGGCATCACCAAGAACTCATTATGTCCATACCGAGTCCGAAAATCCATCTTTGGTACGTCTTCTTCTCTCACCTAGAGTTAATGGTACCCCGATCTCAAATCTATCTTTGAGAAGTAACTAGCCCCTTGCAATTGATCAGACAAGTCGTCAATTCTTGGAAACGAATACTTGTTCTTAACGGTGACCTTACTGAGCTCACAGTAATCTATGCACATTCGCATAGTCCCGTCCTTCTTCACGAAGAGTACTGGTGTTCCCCACGACGAGGTACTTGGCCTCACAAACCCCTTATCCAATAACTCTTGAAGTTGTGTCATCATCTCCTTCATTTCTGATGGTGCCAATCGATATGGTGCACGAGCTATTGAGGCGGCTCCGGGTACCAAGTCGAACCAAAACTCGATTTGACGATCCAGAGGTAGGCTAGTCAAATCATCCGGAAATACCTCTGGGTACTCTCCCACTACTGACACCTCCTCTACCCACGTTTCTCCTTTTTAGCATCCACTACATAGGCTACATACTCTGGTATCCTTTCCTCAAACACTTGGTAGTCTTAATCATAGAAATAAGACTAGACTTTCTATCCCGACGGTTCCCATAAATCACTACCATCCCCTTGTCCGGTAGGTGAATATGGATTAACTTCTTATTACACACGATGCTAGCGTTATTCTTCGCTAACCAATCCATACCCAACACTATGTCAAACTCTCATATTTCCATTGGATACAATTGCAATGGCACCAAACTCTGTTCTACATCTATGCAACACCACTCAACCACATCGCTAATAGAAACCCGATTATCATCGGCGATCTCTAACTCTAAAGCATGGTCTAATCGCTTCGGTTTCACCCTAAAAAACTTCACATAATCAGGAGATATAAAGGAGCGACTTGCGTCCGAGTCAAACAACACTTTTGCACAAACAAAATTCACTAAAAAGGTACCTGTCACGACATCTAGAATCTCCTCCGCCTCAACCGTAGTCAAGTGGAATGCACACCCCTTCGTGTGTGCCGGATCTGACCCTTTCTCACTCCCCTTGCTCACTTGACGACCCCCGGATTACACCGATCCTCCCTTCTTTAACTGTGGGCAGTCTACCTCATGTGGTCCGATGATCCACACTGGTAACAATACTTCTTACTAGGACAATCTCTCGACATGTGACCTGGCATGCCACATTGGAAACATGATCTCGAATGCGTCATACACTCCCCCTTGTGGACACGGGGACACTTCCCGTATGGCCTATCGTCCACCCCATGGCTCACTCGTAGCTCCGGCCTAAAGGCCTTTCCCTTTCTCGCATCGCTTCCCGGTCCGTCCCACTTTCTTTTATCTCCGCCTCTCTCGGCCACCTGGTGGTTCTTTTCTTTTTCAGTCAGTTCGGCCGCATTAATGGCCGCTTTGAAAGTGGTAGGATTCTTTGTCGATACCAATTCTCGAATACTACTCTTCAACCCGTAGATGTACCTCTCTACTCGCCGCTCCTCAGTCGGCATATACAACTCCACAAAACGAGCCTTCTCCAAGAACTTGGTTGTGTACTCCCTCACAATCATTTCTCCTTGTGCTAAATTTAAAAACTCCTCTTCCAACTTTTTGATTTCTGCTAGGGGGAAAACTAAGCCTTGAACTTCACCACAAAATCTTCCGAAGTTATAGTCTTAGCCGCCGACGACCCCTTTCCTCCCGTCTCGGCTTCCCACCAAAAGATAACATCTGACTTCAACATAGACAATGAAAATACCACCCTGACTTCCTCGGCACACTTGCACGTGTCAAAGACAAGTTACATATCTCATATTCACTTCATAGCCAAAACCGGATCACATTCTCCCTTGAAGGTATGAGGCTTGCAAGAAGATAATTCCTTGTAGTTGCATCCCTTAGCAGCTGACTCCTTCACCACTAGAGTTACAGATTGTGAATGGCTACCTACCCCCGTCACCGGTGGGCTAGACATTTCTGAACCCGCCTTACTTCCACTTTTCTCTTTACTTTCCGATGTCGACCCCTCTCGGCGAGTCATCCAACGCTGCAAAGTTTCTTGCAGTTTCCCCATTTCAGTGGCAAAGGCCTCTTGGCTCATAAAGGATTGTTTTCGGCCTCGACCTCTTGCATTCCCATGTCCCCTCCTGACTGTCGTGGAGCTCTCTTGTTAAGATTCCTCTAGCTCAACCGGTATCTCTACACTTCTCGCCCGACGAACAACGCGAGTCTTCTTCTTTCCATGGGTACCCTCCGTGGTCTCCTTTTGAATCGAAGTTCGAGTTCACGCCAGTTATCAACGTATCTTTTACGGAGCGCAAAGTGTACCTCGAACATTCTGATAGCACAGCGATAGTTGATGCGTTCTTCAACCATTTCTAAGGCTTTCCGAGTAGTAGTTTCATTCGAATTGGGAACATACGAGAGCCTTTGATTTTCAGATTCGAAAGAGATGATTTTTCAAAGAGCATCTTGAACTTTGTAGACCGTGACGTCGCAGAATCTGTCTACCTGACTAAAGCGCATAAATCTCTTTTCCTTCTGTTCGTTGATGTAGACAATCCCAAATTCTGGTTCCAGAAGCAGTGCGTTCTCGGGATACATCTTCAACTCGGGCGCTTTCAGATTTGGCTTTAACAGGTTTACTTTCTTCGCTCTGTTCTCGATTGCCATTTGGAAGTCCGTAAGATACGACATTATGATGGTACGGACAAGGAATCGACGAACAGCTTCGAGCGCTTTGGTTACTTGAAGCGGTCGGATAGTTCTGGTACGGAGGTCTTTCAGGATAGCATAGAAGTCCAACGGTCGGAGGTGCTGGAAGTCAGCTTCAGAGAATCGCCATTCATTTCCGTCTTCTCGTCGGACGGTGAAGATGGGAAACATAACTTTCAGAATTCTGCCTGTTTGGATATTCAGCACTTCGGTGATCTTATGCTTGGTTCGGACTTGGCTAACTGGTAGACACCGCTTCATTGCATTTACGTATTGGCTTTGGTATTCTGGGTTTGAGCTGTAAATACCAATGCAGAAAGTCGGCTCGATTGTGCGTAACCTGTGGACAAACAACCTTTTCAGAGTTTCCTCCAGGTGAGGAATAAATATTGTGATCTTCTCCCAACGAATTTGTTGCTGTTGAGGAGGAGGAAGATCAGAAGCTGTCGGTTGTTGTTGAGGAGATGTCAGAATATCGGCAGTTGTAGATTTGGGTCTTATAGAAGTTTCGGTGGCTTGAGCTGAGTGAACGGGAGTACCATACAAATTTTGCAGCAGAAATTGATCGTAGTCAACATTATCGTCTTCATCAGTAGGAAAGACCAGATTTACGGCACTGGCGACTTTTTCATACCATGCATCTTCGGTCTCTGGGTCGGTCTGTGTGTTTGGATCAATGACCATCTGATGCATCAAAGTTGACCAATTCCTGTGTTGTTCCCTCAGGCTTTTCAACCGTCGGGTCTTCATCATTAGAGATGTCCATATCCTGTACCATCTCGGCTAAAGGCAACTCGTCTTCGGGTGCAGTTTGGGTTGTTGTTGCCGTAATTGAGGGTTCCTGTTGAACCACAGTAGCTTCAGGAATGATTGGGGCGGCGGACTCAATTAATCTTTGTCTCTTGTTCTCCCCCTCAAGGTGATTAGGATCATCCTGGTCATCGTGCCTTTTCTTGAGTCCGCCCGCTTGACTCTTGCAAGTATCTTCGAGTGAGGCGACTCTGTCGGACAGCGTTTTGAGCGCTTGTTGTACGTCCTTAAGAGTCGTGTCAAGCTGGTCTAATCGGGATGTAACGAATGACGAAGGAGCATTGACCTGGGATTGTAGCACTGAAAGCAGGTCTGCTTCGGTAGAGGCATCGGTATCTTGATGTTGGAGCAACTGAGCTAGGAGCATCGTCTTTAAGGTGTCCACCGAATAGATAGGCTGAACGAGAGCCGATGGAGGTGTTGGTGCGGTTTCAGCTTCAACGACCTTCTCTTTACCTTTGATCAGAGTCTTCAGTTTGTCGAGTTCGTTGGTAAAGCGCTGTTCCATAGCCTCGCAGACGGCCTTTAGGGCGCCGTCCAGATATCCCTTTGACACATAGTCGGTGGAAATAACGTCGGGATCACTTAGATTATCCGTTGAGGCATCTACCTTATAGGCAGGGCCACCTACGCTCATGGTTGGCGCAGGGATAGCCGTGGTAGGATTTCCTTCCGATCCTCGTGTTCCGCTTAAAGGCGGAGACACTACGGAAGTTCCGATCGAGTCACAAAGAGCATCGATTTGGAGAGTCTCATCCTGTGTCCTAGTCGAAGAATGTTCAATAACAAGTGGCTCTAGACTCAATAGTGCACTCAAAGAAGTCGAGACCGGGGGAGGCTGGTCTCTTGGTTCAATACCAGTACTCTCCGATTGAGAGACCGGTAGAAGTTGTGCTTGATCCCCGTGAGAAGTTGAAACACCCGTCTTTTGAGAGACGGATGAGTGGCTGAGGAGGTTGTGCAATTGCTTCGCTGGGTCCACAGTGTCTTCTTCAATACCCCGTCCCAACGGATGAGACGGGATAGCAGATGTGGCAACCCGGATGACACTGGTTTGGGGTCGCTCAGAAGCCTCTTTAACTTTACGGCTTAATCTTTCTCGGTTCGCTTTCGACCTTAACTCTCGTCGTCTCACATGTTCTAACTCATCACCTAATACTCCCTCGGTTCTCCATGTATCTCCCATATCAGGCTGAGTAATAGGAATGATAGGTGGTGTGGGTGAGTCAGATGGGATTCCTTCGGTAAAATCCGGGTTTGGTCCGATACGGGTAGGTATCAAGGTTTTGCGTATGGCACGATCCGTATCGGATTCTGTGGAGTCAGATTCCATGTTTTCAACGTGTTGGGTAGGTGAAAGATGGTCAGATAAATAAGGCTCGGAGTCATGATGGAGCATGGGTCGAGATGATGTTCCGACTTGGGAAGTACTGGTACGCGTATCCACTACACCGCTCACTCCAGTTCCCCTCCCACAAATTCTCAACACACCCCGCCCGGGAGCCCCTGCTGCCCGGGCCCTTCCTTCTCTTGTCCTAGGACCCTCACATCCCTCGGTTCTATGTCCCTGGAGAGGTCCCTCTGGCGCTGGCTGGACCATGGGATTCCCTAACTCTTGCCTATATGCTACTACACTCGGTGCAGTTGGATCCGCGTGAGCCAGTAGGGCTTCAGGTAAGGGCATAGCTATGGCATTGGACGGGTTTCGAATCACCATATACTGTAAGTGGAAAGGAGTGCATACCAGATGGTTTATGCGTCACGGTATCGCTGGATTCGCGTCCATATGTTGTCACACAGCCAGTGAGAGAGAGCGGGGGTATGGGAGGAACTTCTTTTGCTTCGAACCTCAAATTTGACGGATAGCTTGTACCAGTTCTCGCCAGATGATCATCGCGAAGTCGACGTGGCGGTTGTAGCATACTGCATGAAATAGACGCAGGAAGTCGCCTGTGCACTGGTCTATTCCCTTCCATCTGGCCGAGAGAGACCTGTTCAGAATCGTGAACAGCATGTACCAGATGGGCGCTAGATATTTGCGGTTGAATCCAGAAGGTCCATGGAGTTTATGGTTGTAACCGAGTGCGCGGACTTGAGCGCATAGAGTTTCGTCGTTGAGCGCGGGGTCGTAGCGTTGATGTCCGCCGGCGGTGGCTTCGGGCAGTGATAGTAGGCGCCGGAAGGACTCAGGTGTGAGCGTGAAGGGGTGGTTGTCGATCCGCGCCGTGATGGTCTGTGAATTGGCGGCCGTAACAACTTGGGCAGAGAGCCATACTTGATATACATAGAGTACTGGAACGTCGGCTGTAGCAGTAAGGGCCTCACGGAGAGGGTGACACATTAATATATCCACGACGACACGGTGTTGTGGTTGTGGTCGGAACTCAGCGGCTCCAGGTGGTGGTTGTTGGCCTCTATCTCTATGCCATGGTCAGGAGCGACCAAAGCATTATCGGCTGCTTCGTCGATAAATTCCTCTTGAGGAATTTGCTCTTCCGGATTTTGTTGTTGTCCTTGATCCGCCATGGAATATCTGTAAGGGAACCAAAGTTAGTAACCAAGATGGATAAACAAGTTCTGGCGCGTACCTTTGCAGTAAATGGCTCAATCCGAGACATATTGAGGACTGACAGCAAGAAAACAGATACTGGACTGATAAACACAGAGGTTTCCAGACAACACATTGGAAAACATAACTCTCCGGATAAACCATACTATCCGGACACAAGGTATCCAGATAACGATGGATTCCGGATATGACGATAGTTACCGGATAAATAAAGCATTCCAGACAAAGAGAGTTTTCGGACGACGATGATTATCGGACAAAATAGGGTTCCGGACACCTCAACTATCCGGTAGTTGAACTTACCGGAAACCCTGAGGTCTCCGGACAACTAGGTTTCCGGATGTTGATTGTTTCCGGGCAAAATATATAGTTTATGAGAGAATCCGGACAAAACATCATACACATGGTAGTTTCCGGACACAAAGAATGTGTCCGGATGACATCTAAAAGGTTCAATCGAGTAAATGACAGTCCCAATCATGTGAAAAATCATTCAGGTAGTGTCAATTGAAGCCTATGAACACGTATACTCATCTAAGTCGACCTGTTCGACACCGAATGAACCCAAAGTCATAGAGACGCAACATGAGTTTTCAGAGACTTTCAATCGACCAAATCTGTGGTCGATTCGAGTGATATAAGGCATTAGACGAGTGTAAACGAAGTCGAGATGGATAAACGAAACACATACCTGATTTTGGGACGAACAGTGAGTGATAATCGGGGATTGCAAGAGAGTCCGAACCTGAGAGAGAAATAGAGAGGTTTAGGGTTTTTGACTATGTTTCAGGATAAGTGATGAAATGGAGTCCGGATGCTATTTATAGTAACCCAAGATTCCGGATAGGCTACCCGGATACCCATCCGGTCCGGAAAGCTATCCGGATTGATGGGTGTCCGGAGACCTGTCCGGAGACTTTGACATTTCCAAAAAAAAAATTCTCTCATCTCAAAAAAATACCTTAGGATTTGCACAGAACATTCTCTCGCTCCCCCTCAAACTGAGCATGGGAATGGCTTTGCTCCCCCTCGAATAGTGAAAAATTGTGCAATGGAGAGTATCGGAGAGGCCGACAAAAAAAAAACTTTTAGGCATTTAAAGAGAAAAAGATGTGTCGCTCCCCCTCAAATGATGAACATAATATGATATGCTCCCCCTCAGAATGTGCGCGTAGTTTGAAATGCACACAGGAATATCCACACACACAAAAAAATTTTCATCAGTTAAAAAAAATGTGTGTGACACTCCCCCTCAACAAAAGAGTAAACTTACCTGATACCGGTTTGTGCTCCCCCTGAACACATGAACACTTGTGAAACCACAGATATAAGCAAATAAAGTAGACGACAATATGAAAGGAAAAGGAAACACACATAGAAAGAAAGGAAACAAACGAAATCTACCTAATAAATACAAAGACTCAATCTAACTGTGTAACTGATACAAGTAGAATACAAGTGCGAGAAAGTGTATGCTCAATCATCAGGAGTGTAAACACCGGATGATGAGTAGGCAGTTACTCGTAGTTGTATGGAACATGTAACGGGCACACAACCAGATTAAGTCTTCAGATTTAGCATACCTAACTTGGATACCAGAGTATTAAAACGTTTTTCGTCCAAGGGTTTTGTAAACAGGTCTGCTAACTGATGCTCAGTACTTACAAAGTATAGTTCGACTGTACCTCTTTCTACGTGATCCTTGATGAAGTGATACCGAACGTCGATGTGCTTTGTCTTAGTATGTTGGACCGGGTTGCTGGATATGGCAATGGCGCTCTTCGAGTCGCAGTAAATGGGTACTTGACATACGTAAAGTCGTAGTCCTTGAGTTGCGTCCGCATCCAGATCAGTTGAGAACAACAGCTTGCGGCGGCCACATATTCTGCTTCGGCAGTGGACGTAGAAACGCATTGCTGCTTCTTGGACGCCCAACTCATCAGACTATCTCCCAAAAACTGCACATGTCCCGATGTGCTCTTCCGGTCCATCATGCTGCCCGCGTGGTCCGCATCAGAATAAGCGGATAGCTCAAAACCTGTCTCTTTCGGGTACCACAAGCCAAGATCAGCAGTACCATGTAAATAACAAAAAATTCATTTTACAGCAATTAAATGAGACTCTTTCGGTTTTGACTAAAACCGGGCGCATAGAAAAGTTTAAAACTTGATATCCGGTCTACTTGCGGTTAGATACATCAAAGAACCGATCATTCCCCGATACAGTTTAGTGTTCACATCCGTTCCGTTAGGATCGACGTGAAGCTTTGTACCGGGCTCCATGGGAGTTTTCATTGGTGAGGACTGTTCCATCTGGAATTTCTTAAGAATATCCCGGATGTACTTAGCCTGGTTTATGAATATCCCGGTCGACGGTTGTTTAACTTGAAGACCAAGGAAAAAATTCATCTCACAAAGCATACTCATTTTAAAAAAAGTTCCCATAAGATTGGCAAAGTTCTTTGCATACTGAGGATTAGTAGAGCCGAAGATTATGCCATCTACATACACTTGTACTAAAACAATGTGACCTTTTGCGTTCTTGATAAATAGAGTGGAACCGATCTTACCTCGTGTGAATTCTGATTTTAACAAGAACTCGGACAGAGTGTTGTACCAGGCTCGTGGAGCTTGCTTTAGACCATAAAGCGCCTTGTCTAGAACATAGAAATGATTAGGCTTCGAATCGTCCACGAATCCTTCCGGTTGCGACACGTATACTTCTTCCTTGATATCGCCGTAGAGGAATGCGGTCTTCACATCCATTTGGAAGACCGTGAAGTTCTTGTGCGCGGCGTATGCAAGGAACATACGTATAGCTTCTATCCTTACCACCGGAACGTAGGTCTCGTCATAGTCGATCCCCTCTTGCTATCGGTATCCCTTATCCACGAGACGCGCCTTGTTGCGTACTACGATGCCGTCCTCGTCCTTCTTGTTCTTGAAGATCCACCTGGTTCCGATCACAATCTTATGGGTTGGACGTGGGACCAGTCGCCATACCTTTAGAGCTTCGAATTGGTTAAGCTCCTCTTGCATAGCTATGATCCAGTCCGGATCTTCGAGCGCTTCGCATACGTTTGTCGGCTCGATCTTGCTCAAGAAGTCGGAGAAGAGGCAGAAATTGGCTGATGCACCTCGCGTTTGAACAGGAGTGGAAGGATCACCGATGATTTGATGCAGGGGATGAGCTTTCATCCACTTGGTGGTGTGTGGAAGCGGCTATTGAGTTGAGTGGGAGGCGTCCGGATCCACATAATTACCAGATGGAAGGTCTTGTACCGCTTCAAGTGTAGCCGGTTGGTTTCTCGGAGGAGATGGGGTAGGATTCATCGACGGTTGAGTAACCTCTGGTTTCGAGGAGTTAAGAAGTTGGTCGTTGATTATTGCAGATGATGAATCTTGCAGAGCGATCTCTGGGTTTGTTACTGGTTCCTCCGAGGGGATGATCGTATCAGTTGAAGTCGATGATGACGGTTGAGCTGTCTCCACAGTGATAGACGGCGTGCTTGTAGAAGGCGGCGGACCTAATAGATTCGCCGAATCCTCGATACGAGCAGCTTCAAGTCGAGGTTGTGCTGAGACAGGAGGAGTGGAAGCATTAAATATGTCATCATAAAAGTATTTAAACAATAAATCTAAATCGGAAGAGTCAGCATTCGATGAAGATGCATGATTCGGATTTACTGTCGCTTGTGCAGATCTCGAACGTGGATGTTCGGAAGCTAGCACGCCAGTTAAACCAGGTTCTGAACTGATATGTTCAGAAGCCAAATCTGCGGCTTCGTCGAAAGTCACGTTTACACTTTCAATAACGGTTTTAGTCCATTTGTTGTAAACGCGATACGCCTTAGCCTGCATGGAGTATCCGATGAAAACTCCTTCGTTCGCCTTTGGGCTGAATTTGCCGAGATCGTCCTTGTCGTTTAAGACGTAGCACGTGCATCCGAAAGTATGGAAGTACTTAATGTTCGGAACGCGTTTGTTGATGATCTCGTACGGCGTCTTGTTGAACCGCTTATTGATGATGGAGCAGTTTTGTGTGTAACAAGCCATAGACACCACTTCGGCCCACAGAAATAGCGGCAGTTTGGATTGGGAAAGCATGGTACGAGCCGCTTCGACAAGGGTGCGGTTGTGTCGTTCCACCACTCCGTTTTGTTGAGGAGTGCGTGCGACAGAAAAGGTTTGCGAAATGCCAACAGAAGTCAGATAATCGTTCACCGTTTGGTTCTTGAATTCCGTCCCGTTGTCGGTCCTGATAGTCTGAACTGGACTTTGAAGATTTAGCTGGATGGACTTTAAGTGGTTAATGATCAGCTCTGGAGTTTCGTCTTACGAGCGAAGGAACTTGACCCATGTGTAGCGCGAGAAGTCATCCACCATCACCAGGATATATTTGCGCTTGTTGATGCTTTGAACACGCATCAGTCCACACAAATCCATATGGATAAGTTCGAGGGACCGGGACATGCTCGGAGCTGCCTTCAGCTGATGCGATGCTCGCTTCATCTTTCCCATCTCACATGCCCCACAGAGTCGATCTTTCATGAATTGAAGATCGGGCATGCCTTTCACCTGTCCGCCCAGCACCAGTTTGTTTATACTTTTGAAGTTAAGGTGCGAAAGTCTTCGATGCCAAATCCAAGCTTGTTCGGAATTGGCCTTTGACATGAGACAAACAGGGTTATCGGACTTCAGGGCTGTGAGGTCGATGGTGTAGAGGTTGGTCTTGCGCTTTCCAACCAGTAGCTCCTCTCCATCGTCATTGAGTATTCTACACCTCTTAGCTTTAAATCGGACCTCAAGATCTTTGTCGCAGAATTGGCCGATGTTGAACAGATTATGTCCCAATCCCGCGACGTGTGATACCTTCTTGATAATGATATTGTCTTGGACAATGTCGCCGTATCCCACAATCGGCGCCTTGTCGTTGTTTCCAAATCTCACGTCTCCACCATATTCTTCTTTGTAGTTCGTGAGAAGCTCCCTCCTTTCGGTCATGTGCTTGGAGCATCCAGAGTCTAAGTACCACACATAACCGTGCTGCAAAAACAAGTTTAGCGAATTTTAGGTACCCATATTTTCATGGGTCCTGGAGGGTTATATTTGACACCTCTCGGAGGAACTTGCTTTGACACAGATTTCCCCTTAGGTGTAGGTTTTACACCGTTAGAAGGAACTGGTTTTGGCACAGGTTGCCTCTTAGGTGTAGAATTTACACCTTTTGGAGGAACTGGTTTTGTAGCAGGTTGCCTCTTGGGTGCCGGTTTAACCTAAGTAGGAGAAACCCGTTTGGGAATGGGTTTTCTCTCCTGCCGTGGTTTAACCTCGGATTGGGAACCCCGTTGAGTATGGTGTTTCTTTTTATTTTTACGGGGTTTGCTTTTGGGTGTATGATTATATATGTGATATGACCCAAACCAATCATTATTATTTATATCATCAAAGTCATTCCAACCACATTTAGAACAACATAAACAATCATGCGATAATTGAATCAATTGCTGAACGAAATAAAGTTTAATTGGAAAAGAAACATCACGTTTAACAAAATCATTCCTATGATTCCAAGCACAATCGTTTTTGTTCATCCTAGGGTAAAAAACAGTATTGAAAGACTTTGACGCTGCATCCTCTACAGGTTCCTTAGCTAGCCACTTTGGTTTTTCTTGTTTAGCGCGACCATTTTTATCTGTAACAACAGGGACAACATGGTCAGTGACTTTTGAAGAAGCAGTATTTTTGGTAGGCAATTGCTCGGTCTTTTGCCTCGGCTGTGATTGTTTTTTGAGAAACAGGTTGTGATTTAGAAATCTTAATCACAACTGGGGCCTTTGTTTTTTAACATCCACCCTTTAGAAAATAACCGGGCGATTGACTACGGGAGACAGAAAATCAGTATGACTCGGAAGAGGTTTGTCGAAGGGGAACGACTCAAACTCTTCATCAGAATTGCCTTCAGAGTTCATATATTCAGAAAAATCGATATCCGAAATTACAGGACTTGGATCGGTCGAGGAAGGCGAGGAACATTTAGTGTCAGTGTGCTTTGGGGAATTTGGTGCGGAAGCTAGGAAAAAATCAGAGTTCAAATTCCTTAACACACTCTCGTTTTGAGAATCTTTATCGTCTTTTGATGAAGAGGTTTTGCTTATGAAAGCTTTACACGAAGACGTGTCCAATGAGTTAGAGGAAGAATCGGGTGAAATCTGCTTTTCAGATTGGAGTTGGTCAATCTGCTCTTGGAGCTGACCATTTCTCGTATACTCTTGCCTCGCATCTGTTGCCAAGGCAGCCAGTTTTGATGTGAGCTTAGTGATTTCACACCGAAGGATTTCCTGTCCTTCATCAGACACAGTTTCGGTTTTGACCGATTTAAGATTCTCAAGTTCCTGGATTAGCATTTGCCTTTCCTTTTGAAAATTCGACCTTTCTTACTCGAGTGACTCTTCCAACTTGACTATCTTTGCTTCCAAGATGAGAGTGGGAACATAGAGCTTGTACTCATCCGTCTCAGTCTTGGTTTCGGTTGCTTAGACCTCATCCTTCTTGGAGGAATCCTTGGGCGTTACAACCTTATAGCAATCGAAGTAGTCATTCGAGAGGTACTTCTTGTTTTTCTCATAGGAATAATTTAAAGATCCATAACAGAATGGAAGTTGCATTTTGGATGTGCGTGTGCGCTTGTATTCCTCAGTTTCCTCTTCCTTTTCAGGTTCAAGAGGACCAGTCCATTTAATTGCATATTCCGGATACTCTTTGGCTATTCCAAGACAACTAAAATCATACAATTTAGGTCTTTTGGCTATACCCTTTTTCAGGTAGTGCGGGTTATCGTATCCGATTCCCCAGTCTTTGTTGAAATACGTGAACTCCTTTGGTTTATTCATATGGATAGTCTGATTCGTTTGACCTCTTTTATGAAGTTTGGTTTCAAGATCAAGAATTTTAGCAACAAATTCCTTGTGCTGAATTTGAAGAGCAGAGCGTTGATAAACAATCTCTGCTTTCTCATTCATACACTGATCAAACTGAGACTGAAGTTCAGATAATTTGGCCCTTAAGTTCTTAGGTGCTATTGAAAGATTTTTGCATTTGTCTTTTAAATTAGCAATTTCAGACTTATATTTCTCAGTTATTCTCTTTTGAACATCTAGCTTTTCAGATAGTGATCTAATCTCAAGCAGTTGTTCATCAGAGGTGGCTGTAACGGAATCTACCCTTTCAGCAAGTGATTGCATTTGATTCAAGAAATCTTGTTGGTTAGAATCACATACCTGACTTTCCTTTTCTTCATCGGCAGGAGAGTGATATCCCATGAAAGCATCAGCACCATCAGACTCGCTTTCATCATCAGAACGACCTAACCAATAGTCGTCTTCCACAAACAGAGCTGCTCCTGCCTCTTTCTATTCTATCAGTGCGAGCTTAGCCTTGTAATAATGAGAATTCTTTACAACAGGCCTCCGACAATCTTTCGCAAAGTGACCAAGTTTCCCGCAGTTATAACAAGTCATGGGTTCGTCTATCTTCTTCTCCTTGCGATCATCTTTCTCTGTTTTCTACTTCTTTTCAGATTGATCGGGCTCATCGGCTTTCTTCTTACCTTCATACTTGTCCTTATAATCATGGCGCTTGTTGGAAGAAGTAGAGTAGCGCTGATTATTGGACGTCGGTTGCTTGTAGAACTTCTGTTGGAAGGATTTGGAGAGCAGGGCCATTGCTTTCTTGATGGCAGCTATTTCAGAATCTGAATCACTGTCTTCCTTTTCCTCGGTTTCTGACTCAGATTCACTTTGCTTTTTAGTACGTTTGGAGTGTCGGCCAGAAGATTTTCCTCGTTTGGAAGACCTGAGTGCTAGAGGATCAGCAGCTGGCTTGGATGCGGCCTTCTTCTCTTTGAGTATTTCCATCACCTCATCTTCATCTTGAAGAAGCGTCTCATACAGCTCGTGGATGTCAACTTTCTCCATCAAATGGTTATGCTTGACGTGTGATGCAAGCACTTTCCACTCAGGCAGAAGGTTATTGAGGAACTTCAGAGCGTTCTCAGTGTTGGAACGAGTAATCTTGTTCTTGTGGAGCTCGTTGAGAAGAAGACAGAACCGTTCATAAGTTTGGGAAAGAGATTCACCGGTGCGCTGTTTAAAGCTATCAAACTTGGTTATTGAGCTATTAATCTTCAGCTGATTCCCGACTTCGCTGCCACGCATCATCTTTTCCACCTGATCCCACATGCCCTTAGCTGTATCTTTGTAACTGTCGATGGCAGTATATATCGTGTTGGGGATAGCTTGAACAAGGTACCGCTTAGCATGCTTTTCTCCCTCAAGCATGCCTTTTTCGTCGTCGGTCATATCGGTGAGAGTCTTCTTCACAGTGAGTGTGTCACCACCTTCTTGAGCTGGTGGAACGGTGTTCATTGGTGTAGGAATTGGCCCATCTTCTAAGGCTCGCCAAATGTACTCGAAGTTGTCCTTCGACTCAATGAAGATTTTGAACCTGTCCCTCTATTGGCTGTACTCACCTTGGTAGAGGCAAGGTGGTTTGGAGTCGGTACCGATTGCAAGAGCGTCGCGTGAAGACATTTTCAATTGCACTGGAGTGATCGTCAGACGAAGTGTTCGATTCAAAGTAACCTAACGCAAGGCACTACGAGTGGTATCCTAACGCAGGTTCTACGACTGATTTGAATTTTAAATAAGTAAGAATTCAACAGAAATGAACTTACCGGATAGGAATCCGGATATGATATCTAATCTAGAAGTGTCCGGATCAGATTGAAATAAAATAGTTCAAGACACAGAAGTATCTGGATAGAAGGAAGTGTCCGGACAAACTAGGTTTCCGGATAACAAAGGGTATCCGGACAAACTAGGTTTCCGAATAAAATAGTAAAAACAAGTACTTACCGGATGAAATGAGTTTCCAGATGATATGCTTTCCGGATGAGGTACTTACTGGATGACTGGAATCCGGAAAGAATCAACTTGACCGGAAACTTCGAGTTGTCCGGATAAAATAGGTTACCGAAAACGTTGAGTTGTCTGGATAAAGTATTTTACCGGAAACTTTGGGTTTCCGGAACAATGTACCCGGAAAGGTTGAGAATGAGTGAACTTACCCGGAAAGTGAGTCGTGTCCGGAAAGAATAAGCGATTGTCCGGAAAGTGCTGCTGGTATCCGGAAAGTGCGGCTGGACTTTTCAATTCGATTGGGAATCGACTAGGGTTGCTCAAAATCGTTCCTGAAAGATTAGGAACTCGACCAAACACAAAAATAACACTACCCAAATCGATTTTGAAGCAAAAACAACAAGTTTTGATGGTTAAAAATTCGCTTTTTCTCAAGAACACAACCAAAACTTTTGAACTTTAAATTGCTTAAAAATCACTCAAACGATCGAATTAGAATACAAAAACTTGCAGAATCACTAATAAGAATGATACTAACAATATCCAATAAACGAAAATGATCAATTTAATCCGAATCAAAATATGAGATTTCAATCAAGAACACAACCTTATAACTAGAAAACTTACCAGAATTCGAATAGAGTACTTTGAATCGATCTGGTGGAGAAGGCACAACTTATTTCCAAATAGCGTAGCAGCTAGCGACACGTTTCGATTTAGGAAGATGTTGGTCAATGACCCAACAATCCCCCCCCCAGCATCTGCCAGCACTAACGAGAGCTTCGCTAGAAGTCAATGGCTGCACAGCATGCCTTTGGCATTTTTTAAATGCACTCCATGGGATTCGAACCCGTGACCTGCTCTGACACCAATTGTGAGTTCCAGATCCGTGCAACGAACAATAAGAAATCAATAGATAATAACACACGATATGATTTCAACTGGTCATCCACTTTACTTTCAATATTGAGAGAGAATTACAATAAGCTTTTGAAAGTTAAAATGAACAACTAGCTTAATTTTCTAAGCTAATGAACTTTATATACGGCGGGCCCGTGGTTAACAAGCCCACGGCCCGTTCACTAACTAGGATCAAATTAAAGAAATACAATTCAGCCCCTTGAACTTCTATTCAACATAAATTGACCCTAACAGGAGTACTTCCCCACATCCCCTACCACGACCTCTTCCTCTCCCTCGAGTGGCCGCCGGCCTAGGAGGGTTCATCGGTCCGTCCGCAAGGACCTCATTTGTCGGGATTGCCCTCTCAATGGGCACCGACCTGCTTCACTGTGATCTTTCCGACATGACGAAACTGAAACAATCACATAAAACAAACGCTTAATTCAACAACTTCATATAATAAGGCAAGTTAAGCACCTACATGTACCTGCAAATTCGCGATTACATTGGCCAGATGTAATTCCAAGTTTACCTTACATGACGGTTCTTGCTACCCTATCATACCCATTTCTTCTATGGCATATCCTACACGCATCATATATCTCGGTTGTGTCCATCTCCCATCAGCTTAAGTTTAGGCCTATTCGGTCACCTAAATCCCTTAAACTATGGCTCTGATACCATTTGTAACACCCAAAAAATTAACATACAATAAATTCATTACAAATAGCCCATAAGGGTCCCAACAATCTCAAAGGTTAACAACATTCTCAAAAGTGCAACGGTTCACATACGAATATAACCGAGATGTCTAACTAAACAAAAGTAAAAAAGGTGACGGTCTCTAACTCTCTGCCTCCAGACTTCAAGCCTTCTCCTTTCCTTTGGAGAAAGCACCTACGACACTCTTACCTGAAAATGGTTCTTAAGATTTGGAAAAGCGAGGGTTAGAGCAAGAGGTCTAGTGAATTCCCTCAAAGAAAACGTTTAAAACATTTAAGACGTAATCAAGTGAATTTCCACAAGATCTTTCACAGACAATTTGATAACGACACCACACTTGGGTATTTGCATACTGATCATAGTCTTCCATCACCTCCTAAAAATATCCGTATTCGGGGCCCCCGGTAAATCCCCATGACCCCCTCGATTCTAGGCCCGAACGAAAAACGAAGTAAACCGAAGAAACATATCAAACTGGGACTTACGCCCTTTACCATGCGACTTCATCCTACGTGGTAAACCACGCAAGTCTCTGTTTGAGACTCCCAGGTCTGCACTTGAATGCTCAACCCGAAAATTCACTCCAAAACCCCACAAAATGCTCCAAATCGTTTGAAAACTTTCAAAATCGATAGTTTTAGCTAAATAAACCTTTCGGAATCAAAAGCCCATATCTAAAACACATAAATCACAATGAAATGAGATAAGGGTTGATCTTTAAAGGAAACAAAAGTTATTCTAGCAACAAGTTGACTCAAGACAGAAATCAATCCAATGATTCATCCTTTTCAACCCAAAATCCATGTTCATGACATAACCCGTTTTATACCATTGAAATGGTGATTGATTCTCAAAATAAGATAGTAAACCAATAAAAAACTTAAAAGTTAACAATGGGTTACTCAAAGAAATCCCATTAACAAATATCCCCAAACCAAGCAAGAAGATGAAGATTGGGTAAGAAACCATACCTAGAAGATGAAGTCTTCAAAGTTCTGGATGCAATCCTTCTTCCTCACCCTCCATAAGCGTTTTGCTCTCTTCTTCTCCCCTTCTCCAAGCGATAGCCGTCCACAATGAAGAAATGAAAAGGGTTTTAGGGGTTTTACCACATTTTATTTCTCAGCTTTGCTAATTAGTCCAGAACTTTCACTTTTCACACTTTGGCCCCCAAACTTTCAATTGCTTCAGATTTTGAGGACATGAGGTGTTACATGTCACCGTGTGCACCTCTTGAGGCCCATCCATGTATTTAACTCTTCCTTATGTCTTCTTATATATAAATACCTAAGGTGGAAGTTCACATAATGTTTTGGATGAAATGGATTATATCAATGAAATTTGACTTCGAATGAATTGGAATGAAATGTTGTTAGTTTCGACTACTTGTTTGGTTTTAACTATAACGTCAGCTCTATTTATTGGTCTGACCAAGATACCACTTATTTGAAATTATATGCACAATTCAAAAAAGGAAATCTTTCTGCGAACTTCTGTGTATAGGTACTTACCGTGTCAATTGGCAATTTTGTTCATTGACCAAAATACCCAATTTTTATTTTTTCTTCTTAAAAATCAAAATAATTTAGTTGCATATTTGATACTCCCTATCGATTTTGCTTAAAAAAACTCTCTATCTATCTATCTATCTATCTATCTATCTATTTATCTGTCTATCTGTCTGTCTATCTATCTATCTATCTATCTATCTAACTATCTATATATCTATCTATTTGTCTGTCTGTCTGTCTATCTGTTTGTCTCTCTGTCTGTCTCTCTTCGGGGCTGTTTACCAAATTTTCTATTAAGTCCTGTATGGATAAATTTGTCTGTCTAGATTAATTGATGTTGTTGTTTACATTTTTATCTGAATAAACCATCTGAATGACAAAAATGACCGATTTACCCCTCAGTATCAATATGCATTGCTTTTTTACAGACAAATCCCTCTTGTATCCCATACATCCTTTTTTGGTGGGTAAACACAAAAAACAACAG